>CM074120.1:26824964-28046214 GCA_037177725.1 Cyamopsis tetragonoloba
TGTACATATTCTCTGGACTATAGTTAAAACACTGATGTATATATTCGTATTTTGATATATGTATATAGCTTGTTTATTTCCGCCGTTGTATATATTCTCTGGAGATGTTGATCGTATACGATTCATTATATTGAGCTTGATCAACTCAGTGTGGTGCGTTGTATGCAGGAAGACATGGCAGGCAGACCACCCGGTAGGAACCGTTCTAGTTCCAATGCGACACCAACTCCGAGTGATTCTCCACTAATACAGTAGATGGCGTAGGCCATAACTCAAATGATGGAGGCACAAGGGCGGGAAAACCAATATCAGAGTTTCCATAGACATGACCCACCCATTTTCTCTGGTGGAAGAGACCCCATGTTAGTAGAAGAGTGGTTAGATCAGTTGGAGGTGATATTTAGAATAACTAGATCTGCTGATCAGGACAAGGTGGTGTTGTCTACCTATAGAGTTAGAGGAGAATCGGCATAGTGGTGGAAGCGGTATCGCGAACATATGGAGGCAACATGAGGTAATGTGACATGGGAGGGATTTAAGACTGTGTTCCTGAACAAATATTTTCCCTCTAATGTGAAGGATCGGAAGGAGATAGAATTTCTGACACTGCAATAGGGAGACATGGCGGTATACGAATATGTTGCCAGATTTGAGAGTTTAGCCCGATTGTCGAACAATCTTCAGAACCAACCTGATGAACCATGTAAGTCTAAGAGATGGGAGCAAGGACTCAGACCCGAGGTCAGAAACTTAGTAATCACTCCGCAAATCCGAGAGTATCAGACCATGATCTAAGCATGCCAACTTGCTGAACAGTCTTTGGCTACGGTGACAGCTAGTAGACAGTTGACGTGGAAGCGTAAGAGGGAGGAAGGAAATTCTAAAGGGAAAAAGGAAAAGGAAGTGAACAAAGGCAAGAGTACCATTACAAAGTGTGAAACTTGTGGGAAGTTCCATAGAGGAGAATGTTACAAGAACAAGAGAATTTGTTTTATATGCTAGAAGCCAGGACATATTAGCTGGCAATGTCTAGACAAATATCAAAAGCCAGTCGAGGAAAAGGAGAAGAAGAAGAACCTGTGAGAGGCCGGGTTTATACACTGAATGCCGAAGAGGTTGATCATTCCAAAGATCTCATCCAAGGTATGGGACTAATCAAATCACATCCTGTTCACATCTTGTTTGATTCGGGTGCCAATCATTCATCCATTTCCTTAGACTGTGCAAAACGAGTATATTTCCCTTTATCTAAGCTACCTTATAAAGTGTTAGTCTCTACTCCCTCCGAAGAGAAAATCTGTACGACAACCATGTGTTCCCCAGTGTTCCTAGATTTTCAAGGCAAGACTTTCTGTATAGATCTGTACTGCCTACCGATGAAAGGGCTAGATGTGATTTTAGGCATGGATTGGCTCAAAGCTCACAAGGTCAGAATTGATTGTGCCACAAAGACTGTGCATATTCCAGACCGAGGCTTGGAGATATACTATAGGCATCATCCTACTTCTGATCTCCATAATTTCCCTATGTATGATATTGGCCCAAAGTATTTGATTGTTTGTATGAGCAACGTTAAGAATCCGGTGCGTGTTGATTCTCTCCATATAGTCCGAGACTTTCCAGATGTATTTCGCGAAGACATAGAATCCTTGCCACCCGAAAGGGAAGTAGAGTTCTCGATTGAGCTAATTCCAGGAGTTGGACCTGTTTCTAAGGCACCATACCAAATGGCACCGTTGGAGTTGAGAGAAGTAAAGCACCAGATTGAAGAACTGATAGAAAAGCAATTTACTAGACCGAGTGCTTCGCCGTGGGGATCCCCAGTATTGCTTGTCAAGAAGAAAGATGGGAAATTGTGGCTGTGTGTAGATTACAGAGAGCTGAATAAGCTGACAGTGAAGAATAAGTATCCTTTGTCGTGGATTGATGATTTACTTGATCAATTAGGAGGAGCCAAGGTGTTTTCAAAGATTGATCTTCGATCAGGATATCATCAGATTAGAATTAAGCCTGAGGATATTCCTAAGACTGCTTTTCGGACGCGGTACGGTCATTATGAATATTTAGTTATGCCGTTCGGATTGATAAATGCACCTGCTATTTTGATGGATTATATGAACCGCATCTTCCGACCTTACTTGGATAAATTTGTGGTGGTCTTCATTGACAATATTCTCATTTACTCTAGGACTGTAGAAGAACATGGAGAGCACTTAAGATTGGTGCTAGGAATACTCAGAGGAAAGAAATTGTATCCTAAGTTAGACAAGTTGATTTTTGGCTAGAAGCAGTTCAATTTCTAGGCCATGTAATTAACAAAGATGGGGTGGTTGTGGACCCAAGCAAAGTTGAAGCTGTGATGAAATGGGAAAGACCAACCAATGCCACAGAAATCCGAAGTTTTCTGGGATTAGCAGGATACTACCGGCGATTCATCAAGGGATTCTCTCAGATTGCCATTCCCTTGACCAAGCTAACAAGGAACGGTGTTCCGTTTGTGTGGGATGTTAAGTGTGAGAAAAACTTTTAGTTTTTGAAGGAAAAGCTTACCACAGCACCGGTGTTGGTAATTCCTGATCTGACCAAGAATTTTCAGGTGTATTGCGATGCGTCTAAACAAGGCTTGGGTTGTGTTCTTATGGAAGAAGGACAAGAAGTTGCTTACGCTTCTCGACAACTGCGGCCACATGAGGGCAACTACCCAACGCACGATCTGGAGTTAGCCGCGGTAGTTTTTGCGTTGAAAGTGTTGAGACACTATTTGTACGGAGTCACATTTGAAGTGTTCAGTGACCACAAAAGTTTGAATTACTTGTTCAATCAGAAGGAACTGAACATGAGACATAGGCGATGGATGGAATTCCTGAAAGATTAAGATTTTGAGTTGAAGTATCATCCAGGAAAGGCTAATGTAGTGGTCGATGCCTTAAGCAAAAAATCCTTGCACGTGTCAACTATGATGATTCATCAAATGGAACTCTTGGAGAAATTCAGAGATCTGCACTTAGATGTATCATGCTAAGATGATAGTATCTCTGTGTATAAGGTTGACTTGAAGAATACACTTAGAGACCGAATCCGAGAAGCGCGAAAAAGAGATTATGAATTATAGAAGTTCAAGGAGTACGATTATTTCTCTTTAACTGGTGATGGGATGATCTTATTCAGAGACAGAGTGTGTATTCCAAATGATGCAGAGGTCAAGAAGACTGTACTTGAAGAGAATCACAGTAGCCCATACTCAGTACATCCTGGAGCTACAAAAATGTACCAAGACATGAAGAAGCTATTTTGGTGGCCTGGAATGAAGAAAGACATTGCAGAATTCGTTTCCAAGTGTCTCACTTGCCTGAAGATCAAAGTAGAGCATCAAAGACCCTCTGGCCCACTTCAGCCGTTGGACATTCCATAGTGGAAATGGGAATCTATTGTTATGGATTTTGTGGTTGGGTTGCCTAGGACTCCGGTAGGTTATGATTCAATTTGGGTCATAATAGACAGATTGACTAAATCTGCTCACTTCTTACCTGTCAAGACTACTTATTCCATGGAGAAGTATGTCAAGTTGTATATTGCAGAGGAAGTTCGACTACATGGGGCACCGACTAGTATTATCTCAGACAGAGCCCCTAATTTTACTTCTGGCTTCTGGGGAGCATTGCAGAAACCTTTTGGGACTCGGTTACACCTAAGTACCTCTCATCATCCCCAAATCGACGTCAGTCTGAAAGAACCATACAGACTTTAGAAGACATGATGCGGGCTTGTGTACTAGAAGAAGGCGGTGACTGGGGAAAGTATTTGCCGTTAGTAGAGTTTGCCTATAGCAACAGTTTTCATTCGAGTATAGGCATGGCGCCCTATGAAGCACTCTACGAGAGAAAATGCTGGTCGCCAGTATGTTGGTTTGAAACAGGAGAGAAGTTGCTATTGGGGCTAGATTTGGTGCAAGAAACAACAGACAAGATTAGGCGTATCAAGGAAAAGTTGAAGAGAGCCCAAGATCGCCAGAAGAGTTATGTAGATCAGCGGAGGAAGCCTCTGGAATTTGAAGAAGGAGATCATGTGTTTCTGAAAGTTACACCCTACACCGTTGTTGGTAGAGCAATGAAAACAAAGAAGTTGCAATCTAGATTCATTGGTCCCTATCAGATTCTCCGAAAAGTGGGACCTGTTGCTGATCAACTCGCTTTGCCACCTCATCTTTGAAACCTTCATTACGTTTTTCACGTACCCCAACTCCGGAAGTACGTGTCTGACCCTTCGATCATTTTAGAAGCCAATGACATTCCATTGAAGCCAAATGTCTCATATCAGCTGAAGCCTAGGAAGATCTTAGACCGAGGAGAAAAGACACTGAGAAACAAGGTGATCCCATTAGAGAAGGTTCTCTGGGAAAACGTTGATTCCTCAGAGACCACTTGGGAGAATGAAACGAATATGAGAAGCACATACCCAGAATTATTTACATAGTAGAGGTAATTGCTAATTTTGAGGGAAAAATTATTTTAAGGGGGGTAGAATTGTAACATCCCGAAAATCCATAAAAGAGACTTAGGACATAAGGGATTTGGTTACAATTTACAAAGAAAAGGAAATAAGGATTAGTTGTAAGTAGAAATACCAAAAGAAGAAAAAAGATAGGATGAATATTTGAATATGAGCTGTCATATTTGTATAATATTCGATTATGCATTGTCATATTCGAATAGTATTCGAATATGCACTGTCATATTCGTATAGTATTCGAATATGCATGTCAATATTTGAATAGTATTTGAATATGCACAGTAATATTGGAATAGTATTTGAATATGCACAATAATATTCGAATATGGAAGTGAGGAACTGAATACAGGAGCCTTATATTCGAAAATGGACCCCAAAGTCTATAAATAGGGGTGCCTTGTCTCCAAACTAGTTGTTCTTCAGCTTCCTCGCTCTTCACACTCTTAAAACCTCTGTCCCGAACCAACTACGTCACAAATCCTTAACCTTAAGGCTTTATCTCATAAGACTAAAGGTTCCAACGATTTGATTCAGATTCAGAGACAGCTACAACAAAGGAACCGGAGTAGGAGATTTAGAGTCGGAAGGAAAGGAGAAAAGGACTCAGGGAAGTTCCAGGTAACCCTGAAAACCCCAAATCCATAATACTATGAATTTAGGAACATGTGACTAGGGGATGCTAGGAACGTGCTGTTAGAAAATTAAACTAAAGTATTAGAAATTATTTTGATTTAGGATTTGGTGTATGTTTGATTTATGCATGATATGCTTGAAATTCGTATGAATTGGACATGCTCTATGTTGATTTGGAATATATGTGATATTGTGAAACATGTTAAAGGTATAAATAAGGTTTTCCTGAATGAAATGTGACACTAATTGGGAATTTGATATTGAGCAGGTTTCAAAATAGATTAAGTCCCAGTATTAGTATATTCAAATATGTATTTGAATATGGAATGTCATGTTTAAATAGATATATGAATGCAACACTTCTGTCACATAGAATCCGAGTATAGAGTGTTTGTAATCGGATAAGAGTATACTGGAAATCCTTTATTGTATGCTATATCATTGATATGAATGTATGATGTTTGATTCATTAGAACCCTTAATGTGAAATCAAACAGAAAGGAAAATGTTAAAGGATGCTCTTTCCCACTCAATAGAGGTTGAGCAAGAGGGTTAACTTCCACCGGAAGTAGACCGGGCAAGAGAATAGAGCAGGAAAAAGGAAAAGATGAGAATGTAGGGTTTTCCTGAAAGGGGCAAAATAACCTGAAGTACTAGGTTATCTTCACGAGGTAGGTAGTCTAGTACAAAGGGTACTATCTTCACGAGGTAGGTAGTTCCCTGGGCTAGCTCGAGAGAGGGTTGGTAGTCCGGCAGGAGGATCCTGGGGGGATGCTCGCCAGGACCGTGATGATGATGAGCTCAACTACACGTTATTGCCACGTGTTTTGGTGGATTCCCGATGCACAGGGTTACCCGTTAAAAGAGGAAAGAAATGGCAAATGAAAAAGGATCATGCATGCATATCTATGTGATTGGCATTTATACTAACGGTTTGGATTGGATTTGGGACGATTTTCCAGTTAGACTGGCTGTAATACAATATAAAATTATTTTCTTTGCCGATGGGTTACTCAGTTATATGTCGAGCATATAACTGACGGTTACAGTATTGCCGGTTGCTCAGACTTGGAGGGTGTCAGCGTGTGAGAAGTTTTGCAGCCTCTTTTTGTTACTTAGGTAGTCATTAGTGTCGTTGTATGGCTACCTTAACTGGACATCTACATATTCTCTGGACTATAGTTAAAACACTGATGTATATATTCGTATTTTGATATATGTATATACCTTGTTGATTTCCGATGTATCTATGTTAAAAAAAAAAACTACCCTAAAATTCTAGGTGTTACAAATGATTCGTTATTGGAGCAGATAGCAACAACCATCTCATCCACGAAAAGCCATCTTTTTCTCAATAATGTCTTTGTCATTTGATCCAATAGCGTTCTATTAGATAGGAAAAAATTTGATAAATATTGATAACTCTTGGATAGAGTATTAGAACGGAAACATCCATTAGATAATGAACTATTGGTTCTAAGCCATCTCTAGTGATGAATCAACAATTCGAAATGCTTTTCTTGCGTATTCTTGATAAACTAGTGTTTATATATAGATGTAGGAAGATCTGTTTGGGAAGTAACAAGCCCCCTTGACATCTCTTCATCTGCAAAGAATTCTCGATGTGAAAACACAGAGACAAAAGGCTGATCTATGAATAGGAAAAAGAGTGGATCCGCACAGTCGCAAATGAATTGGCTTATTCGAAAAAATCCTTGTTCTTTTGAAGATCTATCTCGTGTCTGGTACTGCATGGTTCCACCCTGCAAAAACTCCGAATCATTCTCTTGAAGCTCATCCTCTTCATCATAAATGATCCGCTTTCCCCGAAATGACCTGGCCCAATAGGGAAATCCGAATTCATTGGGCCTTTCGATAAAATCAAATAGAAAGCCCCAAGGGCACCATATTCTAGGAGCCCAAACTATGTGATTGAATAAATCCTCCTCTATCTGTTGCGAGTCGAGGACTCCTTCCCCTTCTTCAAACTCCGATTCATATTTTTCATAGAGAAACCTCTGATCAACAATAGAACAAGATCCATTTTGAATCATATTTAAGGGATTCCTTGGTTCGGCCGAAGAAGTAATGTCACTCGATCATTATCAAACTGATTGCAATCCTTTTCTATCCATGAGGATCCCACCAGAGTGCCTTCTACTTCTAATAGGCCATGAACTAGATCAGAATCATTCTCAACGAATCCATAAGAATTGATCCCATTTTTTTCATTAGGTCCAGGTAGAGACCAAAGGTCTTGAGTGACCGATCCGACCGAACAACTCAAAAGATAAAGAAGTATCGTTAATTTCTTCATGTTCATTCCATGTGAGAAGTACCATTTGTACAAATACGAATCCTTCTCGTTACATGATTTCTTCTTCATATAGATAGATATAGGATCTATGGAGCAATTACTTAGAAGTACATTTTGTGAAACAACCCTTCCTATCTGATAGAAAACAATCCCATGATCCTGAACCGATCTTACCTGAGATCGCAAATCCCAAGTTTGTTTATGAAGAGCAGATCTAATTATGTTAGTGTCTATAATGGATTTATTTTGTATAATACTAATCGATAGGGCCTCATTGGTAAGTGCTACAAGATCTCGTACATTGGAACCCATAGTTATGGACCTGAATCCATTAGTATGGAACATTTTCTTATTCCAAGTGAAATCCCCTAGTATATGAAAGAGTGAATAAGTGCTTTCGTTGTTGTGGAATAAGAAGCCTTTGTATCTTAATGCATGTATTTAATTTGTTCTGAGCTATTAGAGTGGGATCTACTTTTTGGTGAATATGAGTCGAAGAAATAACAAGAATATTTCTAGTGGAACATCTTTCACAATCCCAGGAGAGATAGTTCACTAATAGACTGAGGAATAAGTAATTTGACTCATTCACATCCAGATCATGAATGTTTGGAATCCGTATTATGCAAGGAAACATTGCTTTTTCTAATTCGAATTGAAGGGTGATATAAAATCGGTCTATTTCTGGCATCATATCCATAGTTAGCGCATTCATCATAGTTAGAAGCTCCAGCTCCGTATCAAGGTCGCGGTCGATATCGTCACTATCATCAATATCGTCACTATCATCAATATCGTCACTATCATCAGTAAGAAAACCCTTAGGCTTGTTATCCAGGAACTTGTTCAGAAATACTGTAATGAAAGGAACATAGGAGTTTGTCGCTAGGTATTTGACCAAATAGGATCGTCCAATTCCTATAGAACCTATCACTAAAATAACCCTAGGGGGTTTTTGCTAAGCGGAGCGAAAAGGGTTTCCCATGAGATGGGAAATGAAAACTATTAGCCCCACACGGGGTTTGTGAATAAGTGATTGTCTGATAATGAACAAGGAATATTCGTCTTTCTGCTAAACAGGATGTATTGAACTCATAATTCATTAGATACTTTTTATGAATGTCAACTAAGTATCGTAGGTAAATTGCTCCTAGTTGTTCAATCATTTGATAACCAGAGTTATTCTTTGATAAATGATCACTATGAGTTAGACTCAATAGAATTTGATCAATCCTTTTTTCTATCGTTAAGGTAGAGAACTGAACCAAGAATTCTATTTCTTTATCATCAATCGAATCACTGTTCGAGACCCATGATTCTATTTTATCATCAACCCATTCACCATTCACGTTTTTTATTTTTCTTATCAAGGAATAGATCGCTTTACTTGTATGACTTAGATGTCTCGTATTTCTTGAAAAAGCGATTCGACTGATGGGATTTGGTATGATACTTATGAGATCGATGAGATTCAAATATTTCTTCTTCGAACATATTGATTTGACCCCATAAGCGGAACCACCACCCCATAGCATGTTGCCGCCAGAAGCAGAACCCCGTATTTCTTCTAGAGAATCCAGAGCAACTAAAAAGAGACTCTTTAACCAGAAAGAATTCAATTCAGATGTAGGATACCAATATAGAAGTTTTCGCAACTCAATCATGTATGATGGAATCATCAAAGGTTTGACCTTTTCGAACTTTGTCTGTCACTCACTATAGACTCAAGAAACAAAGAGAAGATATGTATGAACGGGATATCCAGCAACAAGAAGAAGGAAAAGGATTGAATAGAGGAAATCCCGAACATTTAGCGATCTCAAATGTGTCAATATCAATGGTGACTTATTATTTCGATGAATAATTTCTTCAGATAGAAGAAGATTATGTAAACACTTACTCGAAATCTCACTTATCCGATTTCATTGTGGAAGACACCATTTTCTGAAGAATTCGCCATGATATATCTTATCCATGCATAATATCATGAAAAATGGATACAAAATTTTTGCTGCTACTTAGTATCGAAAATAGGTCTGAAAAAGTATCTAAAAATATGAAATTTAGATATTTGTACCCTGTCGAGGTAAGGAACCATGGTATATATGTTTGGAATAGATTCCATTTTGAGAGAGTTGAAATGGCACTATCTCATTGGAAGGTTCTTTACATCTGCCCTTTCTCAAGGCATTTTTTAGACAAGGACTCCTTTTTTCCTCTTTTCGGATAGTAAACATTTCTCAGAACATGGAGTGTGAATGAAACCCATGTTTGAATTGAAATTGAGATACCGATGCAAGTTCTTCCCTTATGAATCAGGTAGATTCATATCTGAAAGAGGTTGACAATAAGTTCTTTCAAAATTGATTATTTGTCCCTCTGTTAGAGGTGTTCCAGAAATGTCTACAATCGAGTAAATAGCTGTATGAACGAATTGATCGGATCGAATTGCAAAATGGAAAGATTTGTACAAGTTATACCCTCCGTCACCACTTTGCGGAAAATCATTAGGTATCAATATGTTAGATACTTGTGACTCGATTGGTGAAATAGTATCTCTCTCCAAAAAAGCATGTTTTTTTTACCGCCGCACAAAGAAAATATTTTGTTGTGAATGAACAACATATTGAGGAATTGTCCATACGTAAAATCACAATTATGGATACAGGCCTTTTCCCCATAAAAGGGAATCTTTTGTTACAATAGAAGCAGAAGTGATATCGATTATTTAAGAATCGAAGTCGATTTGCTTTATAAAAAGAGGATATCAATGAAATTCTATGAAATGGTTTCACGGGATTCAACCAATTGTCTTGATCATGGGATATCATTGAGAAATAGGAATCATTGTTATCAAAAGATTTCCTATGATTCTTTCTAGTATGGAATGAGTCAATCATCCACTTTGGTATCTTATTGAACAAAAATGGTGATATTGTTCTTCCATTGATCAAGAATTTCGATTTTTGTGAAGTATCATGGTCATCCAATAAGAAGGGTTTCCATTTTTCAAATAAACGATTTGAAGACCTATTGATTCTAACAACTGATTACAGAGTGGATCATTCGGACCTTTCAATTCATACATGTGCATCTCGGACCTATGAATGGGGATACTCCCGAAACTCACAAAGAAAAAAGGAAGTGATTTAGACAAAAAGAGCAGAAACTTGGACAAAAAAGAAGTAACTTGGACAAAAAGAAACAAAGTGACTTAGACAAATCTTTTTCGTTGATAATGTCAGACCAATCAATCGAATATTGATTAATACGTAATCGATCGAACACTACTTGAAAACGGCTATTCTGCTCAAAAATGAAATGGTCCAAGTGTTGCTGGAAATTCTTGCTCCCATTGGACCATTTGTATCTATATGCATTAGGATCCCGATTCATGGATCTCTCGGTTCGAGAAATCACAATAAGAGGATCGAACCATTTCTTCTGACTCTTTTTCAAATTTAATAAATGTTGGTTGGTCGTGTATTTCATTATAGTTCTATGATTCAGAGTATCATTTCCTATTTGATACCTTTAAATTCCATATTCAAAGTTGCGATCGAATTGATTCATTAAAAAGAATCAATTCAATACATTTATTATGTACCCATAGGTTCTATATTGGATTTGACGCCAATGGGACCCTCCCTCCAATAAGTCTATCGGATTTTTGTTCAAGAATGAAATCTTATTGGAACTGTCCAGTTCATCCTTCGGAACCATATCACATCCCGGATCTGATGAAATAGGATGAATTGAGACGGTATTTTGTAAATACATAATTATCTTGAATATATTAACTATTTCTTTATTTTCTGATCGCCTGGAAAGAACAAGAGAAACATCTTGTTCTTTCTTCAACAATTTCTGATCTCTAGTGGACCTCTCAGTAGGATTCGAACCCAGATGAAGTTCTGACCATCTGTCACAGAAAAAAGAACGATTGCCTCTTGTAGGATTCCCAAGAAATTCTTTGATTTCTTCCAGACGCAGATGATTATTCATTTGCTTCTCACGTTCCATGAATAGTCGGCACATTGAGGAATATCCAGAAAGGCATTTAGGGAATCGCTCTGATTCTATCTCTGTTCGTTCCGTTTGAAGAAAGGAAGGATCCCAACAAAGAATCGATCTTTCTTTTAGTTGTTGAACCTTTCTTTGATTGATCAATGTGTGATATTTCGAATCCTCATTCCTAATGGAATCGAAATGATCCCTGGATTGATCAGAAGATCCTTTCAATTGGCTAGAATTCGTGACTTGAATGACCAGAATTAAACGAGGGACAAAAATACCTTTCTCATGGATATACTATATCAATATAGATATTGATATAGTATATGTATGTCCAATTTGAATCGGTCTCAATTGATCCCTTGTTACTCCTCATACGATAAGTAATAGTTAGGGATAGGGATGACAAGATTTGAACCCTTGACATTTTTTACCCAAAACAAACGCGCTACCAAGCTGCGCTACACCCCTTTCCATCGGTTTCCAGTGTCATTGTAAAGAATCTTTGTCTTCTGTTCCACATTTTTTCTCCATTGATATATATATTTCAATTATCCTGCCATTTTGATCTTACTTTTTAGTTTCATATCCTATAATATAGAATAAAAAATGAAAAACCAAAATATTCTAAAATAATAATATTGAAAGAATAATAAAATAAATAAAAAGAAAAAAAAGAATATTCTATTTTAGAATTCTATCTATATTCTATATACATAATTCTATAAATACTATTTATTATATATATTCTATATAATAAAAATAATAGAATTAAGAATAAGAATTTTTTTATAATAGAATAAGAAAAATCATAATAATAAAAGACTTATTATGAGATAAAAAAACTAGGAAATTCCACTAAGTAAATAGACCTCTTTTTTAGTTAAAAAAATATCTAATGAATCGTTGTACATTTCAATTTGAATTAGGACTTCTGCTGACAAATAGAAGTGGTTATTAAATAAATAATGATTTGATCATATTCCTATATGGAATTATGTATTACAAATTACAATAAAGAATAAAAAGAAGGAGGATTTGAAATGCAAGATCTAAAAACAAATCTTTCCGTGGCACCAGTGGTAAGTACTCTATGGTTTGGGGCTTTAGCGGGTCTCTTGATAGAGATCAATCGTTTCTTCCCAGACGCATTGATATTCCCCTATTTTCATTCTAGTTATTGGCACGGGAAGGGGTGAAGAAGATTAGAGATTCAATCAAATATCTGTGATTAATCTCCGCTTCTTTATTTCTTTTTTATTTTTTTTATAATTAGAATAAGTTCGAAATAAAGGTGGATTCAGCTTCAGTAAAACTCGGAATCTGGCCCAAGCTTCAATGGAATTGAATTATTAATTGAATCGCATTTCTATTAATAATATTTCTATTAATAATAGAGTGAGACCAGAAATGGAAATGGAATGCTAAGGCAGAGACAACAATATCATAGAAGATACTTAAATGAAAACTGAAATAGTGTACTGCGATTCGAATCGAAATCTTATAGTTCAAAATTTTTATATTACGTATTATATTTTTTTATATTACTTAATTATTACTATAGTATATTAAATTAATTGGAATGAAATCTTTCATAATTGGATTTTGAATTATCAACTTCTACTTTTTTTTGTTATTTTCTTCTTCGCCTCGAATCCGAAAGTAGAAGAGTTAAGTCAATAAAAAATCCAAAGGAGGTTCATGGCCAAGGGTAAAGATATTCGATTAAATGTTATTTTGGAATGTACCAGTTGTGATAAAAAGAATGTTAATAAAGAATCACAGGGTATTTCCAGATATATTACTCAAAAGAATCGACACAATACGCCTAGTCGATTGGAATTGAGAAAATTCTGTCCCTGTTGTTGCAAACATATGATCACGCAGAGATAAAGAAATAGAGAAAATTGATCGCTTGTGTCTTACTTTAAATTCCCCAAGGAACACGAAAAATGATCGATTTTTCATATATATATTATATATAAATGAAATTATATACATAGAACATTATATAACATATATCTCATTATAGAACAATATATATGAAATCTATATAAGAAAGTAAGAATAACAAATAAAACAAATCCATTTTTTAAGAATTTTAAGAAATGCGATTTTCGGGATAGGAATAAACAAACCATGGATAAATCTAAGCGACTCTTTCTTAAATCCAAGCGATCTTTTTGTTGGTGTTTGTCGCGGATCCAATTAGGGGATCAAATTGATTATAAAAACATGAGTTTAATTAGTCGATTTATTAGTGGACAGGGAAAAATCTTATCTAGACGTGTGAATAGATTGACCTTAAAACAACAACGATTCATTACGATTGCTATAAAACAAGCTCGTATTTTATCTTCGTTACCTTTTCCTAATAATGAAAAACAATTTGAAAAAAACGAGTCGACTGCCAGAACTACTACTACTCTTCTTAAGACAAAAAAAAAATAGAGTTACTCTTCAATTGAATTCTAATTTGAATCTAAACTCAAATCAAATATGGATTGATGTTTTGTTTTAAAACTACGACAATCCAATTTGGGTTGTTATGTTGTAAGAAAAAAGCGAATAGGTGAAGAAGGATAAATCTTTTTTTATTGAGCGTGGTTGTTCATTTTGATGACTTTATCATATCATATTAATTCTATTTTATCATACAAATCTCTATTCTACTACCTTCCCGGAGTTAAGTCTCCGGGGAATTTTGGTTTTTATGATCTGATCTCGTTGGCAATCATAAAAAGACAATTCTCTTTTAATATAGCGATTTGTGAAACTATTTTACGATTAAGAACCAATTGCCTCTTGTACATATTATGCATTAAATTACTATAAATATAGTATATTTTTTTCTTCTCACCAACTACTCCATTTATTCGAGTGATCCACAAACCGCGAAAATCCCTTTTTTTCCTATCTCTATCCCGATGAGCCGAAACCAAAGCTTTTATTTTCTGTTGAGTAATAATTCGAGTAAGTCTTGAATGAGCCCTGTGAAAGCTTGATGTAAATAAACGAATTTTTGTCCTTCGTTTCCAAACTATATATCCTCGTTTAATTCTGGTCATTGACTAAATCAGACTTTGTATATATTCACACCAAAAGAGGCCTATTCGAGTCAAGTTATCCCTAAGAAGTATCATTTGGGTCTGATAGGTGTCTAGTGGCCCAACATGGCCTATTAAGGTTAAGTTATCACTAAGAAGTAGCAATTGGACCTTATAGGTGTCTAGTGGCCAAAAGAGACTTATTCGGGTCAAGTTATCCCTAAGAAGTACTATTTGGGCTTTATAGGTTTCTAGTGGTCCAAAGAGGCCTATTAAGGTCAAGTTATCACTACGAAGTACCATTTGAGCCTGATAGGTGTCTAGTGCCCCCTAAGAGGCCTATTCGGGTCAACTTATGACTAAGAAGTGCCATTTGAGCTTGATAGGTGTCTAGTTGCCCAAATAGGCCTACTCGGGTCAAGTTATTCCTAAGAAGTATCATTTCGGCCTAATAGGTTTCTAGTGGCCCTAAGTGGCCTATCATGGTCAAGTTATCACTAACAATTAACAATTGGACCTCATAGGTGTCTAGTGACCCAATGAGGCCTATTCTGGTCAAGTAATCACTAAGAAGTAATATTTGGGTTGTATAGGTATCTAGTGGCCAAAAGGAGCCTATTCAGATCAACTTATCCCTAAGAAGTACCATTTGGGCTTAACATGTGTTCAAAGGCCTAAATAGTCCTACTAGGGTCAAGTTATCCCTAAGAAGTGCTCTTTGGGCCTGAAAGGTGTCTAGTTGCCCAAAGAGGCTTATTTGGGTCAAGCTATCACTAAGAAGTTTCGATTGGGCCTGATAAGTGTCTAGTGGCCCAAAGAGTCCTTTTCGGGTCAAGTTATGACTAAGAATTACTATTTGGGCCTAACATGTGTCAAATAGCCCAAAGAGGCCTACTCGGGTCAAGTTATCCCTAAGAAGTGACATTTGGGTCTGACAGGTGTCTAGTGGCCCATAGCAGCCTATTAAGGTCAAGTAATCACTAAGAACCAATTGAGTCTGATAGGTGTTCAAGTGGAAGACTAGTGAGTGGAAATATTTAAAGAGCACTAGTGGATTTTGTACTTTTTATGGCTGCCACCTTATCTATAAAAGAGGCACCATTTTATCATTGTAAACAACCTAAGTTTGGTGATCAAATACATTTTGTGAGAGTGATTCTCCTTTGTGGTTTTTGAGTGATTCAAGAATTCGTTTGGCTTATCAAAGGATTTCCACCCCTTTGTGTGGTTAGCCTCCATAAGTTGTGTGATTCCACTTATTCCCTTCCATTCCCCTTTCTTATTTCATCAAAAACTCCATAAAAATAGAGCAAAAACATCATCCTTGCTGCCAAGAAATTAGCCCCACAAAACAGCCCCTAAATCTATTTTCTCTTCATTTTAATTCCATCCTTTTGATTCTCTATTTTCCCAGAATTTTCTTTGCATTTTGCCACCATCAATCCTTCAATTTTCTCACCAAAATGGCCTTCTAATTCCAAGCCAATTCTGCCCAGAAATTAGTTCATAAAATCCCTCATACAACCTTAATTCTAGCCTTGCTAAATTCATCATCTTTGAACCAACACAAAGCATAAAGACCAGCACATACTTGCCCTCCATTTCCTCTAATTTTCCGACAAAAATCAACCAAAGTTCCTTCTTTAATTTGTGTGCCTTTGACCTTCATCCGTCTCCAAGAGTTTTCCAGCAAATCGATTCCTAGACGGTCCATTTTCATATCATTTGGTATCAGAGCTTTGGCTCTAGGAATTTCAAGATGGCATCGGAAAAAAAGGATTTTGAAGTTCGAAGCAGAAAGAGGAAAGAATGATGGCAAAAAATTTTGGAAGAATCACGAAGAATATTTGATGAATTGAAAGAATTAGTAGAGCATGAAGAGAGAAGAGAAAAAGAAAAAGCATTGCAAAAAGAAATTGAAAAGGAAAAGAGAGGAAAAGAAATTGAAAAAGAAAAAGCAAAAGAAATAGAAATGGAAAAAGAAAAAGAAATGGAAAATGAAAAGGAAAAAGAAAAAGAAAAAGAAGTGGAAAAAGAACTTGAAAAAGAAAAAGAACAAGAAGAGGAAAAAGAATTTGAAAAGCTACAAGAGAAAAAAAAGAAAATGGCGCACAAAGAAGGTGACGAAATTTTGGTTTTCAATGATGATTTGACTCCTTTTGATAATTTAATTTTATAGGAATCAAAGGAAGGCGTTTGTCTTGATTCTTGTTTGGTTGAAGATCTTAAGGAAACTTATAAGCTCATTGGGGCTGGATTAATTGTGATTGAGAAGAGAATTCTCCATGGATGTTTGACATATCAAACACTTAGCATGGGTTTAATTTTATTCTCATATCATGAAGAACGAGAAGGATACACTTTAATCCTCGGCATTTGGAAGAATTCGCTAGAGGGGAGGCCTTTTCCAATGTTGAAGATGAATTTGGTCAAAACAAAATTTCTACAAATTAAGTATGATCCCAGAGGAAAACAAATCGATGGAGGGTCACTCTAGCCTTTGAGTTCGACAACGAATTCCTTCGAAGAAGGAGGGTATGATATGATCCTAAAAAGGCAACTTAATTTTTGTACTTTAATTTTCCCTGATTAAATAAGTTCTTGTAATAAAAGACTTGGAGTACCAATTTCCTAGGACAAGAGCACGGAAAGCAAAGGAAATTATCCATCAAGAGGACTAAAGTGGCGCCACATTTGGAGGCCCAAGGGAGCACTTGAAGGTGCCATCCAATGAGGACCTTTTTAGCCTTTTCTAAGTTGTAATAAGGCCCAAATATAGTGACAATAAGATGATGTCATTAGGATGACATCATAGTCATGTGCACCACTTAGTGAAAATATTAGTAGAGCACTAGTGGAACACTAGTTAGTCTTAGTGAAACACTAGTGAGTGGAAATATTTAATGAGCACTAGTGGATTTTGTAGAGTTTTCGTGGCTTCCACCTTATCTATAAAAGGGGCACCATTTTATCATTGTGAACAACCTATATCTGTTGATCAAATACGATTTGTGAGAGTGATTCTCCTTTGTGGTTCTTGAGTGATTCAAGAATTCATTTGGCTTATCAAAGGATTTCCTCCCCTTTGTGTGTTTAGCCTCCATAAGTGGAGTGATTTCACTTATCCCCTTCCATTCCCCTTTCTTATTTCATCAAAAACTCCATAAAAAATAGAGCAAAAACACCATCCTTTCTGCCTAGAAATTAGTGCCACAAAACAGCCCCTAAATCCATTTTTTCTTCATTTTAATTCCATCCTTTTGATTCTCTATTTTTGCCCAGAATTTTCTTTGCATTTTTCCACCATCAATCCTTAAATTTTCATACCAAAACGACCTTCTAATTCCAAGCCAATTCTGCCTAGAAATTAATTCATAAAATCCATCATGCAACCTTAATTCTAGCCTTTCTAAATTCATCATCTTTGAACCAATACAAAGCATAAAGACCAGCACATACTTGACCTTCATTTCCTCTCATTTTCGACCAAAAATCAACCAAAAATCCTTCTTTAATTTGAGCGCCTTTGACCTTCATACTTCTACAAGAGTTTTCCGGCAAATCAATTCCTAGACGGCCCATTTTCGCATCACAAGTTAACCCTAAGAAGTGTCATTTGGGCTTAACAAGTGTTCAAAGGCCTAAAGAGGCCTACTCGCGTAAAATTATCCTTATGAAGTAACATTTGGGTCTGATAGGTGTCTTTTGGCCCAAAGAGGCCTACTAAGATCAAGTTATCACTAACAAGTACCAATTGAGCCTAATAGGTGTCTAGTGGTCCAAAGAGGCATATTCGGGTCAAACTATCCCTAATGTACCATTTGAGCCTAACAAGTGTTTAAAGGCCTAAAGAGGCCTACTCGGGTCAAGTTATCCCTAAGAAGTTTATTTTCGGCCTGATAGGTGTCTAGTTGCCCAATGAGAACTATTAATGCCTAGTTACCGCTATGAAATACCAATTGAACCTGATAGATGTCTAATGGCCCAAAAAGGCCTATTTGTGTCTAGTTATAACTAAGTAGTACTATTTGAACTTGATAGATGTCTAGTGGCCAAAAGAGGCCTATACGGGTCAAGTTATACATAAGAAGTACCATTTTAGTCTAACATATGTCAAATGGCCCAAAGAGCCCTACTCGGGTCAAGTTATCCCTAAGAAGTATAAATTAGGCCTAACAGGTGTCTAGTGGCCCAAATGGACCTATTAACTTCAAGTTATCACTCAGAAGTTCCTATTGGGCCTAATAGGTGTCTAGTGGCCCAAAGAGGCTTATTCTGGTTAGGATACAACAATGACGTACCATTTCAGCCTTGTAGGTGTCTAGTGGCCCAAAGAGGCCTATTCGGGTCAAGTTATGACTAAGAAGTACTATTTGGGCCTAACATGTGTCCAATGGCCCAAAGAGACCAACTCAGGACAAGTTATCCCTATGTAGTATCATTTTTTTCTGATAGGTGTCTAGTTGCCCAAAGAAGCCTATTAAGGTCAAGTTATCACTAAGAAGTACCAATTGAGCCTGATAGGTATCTAGTGGTATATAGAGGCCTATTCGGGTCAACTTAACACCAAGAATTACTATTTGGGCAAGTTAAGTGTCTCGTGGCAAAAAGAGGCCTATTCGGATAAAGTTATCCCTAAGAAGTACCATTTGGGCCTAACATGTCTCCAATGGCCCAATGAGGCCTACTCGGATCCTGTTATGACTAAGAGGTATCATTTCAGTCTAATAGGTGTCCAATGGCCCAATGAGTCCTATTAACCTCAAGTTATCACTAAGAAGTACCAATTGAGGCTGATAGGTGTTTAGTGGCCCTAAGAGGCCTATTTGGGTCAAGTTATCACTAATAAGTACTATTTAAGCCTAATAGGTGTCTAGTGGCCCAAAGAGGCCTATACTGGTGAAGTTGTCCCTAGCAAGTACCATTTGGGTCTAACATGTGTCCAATGGCCCCAAGAGGCTTACTGTCAAGTTATCCCTAGGAAGTATCATTTAAGCCTTTTAGGGGTTTAGTGGCCCAAAGAGAACTAATAAGTTCATTTTATCACTAAGAAATTCTAATTGGGTCTGATAGGTGTCTACTGGCCCAAAGAAGCCTATTCGGGACAAGTTATCTATAAGAAGTACCATTTGGGCCTCATAAGTGTTCAAAGGCCTAAAGAGGCCTACTCGGGTAAAGTTTTCACTATGAAGTATCATTTGTGTCTGATAGGTGTCTTTTGGCCTAAAGAGGCCTATAAGGGTCAACTTATAACTAAGAAGTACCAACTGAGCCCGATAGGTGTCAACTGGCCCAAAGAGGCCTATTCAGGTCAAATTATCCTTAAGAAGTAGTATTTGGGCCTAACAAGTGTTTCAAGGCCTAAAGAGGCCTACTCGGATCACGTTATCGCTAAGAAGTATGTTTTCGGCCTGATCGGTGTCTAGTTTCCCAATGAGGCCTATTAAGGCCAAGCTACCACTAAGAAATACTAATTGAACTCGATAGGTGTCTGATCGCCTAAAAAGGCCTTTTCGTGTCAAGCTATAACTAAGAAGTACTAATTGGTGTCTAATGGCCCAAAGAGGCCTATACAAGTCAACTTATCCCTTAGAAGTATAATTGAGGCTTGATAGGTGTCTAGTGGCCCAAAGATACCTTTTAAGTTCAAGTTATCATTAAGAAGAACCTATTGGGCCTAATAGGTGTCTAGTGGCCAAAAGAGGCCTATTCCGGGTCAAGTTATCACTAAGAAATACTATTTGGGCCTGATAAGTGTCTAGTGGCCAAAAGAGGCCTATTCGGGTCAAGTTATCCCTAAGAGGTACCATTTGGGCCTAACATGTGTCCAATGGCCCAAAGAGGCCTACTCGAGTCAAGTTATCCCTAAGAAGTATCATTTCAGTCTAATAGCTTTCTAATGGCCCAAAGAGGCCAATTGACGTCAAGTTATAACTAACAATTACTGATTGAACCTAATAGGTGTTTTGTGGTCCTAAGAGGCCTATTCGGGTCTAGTTATCACTAGTAAGTACTATTTTGGCCTGAGAGGTGTCTAGTGGCCCAAAGAGGCCTATACGGGTCAAGTTATCCCTAATAGGTTCCATTTGGGCCTAACGTGTGTCCAATGGCCCAAAGAGACCTACTCGAGTCTAGATTTCCCTAAGAAGCATCATTTGGGTCTGATAGGAGTCGAGTGTCCCAAAGAGACCAATTAAGGTCAAGTTATCACTAAGAAGTTCCATTTTGGCCTGATAGGTGTCTAGTGCCCCAACGAGGCCTCTTAAGGCCAGGTTACCACTAAGAAGTACCAATTGAGCCTGATTGGTGTCTAATAGCCCAAACGGGACTATTCGTGTCAAGTTATCACTAAGAAGTACTATACAGGTCATTTTTTACCTAAGAAGTAGCATTTGGTCTAACATGTGTCCAATGACCCAAAGAGGTGTACTCGAGTTAAGTTATCCCTAAGAAGTTTCATTTAGGTCTTATAGGTGTCTAGTGACTCAAAGAGACCTAATAAGTTCACGTTGTCACTAAGAAGTACCAATAGGGCTCTTTAGGTGTCTAGTGGCCCAAAGAGACATATTCGGGTCAAGTTATCACTAAGAAGTAATATTTGGGCCTGATAAGTGTCTAGAGACCCCAAGAGGCCCTATTCGGTCATGTTATCCCTAAGAAGTACCACTTGGGCCCAACATGTGTTCAAAGGCCGAAGGAGGTCTTCTCGGGTCAAGTTATTCCAAGGAAGTATCATTTGGCTTTGACAAGTGTCTAGTAGCCCAAAGTGGCCTATTAAGGGCAATTTATCACATAGAAGTACCAATTGAGCCTAATAGGTGTCTAGTGGCACAAAGGGGCCAATTCAGGTCAAGTTATCACCAAGAAGTACTATTTGGGTGTGATAGGTTTCTAGTGTCCCAAAGAGGCTTGTTTGGGGTCAAGTTATCCCTAAGAAGTACCATTTGGGCCTTACATGTGTCAAATGGCCCAAAAAGGCTGGCGCGGGTCAAGCTACCCCTAAGAAGTACCATTTAGGTCTGATAGGTGTCTAATGGCCCAAAGATGCCTATTAAAGTCAAGCTATCACTATGAAGTACTATTAAGGCCTAATAGGTCTAGTGGCCCTAAGACACCTATTAGGGTCAACTTATCACTAAGAAATACTATTTAGGGCCTGGTAGGTTTCTTGTTCCCCAAAGAGGCCTATACGTGTAAAGTTATCACTAAGAAGTACCATTTAGGTCTAATAGGTGTAAAAAGCCCAAAAAGGTCTACTCGGGCCAAGTTATCCCTAAGATGTATCATTTGGGCCTGATTGGTGTCTAGTTATCCAAAGAGGCCAATTAAGGTCACGTTGTCACTATGAAGGACCAATTGAGCCTGATAGGTGTCTAGTGGCCAAAAGAGGCCTATTCGGGTGAAGTTATAACTAAGAAATACTATTAGGGCCAGATTGGTGTCTAGTGGCCAAAAAAGGCCTATTTGGGTCAAGTTATCCCTAAGAAGCACCATTTGGGCCTAACATGTGTCCAATGGCCCAAAGAGGGCTACTCAAGTCAAGTTATTCCTAAGAATTATCATTTTAGTCTAATAGGTGTCTAATAGCCCAAAGAGGCATATTAAGGTCAAGTTATCACTAAAAAGTACCAATTTAGGCTAATAGGTGTTTAGTGGATCAAAGAGGCTGATTCGGGTGAAGTTATCACCAATAGCTACTATTTTTGCCTGATAGGTGTCTAGTGGCCCAAAGAGGCCTTTCGGGTCATGTTATCCCAAAGAAGTACCATTAGGGCCTAACATGTGTGTAATGGCCCAATGAGGCCAACTCGAGTCAAGTTATCCCAATAAAGTATCATTTATCTCTGATAGATGTCTACTGGCTCAAAGAAGCCTATTAAGGTCAAGTTAACACAAAGAAGTACCAATATTGCCTGATGGGTGTATGGTGGCCTAAAGAAGTCTATTCAGGTCAAGATATCACTAAGATGTGCTATTTGGGCCTGATTGGTGTCTAGTGGCCCAAAGAGGCCTATACGGGTCAAGTTATCCGTAAAAAATTCCATTTAGGCCAAACATGTTTCCAATGGCCCAAAGAGGCCTACTCGGGCCAAGTTCTCCCTAAGAAGTATCATTTGGGCCTGGTAGGTGTGTAGTGGCCCAAAGAGACCTATTAAGGTCAAGTTATCACTAAGAAGTACCAATTGGGCCTGAAAGGTGTCAAGTTATTCCTAAGAAGTTCAATTTGGGCTTGGTAGGTGTCTAGTGGCCCAAAGAGGCCCATTCGGGTCAAGTTATCCCTAAGAATTACCATTTGAGCCTAATAGCTGTCAAGTTGCCCAAAGAGGCCTATTCGGGTCAAGCTATCACATACTAGTACCATTTGTGCCTGATAGGTCACTACAAGAATGCTCTTATTTAGCGACAAGAAATTAGCGACGGCCCGAAACCGTCACTATATTGCGTCGGTATTTACATTGTTTGCGACGGAAATAATCATCGCTAACTAGGGACGGTCCAGGCCGTCGCATAAGGGCAAAGATGTTATTTTTCTTTAATTTTTATTAAGATAAGGAGGGGGCGACGGACCTGGTTGCCGCTAATTAGCGACGGTCCAGGCCATCGCATAAAGGCGGGGATGTTATTTTTTTAAATTTTTTATTAAGATGATGGGGAGGGGGCGACGGACGTGGCTGTCGCTAATTAGCGACGGTCCCGGCTGTCGCATAAGAACAGGGTTCTAATTTTTTTTAAATTTTATTTAAGGAGATGGGGAGGGTGCGACGGAGTTGGCCGTCGCTAATTATCGACGGTCCAGGCCGTCGCATAAGCGCCAGGTTCTTATTTTTAAAATTTTTTTAAGGAGCTGGGGAGGGGGCGACGAACCTGGACGCCGCATAAGGGCGGGGTTCTTATTTTTTGTTAATTTTTTTTAAGAAGCTGGGGAGGGGGCGACGAACCTGGTCGTCGCTAATAAGCGACGGTCCAGGCCGTCGAATAAAGGCGGCGATGTTATTTTTTTTATTTATTATTAAGAAGATGGGGAGGGGGCGAAGGACCTGGCCGTCACTAATTAGCGACGATCCAGGCTGTCGGATAAGAGCATGGTTCTAATTTTTTTAAGGAGATGGGGAGGGGGCGACTGACCTGGCCATTGCTAATTATCGACGGTCTAGCCGTCGCATAAGGGCCAGGTTCTTTTTTTTTAATTTTTTTAGGAGCTGGGGAGGGGGCGACGGACCTGGTCGTCGCATAAGGGCGGGGTTCTTTTTTTTTTTTAATTTTTTTAAGAAGCTGGGGAGGGGGCGACGAACCTGGCTATCGCTAATTAGCGACGGTGCAGGCCGTCGCATAAAGGCGGGGATATTAATTTTTTTTAATTTTTTATTAAGAAGATCGGGAGGGGGCGACGAACCTGGCCGTCGCTAATTAGCGACGGTCTAGGATGTCCCATAAGATCGGGGTTCTCATTTTTTTTTTGATTTTTTTTAAGGAGATGGGGAGGGGGCGACGGACCTGGCCGTCGCATAAGGGCGGGGTTCTTATTTTTTTTAAAATTTTTTTAAGGAGCTAGGGAGGGGGCGATGGACCTGGCCGTCGCATAAGGGAAGGGTTCTTATTTTTTTAAAATTTTATTTAACAAGTTGGAGAGGTGGCGACGAACTAGGGCGTCGCATAAGGGCGGGGTTCTTATTTTTGGTTAATTTTTTTTAAGAAGCTGCGGAGTGGGCGACGGACTTAGCCGTCGCTAATTAGCGACGGTCCAGGCCATTACAGGGGTACCAGTTATTTTTTTTTCAATTTTTTTAACAGAGGGGAGGGTCTTTTTTTATTAATTTTTTTGAAAATCCCACACGTGTGCGACGGCCATATCCGTCTCAAAGGGGTCTAAATGTTTAAAAGAAAAACTTATCCTTATTTTTACAATTCACACTTATTACTCTCCTTCCTTATCCTCTCCTCTCACCCTCCTACCGGCCGCCAGTCCGAACTGACCGCCGCAGCTCCCGACCACCGCTTCGAACTGCCGCGCCGAACTGCCGCTCCCGATCGCCAGTCCCTACAGCCTCTCGGGACTCGCAGCTGTGCTGTACCGTCCCTGTACCAGCACCGTAGCTATACTGTCCTCCCCATCCAGCGCCGCCGCCCCTAGCCGCCACCGCCGCCGTGCTTCCAAACCTCACAACCTTGTGTTCAACCTCTCTTCACTTTCTTCAACTTCATTAGGTATTTTTTTAATTATTATGAATTATTTAAGTGCTATTAATTACATTATAAGTAAATTGTTTGCAATTAATTCTTAGAGTAGAATTGATTAATAATTCTGGATGATTAGTAATATATGTTAGATTGAGTGTTATTAGTTGATGAACATAGTGATAGGATAATATAGTATTTTATGAAAAAAGTATATTAGTAATTTCTTAGAATTACTTAGAAATAGTGTAATAGTAGTATTATAGCTTTAAATTACAAATTAAAGTATGATTTTCATTAAGTTTTTTTGATTTTAATTAAATAGGATTTGTTTGGGAAACTAGATTGCGTTATCTTTTCCTTTGGAGATTACGTGTTCGGTGCATTTGGACTTTGCTTGGATTTAGAGGTTGGTTTTCAACTAAACTTACTAATTTACTATTATAGATTGCTAGTATATAAATATTCATATGCGGTTAGAAATTGTATGTTGTTTGTTAGTGGATAGGAATGTATGTTGTTTGTTAGTGGATAGGATTGTATGTTGTTTGTTAGTGGATAGGAATGTATGTTGTTTGTTAGTGGATAGGTGAGACCCTCATGAAAATTCTGGAGTACTAGGGTGCTGGTTTATTTGGCTTATTTAATGTTGGTGGATATGTATGTTGTTTGTTAGTAGATAGAAATTGTATATTGTTTGTTAGTGGATAGGTGAGACCCTGATGAAAATTTTGGAGTACCAGGGTGCTAGTTTATTTTCCTAGTTTATTTTCCTTGTTAATGCTGGTGCATGTGTTTGTTGTTTGTTAGTGCATAGGGGAGACCCTGATGAAAATTTCGGAGTACCAGGGTGCTGGTTTATTTTTTGTTAGTGAATTTTGTGCTTTTTTAAAATTGGGAAATGCTTAAATTATAGGGGTTATAATGTCAAAATTTTTCTAAGTTAACCTGTAAAATCCGCAGAACATGGATCGGAATTGGATGTATGAATGATTAAATTTTACTCGGACTCAATTGACACCTGAATTTATTCGAGGAGTAGAAGAATTTGTTAACCATGCCATGAACTCTAATTTATTAGAGACAAGGATTAGATGTCCATGTCTGAAGTGTTAAAACATGAAATTGTTAGATGTTCCTATTGTGAAGACACACTTGTACAAACATGGCTTTAAGCCTGAGTATTGGATTTGGATACAACATGGTGCAGAGAGACCGATAAACACAGATTTAGGAGGTGAATCGGGCAATAATGTAGAGTGGGATGATGATAGTAATCAGTTTGACATGATGCATGAAATGGTGACTAATGCGTTCGGGCTATTTGTTTATGACACATCTAATAGGATCAACGATACAATAAATATGGATGAGTCGCCGAATCTTGAATTTCAAAGATTTTATGATATGCTGATGGTAGCTAACCAACCCATTTATGAAGGGTGTTCTGAATCTACCTTATCTCTTTCAATAAACGATATCGATTTTATGATCCTTTTATTATTCCTCAAAAAGCAAGACAAGTTTACTTTGTAGATTATCCCGATACGTGCAAGGACATGTGTGATTGGTGTGTTGTTATTGCCACAAAGCCAAGAGGCTATGTAGAGGTAGATGAAATTATTCAAGAAACACAAGCAGATGAATCAATTGTTCCTATGGTGCATATTGAGATGGTTGGTGGCTTGGCTGATGAAACTATTCAAGGTTGGGATCGCGTGGTTGATCCGATACCGGAACCTGAACCTGAACCTATTGGTGCTAGTGTCATGTTTGAGGTTAACCCCGACAATGATGATGATGATGACCATGAGAGTGAACATGATAACACCGACAATGATGATGATGATGAATGGAGTTAACAAGACATTGATTAAATACACTTTAGTATTGGTTAGGACAATAATTATATTTTATGCTCGTTAGTTTATTTAATATATTTATTGTCTTCGTTTTCTTATTTGATAATATATTTGTTGAACAAATGTCTTCATCACAGAAAAGCAGGAAGGCGCATAATGTGGATGAGCATACTAGCAGTAGAGGTAGTAAAGGTAGAGCGAGAATGATATGTGGCGGAAGCATTCAGACTCAGCTTGATCGACATCGCTGCCAGACTACTACATCACAGCAGCCCCAGATGGTACCACGAAAATGTCGACCACCATGCCCCCCAACCACTTCGCTCCCACCATCATCGATAGGGATCACGATGATTCCAACCCCTGGATTGCCGCCTTCAGACTATTTTGATGAGCATCCTAGTCACCACACTTTTGATCAGCATCATTCGGGACAGACATCAGGTAGTGTACATCTGGAGGAGTTAGCTCCCAATGATGAGGTTGATCCTGATGTGGACGATGAGGAGAGAGATGAGTTGGTGGCCGAGGAGATTGCTGACCAGGAGGTGCTAGCTTCTAACCCTCGTGGAGAGCTCGCAAAGTATGTGCGTGCGGTTCCACGAAGCCAGTGGCCGCGAGACAGTAATGGGAAGTATTTTCTATAGTGGCATCAAGGAGGGTAAGTTGACAATTTCATAATCTTCTTAGGTTTTTATTATATTGATAATACGCTATCTAATAAGATGTTTTTTGTATTCATCTTAGGTGGTCTCCTTCTCAGGCTGGTGTTGAGACACTTATGACTTCTATCAAGTCCCAGTTCAGAGACCCATGGCCTACTTGGAGATTGGTCGCTGAAGAAACCCGCAACCATTGGTGGAAGGAATTTCAGGTATAACTTAGGAATTTAATCATATGTATGAATCATAAGAAATTAACGTTTGAGTTTTGCTATTAACAACAACTATTTCGTTAATGTGTTATTACAGGATAAGTGCAGTTGGGATCCCCGCTTCACAACTCAAATGTGAAAGCATTTGGAGCACAAAGGTTCGGAGCTATTTAGAGATATGATGAACAAGGCGAGGACATATTATACCAAGGAACGTAAACTGTCGAAGTGGTGTCCACAAAGTATATGGAATCAGCAGCTTGCAGATAGGGGCACATCGAGCTTCAAGGAGGTTTAAGAATAGGCTAAGAAGGACAGGGCTTCTTCAAAGGGTGGAGTATTACATACTTCTAGTCGTGTCCCTCATTTTGAGATAGCATTGTAAGCGGCATGTATTAAGCTTTTAAAGTTGATTCTTTTACTCTATGTATACTTAATTGAATTGTTTTTACTCTACTTAATTGAATTGCTATAATATATTATACTATATAAAATGTTTGTTAATTATATGTTTAGGCACGAGGTGAAGGAAAGCTAGTGGATAATTACGAACTCTTTCGTGTTACTCATCAAAGACAAAATGGGGAATGGGTTGACACACGCTCCAAGGAGACCTATGTAAGTGAATGTATTGTTTAACATTTTCAATTAATTTAATATTAAATACTATGATAATTAGTATGTGATATGTATTGTGTTTTGTTTTGTTTTTCAGACTCAATTTGGTATTGCATATGAGAAGAAGAAGGCGACCACCCAGTTTGAAATGCTTTCTCTTGAACAATCACAGCAGGCTGAAAAGGAGCCTGGGGCAACCACTTGGGTACAAACAGTTGGCGGGATGAACTGTGGCCGTCTTTATGGTACAGGAGATATGTCTTCTCATTTTTCATTCGGGGGATTCGAAGGATTCTACACCTCTCAAGTTCCTTCAGCTTCATCATCGCCTAGTGGTGCATCGTCATCTTCAACTACACATATTCAGCTAATTGAGGCCAAACAAAAATGAATTGAGGCACAACACATGGAGATCCAGACTCTAAAGGACAAACAACAATCCATGGAGATGAATATGAATAAGATGATGGAGTGGTTTCAAACCATGAATGCACCTAAGTCCTGACAGCATATGCAACCCGATTATGTTGAGGAAATAACCATGGCAAATTAGCCACAGAAATTTCCATTGCAAACCAAAAGTGGAGACGAAATACAGGTGGCGAAAAAATAACATTGCCACGGAAATGACCATGGCAAAAATTAGCGACCCAAATTTTAGCGACGTCTCGATGACCGTCGCTAATCCGTCGAAAAATGAATATTAGCGATGGAATTAGCTTTTTTGCCAAGGATATTTCCGTGGCTAACAAGTAAGATTCTTGTAGTGGGTGTCTAGTGGCCGAAAGAGGCCTATTCGTGTCAAGTTATGACTAAGAAGTACTATTTGTGCTTAAGATGTTTCGAACGGCCCGAAAAGGCCTACTCGGGTCAAATTATCCCTAAGAAGTATCATTTGGGTCTGATAGGTGTCTAGTAGCCCGAAGAGGCCTATTAAGGTCAAGTTATAACTAAGAATTTCCAATGGAGCCTGATAGGTGTCTAGTAGCCCAAAGAGGCTTATTCGGGACAAGTTATCTCAAAGAAGTACATGTGTCCGATGGCCCATAGAGGCCTACTCGGGTCAAGTTATCCCTAAGAAGTACCATTTGGGTCTGATAGGTGTCTAGTGGCCCAAAGAGGCCTATTAAGGTCAAGTTATCACTAAGAAGTACCAATTGAGCTTGAAAGGTGTCTAGTGGCCCAAACAAACCTATTAAGGTCAAGTTATCACTAAGAAGTATCAATTGATTGCAGCATGTGGAAAATAGACTTAACAGCGTAGCGTGCATAAAGTACATGTGACAAACACAGTTTGAAGAAAGTGCACATGAAACTTGATTAACGAAGCCAAAAGTGAAGTTCAGGCTTGACAATGCAATTTGCAATAAAGTGCACCAGAGTCCTAAATGAAAGCGCGTATGAGACTGGACAACGCAACCTACACAAAATGCAAACTAGATTTGACATCGCAATTTGGACAAAGTGCGTATGAACTTGCACAGCAAAGTGAGAAACTGAAATTTGAAATTAAGATGTGTATAAAGCTTCATGAAAATGTCCAAATATAGAGGTAAGGAATCAAAAGGGGACCAAAATGCAACAAAGCAACTAAAGTTTATCGAAACGCTATTCTCGGAATCTTCAACCCAGACTCGAAAAGCATGTCCCCGCAAGTGGTATGGTGAAAGGTAAGATTTTATTAAACACATAATCTATTTATAGTATTCATATACTATATTCTCACATTATATCCGATGCATTCATTTATACAAATTATGTATTTTGTGAAAAATATTAAGTATCATTAACATGGGGGCTTTGATAAACAAGGAAGTTATAACGCAAATGTTAGAAATCCTAACTAGGGGGCTTCCCCAATAAGGTATGGTTTTATATCACCAAATTGTGTCCCATAAATGATCACTGTTGCTCTTAGCTCTGAAAAGGAAAATCTTATTCTTTACAAGTTTGTTTTGGAACGTAAATTATTATATATCCATTTGCATGAGTTCTTGTAAATTACTTGATGAACATACCTCTATTGACCAAGTTATGTGCAGCATGAATTATTTCTTCAGAGTTTAAGTTTCTTGCAGCATAAAGAAATGGCAGGGCTCTAAGATGCCATAGAGCGAAAGACGACGCTTCCAAATTTTCGCACTTAAGAAAGAAATATTGAGAAATTTCTTCCTCAGGTGCCAGGGAGCTGTTGTTGGGAATCTTCATTTGGGTGTTATTAATTAATATTAATCCTGATATAATCATTGTTAATTAGAGTATAACATAATCTTGATATTTAAATGTTATTACCCACTCTATAAAAAGGGGTCAAGGGACCCCAAAAAGGGGGACCTCAAGTAATCCTAGCCTCTCATTTTTATTCCCCATACTCACTCTTTATCTTCGTCGTCTTCTACTTCTTCCACCATACACACATCTCACAAGTTTACAAATCCCCATCTCTAAAACCCGTGCTACAACACCATATTATGAAGGAATCTTCAAAAAATATTCTGCAACTCAACCCCTATTGTAACTCTGCAAATTTCATACATGTTGGATTCAAACAGTGGTGAAGATAAGTAAGGTTCTCCAAAATCACCTACAAAGAAACAATTCAACATTGATATTAACTGATAATCTTCAAGTCAACAGGCAAAAAACATTAATTTTTGTAAATTCCTAGACAACAGTTATCTTATAATTCCCCTTTACTAAACTTAATTGAGAATTAAAAACTTACAACAATGTGTTTTCCCGCATATTCTGATCTCTTCCCCAACTTTACTGCAGAAGCAGCTCCTGATGAAATTCCCATCTGCAGAATATGTAATCAGCATTATAAATAATAAATGCATTTTTGCAATTATGAATGTATAGAGTTCATATTTAAAAGGAAGAACTGTGTGGAAATTACTTCAAAGACAATAACAAGAATTATAGAAGTAACACTATTTCAATGGTTGATTTATTTTTCCGTTATATCATCAAAGCATTGAGTACTCGTATGACTATGAGTGTATTGGGTTTTGCAAGGATAAAACTAATTCTAAGTAAAATCGATGTAAAATTGATTCCAAAGAATTTGAAACTTGAGAAAATAAGTAGTACCTGCAAAAGCCTGAAATAAACTAGTATATCTTTTACTATAGTGACTGATGACTGAATTAAAATTAGTAACTTACTGAAATTCCATTTTATACGCAAGAAATGAATAACAAAATCCTTAGGGAAAACCATATAGTTTTGTTTTTTTTCAACAAAACATAATAAATATATTAATAAAATAGGAAAACCACGAGGAGTGCTACAGTACATACAAGATGAGAACAAGAAACCAACAAACATAAACACAACAACTGAAATTCAATAGCAAGGGTCAAAAGAAAACTCATAGCAGTAAAATAGTCTGCTGAGAAAAACACCAGAAAAATACTATGCTAAAATAGAACACTGCCTGCACGCCAATCTTCACCAGGAAGGAAAACTCATTAACCCAAATACAACCAAAAATTCACTTTCCTGCCTTGGAACGAAAAAGAACCACTGCTCCTTGTCGCTCACACTTGCCTCCCCTGAAATTTCTGAAACCAATATTAGAGTTTAATTTAGGATGGATGTATTTGCCGGTAAAAAAATAGAATATGATAATTACAAGATATGTACATGCTCTATAACTATATATATATATATACACTTAGGTTGTGATAAGTGAAAATCATACATATTTTTGTGCTTTAAATTATGCACTTATCAATGTGTTTTAAATTGATTTTGATGGAAAAACACCCAATTTTAGTAATTGCAAGTTTCAGGTAAAATTATAGTTCCTTTAGTGTTTTTATATTGAATTGAGGCTAATTACATGAATTTTAACTTAGGTTGGAGCTTGGACGAGTTGAAGGATTGATAAAGAGGTAGAAGAGGCTTAAAATGCAATTTGAGATAAAGAGAAAGATATATACAGCTTTCTCTCTAACTAAAACCGATCCTAACTAACTCTAGGAAGGGAAAAACTAACTAACGGTTTTGAAAGAGTTAATAAAAACTGAAAAAAAAACTAAAACTCTAGTAAAGCATCATCCTTGACCATTTCTGCACAATGATGGTTGTGTACATTCTATAGTTTCCTCTGTGTTATCCTTACCTGCTTCCATTGGTGCATTGTCCTCCAACATCTCTTCATAAGTTGACACATATATATTTAAAATTCGAAGCTTAGAATGCAAGCGCTTGAAGGTGGCTATTGCTAATGCTTTGGTTAGTTTATCTGCTACATTGTCTGCAGAGCTGATAGACCTGAGAGTGATGATCTGTTTTTCAAGTTTTTCCAGCACAACATGACAATCTAAGTTAATGTGTTTGGTTCACTCATGAAAAACTAGGTTTGTAGTAATATGTATAACTGAGTTGTTGTCACATAGGATTGCAGCAGGGCCTGAATGTTGAACTCCAAGGCTGCGAGATGGTGTCTGCTATTTTTTACTTTTCCAGGAGAAAAGATTTTCTCCTAAAAAGAAATAATACCCTGTGATGGACCTCCTTGAGTCCACGCAAGTCCCCAATCTGAGTCACTGTATCCTATCAGATGTAGTTGGGAGTTTGCTGAGAAAAATAACCCTTCTCTTGGAGACTTTTTCATGTACTTTATGACCCTTTTGGCAGAATTGAAGTGTTCTCTTGAAGGAAAAGAAAGAAAATGAGTGAGTCTTCTTATGGCAAAGGCTATATCAAGTCTTGTGTTTGTTAAATATAAAAGTCTTCCTGTCATTCTGCGATAACTTGTGATGTCATGCAGAATGTGATCAGGATCCTTCTTGAGTTTCTGATTGACCTCCATAGGTGTTTCCTTTGGTTTAGTTCTAGCAGACCTGCGTCATGAAGTAGATCCAATGCATACTTTCGTTGGCATATGGAAATTCCTCGTTTGCTGTGAGCCACCTCATATCCGAGGAAGTACTTCATGTCTCCAAAATCTTTTATGCTGAATGTTTTATGAAGAAGGTGTTTCAGCAGCTGTATGGCCTCTAGATTGTCTCCTGCAATAAGTAAATCGCCAACATACACTAACACAGCCAAGAAACCATTAGATCCAGATTTTGTGAATAAAGAGTGATATGACTTTGATTTAATGAAGCCAATTTTTTGTAATGTTTGAGTTAGTTTTATGTTCTATTGTCTGCTGCTTTGCTTTAAACCATAAATGGATTTAAGCAACCTACAAACATAATTCTTATTAGTTATAGGGAGCCCTTTAGGAGGCTTAATATACACCTCTTCCAAAAGATCACCGTTTAAGAAAGTAGAATTAACATCCAGTTGATGGATGTACAAATTTTTCACAGCAGCTATGGAAAGAAGCAATCTAACTGAATACATTTTCACAATTGGACTAAAGGTTTCTAGGTAGTCTATTCCTTCTTTTTGAGTGTAGCCCTTAACCATAAGCCTACCCTTTTTCCTTTCCACACTCCCATAAACATGAAATTTGGTTTTAAACACCCATTTCGAGCCAATGGCTCTCCTGCCATGGGGAAATTCGATTAGAACCCAAGTTTTGTTGTTTTGTAAGGCTGCAATCTCAGCATTCATGGCCTGCTGCCAATAGGGCAAGGCTGCAACCTCCTTGTAAGTCTTAGGGTCAACAGGTGCAGAAATAGAAAGAACATAGTGTTTTTGTGTGTCAGATAACTTAAAGTAACCAATATAATTAGATATAGGGTATTTTACGTTGTCACTGCAAACAATGTCATCATTATAAATGAGAGAACATACATAGTCATTCAACCTCGCAGGAGGTCTTGTAATCCTTGTTGAGTGTCGTGCTTGCTGAAGAGGCATATTGGTTACCTGGTCTGAACTGCAATCAATAGAAGGAATAGTTGCTGGAATGATCTAGGCAGCATGCTCATCAACATTGGACTCAACAGAGGGGATGAAAAGCTGTATGTCATCAGCAAGACAAGGAACATGTATAAAATCACCTGAAGGATGCTTACAATGCTCAATGTCATTTACCTGTTTATCTTTGAGAGGAAAAATCTTTTCATGGAAATAAGCATCCCTAGTTAAGAAAATATCATTGGTTTTTAAATCATATGCTATGTATCCTTTTACACCATATTTGTATCCAAGGAACACACATTTCCTAGCTCTAGGATCTAATTTCAGTCTGTTTATCTTTAGAGTAGAGGCATAAAGTAACCAGCCAAAGACTTTTGATTAAGATATATCAGGCAAGCAATTGTATAGATATATCAGGCATAAAGTAAATAGCCAAAGTAGATGATTCATGATGAACACTAAGTGATTCATAGCATAAGAGCACAAAAAAGTAGGTAAAGCAGATTGAGAAACAATGGCCCGACAGATAGTTAATATATGTTGATGTTTTCTCTCCACAACACCATTTTTGTAGTGGAGTTTCAACACATATATTCTGATGAATTATACCCTTGGAACCATAAAAATATTATAAAGAGAATTCTGGTCCATTATCTGATCGAACAATTTTAATATTCTTAGAGAATTGAGTATAAATAAGATTAACAAAATCTTGAATTAAGTTTCTTACTTCAGATTTTTGCTTTATGAGATAAATCCATGTTGTCTACTTTTATCATCCATGATAGTAAGAAAGAATCTATGGCCATGAAAAGAAGCGGTGGACAAGGGTCCCCAAATGTCCATATGTAAAATATCAAAAATAGAATCAGAATCAGAAAGACTAGTAGAGAAAGGCAACCTTTTTTGTCTAGCCATTTGACATATATCACAGGGGTTATCAAGTTTATTGTATTTAATGTCACTAAAATCATGTTGCATAAGTTTCATATTCAAATAAGGAGCATGTCAAAAACGCATATGCCATATATTTTTATCCAAATGAGTAAAAGTAGTAATGTTTTTGAGAAGGGTAATCCTAGAACTAGGTCCTTCCATCATATACAACTCCTGAAATGGTTCAGCACTTGATTAGTGCAAATTAGTGTGTTTATTCAATAAAGGATTTGTACTTATCTTCTCTAGAAATTACATGTTTTATACATAATTTCACCCTATATCTTTACTTTGTGAGTTTAAAAGTAAATAAGGGGTAATAATAGATTCTAACTTAGAAATGTATTTTCAGGTGTTTTTGGAGGCAAAAATAAGAAGATCAAGTTGCTGGGGCATATAAGAGGCCAGCGCTTGAGCGCCATACCAAGGCTCGAGCGCTGGAAGTTGAGGAACATAGGATCCTTTCTGCCAGTGCAAATGCTCTGGCGCTCGAGCGCCATACTAGGGCTCGAGCACCAGTAACCTTTGAGCATTGAATCCTTTTCTGCCAGAGTTATGAGCCTAGCGCTCGAGCACCAGAATAGGTTAAGCATTGGATCCTCTCTGCCAACAATTATGAGCCTGGCGCTCGAGCGCCACACCAGGGCTCGAGCGCCAGACGCATTAACCAGGCAATTAAGCTCATTAACCAGCACGTGTCAGGCCAGCGCTCAAGCGCCAGGAGGATATATTGAGTTGTATAGAAATAAACCACAAGGTTTAGGCTTTTAGTCAGAGTTCTAATACTCTTAGGTATAGTTCTTGAAGGTTATGGCCTTGCTAGGCTAAGCTTTCCGCCGGGATTGAATGTAATTACTTCGTCTCTTGTTTCTTTCAATTGTTAGTTTATATTATTTATGAATTAGAGTTCTTCTTCTATGCTTCTTTTTTTGGTTTAAGCTTGATCACCTTTTGCCTTGTGTTAGTTTATTTGTGCAATTGGGAAATTGGTTTATAAACGGATATGGAGAAAAACTCTCATAAAACCTTCAGATCTAGGGATAGATGGAAGTGTCTTATGATTGCTTTATACTCTGCTTAATGCAAGACTTGGTAGCTAGAGTGCCAAGGGATTGGGCTCTAGAAACTAGTGTCTTAGAATCAGGTGACAAAGGGATTTGCACTTGTGACATTGAGTATGCATCTTTTCTTATAATATTTAACTAACATAGAAAGAAACAAGGTGAAGTAATGAAACTCAATCCCAGGTGACTCATTATTTTATTTGATTATCTCTTTATCTATTGTTTATTTTATTTGCCATTCACATTGAACAATTCATCAACTTAATTCTTAATTGAATTAATCCAAGTGCTCCCTGTGGACGATACACGTATAGTCACTATACTGAAACGAGTTAACCATTTCCAGCACCATTAAAAAAGGTTAACAAAATTTCTGGCGCCGTTGCCGGGGAGCACAGTTGTTTATTTCTTTTAAGTTTTGAGTTGATTTGTAAAAACTGTGAATAGTTTTCTTTTTGTAAGTATTTGTATATTTGTACCTAACTCTCACTATTGTTCCAGTATTGTTGTATGCTTACTCGCAGCAAAAGCCAAAGAGAAAAGTTAATATATATTGACGAAATTGAGGCATTTGTTAGACGACAGTCTGCAATTAAATACCGTGAACAAAAGGCAGGAGAGAGTTCCTCAGATTTCTCTAGTAACTTTACACATTCTATTACTTTTGATATGGCTGCGGAAGGTCCTAACCCGACGAGGGTTGTAGTTCTTGGAGACTATGTGATTCCGCAAGGTCCAAGGAATCGGTCCGCTATTGTCTTGTCTCCCACTGCTCAGCAAATGGAGATTAAGCCGTATTGGTATAATCTCATTTTGACTAATCAGTTTACGGGGAAAGATCATGAGGATCCGCATAATTTCTTGGAGACCTTTTATGATCTTGTAGCGACTATGGGCTTGGATGAAGCAAGTGCTGAAGATGCCTGTATGAAATTATTTCATTTAGCACTTATTGGAGATGCAAGGGAATGGTTCAAGACTTTTCCGAGTCAAAGTCTGAACACATGGAGTGAGGTTGAAGAGGCCTTTTTAACAAGGTTCTTTCCTCCTTCTAAAATGATCCAAGTGCAATCTGAAATATCTGCTTTTAAGCAGGGGCAAGATGAAGCATTTCATGAGGCTTGGGAAAGGTATCAACGGTTGTTGAGAAAATGCCCAAATCATGGGTTGACCGATGTTGCGAAGCTGAACATATTTTGTGCAGGATTGGACCATCAATGGACAATCCATCTCACTGCAACTCTTGGACGGTCATTGAAAACCATTGATGTACCTACTGCAACAAGTTCAAGTAGTGAACCAACAAGCTCAAATAGGAGTATGTGAATTGTGTGGTGAAGGTCATTCATACACTCAATGTCCGCATGCTTCTAGCCAAAAAGAGGAGGAGTTGAATTTTGTGAATAATCAGTCAAGAGGAAATTTCTTTTCTTCACCCTTTAAATCTAATGTTTCCAATTCTGGAATACAAGGGTGGAAGAATCCTCAAGGACAAGGTCAAATGAACTGGAAAAATTCAACGAATTCATCTAATAGGCCGCCATTTGTTCCATTGGTAGAGAGGACCATCAAGTTGGAAGACACCTTGGATAAATTTATCCAAGCTTCATTGGCTAACCACCAAAGCAATGAAGCTTTCCAGAAAAACACCAAGGCGTCTATCCGGAATCTTGAAATGCAAGTGGGTCAAATCTCTAAACAATTGGCAGAGCTTACCACTACTCCATTCTCCGCTAATACCACCACAAATCCAAAAGAACAATGCAAGTCCATTGTCACAAGGAGTGGTACCGAGATTGGTAAATGAATAGGGGATCATTTGCATGAACCCAAGGAGGTGGAAGGAGAAATTGAAAAGGTAGCCATGGAGAAAGTATAGAAGGAAGGTGAAAGAAGGAGTGAGGAGAAGAATAATGTAAATAGTGAAAAAGAAAAAAATAAAAAAATTAAAAAGAAGGGTGAGGTCAAAGAAAAGATGGATGGAGTACCTCAGGTAAAGGAGGTTCCTTATCCTGTTCATCCATCAAAGAAGACAAAGGAAAGGCAATATGCTAGGTTTCTAGACATTTTCAAATGGCTTCAAATAAATGTACCATTTATGGAAGCTATGGAGGAAATGCCCACATATGCCAAGTTCATGAAGGACATGTTGACGAAAAAGAGGAAGTTTAAAGATGAAACTGTGGAACTAGAAGCCGGGTGTAGTGCCATCATTCAAAAATCCTTGCCTCACAAGACCAAAGATCCGGGTAGTTTTACTATCCCTGTTACTATTGGTGCTCTTCCCGTGGGAAAGGCATTACTGGATCTTGGTGCAAGCATAAACCTCATGCCATTGTCCATGGTAAAACGGATTGGTGATTTGGAAGTGAAACCCACTAGAATGACCCTCCAATTGGCATATAGGTCATTAAAATTTCCATATGGAGTAGCGGAGGATGTTCTAGTGAAGGTTGATAAATTTGTCTTTCCGGTTGACTTTGTCATTATGGATATAGAGTAAGACTTGGAGGTGCCTTTAATTCTAGGGCGACCTTTCATGAAAACAGCAAGAGTCATAATTGACGTGGATAATGGGCAACTCAAGGTACGAGTTGAGGATGATGAGGTAAAATTTGATGTGTTGGAAGCCATGAAACACCCAAAGGAAAAACAGTCAGCCTTTAGGGTGGATGTCATGGAAGAGGCATTTCTATTAGGGAAGCAAGAAATGTATAATGCTAGCCCTTTAGAAAAAGCTCTAGTGCAGTCTCGTGCAAATTCATATGACTTGGAAGAAGTCGAAATAAAAAATTGTTTGAGGGACCTAGATACTCTGAAAGAGGACCCCATGATAACATTTGTCCCGGAAGACTTATCCAAGGAGGAGAAGCCCGAAAAAAATAAGCTGGAACTGAAAGTGTTGCCATCCCATCTGAAATATGTATTTTTAGATGAAGGGGGAGGCAAGCCAGTGATAATCAACAATTCACTATCTTCTGACCAAGAGGCACAACTTTTAGAGGTTTTGAAAGCCAATGAAGGGGCAATTGGATGGGCATTGACAGATCTAAAAGGCATAAGTCCTTCCTTCTGTATGCACAAGATACATATGGAAGAGGATTTTAAACCTGTTGTCCAGCCTCAAAGGCGATTAAACCCGACAATGAAAAAAGTAGTGAGAAAAAAAGTACTCAAGTTACTTGAAGCTGGTATGATTTATCCCATCTCCGATAGCGAGTGGGTAAGTCCAGTTCAAGTGGTTCCGAAGAAAGGGGGGATTACGGTCATTGAGGTTTTCATGGATGACTTCTCTGTCTTTGGAAAAAGTTTTGAAGAATGTTTGAACAACCTGAATATTGTGCTAGGAAGATGTGTTCAAACAAATCTAGTACTTAACTGGGAGAAGTGCCATTTCATGGTAGAAGAAGGGGTGGTGCTTGGTCATAAGATCTCTTCTAGAGGGATCGAGATTGACAAAGCAAAAGTGGAAGTCATCGAAAAACTTCCACCAACCATGAATGTTAAAGGAATCAGGAGTTTCCAAGGACATGCCGGTTTTTACCGGAGATTTATAAAGGACTTCTCCAAGATTGCCAAGCCACTTAGTAATCTTTTGGTAAAAGATGTGGACTTCAATTTTGATGCTAAGTGCTTGGAGGCATTTGAGAGACTGAAGGAAAAACTGATTATGGCCCCAATCATAGTTGCTCCAAATTGGTCTTTGGACTTTTAGCTTAATTGTGATGCGAGTGACTATGCTGTGGGTACCGTACTAGGCCAAAGGAAAGAAAATTTTTTCCATCCAATACATTACGCTAGTAAAGTACTTAATGATTGTATATGGGTTGGAAAAATTTAGGTCTTATCTTATAGGGTCAAAAGTGATTGTCTATATTGATCATTCAGCCATAAAAAACTTGGTGACTAAGAAAGAGTCGAAGCCAAGATTGCTTCGTTGGATTCTCTTGCTACAGGAATTCAATCTAGTCATCAAGGATAAAAAGAGATGTGAAAATTTTGTGACTGATCATCTTTCTCGACTTCATAACACAGAGGGGACCAACGAAACAGAAGAGATTGTCGAGGAATTCCTGGATGAACGATTGCTGCTCATATAAGAAAGGCCATGGTTTGCTGATATGGCAAATTTTAAAGCAGCAGGAATCATTCCGGATGAATTTTCTTGGCAACGAAGAAAAAGTTCTTAAAAGACTCTTCTTACTTCGTTTGGGATGATCCTTATTTATTCAAAATTGGAGGAGATGGTCTTCTGTGACGGTGTGTTGCCTGTGGAGAATCTAAAAGCATATTGTGGCTTTGTCATAATTCACCCTATGGGTGACATTTTAATGGGGAACGCACTGCAGCCAAAGTATTACAGTCCAGTTTCTATTGGCCAACAATATTTAAAGATGCTCACATTTATGTGAAGCAGTGTGATAAGTGCCAAAGAACCGGAGGAGTGACAAGGAGAAATGAGATGCCTCTGACAATTATGCAGGAGGTAGAGGTATTTGACTGCTGGGGAATTGATTTTGTTGGTCCATTTCCACCCTCTTTCACCAATGAATATATAGTTTTGGGAGTGGACTATGTTTCAAAGTGGGTTGAAGCAATCCCCTGTGCGAGAGCAGATGCGAAAACGATGGTAACTTTCTTGAAAAAGAATATCTTTTCAAGATTTGGAACTCCGAGGGTACTCATCAGTGATGGGGGCTCACATTTTTGCAATGCTCAACTAAAGAAAGTCTTGGAACATTATGGAGTAAGGCACAAGATTGCAAGTCCTTATCATCCACAAACTAATGGTCAAGCTAAAGTCTCAAATAGAGAAATTAAGCGAATGCTAGAAAAGACTGTTAGTGTTTCAAGAAAAGATTGGGCCATTAAACTGGATGATGCTCTGTGGGCATACCGGACAGCTTTTAAAGCTCCCATAGGATTGACTCCTTTTCAGTTAGTTTATGGGAAGTCCTGTCACTTACCGGTCGAGCTAGAACATAAGGCATATTGGGCTTTAAAGTATTTCAATTTTGACCCGACAACTGCTGGAGAAAAAAGGAAAATGCAACTTCATGAATTGGAAGAATTGAGACTCCAAGCTTATGAGTCCTCAAGGATATACAAGGAAAGAATAAAGATGTATCATGATAAAAAGTTGGTCAAAAAGATTTTTAGTACTGGGCAATATGTTTTACTCTTTAATTCTAGAGTAAAATTATTCCTGGGAAAATTAAAGTCCAAGTGGTCCGGACCCTTTAGGGTTAAGGATGTAAGGCCTTATGAAGCCGTAGAGATTGAAGACCCAGTGAGAAATGAAAGCTGGGTGGTTAGTGGTCAAAGGCTGAAGTTATACCTTGGTGGTGACGTCGAGCGGCTCACCACCATAATAATGGATTTGAAGGAAGCATAATCATGCTACAAGCGTCGAGCTAATGACGTTAAACAAGCCCTGATTGGGAGGCAACCCAATTTTGTGTGTTTATTTTTTGTGTTTTGTGTAAATAGAATAAGTAAATTTGATGAGTTTTGAAATAATTTTTGTGAGAAAGTTGAAAATCTGAGCATTTGAAGAAGGCTTATTCACTGTCCAGTTTTTAGACCTGGCGCTCAAGCGCCAGGAGGGCACTCAAGCGCCCATGGCATTTAATTGGTGCTAGTTTCAAAAATTTTGGGTCAGATGTTGGCGCTCGAGCGCCAATATCAGCACTCGAGCGTTAGAGACAGCTGAAAGGTTTTCTTTACTGCCATACATTTAGGGTTGGCGCTCGAGTGCCAACTGTGGCGCTCAAGCGCCAGAAAAGCGAAACGGTTGATCTGCTCATTAATGCACTAGCGCTCGAGCGCCAGAAGCAGCGCTTGAGCGCCAGTCACGCGTTGGCTTTAAAAATAGAGCAGTATCAGTTATCTTTTCACAAAATCTCACTTTTTCTCTCAACTGATACGCATTTCCTCTCTTTTCTCACACGAAATCTCTTCAAAATTTCATCAAATTTCTGAAGTTTTTCATTGATCATCATCATGTTCAGGTATTGTTCATCATTTCAGTCATTGTTCATGTTTTCATTTCCATAAATGCTATGATTCTGGTTTATTAGAGGCTGATGAAGATGAACATGAACAGTTTAGGCTTTCTTAGTACATTGTAAATTTGGGTTTCTTGTTCAAAATGAGTTGTTTTGGCTATTCTCTGTGTTTTCAAAATTCTGAAACTATGAAAGAATGGAGGAACTTTGTTGAAATTTTGAATGATATTTTGAATGTAACGAAATTCTGAGTTATGTTCTTCATTTGGAAAATTAGTTATCTGTGATGAATAGTCCCTTTTTGAAACCCAAATGTACATTGTACTAATGAACATGATAATGATGATGAGTTTGTGTGTTTGTTACTAATTTTGAGTTTTATTTAAATAATGAATAGGAACCGAGGAAAAGCACCCGCTCATGAGCCAGAACGTGCCTCTAAAAAGAGGAAGGAAGGCCCCCAAAGGAGAAGAGGAGGTTCCTCATCCCAAGGTGGTGGTTCTGACCACCCCCACCGGTTCATTGACCGGGAAAGGGCTGAGAGGTTTCGGGTCATTGATGACTGGAACTTCATCACGGAGCGTCGAGTGGAGTTGCGAGATGGGGAATGCCAAGAGTTCACCAGCATGCTCACTCTCCGCAACTGGTGGTCTATTGCATCGCTCCCGGAGAAGTTCAACCCGGAAATAGTCAAGGAATTTTATGCCAATGCCTTTGGGGGTAAAGACACAAAGTCCCGTGAGAAGGTGTCCACTGTCCGAGGGATATGGGTGCCATATGATGCCGACTGGATTAATGAGAAGATCGGCGGCGGAGACATTTCACCTATCTCCGCCCATGAGAGAAGTGAAGGGGTGGTTGATGACTTCACAAGAATGAGGAATCAAGGGGATTTGGACCTCCAAACGACTTTGGAGAGGATTTGCTATGAGGAGCGGAGGATTGTGGAGACGACTCGAAATGGAGTTGCTCACATGGTTCTCCGGGGTAACATGACTGTGGTCTCCAAATTGTGGATGACCTTTATTCTTGCCAACCTCCGGCCAAAGTCCCATCCCTCTGATCTTCCACTTGAAGAGTGCCATCTCCTTGGGTGTATCAAGACTCCCGGCATCACGGTCGACCCGGCACGGATTATTTCCGACATGATATGGGCCAATGTGCACAAGGGTGGCACGAAACAGAGTTTGGCATTCCCGTCTCTCATCACTAGTCTATGTGGAGACGCGGGGGTCCCAGTTGTTCGTAGCCAAAAGATTAGGGAGCCCATTGACAAGAAGTATTTCCGAAACCACTGTGCGGACAAAGATCCGAATGCACCACCTGCACCACCACCGCAAGTTCCCCCGAGGACTATGGAGGATTTCTGGGGCCGTATCAGCACGAGGCTTGATCACCATGACAAGCAATTTGCTGCCCTACATTGGAGGATGATTAGTCTTCACCTCTCCCACTACTCGATGGCCCAGCACACTAAGCCGGGCCAAACATTTTTCCAGCCCCCGGAGGCTTTTGCCACACATTTGGATTGGCCTGGGGACCAGCCAATTCCACCGTGGGAGGCAGCTGGAGAGGGAGGTGAAGGAAGTGGTGGTAGTAGTGGTGCTAGCGGGGAAGAGGATGGGTCTGGTGGCGATGGGGACATCGACATCAATGATTTTTTGGAGGAGGATGACCCATTAATTTGATTTGACAGGGAAGTTTCTGTTGGTTTCTGTTGTTTTTTCTGTTTTTCTTATTGTTTTTTGTATTTTTTTTCTTTTTTTTTTATAATATTGTAGTTTTTGTTTCTTTTTTTTATGAAAAAAAAATATGAAAAAAATATATATATACTAAATAAAAAGTTTGTTTTGTTTCAATGGCAAGTGTTGGTTTTTAGTGGTGTGAAAAATGAAAATTCTTATGATATTCCATGGTTTGAAAAAAAAAGAGAGGAATTGTGAAAAATACTGATTTGAAAGTTAACCGATCACAAAATGATTTTTGTGCATTGGGAGTTGTGAAAAATTATTTTCAAGGTTAAAGCCTTTTTAGCCTTGTATGTTGAGTGCATCCCACGAAAATGTATGAGAGTCCTCTTTGTTAACTTGAATGGATTTTGTTTGATTTTGTAATTGCCATGATCAATTGAGACTTGAAAATGATAGAGGCATAGTTTCTTGATTGAGTTTGAGCCAAAAAGCTTACCTATGAAAATTACATCTTTTTGTTGGTACCCACTTTGAGCCTTAAATTCTTTCTTAAACCCTAAGACACCTATGTGAATGTTTTATCCTTACCTTTGAGTTGGAGAAAAATATTTATATATTTAGGGGGAATGATGGGTATGCAAATGATGTATCATTTTGTTAGCTTAGACAAAAGACTCAAGTGTTTCTGGTATGATTGAAAATTCTTGGGCAGCCTTGTGTATCTATGTGAAAAAAAAAAAAAAAGAAAAGAAAAGAAGTAAATAAATAAAGAAAAGAAAAGGTGCCTTGGAAAAAGAAGAAAAATAAACACTTGAAAGGAAGTATGAGGTGAGCATGTTTTGTAGAATAGGTTGGGGGGAAATTTGTAAGTATATGAAAATATTTTCTCCGACTCGTTTTGCTTAACCAGAAAAACAAAGATTGTTTGTAGCCCAGCCTCATTACAACCTTTTGAAAAAAGACCTCTTGATTCATTGTTCAATTTTGTGAAATGGTTTGATGGCAAATGAAAAACAAAATTCAAGTTAAGTGACATTGAGGAATGAGCGAAATTGTCACCATGTAAGGTTTGAGAGTAAACCTTTGTCAATGATTGATTACAATTTCCTTTGCACTTAAGTCATAAAATTGTCCGTTGCTTCTGTAAATTGGGTGATCACAAGTCTCTCTCTTAGCTCTTACCATGCATATTATAAGGATTAAAGTTGATAGACTTGCTTTAACCCATACTTGCCATGTTGTTTTTTGTTGTTTTTCTTTGTTTTAGGATACATTGCTTGAGGACAAGCAAAGTCTTAGTTTGGGGGGAGTTTGATAAGTGCAAATTAGTATGTTTATTCAATAAAGGATTTGCACTTATCTTCTCTAGAATTTACATGTTTTATACATAATTTCACCCTTTATCTTTACTTTGTGAGTTTAAAAGTAAATAAGTGGTAATAATAGATTTTCTAACTTAGAAATGTATTTTCAGGTGTTTTTGGAGGCAAAAATAAGAAGATCAAGTTGCTGGGGCATATAAGAGGCCAGCGCTTGAGCGCCATACCAAGGCTCGAGCGCTGGAAGCTGAGGAACATAGGATCCTTTCTGCCAGTGCAAATGCTCTGGCGCTCGAGCGCCAGTAACCTTTGAGCATTGGATCCTTTCTTGCCAGAGTTATGAGCCTGGCACTCGAGCGCCACACCATGGCTCGAGCGCCAGAATACGTTAAGCATTGGATCCTCTCTGCCTAAGTATTAAGCTGGGCGCTCGAGCGCCACACCAGGGCTCGAGCACCAGACGCATTAACCAGGCAATTAAGCTCATTAACCAGCACGTCTCAGGCTAGTGCTCAAGCGCCAGGAGGGCGCTCGAGCGCCAGACCCCTGCCCAAAACACCTATAAATACAGCCTTTCAGAAGTTAGCAGAGATATATTGAGTTGTGTAGAAATAAACCACAAAGTTTAGGCTTTTAGTCAGAGTTCTAATACTCTTAGGTATAGTTCTTGAAGGTTATGGCCTTGCTAGGCTAAGCTTTGCGCCGGGATTGAATGTAATTACTTCGTCTCTTGTTTCTTTCAATTGTTAGTTTATATTATATGAATTGTAGTTCTTCTTCTATGCTTCTTTTCTTGGTTTAAGCTTGATCACCTTTTGCCTTGTGTTAGTTTATTTGTGCAATTGGGAAATTGGTTTATAAACGGATATGGAGAAAAACTCTCATAAAACCTTCGGATCTAGGGATAGATGGAAGTGTCTTATGATTGCTTTATACTCTGCTTAATGCAAGACTTGGTAGCTAGAGTGCAAAGGGATTGGGCTCTTGAAACTAGTGTCTTAGAATCAGGTGACAAAGGGATTTGCATTTGTGACACTGAGTATGCATCTTTTCTTATAATATTTAACTAACATAGAAAGAAACAAGGTGAAGTAATGAAACTCAATCCCAGGTGACTCATTATTTTATTTGATTATCTCTTTATCTATTGTTTATTTTATTTGCCATTCACAATCTTAATATGTTTTTGAACAATTCATCAACTTAATTCTTAATTGAATTAATCCAAGTGCTCCCTGTGGACGATACACGTATAGTCACTATACTGAAACGAGTTAACCATTTCCAGCACCATTAAAAAAGGTTAACAAAATTTCTGGCGCCGTTGCCGGGGAGCACGGTTGTTTATTTCTTTTAAGTTTTGAGTTGATTTGTAAAAACTGTGAATACTTTTCTTTTTGTAAGTATTTGTATAGAGAACAACATTAAGAAAGAAATCTTTTGAAAAATAGACAGTGCTAGAGATTTCTTAATATAACTTTAATTTGGACCATCAGGGAGTTTTATGGCTATTGGGCTTATAGCTTTAAAGAATTGAAACAGTTGCAAATCATGACAAACATGATATGTAGCACCAATATATATTACCTATTTCATGTGCTTGCGAGTTGTTGTTACTAGTGATGTGATTAGCCACATGTGATGTTTGTTGAAGGAGATCCAATAAAGCTTTATGTTGTTCTATGTCAAAAAAGGTGTAGAGGAGTTGTAGTTGCTGCGAACATCATCATTTGAGTCATCTAAATCATCTGTAGTATCTTCTGCATTGCAATTGTTCAAGCTGCATCCCGTTTAGGATAACCATATTTGTTGAAATAATATTCCTCAGTATGTCCAGTTTTATGACAAAAAGTGCAGGACTTGGAACTCCCTCGTCCTTGACCATTCTTTCTGGAGCTTTGCTGAGGAGCTTTACTGAAACCTCTGCCCTTCCCCTTGTTCTTGTTGAAATCACCAATAGTAGCGATCAACTTAGGTTCCTGGACAGGGAGGAGAATCTGTCTTCTTGTTGACACAACATGGAAAAAATCGTATCAAAATCAGGAAGAGGTCTCATGAGCATGATGTTTGAATGAACATGCACCACATAATTAGATTCGCGGTAGGTCTTGAATGTCTGAATAGCTTCACAATTGCACTTCACAACACATGTGCAAGATGGAATGGGTCTGAAGTTGTTGAATTCCTGCCAAAGTCCCTTCGGATGCGTGAAATATTGAGTGATTGTTTGATCACCTTGCTTGTGAGAATATATCTCTTCTTGAAGCTTAGTGATGCGAAATAAATCACCCTGCCAATAGCAATTCTTTAAGTCTTTCCAAATATCAAAGGTTGTGTCCATCCAAAGGATGCTGCTGAGAACCGCAGGATTTAAAGAGTGAAAAATCCAAGAATATACCGAGGTGTTACAGCGGTCCCAAGCGCCAAACTTTGGATCATCTCTCTGGTGCTCGAAAGGAGCCATCAACAAAACCAAGATTTTCATCTGAATGGCCATGGTAACAACACAGGACCAAGCATGGTAATTATCTCCTTTCAATGTCACTGGGATAAAAATACTCCCAGGGTGTTCATTCGGATGAAGATAGAGAGGATCACTCATATCATCCACGGTGGGAGTAGCAGGGACATCAGCCGCAGCCATTGAAGATGACTAAAAACAAGAACGAGAAAAAAAGAAAAGAAAACAAAGAAGAAATCAAAGAAAAGAGCAGAAGAATCTCCTCGGATAGGAGGCTCTGATACCATATCAGAATTCACACTCCATGAGGCTAGTAATGGAGAAGCAAATTATCCCCATATCAAACATGCATTATGCAGAAACAAGAATTTCGAAGGAAGAAGGAAGAGAACTGAAAAGAACTGATATTCATTCCATATTTAATTTTGTGTGATTAAATTGTTATGTACATTTGAGAGAAAAGAGAAAGATATATATATAGTTTTCTTTCTAACTAGAACTGAACCTAACTAACTCAAGGAAAGGAAAAACTAACTAACGGTTTTGAAAGAGTTAACAAAAAACTGAAACAAAACAAAGATAACTAAAACTCTATTAAAGCATCATCCTTAGCTGCTTCCATTGGTGCATTGTCTTCCAACAGTTTATTAGTGTCGAATCGAAAAGAAAATGGGGCGTGGCCAAGCGGCAAGGCAATGGGTTTTGGTCCCGCTATTCGAAGGTTCAAATCCTTCCATCCCACAACATATCCATTCATGATTTATATCATATTCAAATTCAAATTGTAGATTAGAATAAATATTACCCTTTATTTTTTAAAATCATTTATCTCTAATCTAAATCGAATTGCTTTTGAAAATGTAGATTCAAAAGCGACTCAATTTTGTTTTCTTTTTTCTATTGTAATCATGGTGGATAATTGTATAATAAAGATATATTTTTCATTATTTCATATTGATTTCTATTTTTTTTATAATATTTCTTTTGAAGAAATACATTTTTTTTTCTATTTTAGAAAAGCTATCAATACAATATCGCATTAATTTAATTTTTTTTTATTCTTCTTTACTTTCTAAATTGTCCAGTTATATAGAAGGAAAACTTAAAAGTAAAGGGCATAGATTCTTATGTATTGATTGAATCATTGACTATTCACGATTTCGTAATTGAATCAATTATATAGCAGATTCAAGCTAAAGGAATGTTATGGTTAAACTTGATTTAAAACATTGTGGAAAAATTCAATGTGTTACTTGAAAGACATGATTAGATTAGTTGTGGATTCTTACATCCGCCATTTTTTATAGTATTTCTATCTAGTATATAGAAATCAGGGTGCTCTTGGCTCGACATCGTTTGTTCTTGTTTGCTAAAACTATTGTTTGAGGGACAGGAGAGGGATTGATGATGTAAATAGTACATGATGGAGCAAGTTGATTCATTTCTCAGGGGCAAGTATCTAATGTTAGTGAAAATTAATAAGTTAGAACAACTTCATAAGTATATTTTTGTTAGAGAAATCGTGAGGATCCAATTTGGGCCAGGTTAAGAAAAGAAGTCAAATTTGTTTGAATTGGTAAAACTATTTCGATCAAAATTGTATTTGTGGGAATCTCTATTTGTATGATTCTTTGAGAGAAAGAAAAAATGGTATGTTGCTGCCATTTTGAAACGATTAAAGATCCACGAAGTAATGTCTAAACCCAATGATTCAAGGAAAAGCTAAAGGACCCTTGAACAAGAAAAGGGGGTATGGACCGCTCAATAAATTGAATACGTAACTAAAGACTTTTTTTTCCTTTGAGTTATTTGAGAATTATCCAATTTGAGTTATGAGATTTTGAATATGAGGAGTTTTTTTTTTCAGAAAGACAAAAAATACTTATACCGCAGTCTAATTGGTTTGGTGATTTTATTGATCTATTTTAAACCATAATTTTATACATAGACGTAATTTTGAATTTTCTCGAGAAGTGTGAGGAGAAAACTTCTCATACATTTCTAAGGAGTTTATTGTTCATCTATATCTATCCCAATGAGCTGTTTATCGAATTGTTGCAATAGATGTTCGAAAAGTGGGTTTTTATGATCCAATAAAGAAAAAAACCTATTTAAATATCCTTGTTAATCTATATTTCCTTGAACAAGGTGCACAACCTACAGGAACTATTCAGGATATTTCAAAAAAGGCGGGTGCTTTATGTAACTTTGCCCTAATCTACAAACTAAATTTAATTAATGAAGGAAAAAAAGAGAGGGCGTGGATGACCTGTTTTCTATATACACAAAAAGGGATTTTTATTGATCTTTAAAATTAAAAAAAAAAAGTCTTATATAAGCTTTTCGTCCCTGCAAATATATATATATACTAAACTTTTTTAAACATTTGTGTTTTAGTCCCTGATGTTAACTTTGACGGTTAACTGTTGACGTGGCTAATGGAGAGCCATGTCAGCCTACCACGTTAGTCTGCCATGTCATTTATGTGGTTTTGCTTTTAGTCTTTAAAAATTTCATGTTTTTTGCTTTTGGTCACTCCAAAATTCAGATTTTTTGTTTTTGGTCCCAAAGTCATTTCTTCCTCCTCCATCTTCTTTCTCGTCCGCAACCACCACCACCACTAGCATCCACCTTTACCACTCCCTCCTCTTCCACCACTACCACCACCTTCCACTCTTCTCTCTCACTTTCAATCCCTAATTTCACTATATAAACTCCAATTCCAAACTCTAATTCGCTTTCAATCCCTAACATGATTCCATTATCTTTACAAACCTAGCCTCCACAGTTCATACACCTCTCTCAGCATCATAATCAACAACAAAATGTCATTTCCACTTGTCTACACTTGTCCCTCAATAACCAACAACAAAAACAGAGGCTACAACTTCATCAATCCCAGCCTAATTCCTCCACTTTCTCTTATATATTATCTGAAGAATCTTCCTCACAAATCAAACACCAAAGAGATTAAATCGATCAATTTCTCCGAACCCAAGTATCAATTTATTGTCCTTTCAATTAACCTACAGAGCGTTGCTGAGAATAGCGGAGGAGACCATTTGTCTGAGGCTGAGACAGAAAGAAACAGAGGTCGAGAAATCCACGTGCATAAACATAGAGTTAGAAGCACGCGCGGCCAGTTAAGCGTGGAGGCCCAGGTATGGCAAGCAAAGGCTAAGGCCAAAGAGACCACCACGGCTTCCTTCCAGAAGCTTCTCCAAAAAAGAAGAGCTTTGTGGCTTTTCTAATTAATTCATCCACTACCCTTTCCTTCAAAGAAGACAACTACGTTGTTTCCCTCCTTAAATCCTCAGAGAAAAAAGCCCTTCAAGAGCTCAAAGACAAGCTCGCGTCTTCATCTTCTTCTAAAGATGGTGGAGGAAGAAGGTGAAAAGTTTGACGTTGAAGATGAAATTAAGGAAAAGCGAATTAGAGTTTGGAATTGAGTTTATATAGTGAAATTAGGGATTGAATGTGAGAGAGAAGAGTGGAGGGTGGTGACTGTGGTGGAAGAGGAGGGAGTGGCTCAGGTAGAAGGTAGCGGTGGTGGTGGTGGTGGTGGTGGAGGAAGAAGAAGATGGTGGAGTAAGAAGAAGAAATGACTTTGGGACCAAAAACAAAAAATATGAATTTTGCAGGGACCAAAAGCAAAAAACATGAATTTTGCAGGGACTAAAAGCAAAACCACATAAATGACATGGCTGACTATCATGACAGGCTAACGCGGTCAGCAGTTAACAGTCAAAGTTAATAGCAAGGGTTGAAAGACAAATGTTTAAAAAAGTTTGGATTTTTTTTTTAGTGACGAAAAGCCAAAACTTAGTATTTTGCAGGGACAAAAAGTTTATGAGCCAAAAAAATGGATAGAGGTAGAATATAGAATATAGAAAAAAGCAAATGAATAATCACTAAATGAAATAATTGGGTCTATAAATACATTACCCCCAATGAGGTGTTCTTTTTCTTTATTAATTCGTGTTCATTATTATTTAATCATTAAAAAATGAATATTTATTATTTTATTTTTAGAATATCGAATATCTTTTTTATAATAGAAAAAATATATTCTATATATAGAATTGTCTATATATAGAATTGAAAAAAAATTCCAGGACATTTAGTGACATATATAATGACATATATATAGTGAAATAGTACTAGAGAATGCCCACTACAATAGATTGATAGCAGTGAAAGTCACTCTTATAGACTAAAACAAGCCAAATACCTTCAAGGCAATCCAAAAAGTATGAAACATTACGATATTTGGAATCCCAAGCAATGCTCAAGCAATAAAAGATGGCAAGAGGTTCCATGAGTATGTTGTTAGACACTCCAACATAGCCATAGAAATGTGAGATCCACTTGACAAAAGAGATGTGAATAAGGCCTCCAAACCCCACCACACCTAGATTTCTTTGGACACTACCATCAACATTGACTGCAACATAATTTTCCAATGGAGGAATCAATGAGATGAGCTGTTGCTTTATTGCATAGCACAATGTCAACTTCGGTAGGTCATCACGCAGCTGAAGTACCTGTGAGAGAGTCGATGACAGATGCAACTAAGTTGCCGAAGAAAAATTGATTTCTTGTGTGCCAAATGAACCATACCTTTGCTATAAAAAGAGGATCATCTTGCATAGCATAATCGTGAATCCAAGAGCGAGCATCACCTATGCTTAAAAAATAGCATAACGAGCAAAACCCATGGCTTCCCATATCATAAGCAAGGCTGGACAGTACCTTAAAAAATGAAGAGCATCTTCCTCCGCAAGAGAACAATGACTACAAGTGCTAACACCTGTAGGATTATTGTTAGATCTAACAACATTACAAGGGAGAGAATCATAAAAAACAACCACATAAAGAGTTTTATCTTCTCTGTTGCATGTCATTTCCAAATCATATTCCACTCCAAAGCAGCAAGGGCAACATTAGGACCGTTTTCACAGATTAGGCACTTGTAACCTCCTCCGTAGTATACTTTCCATGCAAGCTCCCACTACATACTATAGAATCAATAGTATTTGGATTTAAAAATAAAGAAAGTTGATTACAAACACTACAACAAAAATCGCTATTAGTGATGGTCAAAATGTGTCACTATACATATAAAATCCGTTTGTAAATGTTAGTAGACCTATACCCAAGGTTAATTTTGGCATCCATTATGAGTGCTATACAGTTATGGACTTTTGACTGTCAGTATAGCTTCTACCCACAATTTTATTACTTGTCACAACTTGTTTAACTTCTACCTACGGTTATCATCCATAGACAAAAAACCTTTTTTTTTTATAATGAATGAAAGTCTATACCCATAGTCGTGAATTTGTATGCTTATTTTTGTGGATTACAAACAAAAGTTCTAACGTGAATACTCGTTGTAATGTTTGTAAAGTAGTTTAGTATAGCTAAAAACATAAATATCAATCATGAATTAACATAGATATTAATAAAATTTAACTTACAAAGGATCTAGCATGTAGTTAAAAATGTAAGCACAAACTTTTAGGATGTATTTAGGGTGAATTAACATAGATATTAATAACATTTAACTTGTATTTTAGAGCCTATGAAAGAAGTTAAATTTGGTTTACAAATGTTTAGGGTGTATTTATGTTTCATAAATTAGAGTGTATTTATCTGATTTGTTAGTATTGTTAAAGATCAAACTTTGGTAGATTTATATCTAAACTGTATTTGCGTTTGAAATGGCTATGTAGTATTCATTCATAAAATAAAGTGGGTATTTTATGTTATTAATATTCATTGGCAGTATGTTGGGATGGATTGAATTGCGGTGAACAATTTAGGTTACTCAATGGAGAATGGCATCCTAGTGTAGGTAAGGGTAATATTAGATTAGTTATAGTTATAATTGTGGGAGAAATTGCTCTCGCAAATTCGGGGGATGGAGCATTATGGTTACTCCCTCTCCCAACAAGTGCATTTCCCAGGATTCGAACTTGTGTCCTCATCATTACGGGGGACCAAGTTTCTTATCAAAAGATTAGTTATAATTATGATTGTTGGGTAATTTTTGTCTTGAAAATTTTTAAAGTTCGTTATGTTCTGTTTGATGTATTATAGGTTTCGACAAAACTAACATTAGACCAAAGTTAGCAACTATGACGAATCATCTGATGATGACGTTTTTGATTCTGAGGTAGACTGCAACTTTCACCTAGAAGGCTCACATGACATGGGGCATATTAACTTGTGTGATTTGAACACCGATGACATATCAAAGCCAACTTTTGCTAACTTTGAAGTTACATTCATGTTCTATAACTAGTATGCAAGAATGCAAGGATTTTCGGCAAAAAAGAGTAAATTCGTCCGAAACAAGGTTAACGAGATAGTGCAATAAACCATTGTGTGTAATAAATGTGTCAGAGATGGAAAATGTGTTAACAGAAGCAATCTAAAGCGTTGTCCTAAACCCCATACAAGGTGTGAGTGTAAGGCTAAGATACATGTGCACTTTAATATGCTAACTGGATTCTGGCACATCATATACTTTTTTGATGACCACAATCACACGATGATGCCTGGAAAGATCACTGGGATGATGGTTGGTCATAGAAACATAAATGAAAAGGACAAAATGCAAATGACCAACATGTGGAGAGTTGGGATCACGACACCTAACATATTTTGTTCATTTGCTAGCAAATTTGGAGGGTTTGAGAACGTTGGGTTCTGTAAACGAGACATGTACAACTTGATTGACAAAGAAAGGAGGAAGGAAGGCACAGATGCTTCTGCAGCATTGAGATACATGCGTGTGTTGGCTAAGAAAGACCCAGTTTTTTTATGCTCACACAATAGATGAGCAAGGGAGGTTACATCACATATTTTGGTGTAATGGGATCAGCCGATTGGATTACGATGTATTTGGTGATGTACTAGCTTTTGATGCAACATACGACAAGAATAAATATAGTTGTCTGCTGGTTGTCTTCTCGGGTGTCAATAATCATAATGGAAGCACTTTGTTTGGATTTGCACTTGTAGCAGACGAGACTAAGGAAATGTACATATGGGTATTGTAATAGTTTGTTATTTCAAATGAACGGTAAATTTCCACTTTTGGAGATGTATCAAAAGAGGGAAATGTGGTCTAGTGCATATTTGCGGGGTCAATTCTTTGTCGGCTATAGGACAACATCCCATTTTGAGGGGTTACACTAACTAATAGGAATGTTTGTCCGTTCAAAGTATAATCTCATGGACTTTATGCATCACTTGCATTGATGTGTAAGTTATATTCGCTTTATCGAGTTAGAGGATATTTTGAGTCTTGCATTATGATCCATTTATGCTACCAACTTCCAGGGGTTAGAGAGGTCAACTTCCATTATTTAAACTCGTGACATGTTAGAGTGGATTAGGTCTATGATTTAAAAGCTTCGAATTTCCATGTTAATGCGGTGAAAGAGACTATTTCCCACACTCTTTACACGGTGTATAGGCACCTGGCAATTACTAAGAAGTGGCAACTACTAGTAGATTCGTTATGATAATATTGTGGCTATTTTGGTGTATTTGGACATTGATGACTTACTTAATAGCCTAATTCTGAAGCGTTGGAGTAAGACCGCAAAGGAGTCGGTTCACTATGGTTTACAAATGGAAAAGTCAGACTCCCTCATGATTGTGCGCTTTGCAGCTTTGATGGATTTTTGTCGAAAGCTTTGCAATTTAGGGTGTCAAAGGATAGCCTTGTTCAACCACACAAGAGAAATGGTTAGAACCCAGTTCTCATATTTGCGTCAACAATTAGAATTACAAATTGTGGATGGAGGCAACTTAGGGGAACAAACAAAGCATGTTGAAGTAGGAGACCCAGCAAATGTTAGGTCTAAAGGTTGTACTTTAAAGACTTCGACCTCCAAGGGACATAAAAATCACATCAAACGTTGTCAGCATCCCGGTCATAACATTACAACGTATCCCAACATTGAAGAAGAAGTACTACAAGAAGAATGTGTAAGCCTTGTTAGCATGTTAATTTGTGATAAAAATGAATTGTTTAACTGATGTGTCAACATAGTAACTGTTGTGTTTTTCGCAGGAAGAACATGAATGACTCATAGGTACAAGGTAGCTTTGTTATTCTGTTTTGTTTCTACCATTTTTGTCCTTGACAATTTAACAAATAGTTTCACATAGTGTCTATTAAATTTTTTTTAGGTTGATGATCGTTGGAAGTGTCAACTTTTGTTTCGTCATGTTGTCGAAATGGTTGCTATGAACAAGACTTGGATTGGTTGTTTAGTTTGTTGTTCCTTAGGTTAGGTTAATCGTGATTTGGAAAAAACTTTATTTAGTTGGGTGGGTTTCGTATTGCTTTGTGAACTATATGATTTGTGTTTCTATTTTGTTGATGATACACTCTATGTCAAACTTCACTTGTTGGTGGTCATGGTCATGGTTAATTGCAATCTTTATTCTCCAAAGTGGATTGCCTTTTTTGAGCAATGATTTGTTCGGGACTGCTTTTTGTTTGGAATATTCTTTTCGAATCAAGTGATTTGTTTGGTATTTGTTGGTGGTCATGGTCATGGTCATGGTTGATTGCAATCTTCATTCTCCACAGTGGATTGCCCTTGCTAAACAGTGATATTTTTGGAATTGTTTTTTGTTTGGATTTTTTTAGAATCAGGTGATTTGTTGGTATTTATGGTCATTGTTCCTTAGCTAGATTTGTTTAGAAATTTTTTCGAAGCAAGTGATTTGTTTGGTTTGTAAAGCTTAATAAGCATAATGTAGTCTAGTCCATGAAAGTTTTTTTTTATCTACTAAACACAAACCAAATTGAGTTGAATTTTATTTTTGGTGAACAATTGGTTTAAATTATTTTTTTTTCATGAACAATTGATTTAATAATTGAATCGGAATTTTTTGCGAACAATTGGGAAAGTATTTTTTCGCGATTTTACTAATAGCCCTGTCCAACTTCATGGACTAGATTTGAAATTTGTTTACCTTCACAAAAATAAAAAAGACTAATAGGTCTAGTTAAATTTTTAGGCCCATTGAAACAGTTGGTTGTAAAAGAATTGAAAACTATTTTACACCTAAGAATTCCTTAGAAGCCTATGAGGAATTTGACGTAGAATGAATGTCTTTGTTTACCTAAAGAGGACGTTGAATTATATATGGGTCTAGCAAAGTGATAAAATCATGTCACCTACGTACATATAGCTTGACAAGAGCCACTAATTTCAGGCAATGAGATGTACCACCTATGACTAATGTAGAAAGAAATAATTCACGCTAACATCCAAAAATTGATTAACAGACTAGATTGAATTCCAATGAAAGAACCAGATACATCCTTGTTGTTTACCTGTTACAACAAAAGTTCTGTAATTTATTTAACCAAAAAAATTAATCAGGATCTTACTGATAGGTAATGAGACTACAATTTATTAATTAAGTGATACAAAAGATTAATTAATTCAATCACAAATTATATTGTATCTACAAAGACCCACAAGATACACATGCTTTATGGTTACAATGCATGTAGAAAGGATAAAGTAGCATTGGGGATCGATAGACATGTGTTAATAGGGAAACAGTTTGATTTTTTTTATTATCTTAGCAATTAATAGTGTAGATCAGTATACAAACATAGTATCTGTTATGTACTGAAATTAAGAGATATCCCAGTCGTGAATACCATGTTGGGCACGATATTATAGCTATTATTTAGATTGGGCTAGGCCCACAGACAAGGTCCTTTAGGCCTAAAATATAACCTGTAGACCCTAATAATTATTTACAGAGGAGGCCATACGCCATAAGTAATAGAATTTCTCAACAAACAAAGCATGAAAGAAGCACAAAGGTTCATTACAGAAGAAATGTTTCAATAATTAGAAAAGTAAACTTAGATGACAAAGTCGTTAGAAGGTAACTAGAGAGGCTTCGGCTTCACCGTCATCAGCGCGATGATCTTCTGGAGGGCGTAAAGATCAAAAGGAGCAAAGACCTACAAAATTGAATTGAAAACCAAGATTCAAAAATTAAAGTGTCTTAACACAATCCCTGAAGGCATCAGGACCTCTTCCCTCGAGGACACCTTCAAGCTCATTCACAAGGAAAGTCCCAAATTGAGGTTTAAGATGTTATACAAAAATACAAAGCAGCAACCAGATAAAGGCCGGGATTCAATAGATCCAGCATGAATAACCCAAAGATGATAGCTTGCTCAAAGCAGCTTGTCAACTTGGGAGACTACAGTGTTACAGATCTAACTTCGGGCATACAACAACTGATTTTGGCAAAAAAATATTTTGATTAGTACATCTCAGCGAAGTACATCTTGATAATTGACCCAACTCGGCTCCAAGACCATGTTGATTCCAATAGGGACCAAGTCCCTAATTTGGAGAAGATAACCTCGGCAAGACCGTTCATCTCAACAGGACTTTCATTGGATTCTTTGACAATGAAGTTCACGTCGACCCAAAACAAAGGGTTTAAAGTTAACGACCATCATGAATTGAAAGCCTTAAAAAAGTTTATTCAACTCCTACATTTAAAGGCTTAGAAGAAATTGATGATAGGCGGGAACCCTGAACCATCAGCAAATGGTCACAAAGTCTCAATATAAAAATGTTTAAAGAGCCAGACTCGACATGTGAGCAATTAGATAAAGAACAAGATACATCATATATTCGAAGGTTATAAATTTAGCAGTAATTGCAAACAAATGTCTATGGCTCCCTAAAAGAAACGGGATAACTAGGCCAAAGAGCCCATTTTTCATAGTGGAGATACATATATTCGAAGAGAATATTGCTAGAGAAATCCAGAAAGAAACCAAAATAGGTTTGACAAAAGACAACAAAGCTTACTCATTATTAGTAGAGAGTGAAAAAATGTGCATCACATCCAGGTAGAAATTCTGGGATGATGCTAATCTTTGGAAATTTCCGAGATGAATTGGTATTCAAGATGACATTGAACGAGATATGATCACAGAGCATGAGATGCCATCGGTATCTAAGATAGCTTCAGCAATAGGAGTCATCATAAATTTAGATCACGAAAGTGGTAAAATATCTCTTCAAATTATTACATCGCACCAAACAATACCGGTGTCGATAGGGTCAGTGAACCAAATTATCTAAAGGATTCCACTAAAAAGTGGATGGCAGCAAATTTAACTTGGGGGTCATAATCTCATATCCATATTAGTGATGCAGAGGGTCAGAGGCCATATGGCAAGGTGAAAGGTTAAAAGGACTGAAAATTTGAGTTGAAAATCATGTACTCATAAAGGGCGAACAACAAACTCAAGAGAAAATTATGTGAAGTCCCGACATAAAGGTCAGAGACAAAATGTTTTAATCTGACATGACATTCATGTCGGTCAAGTATAATAAAGTCAAATTTTTACCTTCAAGGAAAGTTATAATATGGTGAAGAGTTTCACTTTCAATAGAGTATCGACATGGAGCTTACCACTACAGCTTATATGGAGCAAGTCAGCTACAAAGGACATAAATCTCTAAGTGGTGTGAATTTTCGGAGACTTCGAGATCTACGATGATAGAACGCATAAAACATTATAAAAGGATCACCCATCTCTGAGGAACTAGAAGAACTAAGAGAAGAAACAATTCATTTTACGAGATGAAATTAGAACATGTGGGGCACTTGGTCAGAATTCTACTTCCAATAAAACACCATCATGGGGCCCTTCAATAAGTAAATTATCAGAGTGATCATCCATGAAAATAATTCTCCTACTTAGAAAATGGAGGGAAATTCATTGAGTCTAAGCACTTGAAGTTTAAAATTTGAAATCCAACCTGGCATATGAACCGATAATATGAAGCTTCAAATATTGAAGTCAAGAAACTAAATTAAGACAACAAGGTAAAGGAGTTCTTTCTGTGGATCCCATCATCATTACCTTCTAGCCAGGTACCTCTATTTTATGTCGTTCTTATATTTTTAGAACGCAACAGTATCTATCAAGGTAGCGTGGCATGCTCCACAATGGCCATGCATCATGTCGGGCTTTTAATATTTGAATAATAAGCTAAATAATAGATTTTTTGTTAGTAAAATAGTGGATAGGTATTATTTGGGTCTTGATAAACAATGCATTTATAATACTTCTTAAGATTATTAGAATTAGAAAAATATATAGAAATGCACATCATTTCATTTTTCTGGAATAGAAACAGTTACATTTTTTAATATTTTTTCTTACATCTGACTCTTTAAATAGTGTCCTTATTGCACTAGATATGATTTACTGATGCCGTCTAACATGGTCTAGAAAAAAATCAGACAATGATGAATCAGATTAAAATAGATAGATCAAATTGAAATAATGTCTCCGAATTGTTTTTTTAGTATTATAGTCAATTGTGGTTATTACAATTCATTGATTAAATGGTTAATAAAAATTTTCAAGAAAATTGTTGGAGGTGAGAAAGAAAAAGACAAGGCTAAGTCAATATTGTTTTTGCTATTTTCATGAACTATTTAATTAATTAAACTAATGTAAAATTATTATATTGACTCAAAAAATATAAATGATTAGTATGAACAAAAAATTGAAAGATCCAATTGAAACTCGGGATTATGTTATGGGACCAAAATACTAATCGAACCATAAAAAGAATGTGATCATATTATGTTATACAACTTTTTCAAAAAAATATAAATGATTAGTATGAACTAAAAATTGAAAGATCCAATTGAAATTTTGGGTTATGTTATGGGACCAAAATAGTAATTTAACCATAAAAAGAATATAATCATATTATGCTATACAACTTTTTCCAAGTGAAAATTCATGTAACAATATAGAGTAAAATTTGTCACAGACAAATTTTTTAAATCCAATACAAATAACACCCAATTAAATAATAAAATTTTATTTTTGTTTTATGTTGGTATGTATATAATTTCTAATCAAAACTTTATTCAATAAAAAATATTTTAAATATAATTCAAATTTAATTTGTTAGTACCCATTCCCACTCCGTTGTAATCCTTAAACTACATATCAATTATTTATGTCCTATTGTTTTGAGTCTACCATTTATTTGAAGCCCAAATACCAGTTTTAATTTATCTCAAATTTTAATTTTGTCCTTTAATTTTTTTCCTTAATATTAGTAATTTTTTTCTTTGGTCAACATATATAATTAATTGGTGAGAGATATTTGCAATATTTTCTTAGGTGAAATATTTTCTTTTATAATAAAGTACTATAATTTTTTGTTTTAAATAAATTATAGTAGATTGTAATTAATGTTTTTTTGAAATAATAGTGTACTTGAAAATTTAATGTTAATAAATTTGCATTGCTGCTCATTTTTTTAGTTTACCTGGACATCTTTTAAATCAAACAATTCATTATTGAGGAAGCATTTAATTTGTTTTTACTAGATTAGTGGGGGATTGTTAATGGTGTTAATTATTCATATCTATCATACCTTTGAACACTTGTTCAAATTTTGCGTTATAAATGTGCATGCCAAACTTCATTCTCTACTCACAAAAATTATGGCAAGAACGTACATAGTTTTCAAAGGTAGACGCCCAGGTATATATACTAATTGAGTCAATTGTAAGGCTCAAATTAACCGTTTCAGCGATGTTATCCATGTTGCATATGATAGCTACGAATAAGCTGAGGAAGCATGGTTCGATATTGGACCAAAACCCTCTGGGAAGGGAAAACAAGACGACGATGATGGGTCCACTTCAACACACCCAAAGGGTTACACCTGAACGATCTAATGCGTCTTCTGGTCGTGGAAAAAATGTTGTTGAAGAACCCCGATTATACTTATCAGTCTTATATTCCTTTTGTGAATGTCAAAAGCACTAGTTGTTCAAGTACCACAACACCTAATGATGCTTGGGGCCTGAATCATATGTTTCGTAGACAATGGAACCATGGTTTGGGACACCCAAACATGGCACACACAGGTGGTGTTATAGACTCAATTTATTCTATTATTTTGAATTTTTTTATTGCTTCACATGCATATTCTTTATTTATGTCATTGGTTAATTTTTTCTAATACACATATGTAAGAGGTAATGATGTTGATGTCGTGCAAAATGATGAAACAAATCTAATATTGTTGTTGCTGAAGAGGCTTGTATCGTCACTTGGTTGGTCAACAAAAGACTTCAACTACCATAGCATGGTTCTCTTGGAGGAGTACATAAGGAACCTTCAGCATGAGAAATTGGAAATTAGCATAGAAAATGGTTTCTTGAATGAAGAGATACATATCCTCAAGGATGGTAGAAAGGGAAAGGATAACAATGATGGTCCAAGTTGACGTTGAATGAACATGGGGCTTTATTTACTATAGTGTGTCTTCTGTGGACAATTTCATGGCCACTCAGGAACTAGTAATGTCAACTTCATTTTCAATTAAATTATGTACTAACTGTAGTACTAACTAAGTGGGTTTACTTTTTCTTTTTGTCTTGCTTTTCATCTATGATGTATGAACCTATTAATTTGATGTTTAATGTGTCCTTTTTACATTTCATTCTTAATTTTTATCGTTCAGTGAGAAAATTTTAAAAATATTACTATATGATATGGTGAAGAGTTATTAAAAAATCAATAAATTTAGAAATGGTATGCGCCTAAGTAGAGACATTAGAAGGTTTGATAAAAACTGCAAAAATAAGGGAAGGTTAATGCTAGTTAGGTTGTCTACATTTGAAATGAATGGTAGAGGGGTCATCACTGCTATATGTTGTTCACAATTACGAGGTTTTAAGTGAAATAGAAAGTTCATTATGGGGCCAATATTACGAGGTTATTGATTTCAGCTTCTGGAAATCAAAAAAATCTAGACCCGCATGACAGTCCATTTTTGTGTGCCAGGATGGATAAACTAGGTGAATATCAACATGTCTTTTTCATCAATTCCTACAATTTTGTCATTTTTTTGGGATTTAGTCTTTTTCATTTAGTATTTGACTATTTATGTAAGGGAATTTGTATTGTAAGTTGTCACTTTTTTTTGAACCTTCAACCTATCATGGCTGCCAATGAGAAAAAACACCATGGACGTCGAGGTGGGTACCGGTGGTTAACAAAATGATGGCACAAATCACTACAAATGTTTTGATGGAGTAAATATTGTCATAAAGGCAGTAGATGCATTTGTTAACATTCAAGAGGTAATGAATAAGACAACAAAAGTTGGTGAGCTAAACAATACATTTAGTTTTTTACTGACTCGATCTTTTGTAGGGGCTAGCAATCCGTGTCAGAGTCCTTGAGTGAGAACACACCTCTATGACAGACTTGCTCGCTATGTAACGCCCCAATTTATACTAAGCGGAATGAGTTATTCAATTAAAGTTATTAAGGCTAATTCATCATACTTGTATCGAGAGGTTAAATTTCGAGTTAAATTTTTCGAAACTTAATAGTTGTATATTCGAAACGGTAATGAGACTTAGTCGAATAAAAGTTTAGATTTGGTAACTAACACACATACGATAAGTTAATATAACATAGATATATTAATTAGTCAGATAACAAACATAAATTACTGGGAATCCTAGACGACATGACAAAAAAAATACTCTACCACTCGAAGAGTAGAAGATGTCGCACATAGGAAATGCACTGATCAAATATTACAGCCACCCAAAATGTCTTAACGAAAATATAACTAAATAAAGGACGCTGCACTCTCCATCCCAGTATCTTCACTCGGATCACTCTCAGGAGAGCTCTCCCTAGGCGAGTTGAAGAACCAACCCTGGCCACCGGAGCATCGGTAGTGACGGATGAGATATCCAGAAGGATACTTTTCCTACAAAAGTGGACATCCCACGAGACACATCATGCTCCCAGTAGCCAAATTCAATCGGACAGTTGATTTCCAAGAGGGTCTCTCGAGCCGTCATCTATTGTATCGCGTAATAGATATATACATACACAGATAAATACAACACAAAACAGAGGAGTGAGATACAGCAAAGTTTGGTAGAAGTAGAGTCAGGATATTTAGATTTTTAAACAGAAAATCCATAATAGCTTACAATTGATATTCTCACTCGTAACATCACACAACATGCACATTCAAGGATACCATAACGCATGAGACTCCAAAAAAAAGAAAAAAAAACGACATCATCGCTAGCGACTCTTTCTATTAAGGAGGTGACCGGGAGTCATACTTCGTTCGTACAAGTCCATGTACCTCAGTACTCTCCACCGATCCAGAATATACTTAGAGACGTGTCGAGGTAACCGAGCTTTTTCAGTGAGTAGCTCGACATCGGGGAGCTACCACCGAGTCCCCTAGGCATCTCACACTCTGGTTAAAGCCCCCAAAGGCCGAACCCACTCCCTAGAGTATAACGTTATTGTGCCAACGCACCACTTTTACCTTTTATTCCTCCTTAATAGAAGTTTTCGAAAATACTATTTTCAAAACATACAATCTCAAGGTGTTTTAGTACTTTTAAGCATAGTTTATCACAAGGATTCAACCAGGTTCACATCCCATCCATACAACTAGGCTCAAACAACATTTTGCAAAAAAAATTACTAATCACACCACCTTGTCAAATCCTTTACCACAGATTTCAGTTTAATTCCCAAAAACAAAGCAATTATCACGGTATTCATATAATACTCCTAATAGGGAGAATACACCTTTAAAAGTCATATATTCAATTTTCACATTTTCTATATTCATCTTTTGACACTTAGGCCTTTATTAACTTCTACTATTAACACCATTGTTTGAAATTTACTTTAGTCCTTCTAGACATATTATCATTTAAACCATATCCAAAAATTATAGCAATTTATAAATAAGTCCAAAACAACCATTTAGCCTTGAAAACATCATTAACATCTTAAAAATGATTTATTTGGTATTAAAAAGCTCATAAATTTTGAATATTCAAAAGTGGAAAGGAAAGTGGTTTTTCCTTTGTTTCAGTGACTCTTCAGCATGCTGTCCTTTCTTGAAAAGGGGTAAAATAAATATTAAACGATTTTATTTGGTCCCCAATTAATTTATACAGTTACTTCACAGGGTTAGGGTCAAAATAGAATTTTTCCAGAATTTTTTTTTTAAAATACTTAAGATGGCCAGAAAAATCCTTCTTTCAAACTGTAAAGGATCTGGCAGTAGCTAGTCTAAAAAGTATAATAAATTCATACGTGCCCAGAAAAATATGAATTTTTGACATGATATAGTAGATATATTAACACACCACATATAAATTTTTCAAGAATTTTTGAGTAGTAATACCGTGCGAAATATTTTCTCAAAGTTACAACGTTTTCCCAGCAAAACAGAAAACTACAGTAACAGGATCTTCATCTTCAACGATTTTTATAAAATCACTCAGTTACTAAAAATTTATGAAACCAACCCAAAAATGATCCTCTTTGAGTCTAGTTTTTCATAAAGATTTTCCTAAGTTAAATCCGTTTCCCAAATGGTGCAGAAAAACCAAAATGTTCTGACTGTTCCAGAAATGACCTTATGTCACTCAAAAATCCATATAAAATCAAACACAAGATCAAAAATTACAAATGATACTAATCTGGAAAGCTAATACACAGATCTATCATCATACAAATTTTCGTACGCATCTAAACAGAATAAGAGCTTTAATGATATGCACAAAGTAACTCCAGTAGCATGAACTCACCAGACAAAATAGAGCCATAATGTTTCAAGAATCAAAATAAGGGCTTAACATCATCCAAAAATTATGAAACTTTACCAGTAGTTAAAACACATCTTAAAATGATTTTTAAGCATGGAGCTGAATTATCCAATTCAATTCCCAAAATATGGGCTCTAAATCAACAGGCATAAGACAGAACCAGCTTTGAAAGTTAATGAATGAAGAGGGTCTAGGGCCAACCCTCACCCAAATACCCAACTAAATTCTACACTAAGCTATTCTCACTTCCCCTTACCAAGGTTATCTTCAAGGATTAAAGGGGTTGATGAAGGGTAGAGCTTCCAAAGTTATCACTACAAGCAACACCAATTTTGGACTCAAGAAAATTTTAAAGAGAAAGGAGAAGAGAAGCTTGTGTTTTGGTGTGTTTGGAAGTGAAGTAGAGTCCCCTATTTATAGAGGAAGTGGGCTGAGTTTTTTTGAGGGGTCTTGGAGTGTTTGGAGAGCTTTGTTAAATAGTTGAGGGGTACATGAAGGCATGGTGTGAATAGTTGGAGTGGTTGAAGCAAATCAAGTTCCCTATGTCTAGGGTATGGTTTGACCACATGGAGAGTATGGAGTGTTAGAGGGATTTGTCTTTTATTGATTAATACTCTAGAATGTAGATATGTTTGGAATAATTGGTATATTTCGATTGTTATGCGTGCACTATAAAATTAAAAACGCAACCAAAAATTCTAGAATTAAAATATATCGTTCTCCAATATTTTCTAATCATATAATCGGAATCGAAATATTTTTCTAGCGGAATAATTTCCTATTTAGTAATTAATTAGCAAAATTGAGAGTGTTACACGCTAAGGTCTCTTCTTCTTTGGACACGCTCAACAACAACATTCTTTAGCTTTTGAAGACAAACATGAATGAGACTGAATATCCTTCCCCTCCAAACTAGACTACCCATGGTCTGTTGTCTCCAGAATACCAAACAACGAATGGAGACGTGTCTGGAGACATGCAACCACCAAGCAACCATGTGAACAATAATAGCGAGCCACCATCATTAGTGTGTGCATGATTCTGTCGCCACAGATTTTAGTGACGAGGTTTAACTTGAGAACAAAATCACCTCCAATCCTAGACGATATTGCTATGATGATGTCATTGGGTGAACCAAGTAGTGATCTTGCTACTGTCCAAAACAAGCGCAAGACATCATCTGCAACGGGTAGGGGAAAACGGAAGATAATACAACCTCATGAATGTGCCAAAGGAAGTGAACAACAAACTGAAAGAATATCTCGTACCCATCATAGGTCAGAAATTTTGAAGTCCATCAAATTTCTTTTTATTCCACTATGGACTCCAAAATGCTAATTGATGATATATTTCCTTTTCAAAAGTGAAGACACGGAGGTCATCAAGGACAAACTTCATGACCCTTGTTAAGTTATTTCAAATGCAAAGTCTGACTCGTAGGGGAAACAAACTACCAAAGGTTGTCTGTAGTAGCCTTGGTGCACCACCAATGACACCAACACTTGAGATGAACTTGCCTAAGGTGTATACCTCTTAATTTCTACAAATGTTTTACTACTTTAATTTCATAGTTTGATTGAGTATGCATTGTGTTAACATTATGATAACTTTCTGTCACCCAGACCATTAAATCATCCTATAAACCCACAATGGACATGGATGAACGTGATGTCAAATGTTGCTTATATGTTTTTCCAATGGACAAAGACCTTCAGTAAGAGACGTTAACACAGATTTATTTTTGCATTTGAGATAATAGTCTAACATGGAATCTTATATGTTTTTTTTTAAAAAAAAACAAAGGATGATCTTTTGCGGGTGGGGAACAAGATAGCCAAAAGGAAGCTTTTGATGTCACTCTGTCCTAGTCGTCGGGTTCATGACGAGGTCAAGTGGTCTTATCATACCTGAGTACTTTTGGTTCTTGCTACATTACGTTTCAACTACCAACGATATATTTTGCACACGGTTAATACTTTGGTGGTTCTTATTTGCATCAACTTCCTGTTTATTAATTGTTCATGTTCATTAGAAAAAAGATGTCTATATTAATGCACCATTTTGTAGAAAGAAAATTATTGATGAATTATATATGGTTGTGACACACTTGTTTTGGAAATTACAAAACAGATTATTTATTTGATGGCATTTACCATATCGGTGAGACAACATCGGATGTCATGTATAACAATGTGGGTACTTCCACCGTGTTTCAAAGAAAATGTGACTCTACAATTAGACCCACAAGAGTTGGCTAATCTATATGTGAATGACTGGATGAGGCCATCCACTGACCTGAAATTTGTAAGTCATCAAATAAATTGTAAATTATGCCGAATTTAATTTGTTAATGTTTAAGTAATATGGATGTCATTGTTGTCAGATCTATGTACCTATCATGAAGATTAAGACTAGTCATTCGTACCAAATAGTAGTATCAGTTGATGATAGGGCTATTTACTATTTGGATAGTCAATGCTAAGAAGTTGATATTGCCCATGATCCGAAGTCTGGTAATATGCTAGTGTTAAGTTATTAAGTTTTTGTTAATTATATGAATAGATTTAGTCAAACTAGTAATTTGTCTTTATGTTCAAGCTGATACATTGGGCAGAATATTCCTCACATCTTATTACCCACCTGAGGTTGTTAATCTATTCAGTGACATGCCATGGTGGGAAGTATCCATGTCAACTGTCGTGCCTGTGCTGAAAAAATCACCGTGGTAATTAACTAATTTGTTGATGGTTTGACAAGGTTTTCTTAGGCTTATCTATGAAGTTTCTTAAATGAGATTTTTTTTTTACTACAATGAAGATCAAGTAGTGTGGATGATGGATAGGATTGAGATGGAGTTCCTTTTCCATCTGAATTTTATTGGACTAGTAATGTTTATACATAATTATTGTTCAATTTTCTTTTACAAATAGGGTTAAGAATATAGTAATCAAAATACTTTTTTCTTCATGATAGGTTAGGGAGACACCTCTAAGGATGCGAACTCTAATGTCCCTGTTAGACTGTCACGAGAACCAAATGAGGGAGGATTTTAAAATTAAGGTTGAGGCATTTTGGGAGGAAGCTTTGAAATATGAGTAATGACTTCAGAGACTTGCACCAGAACAATGTGTTTAACTAGATTTGTTTTGCTACCACTATTTTTTGTTCAATTATGTGGTAAGTGGATGATACTGGTGTAATTTGGTCTTACTTTTTTTTATTCCTAGTTAGGAACGTAATTCGAATAGACTTGTTAAGTTGCTTTCTTTTTTATTACGCTTGAAGGCACAATATCGATGGTTGACAAAAATTACTTAATACATTGCTACTCATATTTTGACTTTTCCTAGAGGTTAGTGTATTCTAATAAAAAATACCAAATCTTCTTTTTTGTTTTATATTTTCCTTTTTTTTCTCTCTAACAACCATTCTTTTCTACAACATATTATGTAAATTTGAAAATTATGCCATTATTGGTTATTTTAATATAAAAACATTTTAATATCTGATTCGAAAAAATAATTTTATAAAGGAAGGAAATTTAATTACTTCATCGAAACAAGTGATTTAACGGTTGTAAACAGTAAGACAATGGAAAGACCAAAAGCACTAATAGAGATACGTTAAGAGACTGAAAGAAACTTTTTGACGTATAGGGACTAAAACAAAAACGAGGAAGGAAGGACCAAAATCACTAACGAATACACGTATATGGACTAAAAGAAATTTTTTTTACGTACACGAGCTAAAATGGAAATGAGGGACATATGTACAGAGTAAATGATTAATCTAATCTAAAACAGAAATGAGGGACATATGTGGGGAGGAAATTTAATTACTTCATTCAAACAAATTCATTGCAATTTAATTTAGAACCCGTGTTATTTAAACTTAAAAATAATTGATTATTTTTATAAGTAAAGAGTTGTTTATTTTTTAAGTGATTATCATAAGCATCGGAATCTATGTATGTTTGGCTACAATAAGAATAATAAGATTTTGTGCTTATTTTGAGAAGCAACTTGGTACCTCCTTCTCAAAATAAGTAAAAAAAAATTGATTATTTTCTGATTTTGATAATTTTGAAAAGCACAAACAAACGAACTAAAAATTTATATAATTACTTTTTCTATTAAAATAAGTACTTATTTTACTAAATAAGCTTAAACAAATGAGCTATTAAAAATCAGGGAAATTTAATTGAATTGCTTAGGATTTCAAGTTATTTGAAATTTTGAGTTACTCTATCGAAGCATACACTTAGGATAATTAGTGTTAAAATGATGTTAAATTGGTTGACAATTTGCAATAGAATTAGTTTCACATTTACTACACATATAACTTTGCCACAGATAAATCTGCTCAAATAAGCCTATATATCAAGATTAAAGTCTATCTGCCTGACCACCAGTATCATATGCATATGGTGTCATGGAATCTTTTCACAAAAAATAAGTAAGCACACACAACAGGCTTGTAAGTCACACAATTGCAATTCAAACCTATTGACCTTCCTTTTCCATCTGTTGTGTGAAACCCTATACCAAAAAAGTATTCCTATATTGGATTGATAATGCAGTTAACATTAGCCCCTAAAAACAAAAACAAATTGTCTCTTGTTTCTCAAGTACTATTACACATTTATCCTAGTGGGGGCACACTGCTTCAATATTCTGTAGCATTTGCAACACTTTTTGCTTATGAACGTTAGCTTCTCCATGAAAAATTTGTAGCATTGCCTTCATCCGAGCTGTGTCTTCATCAATCTACACAATAATGAATGTAGAACCTTAATGACGAGTGTATTGAGGTCTCATTGAACAAATGAGTTTGCAAAAGGGGTAAAAGGTTCCTCCATCCCTTGGCAATGTGCAAACCACAAGCTAGATGGGATACTACATACACAACTTTGACTAACTAGTTCCACAAGCATTTGCTTTCACCACAACAAAATGATCTGTACATATATTCACCCGTTGGAATTAGTAGGAATTCCTGTAGCACACTTTAAATCCCACCCTCCAACATCATCCACATGGTTAATGAATTTTGTGTAATGGTTGTCCAAAGCCATCATTTCAGCCTGAACCGTCGCTAGTGTCCTAATTCAATCACGTCTTTTTTGTACAGCTCTAACAGTCAGGTTCGAATCAAAATGATATATGGTTTGAGATTCAGTTGCCATAACGAATAGATACCAATGATTTTTGTCTTCACGGACGGGAACAAATATCTGCATTCAATGAGTTTTTTGAGGACTAAATTGGTATCATGTGATAATGCAACTTCAAAATGAAAGTTTTAAGAATTCAATTACATATTTCAGTGTGCTAAAATGTGGCATCCACAATCTTTTGAATGTGACAAACAAGTTCTGTATTGTATTCCCGTTGGCAAGATCATGTTGTTTACACGATTAAATAACAAATAACAGTTATTTGTATGGATTTACAACTATTAATATTAAATGAACAATTTGATCTCTTGTGACACTCACTGAAAAATTTGGCGGAAGTGACCAAACTGTTTTTGTTGTTGTATGATATTGCAACCACATGGTTTTTGCAGGCATTAGCTCAACGATCTGAGAAACAAACCCAAAATGAAAATAGATTTTATCATAAATATCGAAATACTCAATTACAACTATTTTATAATAAAAAGGGAGCATAAAAATTTAATCGTTAGTGACATCACCTTATCATCAATTATATTTCAGGGACAAAGGCTAAAAAAGTTTTCACAAGTACAAAATGGTAAGTCAATTTCTATGATATACTCGCTGTAATGTTTGAGAAGAGGTTTAGTATAGCTAAAAACATAAATATCAATTATGAATTAACATAGATATTAATAACATTTAACTTACAAAGGATTCAACATGTCGTTAAAAATGTAGGCACAAACCATAAGTTGTTGGGGACTGAGACCCGTGCTAGATGTGGGACGGAAGTTACATTTCAGAGCCTATGGAAGAGGATTAAGTAACCTTATTTATTCATGTGTGAATGACACAAACATAAACATCCAAAAATTTGACACTTACGATTGATTTAGCGGGAGACAATGTGTTTTTAGAATAGAGATTCCTTGAAACTATTTGTTCTTTATGCTGAGAATCATTTGCCTTTGTTGACGTTGCCGGTGTCAGCTTAGCCTTGGAATTCCGTCGTGAGTTTCCTAAACTCTTGCCCTTAACCTTTGGTATCTTCAACAGTTTTTGCAAAGATGATGTAGAAGTTTGATGAAGACTGTGAGGTAACTTCTTTTTTAGACTGCCAACAGTATCTTCCATAATAGTATCTGCGTCGGTTGTTTTTCCCTAACAGCATCATGAATAACCCTTTAGTAAACAACATCGAAAAAGAAGTGCCAAATAAGATAAATAAAGAACTATATCATATGTATCTTTATCCATCGGAGGTTCTATCTCTCCTTCACTATCAGACAAAACTTGGATATTTAGGGGTTGACTCTCAGCAATGTAAGTGGTCTTTAGCTTGCTTCTCACAACAATAGGTTCTTTACCTGTTGTAGCAAACGGAGCAGGGGTTATATCATCAACATTTTACATGAAGGTGGTATGCATCTCTAGCATCTCATATTAGGATTATGGTCTACAAGATAAGTTTTTAGGCATGTGCGCATAAGGACACGTGCACGCATGTGTATCGTTAGTAGGTTACTAGAAGTGACTAAGTGTAGTGGGCTGCTCTATAAGCGTAGAGCGTAGAGCCTAGGAGGCATGACTACTCGCCTTGATGGGCCGGTTAGTAGTCATAGCCCATAAGGGTTGAAACAGGCATGGTCCCAGACGGTGACACACTATAAGCATTAGCTTATGACTCTAAAAGATATGCTTCACCTACTCAGCGCTGCCAAAATTAAGAGCATTCGGTATCCATCGGCCAGGAGTTGTGTCTATCATCAGAAGACCCCGTCTCTGACTATGTAGAGATCATGATCAAATTTCTATTGGTGTGACGATCACGCTGTCTCTTCTATGATATGGACTCAAGTATATTACGCTTCCGCTCATCTCTTAAATGTATTCGTTTATAAGGATTAGAACGTAGGTTCCTTCATGTCAAAAATTATTTTTGACATGGTATCCATCTTGCATGACAGGTCCTGCAGACACACTCAATGAATTAAACAGTGTCAAATTTGTTACGTCCAACTTAATTGATAAATACCAAAAAATTTTAAATGAAACTTATGAACCTCAAATTTCAAATTCATCGTAGTCAACAACAGGCTGATTTCACTTAACATTGTTTGCATCCTTGCAAAGTCAAGCGGTCCCAGCTGTAAGATCATGTACTTCCTTTAATTTTTTTTTAAAAATAAATACATTTGGGTTTACTGGATATGGAGTTAAATATTTATCAAAAATCAATTTAAAGCTAAGTCAATAGAAATTAAAACTCACAGCAAATTGTTTTTCAAGTACTTGGTTAGTTGGAGCCAACTGTTGTGCTTCATTAATTGAGATTTCATTCCCATTTCCATTGCAATAAAAAATATCACTGGGGTTAGGGAAAAATAAATGCACATGCTTAACAACAAACAATGACAACAACAGTCAATGGTTTTCAATGAATGTACCCAATCTTATCAACTACAACCATTGATGAGCAACAAAACCAGCTTTAATCTCAATAAGTATAAAACGAACGACTTGGTCATATAGATGGAGTATATAGCCGCCTACTACCTTGTAACTCATTATAATATTTCAAAAATAATATTTTCACAATTTATTATAGCTTTCCAATGCACAGAATTCGACACACCAAAGTGGTCTCTATGAGCTGGCCCTAAATCATTTAACCAATAGAAACTCAACAAATGTTTCAAGTAATCATATAACAAATAAAAATCAAATTCTCTGTCAATCATCAAAACATCAACCATTGGGATTACGAAAATATTATTTTATTCTAGTCATAAAGTACCATATGATGTTGCACACATTTGTTAATTGTGTACAGTGTCAATGGATTGCGCTTTCACAAACAATAAGTTTGCTGAAATGTTTGTGAAAAAGTTGTCCTCAATTTATTAAGTGCTTGTTTGAATGCCAACCAAATCATGTTAGCGTGGATCCATTCCAACAATAATTAACAATGAAAAAAATTATTAGAGTAGAATATCAAATAGGTATTTAATGATCTTTTTAAGAATGATTATTATTTCTTTACCAATAAAAGATAGTTAATTTTTTTTTGTAGTATCATATAGGTATAAGAATTATTTATAATTTTCTTTCAATATTTAAAATATTAAAATTCCGACTCACTAATAAATTTTAAAGAGTCTTTCCAGTAATAAACCTCAATCTATAAACCCTAATAATTGAATGATAAAAAACCACGAATAATCCATATAATAATAGATACATAATGCTAATTGCGATAATTGATTCATAACAAAAATTCAAATTTAAAGAATGTACAACTGGAACAGTTGAGACTGATAGGTGTTTAGTGGCTGAAAGAGGCCTATTTGAGTCAAGTTATTCCTGAGAAGTATCATTTGGGTCTAATAGGTGTCTAGTGGCCCAACGAGGCCTATTAAGGTCAAGTTATCACTAAGAAGTACCAATTGGACCTCGTATGTGTCTAGTGGCCCAAAGAAATATATTCGATTCAAGTTATCCCTAAGAAGTACTATTTGGGCTTTATAGGTGTCTAGTGGCCCAAAGAGGCCTATTAAAGTCAAGTTATCACTAAGAAGTACCATTTGAGCTTGATAGGTGTCTAGTGCCTGCAAAGAGGTCTATTAGGGTCAACTTATGACTAAGAAGTACCATTTGAGCTTGATAGATCTCTAGTTGCCCAAAGAGTCCTACTCGGGTCAAGTTATTCCTAAGAAGTATCATTTGGGCCTGATAGGTGTCTAGTGGCCCAAAGAGGCCTATTAATTATCACTAAGAAGTACCAATGGGGCCTGATAAGTGTCTAGTAGCCCAAAGAATCCTATTCAAGTCTAGTTATCACTATAAAGTACTTTTTGGGCCTGATAGATGTCTAGTGGCCCAATGAGGCATATTCTAGTCAAGTTATCCCAAAGAAGTACCATTTGGGCCAAATATGTGTTCAATGGCCCAAAGAGGCCTACTCGGCTCAAGTCATCCCTAAGAAGTACTATTTGGGCATGATAGGTGTCTAGTGGCCCAAAGAGGCCTATTCGGGTCAAGTTATCCCTATGAAGTACCATATGGGCTTAACATGTGTTAAAAAGCTTGAAGAGGCCTACTCGGGTCAAGTAATCCCTATGAAGTACTATTTGGGCCTGATAGGTGTCTAGTGGCCCAAAGAGGCCTATTCGGGTCAAGTTATCCCTATGAAGTACCATATGGGCCTAACATGTGTTAAAAAGCTTGAAGAGGCCTACTCGGGTCAAGTAATCCCTATGAAGTACTATTTGGGCCTGATAGGTGTCTAGTGGCCCAAAGAGGCCTATTAAGGTGAAGTTATAACTAAGAAGTACCATTTGAGCCGGATAGCTGTCTAGTTGCCCAAAGAGGCCTATTCGGGTCAAGCTATCATTAAGAAGTACCTTTTGGGCCTGATAAGTATCTAGCGGCTCAAAGAGGCCTATTCGAGTCAAATTATGACTAAGAAGTACTATTTGGGACTAACATGTATCAAATGGCCCAAAGAGACCTACTCTGGTCAAGTTATCCCTAAGAAACATCATTTAGATCTTATAGGTGTCTAATGGCTCAAAAAGGCCAATTAACGTCAAGTAATCACAAAGAAGAACCAATTGAGCCTGATAAGTGTCTAGTGGCTAAAAGAGGCCCATTCGAGTCAAGTTATAACTAAGAAGCACTATTTGGGCCTTATAGGTGTCTAGTGGCCAGAAGAGGCCAATTCGGGTCTAGTTATAACTAAGAAGTACCTTTTGAGCTTGACAACTATCCAATGTCCCAATGAGGCCTACTCAGGTCAAGTTATCCGTATGAAGTATCGTTTTTGTCTGATAGGTGTCTAATGGTCCAAAGAGGCCTGTTAAGATCAAGTTATCACATAGAATTACCAATTGAGCTTGATAAGTGTCTAGGGGCCAAAAGACGCCTATTCGGGTCAAGTTATCACTAAGAAGTACTATTTGGTCCTGATAGGTATCTATTGGCCCAAAGAGGCCTATACGGGTCAAGTTATCCCTAAGAAGTACCGTTTAGGCTTAACATGTGTTCAATGGTCCAAAGAGGCCTACTCGGGTCAAGTTATCCATAAGAAGTATCATTTGGGCCTGATAGGTGTCTAGTGGCCCAAAGAGGTCTTTTAAGGTCAAGTTATCACTAAGAAGTACCAATTGGGCCTGATAAGTGTCTAGTGACCCAAAGACGCCTATTCAGGCCACGTTATCTATAAGAAGTAATATTTGGGCATAATAGGTGTCTAGTGGCCCAATGAAGCCTATTCTCGTCATTTTATCCCAAAGAAGTACCATTTGGGCCAAACATGTCTGAAATGACACAAAGAGGCCTTCTCGGGTCAAGTTATCCCTAAAAAGTATCATTTGGGTCTGATAGGTGTCTCGTGGCCCAAAGAGGCTTATTAAGGTGAACTAACCAATAAGAAATACCAATCGAACCTGATAGGTGTCAAGTGGTCCAAAGAGGCCTATTGAGGTCAAGTTATCTCTAAGAAGTATCATTTGGTCCTTATAGGTGTCTAGTGGCTTAAACAGTCCTTATTCCGGTCAAGTTATCACTAAGAAGTACTATTTGGGTTTGATAAGTGTCTTGTGGCCCAAAGAGGCCTATTCGAGTCAACCAATCCCTATGAGGTACTATTTGAGAATTATATGTGTCTAATGGCCCAAAGAAACCTAATCGGGTTAAGTTATCCCTAAGAAGTGTCATTTGGGTCTGATGGGTGTTTAGTGGCCCAAAGAGGCCTATTAAGGTCAACTAATCACTAAGAAATACAATTTGAGCCTGAAATGTTTCTAGTGGGCCAATGAGGCCTATTAGGGTCAAGTTATTACTAAGAAATTCTATTTGGGCAAGATAGGTGTCTAGTGGCCCAAAGAGGCCTATTCGTGTTAAGTTACCCTAATCAGTACCATTTGGGCTTGACATGTGTTCAATGGCCCAAAGAAGCCTACTCGGATCAAGTTATCCCTAAGAAGTATCATTTGAGTCTGATAGGTGTCTAATGGCCCAAAGAGGCCTATTTAGGTAATGTTATCACTAAGAAGTACCAATTGAGCCTGATAGGTATCTAGTGGCTCAAAGAGGCCCATTCGGTCAAGTTATAACAAAGAAGTACTATTTGGGCTTGATAGGTTTCTAGTGGCCGAAAGAGGCTAATTCGGGTCAAGTTATAACTAAGAAGTACCATTTGGGCTTGACATTTGTCCAATGGCCGAAAGAGGCCAACTCGGGTCAAGTTATCTAATGGAGATTTTCTTTAGTTCTTGTTTTATTGGTTCACCATCACACTATTAGAGTATAGTGGCGAAACGAGCATCGTCCACAGGGAGCACATTCTTATTAAAAATAGTGAAACAATTAAAAGTAATTGAAGACAACGCTGTAATAAAAGAATATCGCTTAAGAATACCAATATACGAAAGCACTTAGAATTGAGAAGCCACTTGGGATTGAACTTCACTATCATCTTCTTAACATGTTTACTAATTCAATATAATAGAAGTTGAATCTTTTATAGAATTGATGCAACACACTATTATCACAAATCCAAATTCCTTTGCAATCTGATTCTAAAACCACAAGGAACATAACCCAATCCCTTGGCATTATGATGCTTGGGTTTTGCATTAAGATCAAGTGTTAAGAAAGCAATCACATTAGTTGCCCACTATCCCTAGGCAAGCAATTCATGTGAGATTTTCATCCATGTTTGATTATAAGTAACGTTTTCCAACCAAAGCAAATAATCTAACATCATGGGTTAGGTGATCAAGCTAATCCAAGCATTAAGTAAAGTAATAAATACCCAATTCATAAAAGAAACAACAACTATATATTAAAATAGCAAGAGTAAGAAATGATAGTTACATTCAATCCTAAGTGGAGAAGACTTAGCCACTCATGGCATCAAGTTGATGCTGGCTCACAAGTCCAGAAATGTTGTTCTCACAGGTAATGCACCTACGGTGACTGGAATGGTAAAGCTTTCAGGTTGTTTAGTCTTGTGAGGCAACGATTTATGTATGATAGCATTACACCAGGCTTCTAACTCCACCAATCCTTCCTTGAGTTTCTTTGTCAACAATTCCTTCATGAACTTGGCATAGGTGGGCATTTCTTCCATGGCTTCCATAAATGGAACATTTATTTGAAGCCTTTTGAAGATTTCTAGGAATCGAGCGTATTGTCATTCCTTAGTCTTCTTTGAAGGAAGAAGTGGGTAAGGAACTTCTTTTAGTTGAGGTGCGTCAATTATTTTCTTATTTTCACTCTCTTTTTTATTTTTTTTCTATTTTTTTTAATTTTCTCTTCTCCCCCATCCTCCTTCATTTTTGTACTCACACCATCATTTTTCTTTTCTTCTTGAGTTATAGGCTTTACCTACACATCTTTAGGAAATATCTCATCACAAGCCTCGAGTTGTGCCAAGAACTCATCAATTATTATTTCTTCCTCCACTAGGATATCACCAATGCCCTCTTTAATCACCAAACCACTCATAGTATTTATGTAATTGCAATGCTCCTTACGATTAGTGGTGATATTAGCTGAGAACGGAGTGGTGCTCATATCAGCTAATTGTTTGGAAATTTGACCAACCTGATTCTCAAGGTTCCGAATGGACGCCTAAGTGTTCTTTTGGAACAACTCATACTTTAGTTGATTAGCCTTGGATGTTTGAATAAACTACTGCAAAGTGTCTTCTAGCTTGGAGATCCTCTCGCTCAATGGTACAAATTGGGTTTATTTGCTGGAGAATCCCCCATCTTGATTCCACCCTCCTTGGTTGTTCTTCCATCCCTGATTCATACTAGAGAAATTATTAGTCTTAAAAGATTGGGAATAGAAGTTACCTCCTTGCTGGTTGTTAACATAACTCATCCCTTCCTCTTTTTGAGGACTTGTAAGTATTCATTGGGAATATGAATGGTTGTCTCTGCACAAATCACATTCTATCTTTTGAGATGCTGCGGTTTGCAAGACTTGAAAAGGCTGAGTAACTTCTTGTACTTGTTGAGGCTTTTTTACAAGTTTAGTTATGGTCTTGTTAAGAAGCTCCATTTGTTGGGTCACTTGTTGCCATACAGGTAATGATTTCTAATACAGTTGGCACATCAATAGCTTTTAAGGATCTCCCTGCAGTGGCAGTCAAATGGATAGTCCATTCATGGTTTAAACCTGCACAAAAGATGTTAGTAAAGCTAATTCAGGGAGACCATGGTTTGGACATTTCCTGATAACCTTTTGAACCTTTCCCATGCTTTATGAAATAGGTCATCATTGTCTTGCTTGAAAGCAGTGATTTCAAACTGTACTTGGATCATTTTTGCTGTAGGAAATAATCTTGTTAAGAATACTGACTCAACCTCGGCCCAAGTTCTTTAACTTTGGCTAGGAAGAGTTTTGAACCATTCTTTTGCATCTCCATTTAGTGCCAAGTGAAAAAGTTTCATGTAAGCATCATCAACTCTATTTTCATCCATCCCATTGTGGCTACCAAGTCGTAGAATGTTTCAAGGAAAACATGAGGGTCTTCGGTTGTACCAATAAGATTTTATTTCCATCTGTTGTGCTTCGGCAGATAGTATAATTACGGAACGGTTCTTGGGTCCTTGTGCAGCAACATAATCTCCAAGCATTACTCTAGGAGGTGGATTTGCTTCTCCTTGATCTTGTGTTCTTTCCATGTTTGAAATTTCTAACTTAGGAAGTGAATTTGAAGGATTTGAGTTACCTTCTTCTCTTAATTGTTTTTGCTTCCTCTTACTTCGAGAAAGAGCTTTAATATTGTCAAAGTGATGAAGTGATTCTTTGTCACTCTTACTACGAGTATGCATAAGCAAGAAACTAAAAAAAAAATTTGAGAAGGGTTAGACAAAAATTAAACTAATTACAAAAGGATTTAAAATATTTACCCTTAACAATTAAACCAGATATCTATAAGGCTACCATGCTCCCCGGCAACGGCGCCAAAAACTTGATGGAGATTTTCTTTAGTTCTTGTTTCATTTGTTCACCATCACACTATTGGAGTATAGTGGCGAAATGATTATCGACCACAGGGAGCACATTCTTATTAGATATGAAGTTTTTAATGTTAAGGAAGGGTTTGAATACTTTGACAAATAGTGGAACAATTAAAAGTAATTGAAGACAACGCTATAATAAAAGAATATCGCTTAAGAATAGCAATACACAGAAGCACTTAGGATTGAGAAGCCACTTGGGATTGAAGTTCACTATCATCTTCTTAACATGTTTACTAATTCAATATAATAGAAGTTGAATCTTTTATAGAATTGATGCAACACACTATTATCACAAATCCAAATTCCTTTGCAATCTGATTCTAAAACCACAAAAAAAATAACCCAATCCCTTGGCACTATGATGCTTGGGTTTTGCATTAAGATCAAGTGTTAAGAAAGCAATCACATTAGTTGCCCACTTTCCCTAGCCAAGAATTTCATGTGAGATTTTCATCCACGTCTGATTATAAGTAACATTTTTCAACCAAAGAAAATAATCTAATATCATGGATTAGGTTGTCAAGCTAATCCAAGCATTAAGTAAAGGAATAAACACCAAATTCTTAAAAGAAACAAAACCTATATATTAAAAGAGCAAGAGTAAGAAATGGTAGTTACTTTCAATCCCAAGTGAAGAAGATTTAGCCATTCATGGCGGTCTTCACACAAGAGAGAGTAGGCATCTAAGCCTCTCCAAAATCTCCAAAACTATTACTAAGTGTTTATACAAGAGAGAACAAGAGAGAAGAATAGAGGAATGAATGAGACTTGATGAGAAACGACTTGGAACACATTCTATTTATAGGCCGTCACTGACCCTGGCGCTCGAGCGTTGGCCACCAACTCCTGACCACGTGGAAAGGCTTCTAGATGAGTTTTCTGGTGGTACCGCGCCCTATCAGTTCTCGAGCGCTGGCCTCCAGATCCTGACAAGGTGGAAAGGCTTCTAAAAGGATTTTCCAGCGCTTTGGCCACCATTTGGGCACTCGAGCGCTAGGTTCTGAACCTTCAAGTCCAAATCTTGTGTTCCAGGATCTAATTTCTCTCCAAATGCATTTTCGAGGATTAGAATTGTAACTATTTATTGAAAATTCATAAATTTAGAAAAAAAACAAACAAAGCATTGATTATAGGAAGATTTTTTACAATAAACCAGAAGTTTTTAAGTGAAAAACATATAGAAAATCACTATAAAAACACACTTATCATTATCCCTAAGAAGTATCATTTGAGTCTCATAGGTGTCTAACGGCCCAAAGAGGCCTAGTAAGGACAAGTTATCTCTAAGAAGTACCAATTGGGCCTGATAAGTGTCTAGTGGCCCAAAGAGTCCTATTCAAGTCTAGTTATCACTAAAAAGTACTTTTTGGGCCTAATAGATGTCTAGTGGCACAATGAGGCCTATTCTGGTCAAGTTATCCCAAAGAAGTACCATTTGGGCCAAATATGTGTTCAATGGCCCAAAGAGACCTACTCGGCTCAAGTTATCCCTAAGAAGTATCATTTGCGTCTGATAGGTGTCTAGTGGCCCAAAGAGGCATATTAAGGTCATGTAATCACTATAAGATACCAATTGAACATGATAGGTGTCAATTTGCCAAAAGAGGCCTATTAAGGTCAAGTTATTACTAAGAAGTATGAATTGGGCTTGATAGGTTTCTAGTGGCTTAAAGAGGCCTAATTCCGGTCAAGTTATCACCAAGAAGTACTATTTGGTTCTGATGGGTGTCTTGTGGCCAAAAGAGACCTATTCGGGGCAACTTATTCCTAAGAAGTACCTGTTGAGCATTATATGTGTCAAATGGCCTAAGGAGGCCTATTCCGGTTAATTTATCCCTAAGAAGTATCATTTGTGTCTAATAGGTGTTTAGTGGCCCAAAGAGGTCTATTAAGGTCAACTAATCACTAAGAAATACGAAATGAGCCTGAGAGGTTTCTAGAGGCCCAATGAGGCCTATTTGGGTCAAGTTATCACTAAGAAATACTATTTGGGTCAGATAGGTGTCTAGGTGCCAAAAGAGGCCTATTCTAGTCAAGTTAGCCCTAAGAAGTACAATTAGGGCCTGACAAGTGTCCAATGGCCCAAAGAGGCCTACTCGGGTCAAGTTAGCCCTAAGAACTATCATTTAACTTAGATAGGTGTCTAATGGCCCAAAGAGGCCTACTCAGGTCAAGTTATCACTAAGAAGTACCAATGGAGCCTAATAGGTGTCTAGTGGAACGAAGAGGCCAATTCAGGTCAAGTTATCACTAAGAAGTACCAACTGGACCTCATATATGTCTAGTGGCCAAAAGAGGCCTATTCCGGTCAAGTAATGACAAAGAAGTAATATTTGGGCCTGATAGGTGTCTAGTGACCCAAAGAGGCCTATTCGGGTCAAGTTATCCGAAGGAAGCACCATTTGGGCCTAACATGTGTTCAAAGGCCCAAAAGGACTACTCGAGTCAAGTTGTCCTTAAGAAGTGCTATTTGGGTCTGATAGGTCTTCAGTGGCCCAAAGAGGCCTATAAAGCTCAAGTTATAACTAAGAATACCATTTGAGCCTGATAGTTGTCTGATTTCCCCAAGAGGTCTTTTCGGGTCAAGCTATTACTAAGAAGTACCATTTGGGCCTGATAAGTGTCTTGTTGCCTAAAGAGGCCTATTCGACTTAAGTTATCCCTAAGAAGTACTATTTGGCCCTAAAATGTGTTCAAAGGCCCAAAGAGGTGTACTTAGGTCAAGTTATCCCTAAGAAGTACTATTTGGGCCTGATATTGTCTAGCGGCCTAAAGAGGCCTATTAAGGTCAAGTTATCACTAAGAAATACCAATTAAGCCAGATATTTGTCTAGTGGCCCAATGAGGCTTATTCGAGTCAGGTTATCACTAAGACTTACTATTTTTGGCCTGATAGGTGTTTAGTGGCCCAAGGAGGCCCATTCGAGTCAAGTTATACCTACGAAGTATCATTTGGGTTTGATAGGTGTCGAGTGGCCCAACGACGCCTATTAAGGTCAAGTTATCACTAAGAAGTACCAATTGGACCTGATAGGTGTCTAGTGGCCAAAAGAGGCCAATTCGTGTCATGTTATCCCTAAGAAGTACTATTTCAGCTTGATAGGTGTCTACTAGTCCAAAGAGGCCTATTAAGGTCAAGTTATCACTAAGAAGTACCATTTGAGCCTGATAGGTGTCTAGTGTCCCAAAGAGGCATATCTGGGTTAACTTATTACTAAGAAGTACCATTTGAGCCTGACAGATGTCTAGTTGCCACAATAGGGCTACTCGGGTCAAGTTATCCCTAAGAATTATAATTTGGGCCTTATAGGTGTCTAGTGGTCCAAAGAGGCCTATTATCTCTATGAAGTACCGATTGGACCTCATAGTAGTCTAGTGGCCCAAAGAGGCCTATTCCGGTCAAGTAATCCTTAAGAGTTAATATTTGGGCCTGATAGGTGTCTAGTGGACTAAAGAGGCTGATTTGGATCATGTTATCCCTAAGAAGTACCATTTGGGTCTATTATGTGTTCAGAGGCCCAAAGAGGCCTACTCGGGTCAAGTTATTGATAAGTGAATACTTATCTATGTTTTAGGGGTTATTTTCACCTTGTTTTTAGTGTAGTTTAGTGTTTTGAAGCATGAAAACTATGAGAACTTGCTCATTTATTGGAATGCTTTGGCTTAGGATAGACTTTTAAGTTTTGTAGTGTTTTCTTAATAAATTCCCACTTTTTGATCCCAGTTTTGATGATTTGGTGACTAACTAGGATCAAGAGTTAGAGAAGATTGAAGAATCATGATAAGAAAGAGCCTTAAAGCTTGAAGAGAAGTGAACTAAGCAAGGAACCACCCAATCCAAGGGTGCTCATGCCCATTCATGAAGGAATTAGAGTTATTTTGAAGGTGCTCACGCTCAAGAGGAAGTTACCAACGCTTGGATGAAAATAGCTCCTAGGAACTAGAGCGTGAGCACACCCAAATCTTGCGCGAGCATGCGCCCTGGAGAATGGAAGCAACTGAAGAGCGCGTGAGCACGCCCAAATCTTGCGTGAGCATGCGCTACATGGAAGTAGAAAGTTAGAAAACATCAAGTAGGGCAGCGTGAGCACACCGTAATGCTGTGTGAGCACGCGCTGCCCTTGCTATATATAGTTGTAGTTAGTGCGATTCTCCTCCTTCTTCTCACTTCTCTCTGTTCTTGGGGTGTTCTTGAGATCTGAAAAGGAATTATGGTAGCAAGACTTTGAAGATATCATGAATTCCTCCTATTCTTTGGTTTTCTCTCTTGTCTAGATATTTTTGGTTAGGGAATTCGAGATTTTGATCCCAAACTATGTAATTGAACCTAAGTTGTAATTCAATGTTTTGGTTCTTATCAATTGAGTGATTACTTCTTCTTGGTTGGTTATATTCAATTTTAGTGGGATTTCCTCAAAAGTGAGTGCTACACTTGAATTAATCAATTGAGATTTTGATGTAGATGCAATTAGACAATTGGAAAATTGGTAATTATATTGGAACCGTTGTAATTCACCATAATCTTGCATGATTCTAGGAATAAAACTTGTAGGCTGTGAGGTTTTGTGAAAATCCACTTCTTTCTTGTTTTCTCTAAAATTGACCTAAGGAATTAGGGGGTTTTTGTTAATAAAAAGGGGCTAATAATCTAGGAATAGACTTAGTCTATAATTGTGGATTAATACCTTCAATTGATGAGATTGGACTTGAATGAAACTCAGGGGATAATTATATATGGCAAGGATCAAATAAACCATGACCCTAACCTCTTCTTTCCTTGATTATTTACCTTATTTTCATTACTTGCTGTATAATTCATGCATAATCACTATGAACACATGTTTTCAGTTGTCCAATTAGTGAGAGTCTTGGGGATTTGATACTCTTACAACATAGTCCATGTGGATACGATACCCTTTTCACCTCTATTCTCTTTTAAACGAACTAGTGCACTTGCTAGGAAGGCAAATGCCTATCAAGTTTATGGCGCAGTTTCCGGGGACTATTGATTAGATATCAATAGTTCCCGAGGCGATCACTAGATTGGACACATCACTTCCCATTGTTCATATTCATCTTTTTGTTATTTTCTGTTTCATTTTTTTTTATTTGCTTGAATTCGTTCTGTTTTGTGTGCTCTTACCCCTTGCTAAGGTTTTATGCGAGGCAAGAAAATCGAATTTTCTTTAAGTGAAAAGCTAATCCCTATCAAGTACCATTTGGGTCTAACAATTGTTCAAAGGCCTACTCGTGTAAAGTTATCCTTTTGAAGTATGATTTGGGTCTGATAAGTGTCTTTTGGCCCAAAGAGGCCTATTAAGGTCAAGTTATCACTAAGAAGTACCAATTGAGCCTGAAGGGTGTCTAGTGGCCCAAAGAGGCCTATTCGGGTCAAGTTATCCCTAACATATACCATTTGGAACTAACAAGTGTTTAAAGGCCTAAAGAGGCCTACTCCGGTCAATTTATCCCTAAGAAGTATGTTTTCAGCCTCATAGGTGTATAGTTTCCCAATGAGACCTATTAAGGCCTAGTTACCACTCAGAAATACCAATTGAACCCGATAGGTGTCAAATGGCCCAAAAAGGTCTATTCATGTCAAGTTATAACTAAGAAGTACTATTTGGGCCTTATAGGTGTCTAGTAGCCCAAAGATGCCTATTTAGGTCAAGTTATTCCTATGAAGTAGCATTTGGGTCTAACAATTGTTCAAAGGCCTACTCGTGTAAAGTTATCCTTATGAAGTACGATTTGGGTCTCATAGGTGTCTTTTGGCCCAAAGAGGCCTATTAAGGTCAAGTTATCATTGAGAAGTACCAATTGAGCCTGATGGGTGTCTAGTGGCCCAAAGAGGCCTATTCGGGTCAAGTTATCCCTAACATATACCATTTGGGACTAACAAGTGTTTAAAGGCCTAAAGAGGCCTACTCCAGTCAATTTATCCCTAAGAAGTATGTTTTCAGCCTCATAGGTGTATAGTTGCCCAATGAGGCCTATTAAGGCCTAATTACCACTAAGAAATACCAATTGAACCTGATAGGTGTTTAATGGCCCAAAAAGCTCTATTCGTGTCAAGTTATAACTAAGAAGTACTATTTGGGCTTGATAGATGTCTAGTGGCAAAAAGGGGCATATATAGGTCAAGTTGTCCCTATGAAGTACCATTTGGGTCTAACATTTATCCAAGGGTAAATTACACTAACCTCCCTTGAACTTTTGAAGTATTACACTGTCCCCTTGCATATTTCCAAACATAACACAGACCTCCCCTGAAGTTTGTTTACGTTACATTGACACCCCTTCACGTTAACAGACAATTCAATTTTTAACAAACATTCGATTTGCACATGGCCTCATAGTTATGAAAAGACAATTTTACTCTTAATTGGGAACGTTACACTAAATAAAACAAGTATTTAGAAATTCAATTCAAAAATCTATGATTGAGGCTTAAAATAAAAAATGTTTAATTAGTAAAACTTACCTAAAATGTCAAAAGACAACTAGGAAAATGCCTCTTGGACAAGGTGAAGACGAAGTGGTCCCAAATTAGAAATCTTAAGTGGTGAAGATGAAGAAAATCGAAGAATGGTTTGGGAAGGTCGCAAGGCTGAGGAAGTGTTTTGAAGGTCGTAGGGTTGAACAAGGGTCACGAGCTTCAAAAACAGTGGCAAGGTCACGGCTTGAAGAACGGAGGCAAGGTTGAAGAGGTTGCGGGTTAAAGAAGTAGCGTAAGGTTGCAAGGGTTTCACCAGGCTGAGAAGGTTTGAGATGAGGTGGAGAGTTGTTCTCTTTTTTAATAAAGAATAAAATCTTCAATTTATTTTAATAAGACCTACAAAGGTTAACACTGTTATCTTTTAGGGGAAGCCTGTGTCGTTTTGGAAACATGTAGCAAAGGTCTGTGTTATGTTTAGAAATATGCAGAGGGACAGTGTAATACTTCGAAAGTTCAGGGAAGGTAGGTGTAATTTACCCTTTATCCAATTGCCCAAAGAGGCCTACTCGGCTCAAGTTAACCCTAGGAAGTATCATTTAGGCCTTATAGGTGTCTAGTGGCCCAAAGAGACCTATTAGGTTCAAGTTATCACTAAGAAGTTCCAATTGGGCCTTATAGGTGTCTAGTAGCCCAAAGAGGCTTATTCGGGGTCAAGTTATCCCTAAGAAGTACCATTTGGTTCGAACAAGTGTTCAAAGGTCTAAAGAGGCCTACTCGGGTAAAGTTATCCCTATGAAGTATCATTTGGGTCTGATAGGTGTCTTTTGGCACAAAGAGGCCTATTAAGGTCAAGTTATCACTAAGAAGTACCAATTGAGTCTAATAAATGTCTAGTGGCCCAAAGGGCCTATTCGGGTCAAGTCATCCCTAGAAACTACCATTTGGGTCTAAGATGTGTTTAAAGGCCTAAAGAGGCCTTCTCGGGTCAAGTTATCCCTAAGAAGTATGTTTCCGGCGTGATTGGTGTCTAGTGGCCTAATGAGACCTTTTATGGCCAAATTTCCACTAAGAAATGCCAATTGAACCTGATTGGTGTCTAATGGCCCAAAAAGGCCTCTTCGTGTCAAGTTATAACTAAGAAGTACTATTTGGGCTTAATAGATGACTAGTTGCAAAAAGAGGCCTAAACAGGTCAAGTTATCGCTAAAAAGTACCATTTGGGTCTAACATGTGTCTAATGGCCAAAAGAGCCCTACTCGGGTCATGTAACCCCTAAGAAGTATAATTTAGGTATGATAGGTGTCTAGTGTCCCAAAGAGACCTATTAAGTTCAATTTATCACTAAGAAGTTCCTATTGGGCCTAATTGGTGTCTAGTGGCCCAAAGAGGCCTAATCGAGTCCGGATATCACAATGAAGTACCATTCGGGCCGGATACGTGTCTAGTGTCCCAAAGAGACCTATTAAGTTCAAGTTATGACTAAGAAGTACTATATGAGCCTAATATGTGTCCAATGGCACAAACACACCTACTCGGGACAAGTTATCCCTAAGAAGTATCATTTGTGTCTGATAGGTGTCTAGTGGCCCAAGCAAGCCTATTAAGGTCAAGTTATCACTAAGAAGTAGCAATTGAGCTTAATAAGTTTCTAGTGGCCCAAAGAGGCCTATTCGAGTGAAGTTGTCCCTAAGATATACAATTTGGGCCTAACAAGTGTTTAAAGGCCTAAAGAGGCCTACTCGGGTCAAGTTGTCCCTAAATTAGTGTGTTTTTGGCCTGATAGGTGTCTAGTGGCCTAATGAGGCCTATAAAGGCCTGGTTACCTCTAAGAAATACCAATTGAAACTGGTAGGTGTCTAATGGCCCAAAAATGCCTAATCATGTCCAATTATAACTAAGAAGTACTATTTGGGCTTAATAGATGTTAGGTGTCTTTTGGACCTAATAGGTGTCTAGTGGCCCAATGAGGCCTATTAAGGCCAAGTTACCACTAAAAATCCACTTGAGCCTAATAGGTGTCTAATGGCCCAAAGAAACCTACTTGTATGAACTTATCACTAAGAAGTACTACTTGGGCATGATATGTGTCTAGTAGCCCAAAGAGGCCTATACTGGTAGAGTTATCCCTAAGAAGTACCATTTTGGTCTAACATGTGTCCAATGGCATAAAGAGGCCTACTCGAGTGAAGTTATCCCTAGGAAGTATGATTTAGGCCTTATAGGTATCTAGAGGCCCAAAGAGACCTACTAAGTTCAAGTTATCACTAATAAGTTTCAATATGGCCTGATAGGTGTCTACTGGCCAAAAGATGCCTATTTGGGTCATGTTATCCCTAAGAACTTGCATTTGGGCCTAACAAGTGTTCAAAGGCCTAAAGAGGCCTACTCGGGTAAAGTTATCCCTATGAAGTATCATTTGGGTCTGATAGGTTTCTTTTGGCCCAAAGAGACCTAATAAGGTCTAGGTATCACTATGAACTTCCAATTAAACCTGATAGGTATCAACTAGTCCAAAGAGGCCTATTCAGGTCAAATTATCCCTAAGAAGTACCATTTGGACCTAACAAGTGTTTAAAGGCCTATAGAGGCCTACTCGAGTCAAGTTATCCTTAAGAAGTATGTTTTCGGCCAAATAGGTGTCTAGTGACCCAAGAAGGCCTCTTGTTGTCGAGTTATAAGTAAGGAGTACTATTTGGGCCTCATATGTGTCTAGTGGCCCAAAGAGGCCTATTCGGGTCAAGTTATCCCTAAGAAGTACCATTTGGTCCTACTAAGTGTTCAAATGTTTTAAGAGCCTACTCGGTAAAGTTATCCCTAAGAAGTACCATTTGGGTCTGATAAGTGTCTTTTGGCCCAAAGAGGCCTATTAAGGTCAAGTTATCACTAAGAAGTACCAATTGAGCCTTATAAGTGTCTAGTGGCCCAAAGAGGCCTATTCGGGTCAAGTCATCCCTAAGATATATCATTTGGGCCTAACAAGTATTTAAAGGCCTAAAGAGGCCTACTCGGGTCAACTTATCCCTAAGTAGTATGAATTCGACCTGATAGGTGTCTAGTAGTATTTAAAGGCCCACAAAGGTCTACTTGGGTCAAATTATTTCTATGATGTATCAAATAGGCCTTATAGGTGTCTAGTGGCCCAAAGAGATGTATTAAGTTCAATTTATCACTAAGAAGATCCAATTTGGCTTAACAGGTGTCTATTGACCCAAAGAGGCCTATGCGGGCCAAATTATCGCTAAGAAGTAATATTCGGGACTTATAGGTGACTAGTGGCCCAAAGAGGCCTATTCGGGTCAAGTTATCCCTAAGAAGTACCACCTGGGCCTAACAAGTGTTCACAGGCCGAAAGAGGCCTGCTCGGGTAAAGTTATCCCTATGGAGTATCATTTGGGTCTGAAAGTTGCCTTTTGGCCCAAAGAGGCCTATTAAGGTCAAGTTATCACTAAGAAGTACCAATTGAGCCTGATAAGTATTTAGTGGCCCAAAGATGGCTATTCGGGTCAAGTTATCCCTAAGTAATAGCATTTGGGCCTAACAAGTGTTCAAAGGCCTAAAGAGACCTACTCGTGTAAAGTTATCCCTATGAAGTATCATTTTTGTCTGATAGGTGTCTTTTGTGCAAAAGAGGCATATTAAGGTCTAGTTATCACTAAGAAGTTCCAATTGAACCTGATAGGTGTCTAGTGGTCCAAAGAGGCATATTCGGGTCAAATTATCCCTAAGAAGTACCATTTAGACCTAACAAGTGTTTAAAGACCTATAGAGGCCTACTCGGGTCAAGTTATCCTTAAGAAGTATGTTTTGGGCCTGATAGGTGTCTAGTGGCCCAATGAGGCCTGATAAGGCCTAGTTACTAGTAAGAAATACTAACTGAACCTGATAGGTGTCTAATGACCCTAGAAGGCCTCTTCGTGTCAAGTTATATGTAAGAAGTACTATTTTGGCCTAATATGTGTCTAGTAGCCCAAAGAGGCCTATTCGGGTTAAGTTATCCCTAAGAAGTACCATTTGAGTCTAATAAGTGTTCAAAGGTCTTAAGAGGTCTACTCGGGTAAAGTTATCCCAATGAAGTATCATTTGGGTCTGATAGGTGTCTTTTGGCCCAAAGAGGACTATTAAGGTCAAGTTATCACTAAGAAGTACCTATTGAGCCTTAGTAGTGTCTAGTTGCCCAAAGAGGCCTTTTCGGGTCAAGTCATCCCTAAGATATACCATTTGGGCCTAACAAGTGTTAAAGGCCTAAGGAGGCCTACTCGGGTAAACTTATCCCTAAGAAGTATGATTTCGGCCTGATAGGTGTCTAGTAACCCCATAAGGCCTATTAAGGCCATGTTACCACTAAGAAATACCAATTGAACCTAATATGTGTCAAATGGCCCAAAAAGGCCGATTCGTGTCAAGTTATAACTAAGAAGTACTATTTGGGCTTGATAGATGTCTAGTTGCAAAAAGAGTCATATACAGGTCAAGTTATCACTATGAAGAACCATTCGGGTCTAGCATTAATCCAATGGTCCATAGAGGTCTACTCGGGTCAAGTTATCCCTATGACGTATCATATTGGCCTTATAGGTGTCTAGTGGCCCAAAGAGACGTATTAAGTTCAATTTATCACTAAGAAGATCCAATTTGGCCTAACAGGTGTCTATTAGCCCAAAGAGTCCTATTCGTGCCAAGTTATCGCTAAGAAGTAATATTTTGGCCTGATACGTGACTAGTGGCCAAAAGAGGCCTATTCGGGTCAAGTTAACTCTAAGAAGTACCATCTGGGCCTAACGAGTGTTCATAGGCCCAAAGAGGCCTAGTCGGATAAAGTTATCCCTATGAATTATAATTGGTCTGATAGGTGTCTTTGACTTAAAGAGGCCTATTAAGGTCAAGTTATCACTAAGAAGTACCAATTGAGCTTGATAAGTGTCTAGTGGCCCAAAGAGACCTACTCGGGTCAAGTCATCCCTAGGATATACCATTTGAGCCTAACAAGTTTTTCAAGGCCTAAAGAGGCCTACTCGGATCAAGTTATCCCTAAAAGAATGTTTTCGGCCTGATAGGTGTCTAGTGGCCCAATGAGGTATATTAAGGCCTTATTACCACTAAGAAATACCAATTGAACCTGATAGGTATCCAATGGTCCAAAAAGGCCTATTTGTGTCAAGTTATAACTACGAAGTACTATTTGGGCTTGATAGATGTCTAGTAGATAAAAGAGGCATGTACGGGTCAAATTTTCAATATGAAGTACCATTTAGGTCTAACATTTATCCAATGGCCCAGAGAGGCCTACTCGGGTAAAGTTCTCCCTAGGAAGTATCATTTAGGCCTTATAGGTGTCAAGTAGCCTAAAGAGGCCTATTCGGGTCAAGTTATCCCTAAGAAGTACCATTTGGGCCTAACTAGTGTTCAAAGGCCTAAAGAGGCCTACTCGGGTAAAGTTATCCCTATGAAGTATCATTTGGGTCTGAAAGTTGTCTTTTGGCCCAAAGAGGCCTATTAAGGTCAAGTTATCACTAAGAAGTAACAATTGAGCCTGATAAGTGTTTAGTGGCCCAAAGAGGCCTATTCGGGTTAAGTCATCCCTAAGAAGTACCATTTGGGCCTAGAAAGTGTTTAAATGCCTAAAGAGGCCTACTCGGGTCAAGTTATCCCTAAAAAGTATGTTTTCGACTTTATAGGTGTCTAGTGGGCCAATGAAGCATATTATGGCCTTATTACCACTAAGAAATACCAATTGAACCCGATAGGTGTCTAATGGCCCAAAAATGCCTAATCATGTCCCGTTATAACTTAGAAGTACTATTTGGGCTTAATAGATGTCTAGTGACTAAAAGACACATATACGGGTGATGTTATCCCTAAGAAGTACCATTTGGGTCTTACATATGTCCAATGTTCGAAAGAGCCCTACTCGGGTCAAGTTATCCTTAAGAAGTATAATTTAGGTCTGACAGGTGTCTAGTTGCCTATATAGACCTATTAAGTTCAAATTATCACTAGAGCAACAAAAATGTACCCAGATATCAAGAAGATTTTCTTTTGGCATAAAATGCAAAAAGAAGTTGCTCAGTAAGTGTCAACCTGTCTAACTTGTCAAAAAGCTAAGATTGAGCATCAAAAGCCTACCGGACTTCTCTAACCTTTGAATATTCCAGAATTGAAATGGGATAGTATTTCAATGGATTTCGTTGTTAGATTACCAAGAACTTCTACGAGATATGATGCTATTTGGGTTGTAGTGGATAGACTCACAAAGTCAGCACACTTTTTACCCTTAAGTATGAGATACCCTTTTAAAAAGTTAGCCCAATTGTAGATCAAAGAGATTGTTAGGCTTCACGGAATTCCATCAAGCATTGTTTCAGATAGGGATCCTCGATTTACATCCAGATTTTGGACTAGTCTGCAACAAGCTTTGGGCATGAAACTTCGACTTAGTTTGGCTGATCATCATCAAACTGATGGACAAACGGAATGCAGGATACTCCAAGCTTTTGTGTTAGAAAATAGGGGGAGTTGGGATAATATTTTGCCTTTGATAGAATTTACCTACAATAATAGTTATCACTCTAGCATAAGGTTGGAACCTTATGAGGGATTATACGGGAGGAAGTGTAGGACCCCGTTGTGTTGGTTCGAGTCTCGAGAGAATTTACTGTTAGGACTAAAAACTGTACAACAGACCACTAAGAAGATCAGGATGATTCAAGAAAAGATAAGGAGTTCTCAAAGCAGGAAGAACAATTATGCTGATAAAAAAGAAGACCCCTTGAATTTCAAGAAAGCGAACATGTGTTTTTGAGAGTCACTCCAGTGACTGGGGTTATTAGATACATAAAGTCTAAAAAGCTTACTCCTAGATTCATTGGATCAAATCCTCAAAAAGATTGGGCCAGTAACTTATCAAATATCTTTGCCACCTTTTCTTTCTAAACTCCATGATGTTTTTCGCGTGTCTCAGCTTAAGAAATGTATTTCTCATCCTTCACATGTCATAGAACCTGATACAGTACAGATTCGAGAAAATCTTACTTATGATGTATTGCCTGTAAGAATTGAGGACATGAAGGATAAGCAACTAAGAGAAAGGACCATACCTTTTGTCAAAGTCATCTGGGATTATTCAAATCCAAACAATGCCACATGGGAATTAGAAAGTCAAATGAGAGAATCTTATCCGTATCTGTTTACTTGAGATAAGTCATTTTTGGGGACAAAAATCCTTATTTGTTGGGGAGAGTTGTATCATCCTAATTTTATTTTATTTTAAAAAAAAGTGGCGTACTTGCCACTACCTTAAAAAAAAAAGGAAAAAAAAGAAAGAAAGCATGTGGAATTAGTGGGCTGCGCAATGAGACTCATATATGTATATATTATATATATGGCAAACATATACCATGACATCATCCATCATTAATTCATTATTTTATTTCATTATTTAGCCTATAAAAGGCTATGGTTCGATGAATAAATTGCATCAAAGTGTAATTCTCTCCCTCAGTTTGTTATTCTCTGCACGTATAAGTTTTCACGTGTGAACAAAAATTATTTGAATATTATAATTAATATCAAGTAACAAGCTTTCGAGGCGATGATTTCCAAAAAATTATTTCTAGAAGAAATAAAGCAATTACCTGAGGTAAGGGGGGATGTTAGTATACATACAAGGGACTAGTAGCTATATTAAATGTGTTATAATTGAGAGAAGCCTTAATCTCTCGTTATTATATTATATAAATATTATTTATATAATATTTATGTAATATGATTACTCTTTTTATACATTTATGATTTATTTTTATACGTTTATGATTTATTTAATTTATGATGATTGTTATATTGAGTACTATTAATTCTTGTATGTTACTTCGTTGTGATTGGTGAAATTTACAGGTTATCTTTACTGGCACTAAATTCACTGTGATTGGTGGTAGAGTGTACCGCTGGGATGCGGTGTTGCATACAATTAGTCGATATGAGATGTGATATGACATTGTATGGTACCTAGGATGGGTGTTGGATACATAAGGCCAAAGAAGATGTGATATGGCACTGTATGGTACCTTGGATAACGGGCACGTAATCCTAATCATGTAAGTGTAATTTATGGAGACTATTCATATATTTTATTTCTAGAGAACGGAAGATTAATAAATATTCATTTTAAATGAATGATTTATTAATTAATATTAATTGTGTGTGGTTGATTTATAATAATTAAGTATTTGATTTCATTGAAAATTATTATTTGTGAAAGATTCATAAATATTTATTTGGATGATTAGTTATTTATTAACTAATATTATTGTGTGTACTTTTGATATAGTTATTATCTCTGTTTAAATTGTGTGTACACTACTCACCCTTCTGTGTTTCTGTAACTATATGAATTATAATATATTATTTAGATAAAGACGACCATGTCATTGTTAACAAGGAGCTAGTCGAGGAGGAACATTAGTTCGATGATATGTACTTGTAGTTGTTAGTATTATCAACCAGTTGGATTCAGAAGTTTGTTGTGCTAAAGGAATAGTTGAATACACTCACGTGTTTGATACACATTTTTATTATGTATTAAAAAGGTCTAAGCTCTGAGACGTTGACATCTGGGTCAATTGAGTATGTTATGACTATTTGATATTTTGAACCCAGTATGTATTAATTTAATATTGGGTGGAATTTATTAATATTTATACTCAAGGTGAATAAATTATGTCTTTTTATAATTAATACGGTTTGGGTAGTTTAGGTGTCACAACCTCCCTCCTCTTGTTTCACTTTCCTCCCTTGGAACGAAAAAGAACCACGGCTCCTTGTCGCTCACACTTGCCTCCCTGGAAATTTCTGACATCAGTATTAGTGTTTAATTTAGGATGGATGTATTTGCGGGTACAAAATTAGAATATAATAATTTCAAGATATTTACACGCCCTATAACAATATATATATATATATATATATATATATATATATATATATATATTCTCATACTTGAGTTGTGATAAGTAAAAATCATTTTTGTGCTTTAAATTATGCACTTATCAATGTGTTTTAAATTGATTTTGATGGAAAAATACCCAATTTTAGTAATTGCAAGTTTTAGGTAAAATTATTGTTCCTTTAGTGTTTTTATATTGAATTGAGGCTAATTACATGAATTTTAACTTAGGTTAGAGTTTGGACGAGTTGGAGGCTTGGAAAATGGCTAGAAGAGGCTTAAAATGCAATTTGAGAGAAAAGAGAAAGATATATATACATCTTTATCTCTAACTAAAACTAATCCTAACTAACTCTAGGAAGGGAAAAACTAACTAACAGTTTTGAAAGAGTTAACAAAAAACTGAAAAAAAAAATAAAGATAGCTAAAACACTATTAAAGCATCACCCTTGACCGTTTTTGCACAATGATGGTTGTGTACATTCTGTAGTTGCCTCCATGTTATCCTTAGCTACTTCCATTGGTTCATTGTCTTCCAACATCCCCCCATAAGCTGAGACGTATATATTTAGAAGTCGAAGCTTAGAATGCAAGTGTCTGAAGGTGGCTGTTGTTAATGCTTTGGTTAGTATATATGCTACATTGTCTGCAGAGCTCACAGACCAAAGAGTGATGATCTATTTTTCAAGTTTGTCCCGCACAACATAACAATCTAAGTCAATGTGTTTGGTTCGCTCAAGAAAAAATGGGTTTGTAGTAATATGTATAGCTGATTTGTTGTCACATAGGATTGTAGCAGGGCCTGAATGTTGAACTCCAAGGTCGCGAATGATGTATAACAGCCACTGAGCTTCACATGTGGCATGGGCAAGAGCCCTGTACTCATCTTCTGAAAAGCTGCAAGATGGTGTCTGCTGTTTTTTGCTTTTCCAGGCGACAAGATTGTATGCTAAAAAGAAACAATACCCTGTGATGGACCTCCTTGAATCCATGCAAGGGCCCCAATCTGAGTCGTTGTATCCTACTAGATGTAGTAGGGAGTTTGCTGAGAAAAATAACCCTTCTCTTGGAGATTTTTTGTTGTTCTTTAGGACCCTAATGGCAGTATTGAAGTGTTCTTTTGAAGGACAAGAAAGAAACTGAGTGAGTCTTCCTACGACAAAGGTTATATCAAGTCTTGTGTTTGTTAAACATAAAAGTCTTCCTATCATTCTACGATAACTTGTGATGTCTTGCAGAATGTGATTAGGATCCTTCTTGAGTTTCTGATTGACCTTCATAGGTGTTTCCTTTGGTTTAGTTGCTACCATACCTGCATCTTGAAGTAGATCCAATGCATACTTTCGTTGGCATATGGAGATTCCTAGTTTGTTCGAGCCACCTCAAATCCGAGGAAGTACTTCATGTCTCCTAAATCTTTTATGTTGAATGTTTTATGCAGAAGATGTTTCAGCGGCTGTATGGCCTCTAAATCGTCAACATACACTAACACAGCCAAGAAACCTTTAGATCCAGATTTTCTGAATAAAGAGTGATCCGACTTTGATTTAATGAAGCCGAATTTTTGTAATGTTTGAGTTAGTTTTATGTTCCGTTGTCTGCTGCTTTGCTTTAAACCATAAATGAATTTAAGCAACCTACAAACAAAATTCTTATTAGGTATAGGGAGCCATTCAGGAGGCTTCATATACACCTCTTCCAAAAGATCACCGTTTAAGAAAGCAAAATTAATATCCAGTTGATGGATGTACCAATTTTTCACAGCAACAATGGAAAGAAGCAATCTAACTGAAGACATCTTCACAATTGGACTAAAGGTTTCTAGGTAGTCTATTCCTTCTTTTTGAGTTTAGCCCTTAACCACAAGCCTAGACTTGTGCCTTTCCACACTCCCATCAGCAAGGAATTTGGTTTTAAACACCCACTTCGGGGCAATGGCTCTCTTTCCATGGGGAAATTCGGTTAGAACCCAAGTTTTGGTGTTTTGTAAGGCTGCAATCTCAGCATTCATCGCCTGTTGCCAACAGGGCAAGGCTGTAGCCTCCTTGTAAGGCTTAGGGTCAACAGGTGCATAAATAGAAAGAACATAGTTTTTGTGTGTGTTAATAACTTAGAGTAACCAATATAATTAGATATAGGGAATTTTATCTTGTCACTGCAAACAGTGTCATCATTGTAAATGAGAGAACATACATAGTCATTCAACCTCGTAGGAGGTCTTTTTATCCTTGTTGAGTGCTTGTTTGCTGAAGAGGCATACTAGTTACCTGGTTTGAACTGCAATCAGTAGAAGGAATAGTTGCTGGGATGATCTGGGCAGCATGCTCATCAACATTAGACTCAACAGAGGGGATGACAAGCTGTATGTCATCAGCAAGATAAAGAACATGTATAAAATCACCTGAAGGTTGCTTACCATGCCTAATGTTATTTACCTGTTTATCTTTGAAAAGAAAAACCTTTTCATGGAAATAAGCATCCCTAGTTAAGAAAATCTCATTGGTTTTTAAATCATATGCTATATATCCTTTGATACTATATTTGTATCCTAGGAACACAAATTTCCTAGCTCTAGGATCTAATTTCAGTCTGTTTCTCTTTAGACTCGAGGCATAAAGTAATCAGCCAAAGACTTTAAATTGAGATATATCAGGCAAGCAATTGTATAGAATTTGATAAGTTGATTTACCATTCAGAACATTAGAAGGTAGATGATTCATGATGAACACAGAGTGATTCATTGCATACGACCACAGACAAGTAGGTAAACCAAATTGAAAACAATGGCCCGGCAGATAGTTAATATATGTTGATGTTTCCTCTCCACTACACCATTTGTTGTGGAGTTTCAACACAGATTTTCTGATGAATTATACCCTTAGAACCATAAATATCTGATAAAGAGAATTCTAGTCCATTATCTGATCGAATGATTTTAATATTCTTAGAGAATTGAGTATGAATAAGATTAACAAAATATTGAATTAAGTTTCTTACTTCTGATTTTTGCTTTATGAGATAAATCCATGTATGTCTACTTTTATCATCCACAATAGTAAGAAAGAATCTATGGCCATGAATAGAAGGGGTGGACAAGGGTCCCCAAATGTCCATATGTAAAATATCAAAAACAGAATCAGAATTAGAAAGACTAGTAGAGAAAGGTAACCTTTTTTGTCTAGCCATTTAACATATATCACATGGATTATCTTGTTTATTGTAGTTAATGTCACTAAAATCATGTTACATAAGTTTCAATTTCGAATAAGGTGCATGTCCAAAACGCATATGCCATACATTTTGATGCAAATGAGTAAAAGTAGTAATGCTATTGAGAAAAGTAATCCTAGAACTAGGTCTTTCCATCATATACAACTCCTAAAAAGGTTCAGCGCCGCCAATCATCTTCAAGGTAACCTTGTCCTGAATCAGCCAAGCACAATCATCAATCTTGGTTTTAGTCCTGCTATTCGGAGGTTCAAATCCTTCTGTCCCAGAACATATCCATTCATGATGCATATCATATTCGAATACAAATTGTAGATTAGAATAAAGATTACCCTTTCTTTTTTTTAAATTATTTGTCTCTAATCTAAATCAAGTCGCTTTTGAAAATGTAGATTCAAAAGCGACTAAATTTTTTTTTTCCTTTTTTTATTGTAATCATTGTGGATATATAATTGTAAAATAAAGACATATTTATCATTATTTCATTTGATTTCTATTTTTTTTATAATTTTTCTTTTGAAGAAATTCATTTTTTTCTATTTTATAAACTATCAAAATACAATAGAAAATCTATCAATACAATATCGCATTAATGTGAATTTTTTTTTATTCTTCTATACTTTCTAAATTGTGCAGTTGTATAGAAGGAAAACCTAAAAGTAAAGGGGATAGATTATTATGCATTGATTGAATCAATGACTATTCATGATTTCGTAATTGAATCAATTATATAGCGGATTCATGCTAATGGAATGTTATGGTTAAACTTCGTTTGAAACATTGTGGAAAAAATCAACATGTGACTTGAAAGACATGATTAGATTAGCTGTGGATTCTTACATCCGCCATTTTTTCTAGTATTTCTATCTAGAATATAGAAATTGGGGTGCTCTTGGCTCGACATTGTTTGGTCTTGCTTGCTAAAACTATTGTTTGAGGGACGAGAGATGGATTGATGATGTAAATAGTACATAAAGGAGCAAGTTGATTCATTTCTCAGGGGCAAGTATCTAAAAATTTTTTGTAGGAACCAAAAGCAAATAACATGAATTTTATAGGGACTAAAAGCAAAACCACATAAATGACATGACAGACTGACATGGCAGGCTAACGTGGTCAGTAGTTAAAGGTCAAAGTTAATAGCAGGGGCTGAAAGACAAACGTTTATAAAAGTTTTGATTTTACGAAGAAAAAAAATTTAGTGACAAAAAGCCAAAATTGAGTATTTTGCAAGGACGAAAAGCTTATTTAAGCCAAAAAAAAATGGATAGAGGTGGAATATAGAATATAGAAAAAAGCAAATGAAAAATCACTAAATGAAATAATTGGGTCTATAAATACATTACCCCCGATGAGGTGATGTTTTTTCTTTATTTATTCATATTCATTATTATTTATTCATTAAAAAATGAATATTTATTATTTTATTTTTAGAATAACAAATATCTATTTTATAATAGAAAAACATATTCTATATATAGAATTGTCTATATATAGAATTGAAAAAAAAATTCCAGCACATATAGTGACATATATAATGACATATATATAGTGAAATAATACTGCAGAATGCCCTTTACAATATATTGATAGCGGTGAAAGTCACTCCTATAGACTAAAACAAGCCAAATAGCTTCAAGGCAATCCAAAAAGTATGAAACATTATGATATGTGGAATCCCAAGCAAGGCTCAAACCATTTAAGATGGCAAGAAGTTTCACGAGTATGTTGTTAGACAATCCAACATAGCCATAGAAACGTGAGATCCACTTGACAAAAGAGTTGTGAATAAGGCCTCGAAAACCCCACCACACCTAGATTTCTTTGAACAATAGCATCAACATTGAATGTAACATAATTTTCCAATGGAGGAATCAATGAGATGAGCTGCTGCTTTATTGCATAGCACTATTTAAAATTCGGTAGGTCATCACACAACTGAAGTACCTGCGAGAGAGTCTATGACAGATGTAGCTAAGTTCCCAAAGAAAAATTGATTTCTTTGCGCCAAATGAACCATACCTTTGCTAGAAAAATAGGATCATCTTGCATAGCATAATCATGAATCCATGACCGAGCATCACCTCTGCTGAAAAATCAGCATAACGAGCAAAACCCACGGCTTCCCATATCATAAGCGAGGCTGGACAATCCTTTAAACAATGAAGAGCATCTTCCTCCGCAAGAGAACAACGACTGCAAGTGCTATAACCTATAGGATTATGGTTAGGTCTAACAACATTACAAGGGAGAGAATCATGAAAAATCAACAAAAGAAAGAATTTCATCTTCTCTGTTGCATGTCATTTCCAAATCTAATTCCACTCCAAAGCAACAAGGGCAACATTGGGATCGTCTTCATAGACTAGGCACTTGTTACCTCCTTCGCAGTATACTTTCCGTGCATGCTCCAACTCCACACTATACAATTAATAGTATTTGGAGTTAAAAATAAAGAAAGTTGATTACAAACACTACAACAAAAATCGCTATTAGTGATGGTCAAAATGTGTCACTATACGTATAAAATTTGTTAGTAAATATTAGTAGACCTATACCCAAGGTTAATCTTGGTGTCCATCATCAGTATAGGTTCTACCCAAAATTTTATTACTTGTCACAACTTGTTTTAACTTATACCTACAGTTATCATCCATAGACAAAAACCTTTTTTTTTTATAATGAATGAAAGTCAATACCCATAGTCATGAATTTGTATGCTTATTTTGTGGATTAGGAACAAAAGTTGTAACGTGAATACTCGTTGTAATGTTTTTAAAGAGGTTTAGTATAGTTAAAAACATAAATATCAATCATGAATTAACATAAATATTAATAAAATTTAACTTACAAAGGATCCAACATGTAGTTAAAAATGTAAGCACAAACTTTTAGGGTGTATTTAGGGTGAATTAACATAGATATTAATAATATTTAACTTGTATTTCAGAGCCTATGAAAGAAGTTACATTTTGTTTACAAATGTTTGGGGTGTATTTATGTTTCATAAATTAGAGTGTATTTATCTGACTTGTTACTATTGTTGAAGATCAAACTTTGGTAGATTTATATCTAAACTGTATTTGCGTTTGAAATGGCTATGAGTATTCATTCATAAAATAAAGCGGATGTTTTATGTTACTAATATCTATTGGAAGTACATTGGGATGGATGGAATTGCGGTGAACAATTCAGGTTACTCGATGGAGAATGACATCCTAGTGCAGGTAAGGGTAAAATTAGATTAGTTATAGTTATAATTGTGGGAGACATTGCTCTCGCAATTCCGGGGGATAGAGCATTATGGTTACTCCCTCTCCCAACAAGTGCGCTTCCCGGGATTCGAACTTGTGTCCTCATCCATACGGGGGAACCAAGTTGCTTATCAATAGATTAGTTATAGTTATGATTGTTGGGTAACTGTTGTCTTGAAAACTTTTAAAGTTCGTTGTGTTCTGTATGATATATTATAGGGATTGTTAATCAAGTGGCCTCTATGCTCAAGAGGGGGGGTGAATTGAGCTTTTAAAAATTTTCAAGAATTCGTTTAAAATTATAACACAATTTGAACAAGATATATTAGTTGACGTATGAAATTGGAATATAATAAAATTCTGAAATGAAAATCAAATAAACTTAAACAAAAAAGAGTTTTAGGGATAGAGAGAATAGCACCGAGTTTTATACTGGTTCAGTCACACCACTGGTGACCTACGTCTAGTCTACAAATCTTCGTCACGCGAGATTTCTTATATTACCTTTCAACAATTACACACTAAGAGCATCTTTCTCAATTGGATACCCCACCAATTTTAAAGGCCTCAATCTAGGGATACCTCACCCTAAGAACACTTCGAAGGATACCCCACCTTCAAACAGTTTAGAAGGATACCACACCTTCACAAGAATTAGCTCACAACAATTGAAACTCTCAAAAGAGTAAATGATACAACTTGAAGCTCTAATATATCTGATTTAAGGCTCTTTGTTTTGATGAAGGAAACAATATAGGTAGAAAAACAAAATAAGCCTTAGTCAAAAGCACAAGATCCTTGATGTAGAGAGATTAATGATAAGAAGTAATTTCAATACAGTGTTAAGCTCATAAGGGTATATTATATTCAAAATCAGAAGCCCTTTATATAGATGGCAGAAACAACAGTCAGAAACTGCGCCTATTTTATTTTCATATTCGAATATGCTATTCGAATATAGCATTTACATATTCGAATATAGCATTGTCATATTCGAATATGACACCACCATATTCGAATATGTTATTTGAATTTAGTGTTACTGCGTTCAAAAAATGATTTCTGTAGGCTTCATATTCGAATATATATTCGAATATGGAGGTTCCATATTCAAATATGTATTTGAATATAAGAGTTCTAGAAGGTGACAAGGTCTAGGTTTCTTGTTATATTCGAATATACTGGCCAAGAATTTCAAATTTTATTTCCAAAGCCTTGATATTCGAATATACACCCAATTTTGACTTTTTCAGGTAAAAATCAATTTTTAGATATTTTCTTTGAGGGTCTTTTCCTTTGAAAATGATTTTATCTTTGACTCTTAATGTTTTTCTAAAGTTTCCTTTTTAGAAAAATGTTTGTTTCAGCTCAAAAGAGCCTTAATCAAATTTACATTCATAATTTAACAACCTAAATACCCTTTGTTGTTGCGGATCTATTTACTGTGCTTTATTCACGTGATTTAGCCTTTTGATTCTTGGTTTGTTGTGGAATCATCGAAATTCCAAACGTAGAGCATTTGCATTTACATAATCCCCCTTTTTGCTGATGAGAAACAACAAACGAAACAGATCACTTATTGCGTGTGATATTCTGAGACTCCCCCTTACTTATGAGGTTTGATTCTCCTTACGAGGTTCGACTCCCCCTGTCAATATGCATACAGATATGTTAAGCATTTGTAATAAGCAATAAAAAATCTCGTTTTTAAGTGATTATAATTCTTCTCCCCCTTTTGGCATCATTAAAAATGATAGTTTCGAGACAAAGTATTGAGTATAATAAATTCATATCTAATTAGTTCAAAAAGTTTTTAATATGTCCCAAATAAAACTAAGCTAAGATAAGAAAAGAGGTGGGAAACAGTCATGGAGGGCCGGAGGTAGGCGGTGTCTGAAAGTAATCAAAATCCAAGTCAGGACTTGGTTGAGCCCCGAAATTTTGGAGATCGATACTGCCAAAATGTTGATGAAACCCGCTTGCATCACCTTGGTCTATAGGAAAGGCAGATTGGGAGTATGGAGGTACAAAGTTTGAATTTCCTCGTGCAATTTCTTCTCGAAGAGATGTAATCTCTCCTCGAAGAGTGGTTTCCATCTGATCACACCGTTGATCGATATATTGACACTGTTGTTCAAATTTAGCATCCATCATTTGAGAGAACTGAAGACTTAGCTGTTGGAAGTGTGGAGGAAGTGTGGAGGAAGACTCAGCTGGATCTGGTTCAGGAATGTCTTCAGGATCAATATCAGGATAGTTTCCTTTTGGACGATTGCCTTCAATCCCCAATTCCTGAATATACCAGTTTTCGCCAGCATGCACAATGCCAGCCCGATGTAGCAACGATTGACCAATTTCAAAATTTATGCCATCGATGGTGGTACTGTATTCATCGGCTAGATTAACTCCGAAATGCCGAAGAATGACTGTGATTAAGGTGGGATAGGGAAGAGGAGTTGTGCCGGTTGCCCCCTTCAACATGTGACGTTGAACTAGTCTTGCCCAGTCAATGGGCTTTTGTTTGATGATGGCCCAGAGAAAGAGACGGTCATCATGGAGGACTTTTGTGAAGTTTCCAACGCGACCAATGAGGACGCGAGCAATGATGAGATGGACTATTCGAGAGTCCATGGTGAGTGTGCTGGTGGGGAGGTATTCCCCCATTTTGGAAGTGTGGAAGGAAGATCTCACATGGCACATGGCCCCGATTGCTTGAATGGTATTGTATTCGGCGGCCCACTGTCCCATGGAAGTTGATCCTGATATTTGGGCTCCTTCAAATTGTAGCCCTGTAAGAGAATTCCAGAGAGATGCATAGATTTGAATTTTCGTCTTTTTCACTTCAGACGAAATTGTGCAGGTTTCAGAATTGTAGTGGAGATTGGAGTAGAATACACGGACGAGGTTGGGATAGACTTTTTCTTGAATACTAAGAAAAGGCACAAGATTGGCTGATTCAAGCCAAGAGACAAAGGAAAAGCCTTGAATACTAGAATACACGGTACGTTTGAAACGGGAGCGTTTGTGGGTTGGTGATGGTGGAGATTGAGCAACAGGAGGAGATGATGGTGGTGAAGAAGCCATTTTGTGATTTTTGATTTTTTGAGTTAAAAAAATAATTGATGTGAGAACAGAGATATTATGAACAAGAGATGAGAAAGAAGAGTATTGTGATTTGGGAGTGAAATAGGTTATCATTTTATATGCGCAAGAATGCCCATATTCGAATATATATTCGAATATTAGATGGAATATTCGAATATGTATTCGACTATTTGATAGAATATTCGAATATGGATAAAGGTATATTCGAATATATGACTGACATATTCGAATATCTATTCGAATATAAGCGTGCTGTTAGTGACATATTCGAATATAACAATTCTGTAATTAACTCTTGTAACTTTGAAGACATGTATACTCATTTTGTATTTGAATATGTATTCGAATATATGACCACAGAAGGGTCATATTCGAATATAGTATTCGAATATTGAAGTGAAGCTCATGAGATCCTAATTTCTTATTCCATGAGACCTGCAAAACAAAAAGAAAAGGCTCTGACGCCCAAGTCAGTAATAGATCAATAGATAATTTATAAAGCAATTTAAATAACATAATATTGATCAAGTATGCCTAGCTCTCTTCGTATAAAATAAAAATTTTCGGTTGGAAGAGGCTTAGTGAAGATGTCAGCTAGCTGTTTGGATTTATCAATGAACTCAAGTACACAGTCATCTTTTTGAACATGATCTCTAATGAAGTGATGTCTAATTTCAATATGTTTGGTTCTTGAGTGCATAATAGGGTTTTTCGTGAGATTTATGGCAATAGTATTGTCACATTTTAGTGGAATATTATGCAAATGAATACCATAGTCCTTAAGTTGTTGTTTTAACCAGAGAATTTGTGCACAACAACTTCCTGCCGCTACATACTCAGCTTCAGCAGTGGATAAAGCCACACTAACTTGTTTCTTACTGTGCCATGAAATTAATGAGTTTCCAAGAAGATGACATGTTCCGCTAGTACTTTTTCTGTCTAACTTACATCCAGCAAAATCAGAATCAGAATATCCAATTAAAGAGCAGGATGCACCTTTAGGATACCATAACCCCATGGTACAGGTGCCAATCAAATATCTCATAATTCTTTTTACGGCACTAAGATGTGATTCTTTAGGGCATGCCTGATATCTAGCGCACATACATACACTAAACATTATATCAAGTCTGCTTGCAGTTAAATAAAGCAAGGATCCTATCATACCTCGATATTTTGACACATCAACGGGTTTACTTTTTTCATCTTTGGCAAGATAGCATGATGTACCCATAGGAGTACTTATTTCTTTAGCATTGTCCATGCCAAATTTCTTGAGCAATTCTTTGCAATATTTTGTTTGTGACACAAAAGTTCCTTGTTTTGTTTGTTTAATTTGAAATCCAAGGAAAAATGTAAGTTCTCCCATCAGGACATTTCAAATTCTCCTTGCATGCTTGTAGCAAACTCTTTACAGAGATTTTCGTTAGTAGCACCAAAAATTATATCGTCGACATAAATTTGTACAAGCAAAGGCAAGTAGGAGTCTAATGGCTTCAAGTCTAGCTACGGGAGCATATGTTTCTTCATAATCAATACCTTCCTCTTGATTATACCCTTTTCCTACCAATCTAGCTTTGTTTCTAGTTATTATGTCAGTTTCATCAAGTTTGTTTCTAAAGACCCACTTAGTGCCTATTATTGGATGGTCACTAGGCCTAGGGACTAGATCCCATACTTGATTTCTTTCAAATTGGTTTAGATCTTCTTGCATAGCTATCCCCCAATGTTCATCACTAATGGCTTCGTCTACGGTTTTAGGTTCAATTTGAGATACAAAAGCCATAAAGTTACATGCGTTATTAAGAGAGTGTGTAGTGGTTACCCCCTTTGAAATATCACCAATAATGTTATCAATTGGATGATGTTTTGCAGCTCTCCATTCTTTGGGTAGTTCATTTTGTGTCTCGGTTGGTATCTGAGTTAGTATTTCTGGCATGTTTTCTTCATGAATGCTTATGTCTTCAAGAGTTCCTGCAAGATCATCAATCTTTCTTTCCAAGCTGTTGGTGTTAGATTCATCAAAAGTGACATGAATAGATTCTTCAACAGTCATTGTTCTTTTATTATAAATTCTATATGCTTTACTAGTTGAGGAGTATCCTAAGAATATACCTTCATCAGCTTTGGCATCAAATTTGCCCAGATTTTCTTTCCCATTATTAAGCACAAAGCATTTGCATCCAAAAATATGGAAATAAGATATGTTGGGTTTTCTACCCTTGAAAAGTTCATAAGGGGTTTTCTTTAAAATAGGACGAATGAGAACACGGTTCATAACATGACATGCAGTACTTACTGCATCTGCCCAAAAATATTTTGGAAGATTCATGTCATTGAGCATTGTTCTAGCTAATTCAACTAGTCAGCGATTTTTCCTCTCCACAACACCATTTTGTTGTGGGGTCCTTGGAGATGAGAAGTTATGCTCAATGCCATTTTTATTGCAAAATCTTTCAAAGTCAATATTTTCAAATTCCTTTCCGTGATCACTGCGTATGCATGCAATTTTCAAATCCTTTTGGTTTTGAATGACTTTTGCTAATCTCTTAAAAGCTTTAAAGGCTTGATTTTTGTGAGATAAAAAGAGAGTCCACGTGTATCTTGAAAAATCATCAACAATTACAAGTCCATAGTAATTTCCCCCTAAACTCATAATTCTTCATGGACCAAATAAGTCCATGTGCAATAGTTGCAAGGGTCTAGAGGTTGAAACGATATTTTTAGATTAAAAAGATATTTTTGTTTGTTTACCCTTTTGACAAGCATCACATAATTTATCTTTTTCAAAACGAATTTGGGGCAAACCGATAACCAATTCTTTTGAAATTAGCTTATTCAAATGATCCATATGAATGTGTGAAATCCTTTTGTGCCATAGCCAAGATTCTTCTTCTTTAGTTATAAAACATTGTGCATCATTTGAGGATATATCATCTAAACTAATCATATAAACATTATTAATCCTATGACCCATAAATTTGATTGAATTATTCTCTTTGCTAATAATAGAGCATGAATAAGAATTAAAAATAACCTCATTTCCTTTATCACATAATTGGCTAATACTTAATAGATTATGTTTTAATCCTTCAACATAAAGTACATTATCTATGGAAGTTGAAGAAGTCTTACCAACTTTACCTGTACCTATGATTTTTCCTTTGTTGTTATCACCATATGTAACATATCCTCCATCCTTAGGTGTGAAGGATGAGAATTTTGTTTTGTCTCCTGTCATATGCTTGGAGCATCCACTATCAAGATACCATTTTGATTCTTTTGCCACCAAGCATACCTACAAAAACATTTTAATTTTGTTTCTTAGGTACCCATGGTTTCTTAGGTCCTTGAGGGCTAGTTTTTCCAAAGGTTCCTTTGAAGATCCATATTTTCTTTTCATGTGGCACACTAATTTTTCTTGTATTGCAAGTAGTAGCACTATGACCTTTTAATCCAGTATAAAAGCAAGTTATGAATGGACTAGAAGATGTTTTTGAAGAGACAAAGAAGTTTTTATAGAGCTTTTGACTATTGGTTGGATTATATCCTAAACCAGCCTTTTTGAAATGACATCCTTGCTTACCAAGCAAGATGTTTAGGTTGTCTCTACTCATTGTAAATTTAGCAAGCACATTATTTAAATCCTCAATTTCTTTTAAATGTGAATCACAAGAAGTACACGTTTGTGATTTGCAAGCATTTTCTATTTTTGTCAAAGGACCTTTACCTTTGGCAATCATATTCTTTAACTTTTCAATTTCTTTCAAATGAGCATCACATGAAGTACAAGAAGCTGATTTATTCATTTGGCAGGATTCACAGTCATATTTAAAACTACCGAATGGAATTTGAATTTGTCTCATTTTGATAATATCACGACTAAGGATATCTATTTTGTCATTTAGAAGACTTTTTTCTTCTTAGTTTTAGCAAGTTCTTTAGCAATGATCATAGATTTTTCATGTAATTCATTATAAGCATCTTGCCGTTCATCAAAGCTATAGTTAGAGTTTTCAGAATCTTTTACCTCATCTTCATCAAGAAGATCATCATCATTATGGTTGACCATGAGGCATAGGTTGGCTGTTTCGCTCTCCAATTCATCAGATGATTTTGTGTCATTACCATCCCAAGCTATGTATGCTCTTCTGCTTTTCTTTCCTTTGACGAATCTTTTCTCCAGTGTTTCATTCTTATTTTTATTCAAAGGACATTCCATCTTCATATGTCAAATTTTTCCACATTCATAACAAGTTGGACCTTGATTTGATCCTTCTGCCTTGTTGAATGTTTTCCTTGGTGTTAAATTTGATGGTCTTCTTGATGACTCTCTTTTCTTGAAGAATTTATTGAATCTTTTGGCGAAGAGAATTACAGTCTCATCATCCATGTTGGTTGGATCAAGGTTGCTTTCATCTTCTTCTATCTCTTGAGGTGGAGGTGTGGTTGCTTTGAAGGCAATGCCTTTCTTTTTCTTGTCGACTCCCTCAAGTTGATCCAACCGGCTCAACTCAAGTTCATGCTCTTCTAGCTTGCCAAACAAAGTTGCCAACGACATTGTGCGTGGATCCCTTGTTTTGCTAATGGCAGTAACCTTTGGTTGCCAATCCCTGCTAAGACATCTTAAAACTTTGTTCATAAGATCTTCATTTGAATAATCTTTTCTCGAGGCATGTAGTTGATTTATAAGATATGTAAAACGTTTTTGCATATCTTGGATGTTTTCACTCGGATTCATTTGAAACATTTCAAATTCTCTAGTCAAAGCATTTATCTTTGATCTCTTTACCTCATCAGTTCCTTCATGTGTTACTTTTAACACATCCCACATTTCTTTAGCAGTTTTACAATTAGAAATTTTAGGAAATTCATCATTACCTAGTGTTGAGATAATTATAGTTTTGGCTCTTAGACCAAATTGAGCAAGTCTCTTTTCTTGGTTTCTCAACTACCTTACCATCAACAGTGTGCATAAGAATGAATGGAACTTCCTCAATAGCATCGCATACGGCGACATCAATGCCTTCTACCCAATCCTGCATTTTAATTTTCCAAAAAGAGTAGTTGTCTCCATTAAAGAATGGAGGTCTATTTGTGGAGGCACCTTCCTGGATAGACATGTTTTGAAAAGAGGTCATTTTCTTGAAGCTGTGAAGCTCTTTAAACAAGGACTGAGCTCTGATGCCACTTGTTAATCAAGTGGCCTCTATGCTCAAGAGGGGGGGTGAATTGAGCTTTTTAAAATTTTCAAGAATTCGCTTAAAATTATAACACAATTTGAACAAGATATATTAGTTGACGTATGAAATTGGAATATAATAAAATTCTGAAATGAAGATCAGATAAACTTAAACAAAAATGAGTTTTAGGGATAGAGAGAATAGCACCGAGTTTTATACTGGTTCAGTCACACACCACTGGTGACCTACGTCCAGTCTACAAATCTTCGCCACGCGCGATTTCTTATATTACCTTTCAACAATTACACACTAAGAGCACCTTTCTCAATTGGATACCCCACCAATTTTAAAGGCCTCAATCTAGGGATACCTCACCCTAAGAACACTTTGAAGGATACCCCACCTTCAAACAGTTTAGAAGGATACCACACCTTCACAAGAATTAGCTCACAACAATTGAAACTCTCAAAAGAGTAAATGATACAACTTGAAGCTCTAATATATCTGATTTAAGGATCTTTGTTTTGATGAAGGAAACAATATAGGTAGAAAAACAAAGTAAGCCTTAGTCAAAAGCACAAGTCCCTTGATTTAGAGAGATTGATGATAAGAAATAATTTCAATACAGTGTTAAGCTCACAAGGGTATATTATATTCAAAATCAGAAGCCCTTTATATAGATGGCAGAAACAGCAGTCAGAAACTGCGCGTATTTTATTTTCATATTCGAATATGCTATTCGAATATAGCATTGTCATATTCGAATATGACACCATCATATTTGAATATGTTATTCGAATATAGTGTTACTGCGTTCAAAAAATGATTTTTGTAGGCTTCATATTCGAATATGGAGGTTCCATATTCGAATATGTATTCGAATATAAGAGTTCCAGAAGGTGACAAGGTCTTGGTTTCTTGTTATATTCGAATATGTATTCGAATATGGCAAGCCATATTCGAATATATATTCGAATATATAGATTCTGAAATGTGTTCAGGCCAAAGAAATATGTCATATTCGAATATATATTCAATTATATTGGCCAGGAATTTCAAATTTTATTTCCAGAACCTTGATATTCGAATATACACCCAATTTTGACTTTTTCAGGTAAAAATCAATTTAGATATTTTCTTTGAGGGTCTTTTCCTTTGAAAATGATTTTATCTTTGACTCTTAATGCTTTTCTAAAATTTCCTTTTTAGAAAAATGTTTGTTTCAATTCAAAAGAGCCTTAATCAAATTTACATTCATAATTTAACAACCTAAATACCCTTTGTTGTTGCGGATCTATTTACTATGCTTTATTCACGTGATTTAGCCTTTTGATTCTTGGTTTGTTATGGTATCATCGAAACTCCAAACGTAGAGCATTTGCATTTACAGGGATTCAAAAAACTAACATTAGACCAACACAACCAGGAAAGAATAGGAACAGGGAAGCGTTCAGGATCGAATGCCAAAGTTAGCAACTTTGAAGAATCATCCGATGATGACGTTTTTGATTCTGAGGTAGGCTGCAAGTTTCACATAGAAGGCCCACATGACATGGGGCATATTAAATTGTGTGATTTGAACACCGATGACATATCGAAGCTGACTTTTGCTATCCTTGAATTTGCATTCATGTTCTATAACCGGTATGCAAGAATGCAAGGTTTTTCGGCAAGAAAGAGTAAATTCGTTTGAAACAAGGCTAACGAGATGGTGGAACAAACCTTTGTGTGGAATAAACAAGGTTTCAGAGATGGAGGACGTGTTAACAAAAGCAATCGAAAGTGTTGTCCAAAACCCAAAACAAGGTGTGAGTTTAAGGCTAAGATGCGTGTGCACGTAAATATGCTAACTGGATTGTGGCACATCATATACTTTTTTGATGACCACAATCACAAGATGATGCTTGGAAAGATCATTGGGATTATGGCTGGTCATATAAACATAAATGAAGAGAAAATGCAAATTACCAACATGTTTAGAGTTGGGATCACAACACCTAACATATTTTGTTCAATTGCTAGCCAATTTGGAGGGTTTGAGAGCATTGGGTTCCGTAAACGAGACATGTAAAACTTGATTGACAAAGAAAGGATGAAGGAAGGCATAGATGCTTCTGCAGCGCTGAGATACATGCGTGAGTTGGCTAAGAATGACCCAGTTTTTTTATGCTCACACAGTAGATGAGCAAGGGAAGTTACAACACATATTTTTGTGTGATGGGATCAGCCGACTGGATTAGAATGTATTTGGTGACGTACTAGCTTTTGACGCAACATACGGAAAGAATAAATATAGTTGTCTACTGGTTGTCTTCTCAGGTATCAATCATCGTGTTGGAAGCACTATGTTTGGATTTGCACTTGTAGCAGACGAGATTGAGGAAACGTAGACATGGGTTTTGGAATAGTTTCTTATTCAATGAACGGTAAATTTCTGCTTTAGGTCATAACGGATGGTGATAAGGATGAAAAATGCTATACGTAAGTTATTTCCTTGAGCACACCATACATTGTGTGCATGGCACCTAATTCAGAATTCTTCTAGTAACATAAAGAAGGGTGAAAAGTTTATTTCCAAGTTTAAGAGGTGCATGTTGGGTGATATTGATATAGCGGAGTTTAGGAATTTATGGAATGCCTTGGTCCGAGAATATGAAATTGAAGATAATAGATGGGTTTTGGAGATGTATCAAAAGAGGGAAATGTGGTCTAGTGCATATTGCGGGTCAATTCTTTACCGGCTATAGAACGACATCCCATTGTGAGCGGTTACACTCACTAATAGGAAAATTTGTCCATTTAAAGTATAATCTCAATGACTTTATGCATCACTTGCATCGATGTGTAAGTTATTTTTTCTTTACTGAGTTAGAGGATATTTAGAGTCTTGCATTGTGATGCATATATGCAACCAACTTCCAAGGGTTGGAGAGGTCAGCTTCCATTGTTTACACTCATGATATGTTAGAGTGGGTTAGGTCTATGATTGAAAAGCTTCGAATTTCCAAGTTAATGCGGTGAAAGAGACTATTTCCTACACTATTTACATGGTGTATAGGCACCTGACGGTTACTAAGAAGTGGCAAGTACTAGTAGATTTGTTTAAGTTTGAGTTCAGTTGCTCTTGCCAATACATGGAATCAATTAGACTTCCTTATGATCATATTGTGGCTATTTTGGTGTATTTTGACATTGATCAGTTACCTAACAGCCTAATTCTAAAGTGTTGGACTAAGACCGTAAAGGAGTCAATTCACTATGGTTTACAAATTGAAAAGTCAGAGACCCTCATGATTTTGCGCTTTGCAGCTTTGATGGATTTTTTCGAAAGCTTTGAAATTTAGGATGTCAAAGGATAGCACTGTTCAACCACACAAGAGAAATGCTTAGAAGCCAAATCTCATATATGCGTCAACAATTAGAAGTACAAACTGTGGATGGAGGCAACTCAGAGGAACAAAAAGAGCATGTTGAAGTAGGAGACCCAATAAATGTTAGGACTAAAGGTTATGGTTCAAAGACTTCGACCTCAAAGGGACATAAAAATCACATCAAACGTTGTCGCCATTATCGGCATCACGGTCATAACATTACAACATGTCCCAACATTCAAGATGAATCACTACAAGAAGAATCTATAAGCCTTGTTAGCATGTTGATTTGTGATAAAAATGAATTGTTTAACTGATGTGTAAACATAGTAACTGCTGTATTTTTCGCAGGAAGAACATGAATGACTCATAGGTACAAGGTAGCTTTGTTATTCTGTTTTGTTTTTACCATTTTTGTCCTTTAAAATTTAACAAACAGTTTCACATAGTGTCTATTAAACTGGTTTCTGGTTGATGGTGGTTGGAAGTGTCAAGTTTTGTTTCGTCATGCTGTCGAAATTGTTGCTATGAACAAGACTTGGATTTGTTCTTTAGTTTGTTGTTCCTTAGGTTAGGTTAATCGTGATTTGGACAAGAATTTATTTAGTTGGTTGGGTTTCGTATTGCTTTGTGAACTATACGATTTGTGTTTCTATTTTGTTGATGATACACTATGTGTCAAACTTCACTTGTTGGTAGTCACGGTCATGGTTAATTGAAATCTTCGTTCTCCATAGTGGATTTCCTTTTCTTAGCAGTGATTTGTTTGGGACTATTTTTTGTTTGGAATATTCTTTTCGAATCAGGTGATTTGTTTGGTATTTGTTGGTGGTCATGGTCATGGTCGTGGTTGATTGCAATCTTCATTCTCTATGGTGGATTGCCCTTGCTACGCAGTCATAATTTTGGAATTTTTTAGAATCAGGTGATTTGTTGGAATTCATAGTCATTGTTCCTTAGTTGGATTCGTTTAGAAATTTTTTTGAATCAAGTGATTTGTTTGGTTTGTAAATCTTAATAGCCTAATGTAGTCTAGTCCATGAAAGGCTTTTTTTTTATCTACTAAACATAAACCAAATTGAGTTGAATTTTATTTTTCGTGAACAATCGATTTGAATTATTTTTTTTTTTTTGGTGAACAATTGATTTAATATTTGAATCAGAATTTTTTGCGAACAATTGGGAAAGTATTTTTTTCCCAATTTTACTAATAGCCCTGTCCAACTTTATGGACTACATCTGAAATTTGTTTACCTTCACAAAAATAAAAAAGACTAATAGGTCTAGTTAAATTTTTAGGCCCATTGAAACATTTGGTTGTAAAAAATTTGAAAACTATTTTACACCTAAGAAGTCCTTAGAAGCCTATGAGGAATTCGACGTAGAATGAATGTTTTTGTTTACCTAAAGTAGACGTTGAATTATATATGGGCCTAGTAAAGTGATAGAAGTATGTCACCTATGTACATATAGCCTGACAAGAGCCACTAATCTTAGGCAATGAGACATACCACCTATGACTGATGTTGAAAGAAATAATGCATGCTAACATCCAAAAATTGATTAATAGACTAGATTGAATTCCAATGAATGAACCTGATACATCCTTGTTGTTTACCAATAGTGTTACAACAAAAGTTCTATAATTTATTTAACCAATAAAATTAATCAGGATCTTAGTGATAGGTAATGAGACTACAATTTATTAATTAAGTGATACAAAAGATTAATTAATTCAATCACAAATTATACTATATCTACCAAGACCTACAAGATACACATTCTTTATGGTTACAATGCCTGTAGAAAGGATAAAGTAGCATTGGGGATCGATAGACATGTGTTAATAGGGAAATAGTTTAATTTTTTTTTATTATTTAAGCAATTAATAGTGTACATAGTTATACAAACATAGTATCTATTGTGGACCGGAATTAAGAGATATTCCAGTCGTGAATACCATGTCGGACACGATATTATAGCTTTTATTGAGATTGGGCTAGGCCCAGAGACAAGGCCCTTGAGGCCCAAAATATAACCTGCAGACCCTAAAAATTCTTTATAGATATAACACATTAAACCGTATCAGGTATGCTATTAATCTAATAATTAATACTCTGACCCTAAACGGGCACTAAATTGAGTGTTGGAGTGTTTGCAGGTCCCCAACCCGTCGTCGTGGAGCACCGTCAAAGCACTTGAAGATCGGAGTTCTTCCCGTGGATCCCGTCGTCATTACCTTCTAGCCAGGTACCTCTATTTTATGTTGTTCCTATATTTTTAGAACGCAACATTGGCGCTGTCTGCGGGGAACGATTAAACGTTTTCCCAGTTTCTCCATGGCTAGCATAATGGGGAGAAATCCAATGGGATACAACAAATGAAACGAAAATAGATGCATTTTGAAATTGAAAAGAAGAGACTTGAAATTTGAAGCTCTGAAAAATAGAACCCCCGAAGCATTGCCAAATTTTGGGTTTTGAAATTTTCGATGGTGGCCAACAACAAGAACAGTACAATGGCGTTTTTGCTTCTTTCCGCTTTAGGATTTATCATTGGATTAGCTGAGTCAGGTGATGATTTCCACAAACTCAACACTGGAATCGATCTCAGAATGATGTGTGTGTGTGTCAGTGTTTCCAAAAAGGAAGGTAGAGATCCTAGGATTTAAGTCGGAACCAAATGAAACTGCAGAAGTTACCACCACACTTGTTTTCCCCTTGACCGCAAATTTCCACTAGTCGCCAACCACCGTGTACCGCCGTTAATGCCGACGACGAAATCGACCGTTCACCACCGTGCACCAACGTGAAAGTCCTTGTGACTGCCGACGCCAAAAGTGGTTTGTAAATGAAGGAAGCAGATTGGAAATTTGTGGTGGCTGTTTTTCCTTGTGCGATGCTGAAACTCTGCATCCTATGCGTGCTCTAGGTTGGAGAAGATGGGTGCAGCGCCCAGCAAAATCAAAACGCCTAAAGAAAAAATTAAAAAAAGGAGTGTTACAACCAAAAAAAACAAAAAATAATTGGTGCATATATTTGCAAAAAAAAAGTGAGGTGGTGTGCATAGCAAAAACGTGATCCCGTTAAAAAGAGAAATGGTGTAGTCAGCAAAAAAACTAGTAAATAAATGGTGCACCTAGCAGAAAAGAACTATCTTGATTTAAAGAAATCAATGTTGATCAAGAAACCGACCCTGTTGATCCAGTAAGCATCCCTGTTCCATAGAAGATCATTTTGGTTCAGAAATCGTACTAGTTCCCAAGCCCGTGTCGGGCAAGCACGAGGCGAAAGCATGGACGTGTGGAGCTTTATAAGGCATGACCTACTGTGCAGTATCACTGAAAATCGTGGTGCACGGTATAATCTATTTTCGTTAATATGTCCCATGCTAAATATTTATACATCATAGTCATGTTTGATGCTACACGGTAGAATTATCTTAATACGATATGCTAGCATCCATTACATTGTCTACACAATATCTCATGCTCAATTTTTTCTTCATAATTTACATGCTAGCATTCACCATATTATCTACACTTGCTCTACAAATGCTGGCATCAAAAGAGTGTTATCAGCACAATACTTCCTGATTAATGTTTGTGTTATGATTTTATATAATATTACTCAATGACCAACATTCATGTAAGTGGCAAGACCAACATGAATATCATGTCGGTCAACCATATACTTGTAGTGGAGCCTTGTTCTTATTTGTAAACAGGAGAAGTCAGATCTTGAGGGAAAGTCCAAAGGAGAAATCCTAGAAAAAAGAATAATGCAAGATAACGTTCTCTATCCCCATCAATTACTTTTCTTTATCAATAAAAGTATTATTTTTAATTATTTGTGGCTATTTACCATCATGCATATGTTATTTATGAAATTTTGAGATACAAAAAGTTAATAAAGGTGGTAGAGATATTCTGGAGTGTCTGTTAACAAATAGAATGATATTTCATGGAGAAACTAAAACTGATACATCTCAACAAGACAAACCGAGATAAAGGTGTCGTCAAAAAAATGCTAGCTCAAACCAAACCAACAAAAAACTGGCCAAAGAGAACGAGGTGTCATTACGGTTAAACCTCAGCAAAAAAATCGAAAGAAAAAGACGCCTCTAAGGCTACAAGACTATGACACAGAGATACAATCTCTACAAAAAGCATAAAGGCAAGCCCAGATCAAGACCGAGATGCCTTTCAAGGTTAACCCACAACAACGACAATTGAAGATGGTCAGGGCCTCTTGAGGCCATGTACAAACGATGCTGATAAAGTCCTCTTAAGGCCATCTACAAATGATAATGATCAAGGCCTCTTAAGGCAATCTACAAAGTGATGAAGTATGCCCCTTAAGGCTATCTACAAATGACGATCAACAAATAAGCCTCTTAAGGCTTTGTTAAAGCGACGATCAACAAATATGCCTCTTAAGGCTATGTGAAAGCGACGAGTCAACGAATATGCCTCTTAAGGCTATTCAGCACACAAAAATGAAGACCAAAGATAGCAAACAAATATGCCTTTTAAGGCTATTCAAGAACAAAAGTCAAAAGCTAAGCAAATAGCTATGACGACAAGTAAACTCTATAAAACGAAATCAGCACAGCTTATAAAACGACATATCAATGTTGGCCAAAAAATGCAATGTAGAAATATAAGCTCTATAGAAAGCACAAAGATGTAAATCTACAGATTTCAAGCAACAAATTAAAGGCAAAATCATGAGATGAAAAAATGTGGCGAGATTAAAGCAACAAGTACTCCAAAGTACATACAAATATTGTTTCAAAGTTAAAAGCTCGAAATAGAGAGCTATCAACAAGGGACGCCTTTAAGGCTAACCCTCAACAACAAGATCATCAAAGGGATTCCGCCAAGGGTAAACTATGTCAACGACATCAGAAAAGGATGTCGTCAAGGCTGACACAAGACAATGAAGATCAGAAAGGGATAAAGGGATTTCGTCAAGGCTAACCTAGATCAACCAAATCAGTGAGGGATGCCGCCAAGGCTATTCCAGCAAAGAGGAAAAAGAAAAGGGCAATGGCTGCGGCCAACCCAATTCTACAAATCCGAGATGAGGAAAAATCAAAGGGCAATGACTATGGCCAACCCGGTTCTACATCTTGAAAAATCACAAGGACAACGATCCCGACTAAATGTGCTAAATAAACACAAGCAAGAAAATGGTTGTCACCATCCTAGCCAATACGATCCTAAAGGAGAAAACAACAAAGAAGCCCAAATTCATTAAAGGATAAAGTGCAAAACTTATAAATGGCCAAGTTCAACATAAATTAGAACATTATTTTGTAGATAGAAGTCTTGGACAAAATGGCCTACGGGCCAATCCAAGAAAAAAATACTTGAGTCAAAGTCAAAAGAGGTTTTAAAATGCCATAACATTTGCTATATTTTTCGGAATTGAGTTTATTATATATCGATTTGGGGGAGCTCTTTACGATCTATGGTTTGCAAATATCCCCATCATGGAAACTATCACCACCATGACAATCACCAAAATCGTAAACTTAGTAGATTTGATTTGAGTGTCAAACTTTAAAATACCATAACTTTCCCTTTATTTGTCGGAATTGAGCTTATTATATATCGATTTGGGGTAGCTCGTTACGTTCTACGCGTTAAAAATATCCCCAGCATCGGAACTATCACCACCATGACAATAACCATCGTCATCAACTTAGTAGATTTGATTTGAGTGTCAAACTTTAAAATGTCATAACTTTTGCTAAATTTTTCGGAATTGAGTATATTTTATATCGAGTTAGGGTAGCTCGTTACGATCTACGAATTGCAAATATCCCAATCATGGGAACTATCACTACATGACAATCACCATCATCATCAACTTAGTAGATTTGATTTGAGTGTAAAACTTTAACATGCCATAACTTTTGCTAAATTTGTCGGAATTGATGTTATTGTATATCGAGTTGGGGTAGCTCGTTACGATCTACACGTTGCAAATATCCCCATCATGGGAACTATCACCACTATGACAATCACCATCATCATGATCATAGTAGATTTGATTTCAGTGTCCAACTTTAAGATGTCATAACTTTTGCAATATTTTTCGGAATTGAGCTTATTATATATCGATTTTGGGTAGCTCGTAACGATTTACGCGTTGCGAGTATCCCCATCATGGGAAATAACACCACCATAACAATCACCATCATCATCAACTTAGTAGATTTGATTTGAGTGTCAAACTTTAAGATGCCATAATCTTTGCTATATTAGTCAGAATTGAGCTTATCATATATCGATTTGGGGTAGTCCATTACGATCTACGCGTTTCAAATGTCCCCCTCATGGGAACTATCACCACCAAGACAATCACCATCGTCATCAACTTAGTAGATTTGAATTGAGTGTCAAATTTAAAGATGCCATAACTTTTGCTATATTTTTCGGAATTGAGCTTATTAAATATCGATTTGGGATAGCTCGTTACGATCTACGCGTTGCAAATATCACCATCATGAGAACTATCACCACCATGACCATCACCATCATCATCAACTCAGTACATTTGATTTGAGTTTCAAAGTTTAAGATGTCATAACTTTTGCTATATTTGTCGGAATTGAGCTTATTATATATCGATTTGGGGTAGCTCATTACGATCTATGCGTTTCAAATGTCCCAATCATAGGAATTATCACAACCATGACAATCACAATCGTCATCAACTTAGTAAATTTGATTTCAGTGTCAAACTTTAAGATGCCATAACTTTTGTTATATTTGTCGGAATTGAGCTTATTATATATCGATTTGGGCTAACTTGTTACGGTCTACGCGTTGCAAATATCCCGATGATGGGAACTATGAGCCCCGTGAAAATCACCATGATCATCAACATAGTTAATTTGATTTGAGTGTCAAACATTAAGATGCCATAACTTTTGCTATATTTGTCGGAATTGAACTTATTATATATCAATTTGGGGTAGCTCATTACGATCTACGCGTTACAATTATCGCCATCATGGGAACTATCATCACCATCACAATCACCATCATCATCAACATAGTATATTTGATTTGAGTGTCAAACTTTATGATGCTATTACTTTTGCTATACTTTTCGGAATTGAGTTTATTATATATCGTTTTGGGGTAGCTCGTTACGTTCTACTCGTTACAATTATCGCCATCATGGGAACTATCATCACCATGACAATCACCATCATCATCAACATAGTATATTTGATTTGGGTGTCAAAATTTATGATGCCATTACTTTTGCTATATTTTTTGGAATTGAGTTTATTATATATCGATTTGGGGTAGCTCGTTACGATCTACTCGTTGCAAATATCCACATCTTAGGAACTATCACCATCATGAAAATCAGCATCATCATAAACTTAGTAGATTTGATTGATGTTTCAAACTTTAAGATGCCATAACTTTTTCTATATTTGTCAGAATTTAGGTTATTGTATATCTATTTGGGGTAGCTCATTATGATCTATGTGTATTACCACTATGAAAATCGCTATCATCATAAACTTAGTAGATTTGATTTGAGTGTCAAGTGTTAAGAAGCCATAAGTTTTCCTATATTTGTCGGAATTGAACTTATTATATATCAATTTGGGGTAGCTCATTACGACCTACGCGTTACAATTATCGCCATCATGGGAACTATCATCACCATGACAATCACCATCATCATCAACATAGTATATTTGATTTGGGTGTCAAAATTTATGATGCCATTACTTTTGCTATATTTTTCGGAATTGAGTTTATTATATATCGATTTGGGGTAGCTCGTTACGATCTACTCGTTGCAAATATCCACATCTTGGGAACTATCACCATCATGAAAATCAGCATCATCATAAGCTTAGTAGATTTGATTGATGTTTCAAACTTTAAGATGCCATAACTTTTTCTATATTTGTCAGAATTGAGGTTATTGTATATCTATTTGGGGTAGCTCATTATGATCTATGTGTATTAACACTATGAAAATCGCTATCATCATAAACTTAGTAGATTTGATTTGAGTGTCAAGTGTTAACAAGCCATAAGTTTTCCTATATTTGTCGAAATTCAACTTATTATATATCAATTTGGGGTAGCTCATTACGATCTACGCGTTACAATTATCGCCATCATGGGAACTATCATCACCATCACAATCACCATCATCATCAACATAGTATATTTGATTTGAGTGTCAAACTTTATGATGCCATTACTTTTGCTATATTTTTCTGAATTGAGTTTATTATCTATCGATTTGGGGTAGCTCGTTACGTTCTACTCGTTACAATTATCGCCATCATAGGAACTATCATCACCAATACAATCACCATCATCATCAACATAGTATATTTGATTTTGGTGTCAAAATTTATGATGCCATTACTTTTGCCATATTTTTCGGAATTGAGTTTATTATATATCGATTTGGGGTAGCTCGTTACGATCTACTCGTTGCAAATATCCACATCTTGGGAACTATCACCATCATGAAAATCAGCATCATCATAAACTTAGAAGATTTGATCGATGTTTCAAACTTTAAGATGCCATAACTTTTTCTATATTTGTCAGAATTGAGGTTATTGTATATCTATTTCGGGTAGCTCATTATGATCTATGTGTATTACCACTATGAAAATCGCTATCATCATAAACTTAGTAGATTTGATTTGAGTGTCAAGTGTTAAGATGCCATAAGTTTTGCTATATTTGTCGGAATTGAACTTATTATATATCAATTTGGGGTAGCTCGTTACGATCTACGCGTTACAATTATCGCCATCATGGGAACTATCATCACCATCACAATCACCATCATCATCAACATAGTATATTTGATTTGAGTGTCAAACTTTATGATGCCATTACTTTTGTTATATTTTTCTGAATTGAGTTTATTATATATCGATTTGGGGTAGCTCGTTACATTCTACTCGTTACAATTATCGCCATCATGGGAACTATCATCACCATGACAATCACCATCATCATCAACATAGTATATTTGATTTGGGTGTCAAAATTTATGATGCCATTACTTTTGCTATATTTTTCGGAATTGAGTTTATTATATATCGATTTCGGGTAGCTCGTTACGATCTACTCGTTGCAAATATCCACATCTTGGGAACTATCACCATCATGAAAATCAGCATCATCATAAACTTAGAAGATTTGATTGATGTTTCAAACTTTAAGATGCCATAACTTTTTCTATATTTGTCAGAATTGAGGTTATTGTATATCTATTTGGGGTAACTCATTATGATCTATGTGTATTACCACTATGAAAATCGCTATCATCATAAACTTAGTAGATTTGATTTGAGTGTCAAGTGTTAAGATGCCATAAGTTTTGCTATATTTGTCGGAATTGAGCTTATCATATATCGATTTTGGATAGCTCATTACGATGTACGTGTTACAAATATCCCCAAAATGGGAACTATCACCATCATGAAAATCACAATCATCATCAACTTAGTAGATTTTATTTGAGTGTCAAACTTTAAGATGCCATAACTTTTGTTATATTTGTCGGAATTGAACTTATTATATATCGATTTGGGGTAGCTCGTTACGATTTATGCGTTTCAAATGTCTCCTCATTGGAAATATCACCACCATGACAATCACTATCATCATCAACATAGTAGATTTGATTTGAGTGTCAAACTTTAAGATGTCATATCTTTTGCTATATTTGTCGGATTTGAGGTTATTGTATATCGTTTTCGGGTAACTCGTTACGATCTACGCGTTGCAAATATCCCATTCATGGGAACTATCACCGCCATGACAATCACCATCATCCTCAACTTAGTAGATTTGATTTGAGTGTGAAACATTAAGATGCCATAACTTTTGCTATATTTGTCAGAATTGAGCTTATTATATATCGACTTGGGGTAGCTCGTTATGATGTACGCGATACAAATATCCCCATCATGGTAACTATCACCACCATGACAATCACTATCATCATCAACATAGTAGATTTGATTTGAGTGTCAAACTTTAAGATGCCATAACTTTTGCTATATTTGTCGGAATTGAGCTTATTATATTTCGATTTGGGGTAGCTAATTATGATCTACGCGTTGCAAATGTCCCCATCATGGGAACTATCACCACCATCAAATCACTTTATTCATCAACTTAGTAAATTTGATTTCAGTGTCAAACTTTAAGATGCCATAACGTTTGCTACATTTGTCGAAATTGAGCAAATTAAATATCGATTTAGGGTAGCTCGTTACGATATACGCGTTGCAAATATCCCCATCATGGGAACTATCACCACCGTCAAATCACTATAATCATCAACTTAGTAAATTTGATTTGAGTGTCAAACTTTAAGATGCCATAACGTTTGCTATATTTGTCAGAATTAAGCTTATTAAATATCGATTTAGGGTAGCTCGTTACGATATACGCATTGCAAATATCCCCATCAAGGGAACTATCACCACCATGATAATCACTATCATCATCAACATAGTAGATTTGATTTGAGTGTCAAACTTTAAGATGTCATAACTTTTGCTATTTTGTCGGATTTGAGGTTATTATATTTCGATTTGGGGTTCCTCATTACGATCTACGCGTTGCAAATGTCCCTATCATGGGAATTATCACCACCGTCAAATCACTATAATCATCAACTTAGTAAATTTGATTTGAGTGTCAAACTTTAAGATACAATAACGTTTGCTATATTTGTCGGAATTGAGCTTATTAAATATCGATTTAGGGTAGCTCGTTACGATATACGCATTGCAAATATCCCCATCAAGGGAACTATCACCACCATGATAATCACTATCATCATCAACATAGTAAATTTGATTTGAGTGTCAAACTTTAAGATGTCATAACTTTTGCTTTATTTGTCGGAATTGAGCTTGTTATATTTCGATTTGGGGTAGCTCATTATGATCTACGCGTTGCAAATGTCCCCATCATGGGAACTATCACCACCGTCAAATCGCAATAATCATCAACTTAGTAAATTTGATTTTAGTGTCAAACTTTAAGATGCCATAACTTTAGCTATATTTATCGGAATTGAGGTTATTGTATAACGATTTGGGGTAGCTTGTTACGAGCTACGCGTTGCAAATATCCCCATCATGGGAACTATCACCACCATTATAAATCACCATCATAAACAACATAGTAGATTTGATTTTAGTGTCAAAGTTTAAGATGTCATCACTTTTGCTATATTTGTTCGAATTGAACTTATTATATATCGATTAGGGGTAGCTCGTTACGATATACGTGTTGCAAATCTCCCCATCGTGGGAACTCTCACCACCATGATAATCATTATCATCATGAATATAGTAGATTTGATTTGAGTGTCAAACTTTTACATGCCATAACTTTAGCTATATTTTTCGGAATTGAGCTTAGTATATATCTATTTGGGGTAGCTCGTTACGATCTAAATGTTCCCATCATCGGAAAATACACCACCATGAAATCATAATCATCATCAACTTAGTAGATTTGATTTGAGTGTCAAACATTAAGATGGCATAACTTTTGCTATATTTGTCGGAATTGAGCTTATTATATATCGATTTGGGGTAGCTCATTACGATCTATGCGTTTCAAATGTCACCTCAGGGGAAATATCACCACCATGACAATCACCATCATTATCAACTCAGTAGATTTGATTTGAGTGTCAAACTTAAAGATGCCATAACTTTTGCTATATTTGTCGCAATTGAGGTTATTGTAAATCGATTTGGGGTAGCTTGTTACAATGTACGCGTTGCAAATATCCCCATCATGTGAACTATCACCACCATAATAATCACCATCATTATCAACATAATAGATTTGATTTGAGTGTCAAACTTTAAGATACCATAACTTTTGCTATATTTGTCGGAATTGAGCTTATCATATATCGATTTATGGTAGCTCGTTACGATATACGCGTCGCAAATAACCCCATCATTGGAACTATCACCACCATGATAATCACTATCATCATCAACATAGTAGATTTGATTTGAGTGTCAAACTTTAAGATGTCCTAACTTTTGCTATATTTGCCGGAATTGAGCTTATTATATTTCGATTTGGGGTAGCTCGTTACGATCTACGCGTTGCAAATATCCCCATCATGGGAAGTATCACCGCCATGACAATCACTATCATCAGCAACATAGTAGATTTGATTTGAGTGTCAAACTTTAACGTGCCATAACTTTTGGTATATTTGTCGGAACTGAGCTTATTATATTTCGATTTGGGGTTGCTCGTTACGATCTACGCGTTGCAAATATCCCCATCATGGGAACTATCACTACCATGACAATCACTATGATCATCAACATAGTAGATTTGATTTTAGTGTCAAACTTTAAGATGCCATAACTTTTGCTATATTATTCGGAATTTAGCTTATTATATTTCGATTTGGGGTAGCTCATTATGATCATGGGAACTATCACCACCGTCAAATCGTAAATTTGATTTCAGTGTCAAACTTTAAGATGCTATAACGTTTGCTATATTTGTCGCAATTGAGGTTATTGTAAATCGATTTGGGGTAGCTTGTTACAATGTACGCGTTGCAAATATCCCCATCATGTGAACTATCACCACCATAATAATCACCATCATTATCAACATAATAGATTTGATTTGAGTGTCAAACTTTAAGATACCATAACTTTTGCTATATTTGTCGGAATTGAGCTTATCATATATCGATTTATGGTAGCTCGTTACGATATACGCGTTGCAAATAACCCCATCATTGGAACTATCAACACCGTCAAATCACTATAATCATCAACTTAGTAAATTTGATTTCATTGTCAAACTTTAAAATGCCATAACGTTTGCTATATTTGTCGAAATTGAGCTAATTAAATATCGATTTAGGGTAGCTCGTTACGATATACGCCTTGCATATATCCCCATCATTGGAACTATCACCACCATGATAATCACTATCATCATCAACATAGTAGATTTGATTTGAATTTCAAACTTTAAGATGTCCTAACTTTTGCTATATTTGTCGGAATTGAGCATATTATATTTCGATTTGGGGTAGCTCGTTACGATCTACGCGTTTCAAATATCCCCATCATGGGAAGTATCACCACCATCACAATCACTATGATGATCAACATAGAAAATTTGATTTCTGTGTCAAACTTTAAGATGCCATAACGTTTGCTATATTTGTAGAAATTGTGCTTATTTAATATCGATTTAGGGTAGTTCGTTACGATATACGCATTGCAAATATCCCCATCATGGGAACTATCACCACCATGACAATCACTATCATCATCAACATCGTAGATTTGATTTGAGTGTGAAACGTTAAGATGTCATAACTTTTGCTATATTTGTCGGAATTGAGCTTATTATATTTCGATTTGGGGTTGCTCGTTACGATCTACGCGTTGCAAATATCTCCATCATGGGAACTATCACCACCATGATAATCACTATCATCATCAACATAGTAGATTTGATTTGAGTGTGAAACTTTAAGATGCCATAACTTTTGCTATATTTGTCGGAATTGAGCTTATTATATTTCCATTTGGGGTAGATCATTATGATCTACGCGTTGCAAATGTCCCCATCATGGGAACTATTACCACCGTCAAATCACTATAATCGTCAACTTAGTAAATTTGATTTCAGTGTCAAACTTTAAGATTCCATAACGTTTGCTATATTTGTCGAAATTGAGCTTATTAAATATCGATTTAGGGTAGCTCGTTACGATAAACGCGTTTCAAATATCACCATCAGGGGAACTATCACCACCATGACAATCACTATCATCATCCACAAAGTAAATTTGATTTGAGTGTCAAACTTTAAGATGCTAAAACTTTTGCTATATTTTGTCGGAATTGAGCTTATTATATTTCGATTTGGGGTAGCTCATTATGATCTACGCGTTGCAAATGTACCCATCACGGGAACTATCACCACTGTCAAATCACTATAATTATCAACTTAGTAAATTTGACTTGTGTGTCAAACTTTAACATGCCATAACGTTTGCTATATTTGTCGGAATTGAGCTAATTAAATATCGATTTCGGGTAGCCCGTTACGATATACTCGTTGCAAATATCCCCATCATGGGAACTATCACCTCCATGATAATCACTATCATCATCAACATAGTAGATTTCATTTGAGTGTCAAACTTTAACATGTCATAACTTTTGCTATATTTGTCAAAATTGATCTTATTATATTTGTAGGAATTAGGCTTATTATATTTCGATTTGGGGTAGCTCGTTACGATCTACGATTTGCAAATATCCCCATCATGGGAACTATCACCACCATGACAATCACTATCATCATCAACATAGTAGATTTGATTTGAGTGTCAAACTTTACGATGCCATAACTTTTACTATATTTGTCGGAATTGAACTTATTATAATTCGATTTGGGGTAGCTCAATATGATCTACGCGTTGCAAATGTCCCCATCATTGGAACTATCACCACCGTCAAATCACTATAATCATCAACTTAGAAAATTTGATTTCTGTGTCAAACTTTAAGATGCCATAACGTTTGCTATATTTGTAGAAATTGAGTTTACTTAATATCGATTTAGGGTACCTCGTTAAGATATACGCATTGCAAATATCCCCATCATGGGAACTATCTCCACCATGACAATCACTATCTTCATCAACATAGTAGATTTGATTTGAGTGTCAAACTTTAAGATGTCATAACTTTTGCTATATTTGTCGGAATTGAGCTTATTATATTTTGATTTGGGATAGCTCGTTACGATCAAGGCGTTGCAAATATCCCCATCATGGAAACTATCACCACGATGATAATCACTATCATCATCATCATAGTAGATTTGATTTGAGTGTCAAACTTTAAGATGCCATATCTTTTGCTATATTTGTCGGAATTGAGTTTATTACATATTGATTTAGGGTAGCTCGTTACGATATACGCGTTGCAAAAATCCCCATCATTAGAACTATCACCACCATGATAATCACTATCATCATCAACTTAGTAGATTTGATTTGAGTGTCAAACTTTAAGAAGTCCTAACTTTTGCTATATTTGTCAAAATTGATCTTATTATATTTCAATTTGGGGTAGCTTGTTACGATCTACGCGTTGCAAATATCCCTATCATGGGAACAATCACCACGATGATAATCACCATCATCATCAACTTAGTAGATTTGATTTGAGTGTCAAACTTTAAGATGCCATAACTTTTGCTATATTTGTCGGAATTGAGCTTATTATATTTCGATTTGGGGTAGCTTATGATGATCTACGCGTTGCAACTGTCCTCATCATGGGAACTATCACCACCGTGAAATCACTATAATCATCAACTTAGTAAATTTGATTTGAGTGCCAAACTTTAAGATGCCATAACGTTTGCTATATTTGTCGGTATTGAGCTTAATAAATATCGATTTAGGGTAGCTCGTTACGATATACGCGTTTCAAATATTCCCATCATGGGAACTATCACCACCATGATAATCACTATCATCATCAACATAGTAGATTTGATTTGAGTGTCAAACTTTAAGATGTCATAACTTTTGCTATATTTGTCGGAATTGAGCTTATTATATTTCGATTTGGGGTAGCTCGTTACGATCTACGCGTTCCAAATATCCCCATCATGGGAACTATCACCACCATGACAAGAACTATCATCATCAACATTGTAGATTTGATTTGAGTGTCAAACTTTAAGATGACATAACTTTTGCTATATTTGTGGGAATTGAGCTTATTATATTTCGATTTGGGGTAGCTCGTTACGATCTATGCGTTGCAAATGTCCCCATCATGGGATCTATCACCACCATGACAATAACCATCATCATCATCATAGTAGATTTGATTTGAGTGTCAAACTTTAAGATGCCATATCTTTTGCTATATTTTTCGGAATTGAGCCCATTATATATTGATTTAGGGTAGCTCGTTACGATATACGCGTTGCAAAAATCCCCATCATTAGAACTATCACCACCATGATAATCACTATCATCATCAACATAGTAGATTTGATTTGAGTGTCAAACTTTAAGAAGTCCTAACTTTTGCTATATTTGTCAAAATTGATCTTATTATATTTCGATTTGGGGTAGCTTGTTACGATCTACGCGTTGCAAATATCCCTATCATGGGAACAATCACCACCATGATAATCACCATCATCATCAACTTAGTAGATTTGATTTGAGTGTCAAACTTTAAGATGCCATAACTTTTGCTATATTTGTCGGAATTGAGCTTATTATATTTCGATTTGGGGTAGCTCGTTACGATATACGCGTTTCAAATATTCCCATCATGGGAACTATCACCACCATGATAATCACTATCATCATGAACATAGTAGATTTGATTTGAGTGTCAAACTTTAAGATGTCATAACTTTTGCTATGTTTGTCGGAATTGAGCTTATTATATTTCGATTTGGGTTAGCTCGTTACGATCTACGCGTTTCAAATATCCCCATCATGGGAACTATCACCACCATGACAATAACTATCATCATCAACATTGTAGATTTGATTTGAGTGTCAAACTTTAAGATGGCATATCTTATGCTATATTTGTCGGAATTGAGCTTATTATATTTCGATTTGGGGTAGCTCATTATGATCTACGCGTTGCAAATGTCCCCATCATCGGAACTATCACCACCATCAAATCACTATAATCATAAACTTAGTAAATTTGATTTCAGTGTCAAACTTTAAGATGCCATAACGTTTGCTATATTTGTCGAAATTGAGCTTATTAAATATTGATTTAGGGTAGCTCATTACGATATACGCGTTGCAAATATCCCCATCTTGGGAACTATCACCACCATGACAATCACTATCATCATCAACATAGTAAATTACATTTGAGTGTCAAACTTTAACATGCTAAAACTTTTGCTATATTTGTCGGAATTGAGCTTATTATATTTCGATTTGGGGTAGCTCTTTATGATCTACGCGTTGCAAATGTCCCCATCATGGGAACTATCACCACCATGATAATCACTACCATCATTAGTAGATTTGATTTGAGTGTCAAACATTAAGATTTCCTAACTTTTGCTATATTTGTCGGAATTGAGCTTATTATATTTCGATTTGGGGTAGCTCGTTACGATATACCCGTTGCAAATATCCCCATCATGGGAACTATCACCACCATGAAAATCACCATCATCATCAACATAGTAGATCTGATTTGAGTGTCAAACTTTATGTTGCCATAACTTTTGCTATATTTGTCGGATTTGAGGTTATTGTATATCGTTTTCGGGTAACTCGTTATGATCTAAGCGTTGCAAATATCCCCATCATAGGAACTATCACCACCATGACAATCACCATCATCCTTAACTTATTAGATTTGATTTGAGTGTCAAACTTTAAGATGCCATAACTTTTGCTATATTTATTGGAATTGAGCTTATTATATATCGATTTGGGGTAGCTTGTTACGATCTATGCGTTGCAAATATCCCCATCACGGGAACTATGACCACCATGACAATCACTATCATCATCAAGATAGTAAATTTAATTTGAGTGTCAAACTGATGCCATAACATTTGCTATATTATTCGGATTTGAGCTTATTATATATCGATTTGGGGTAGCTCATACGATCTATGCATAGCTAATATCCCCATCATGGGCACTGTCACCACCATGACAATCACCATCATCATCAACTTAGTAGATTTGATTTGAGTGTCAAACTTTAAGTTGCCATAAGTTTTCCTATATTTGTCGGAAATGAGCTTATTATACATCAATTTGGGGTAGATTCTTACGATCTAAGCGTTGCAAAAATCCCAATCATGGGAACTATCACTACCATGACAATTATCATCATTAACTAAGTAGATTTGATTTGAATGTCAAACTTTAAGATGCCATAACTTTTCCTATATTTGTCGGAAATAAGCTTATTCTACATCAATTTGGGGTAGATTGTTACGATCTACGCGTTGCAAAAATCCCCATCATGGGAACTATCACTACCATGACAATTATCATCATCATCAACTATGTAGATTTGATTTGAGTGTCAAGCTTTAAGATGCCATAACTTTTGCTATATTTCTCGGAAATGAGCTTATTATATATCGATTTGGGGTAGCTCGTTACAATCTATGCGTTGCAAATATCCCCATCATGGGAACTACCACCCCCACGACAATCACCATCATCATTAACATAGTAGATTTGATTTGAGTGTCAATCGTTAAGGTGCCATAAGTTTTGCTATATTTGCCGTAATTGAGCTTATTATATATCGATTTGGGGTAGCTCGTTGCGATATACGTGTTGCCAAAAATCTCTGTCATGGGAACTATCGCCACCATTACAATCACCATCATCATCAACTTAGTAGATTTGGTTTGAGTGTCAAAGTTTAAGATGCCATAACTTTTGCTATATTTGTTGGATTTGAGCTTATTAAATATTGATTTGGGGTAGCTCGTTACGATATACGCATTGCAAATATCCCTATCATGGGAAATATCACTACCATGACAATACCATCATCATCAATGTAGTAGATTTGATTTGAGTTTCAAACTTTAACATGCGATAACTTTTGCTATATTTGTCGGAATTGAGCTTATTATATATCGATTTGGGGTAGATTGTTATGATCTACGCGTTGAAAAAATCCCCATCATGGGAACTATCACTACCATAACAATTATCATCATCATCAACTAAGTAGATTTGATTTGAGTGTCAAACTTTAAGATGCCATAACTTTTGCTATATTTGTTGGAAATGAGCTTATTATATATCGATTTAGGGTAGCTCGTTATAATCTATGCGTTGCAAATATTCCCATCATGGGAACCACCACGACGATGACAATCACCTTCATCATCAACTTAGTAGATTTGATTTATGGTCAAACTTTAAGATGTCATAACTTTTGCTATATTTGTCGGAATTGAGCTTATTATATATCGATTTAGGGTAGCTCGTTACGATCTACGCGTTGCAAATATCCCCATCATCGGAACTACCACCACCATGACAATCACCATCATCATCAACTTATTAGATTTGATTTGAGTGTCAAACTTGAACATGCCATAACTTTTGCTATATTTTTCGGAACTGAGGTTATTGTATATCGATTTGGGGTTGCTCGTTACGATATACGCGATGCAAATATCCCCATCATGGGAACTATGACCACCATGACAATCACCATCATCATCAACTCAGTAGATTTAATTTGAGTGTCAAATTTTAACATGCCATAACTTTTTCTATATTTTTCGGAATTGAGGTTATTGTATATCGTTTTGTGGTTGCTCTTTACGATATACGCGTTGCAAATATCCCCATCATGGGAACTATCACCACCATGACTATGACCATCATCATCATAGTAGATTTGATTTTAGTGTCAGTGCAAAAACTTTTGCTATCTTTGTCGGAACTGAGCTTATTGTGTTGCTTGTTACGATCTACGCGTTGCAAAAATCCGTATCATGGGAACAATCACCACCATGACAATCACCATCATCATCAACATAGTTGATTTGATTTGCGTGTCAAACTTTAAGTTGCCATAAATTTTGCTATATTTGTCGGAATTGAGTTTGTTATATATCGATATGGGTTACCTCGTTACGATATACTCGTTGCAAATACCTCCATTATGGGAACTATCACCACCATGACAATCACCACAATCATCAAATTAGTAGATTTGATTTGAGTGTCAAACTTTAAGATGCCATAACTTTTGCTATATTTGTCGGAATTGAGCTTATTATATATCGATTTGGGGTACCACGTTACGATCTACGCGTTGCAAATATCCCAATCACGGCAACTATCACGACCATGACAATAACCATCGACATAAACATAGTAGATTCGATTTGAGTGTCAAACTTTAAGATGCTATAACATTTGCTATATTTGTCGGAATTGAGCTTATTATATATCGATTTGGAGTAGCTCGTTACAATCTATGCATTGCAAATATCCCTATCATTGGAACTATCTCCACCATGACAATCACCATTATCACAAACTTAGTAGATTTGATTTGAAATTCAAACTTTAAGATGCCATAACTTTTGCTATATTTGTCGGAATTGAGCTCATTATATATCGATTTGGGGTAGCTAATTACGATCTACGCGTTGCAAATATCTCCATCATCAGAACTACCACCACCATGACAATCTCCATCATCATCAAATTAGTAGATTTGATTTGAGTGTCAAACTTTAAGATGCCATAACTATTGCTATATTTGTCGGAATTGAGCTTATTATATATCGATTTGGGGTAGCACGTTACGATATACGCGTTGCAAATATCCCTATCATAGCAATTATCACCACCATTAAAATCATCACCATCAACAACTTAGTAAATTCGATTTGAGTGTTAAACATTAAGACGCCATAAATTTTGCTATATTTGTCAGAATTGAGCTTATTATATATCGATTTGTGTTGCTTGTTACGATCTACGCGTTGCAAATTTCCCCAACATGGGAACTATCACCACCATGACAATCCCCATCATCATCAACTCAGTAGATTTGATTTGAGTGTCAAACTTTAGGATGCCATAATCTTTACTATATTTGTCGGAATTAAGCTTATTATATATTGATTTGGGGTAGAATGTTACGATATACCCATTACAAATATCCCCATCATGGGAACTTTCACCACCATGACAATCACCATCATAATCAACTTAGTAAATTTGATTTGAGTATTAAACTTTAAGATGCCATAACTTTTGCTACATTTGTAAGAATTTAAATTATTATATATCGATTTGGGGTAGCTCGTTACGATGTACGCATTGCAAATAACCCCATCATGGGAACTATCACCACCATGACAATAAACACCATCATCAAATTAGTAGATTTGATTTGAGTGTCAAACCGTAAGATACCATAACTTTTCTTATATTTGTCGGAAATGAGCTTATTATATATCGATTTGGGGAACCTCGTTACGATCTACGCGTTGCAAATATCCCCATCATGGGAACTATCACCACCATGACAATAAACACCATCATCAAATTAGTAGATTTGATTTGAGTGTCAAACCGTAAGATACCATAACTTTTCTTATATTTGTCGGAAATGAGCTTATTATATATCGATTTGGGGAACCTCGTTACGATCTACGCGTTGCAAATATCCCCATCATGGGAACTATCACCACCATCACAATCACCATCATCATCAACTTAGTATATTTGATTTGAGTGTCAAACTGTTAGACGCCATAAATTTTGCTATATTTGTCGGAATTCAGCTTATTATATATCGATTTGTGTAGCTTGTTATGATGTACGCGTTGCAAATATCCCCATCATGGGAACTATCACCACCATGACAATCACCATCATCATCAACTTAGTAGATTTGTTTTGAGTGTCACACTTTAAGACGACATAATCTTTGCTATATTTGTCGGAATTAAGCTTATTATATATTGATTTGGGGTAGCGTGTTACGATATACGCGTTGCAAATATCTCCATCATGGGAACTATCACCACCATAAGAATCACCGTCATAATCAACTTAGTAGATTTGATTTGAGTATCAAACTTTAAGATGCAATAACTTTTGCTACATTTTCCAGAATTGAGCTTGTTATATATCGGTTTCGGGTAGCTCAATAAGATGTACGCGTTGCAAATATCCTCATCATTTTAACTACCACCACCATGACAATCACCATCATCATCAACTTAGATTTGATTTGAGTGTCAAACTTTAACATGCCATAATGTTTCCTATATTTGTCGGAATTGGGCTTTTTATATATCGATTTGTGGTAATTCGTTACAATCTACGCGTTACAAATATTCCCTTCATGGGAACTATCACCACCATGACAATCACCATCACCATCAACTTAGTAGATTTGATTTGGCTATCAAACTTTAAGATGCCATAACTTTTGCTATATTTGTCGGAACTGAGCTTGTTATATATCGATTTTGGATAGTTCGTTACGATCTACGCGTTACAAATACCCCCATCATGGTTACTATCACCACCATGACAATCACCGTCATCATCAACTTAGTATATTTGATTTGAGTGTCAAACTTTAAGATGCCATAACCTTTGCTATATTTGTCCGAATTGAGCTTATTATATATTGATTTGGGGTAGTTCGTTACGATCTACACGTTGCAAATATCCCCATTGTAGGAACTATCACAACCATTACAATCATCATCATCAACTTAGTAGATTTGATTTGAGTGTCAAACTTTAAGACGCCATAACTTTTGCGATATTTGTCGGAATTGAGCTTATTAGATATCGGTTTGAGTGTAGCACGTTACGATTTACGAGTTGCAAATATCCCCATCATGGGAACTATGACCACCATGAGAATCACCATCATCATCACCCTAGTAGATTGGATTTAAGTGCCAAACTTTAACATGCCATAACTTTAGCTATATTTGTCGGAACTGTGCTTATTAAATATTCATTTGGGGTAGCTTGTTACGATCTATGCGTTGCAAATATCCCCATAATGAGAACTAACACCACCATGACAATCACCATCATCATCAACTTAGTAGATTTGATTTGAGTGTCAAACTTTAAGATTCCATAACCTTTGCTATATATGTCGGAATTGAGCATATTATATATCGATTCGGGGTAGCTCGTTACGATCAACGGGTTGCAAATATCCCCATCATGGGAACTACCACCACCATGACAATCACCATCATCATCAACTTAGTACATTTGATTTCAGAGTCAAAAGATGCCATAACTTTTTCTATATTTGTCAGAACTGAGCTTATTATATATTGATTTGGGATAGCTCGTTACGATCTACGCGTTGCAAATATCCCCATAATGAGAACTATCACCACCATGACAATCACTGTCATCATCAACTTAGTAGATTTGATTTGAGTGTCAAACTTTAAGACACCATAACTTTTGCTACATTTGTCAGAATTGAGCTTTTTATATATCGATTTGGGGTAGCTCGTAACGATCTACGCGCTGCAAATATCCCCATCATGGGAACAATCACCACCATGACAATCACCATCATCATCAAATTAGTAGATTTGATTTGAGTGTCAAATTGTAAGATGTCATAACTTTTGTTATATTTGGCGGAATTGAGCTTATTCTGTAACGATTTAGGGAAGCTCGTTACGATCTACGCGTTGCAAATATCCCCATCTTGGGAACTATCACCCCCATGACAATCACCATCATCATCAATTCAGTAGATTTGATTTGAGTGTCAAACTGTAAGACGCATTAATTTTGCTATATTTGTCAGAATTGAGCTTATTATATATCGATTTGTGTAGCTTGTTACGATCTACGCGTTGCAAATATCCCCTTCATGGGAACTATCACCACCATGGCAGTCACCATCATCATCAACTTAGTAGATTTGATTTGAGTTTCAAACTGTAAGATGCCATAATGTTTGCTATATTTGTCGAAATTCAGCTTATTATATATCGATTTGGGTTATCTCGTTACGATCTACGCATTGTCTAGATCCCCATCATTGGAACTATCACCACCATGACAATCACCATCACTATCAACTTAGTAGATTTGATTTGAGTGTTATACTTTAAGATGCCATAACTTTTCCTACATTTGTCAGAATTGAGCTTATTATATATCGACTTGGGGTAGGTCGTTACGATCTACGGGTTGCAAATAACCCCATCATGGGAACTGTCACCACCATGACAATCACCATCATCATCAACTTAGTAGATTTGATTTGAGTGTCAAACTGTAAGATGCCATAATGTTTGCTATATTTGTCGGAATTTAGATTATTATATATCGATTTGGGGTAGCACGTTACGATCTACGCGTTGTAAATATCCCCATCATTGGAACTATCACCACCATGACAATCACCATCGTCATCAACTTAGTAGATTTGGTTTGAGTGTCAAACTTTATGTTGCGATAAATTTTGCCATATTTGTCGAAATTCAGCTTATTATAAATCGATTTGGGATAGTTCGTTACGATCTACGTATTGTATATATCCCCATCATTGGAATTATCACCAGCATGACAATCACCATCATCATCAATTTAGTAGATTTGATTTGAGTGTCAAACTGTAAAACGCATAAATTTTGCTATATTTGTCGGAATTGAGCTTATTATATATCGATTTGTGTAGCTTGTTACGATCTACGAGTTGCAAATATCCCCTTCATAGGAACTATCACCACCATGGCAATCACCATCATCATCAACTTAGTAGATTTGATTTGAGTTTCAAACTGTAAGATGCCATAATGTTTGCTATATTTTTCGGAATTCAGCTTATTATATATTGATTTGGGTTAGCTCGTTACGATCTACGCATTGTAGATATCCCCATCATTGGAACTATAACCACCATGACAATCACCATCACCATCAACTTAGTAGATTTGATTTGAGTGTCATACTTTAAGATGCCATAACTTTTGCTACATGTCAGAATTGAGCTCATTATATATCGATTTGGGGTAGGTCGTTACGATCTACGCGTTGCAAATATCCCCATAATGGGAACTGTCACCACCATGACAATCACCATCATCATCAACTTAGTAGATTTGATTTGAGTGTCAAACTGTAAGATGCCATAATGTTTGCTATATTTGTCGGAATTTAGATTATTATATATCGATTTGGGGTAGCACGTTACGATCTACGCGTTGTAAATATCCCAATCATGGGAACTATCACCACCATGACATTAACCATCGTCATCAACTTAGTAGATTTGATTTGAGTCTCAAACTTTATGTTGCGATAAATTTTGCTATATTTGTCGGAATTCAGCTTATTATAAATCGATTTGGGGTAGTTCGTTACGATTGTATATATCCCCAACATTGGAACTATCACCACCATGACAATCACCATGATCAATTTAGTAGATTTGATTTGAGTGTCAAACTGTAAGACGCATAAATTTTGCTATATTTGTCGGAATTGAGCTTAATATATATCGATTTGTGTAGCTTGTTAGGATCTACGAGTTACAAATATCCCTTTCATGGAACTATCACCACCATGGCAATCACCATCATCATCAACTTAGTAGATTTGATTTCAGTGTAAAACTGTAAGATGCCATAACGTTTGGTATATTTGTCGGAATTGAGCTTGTTATATATCGATTCGGGGTAGCTCGTTACGATCTACGCGTTACAAATATCCCCGTCATGGGAACTACCACCACCATTACAATCACCATCATCATCAACTTAGTAAATTTGATTTCAGTGTCAAGCTTTAAGGTGCCATAACGTTTGGTATATTTGTTGGAATTCAGCTTATTATATATTTGGCGTAGCTCGTTACTATCTACGCGTTCCAAATATCGCCATCATTGGAACTATCACCACCATGACAATCACCATCATCATCTACTTAGTAGATTCGATTTGTGTGTCAAACTCTAAGATGCCATAACCTTTGTTATATTTGTCGGAATTGAGCTTAATATATATCGATTTGGGGTAGCTCGTTACGATCTATGCGTTGCAAACATCCTCATCATGGAAACTATCACCACCATGACAATCACCATCATCATCGACTTAGTAGATTTGATTAGAGTGTTAAACTTGAAGATGCCATAACTTTTGCCATATTTGTCAAATTGAGCTTATTTGATATCGATTTGGGGTAGCATGTTACGATCGACGCGTTGCAAATATCCCCATCATGGGAACTATCACCACCATGACAATCACCATCATCATCAACTTAGTAGATTTGATTTGAGTGTAAAACTGTAAGATGCCATAACGTTTACTATATTTGTCGGAATTGAGTTTATTATATAACGATTCGGGGTAGCTCGTTACGATCTACGCGTTGCAAATATCCCCGTCATGGGAACTACCACCACCATGACAATCACCATCATCATCAACTTAGTAGATTTGATTTCAGTGTCAAGCTTTAAGGTGCCATAACGTTTGGTATATTTGTCGGAATTCAGCTTATTATATATTTGGGGTAGCTCGTTACTATCTACGCGTTCCAAATATCGCCATCATTGGAACTATCACCACCATGACAATCACCATCATCATCTACTTAGTAGATTCTATTTGAGTGTCAAACTTTAAGATACCATAACCTTTGCTATATTTGTCGTAATTAAGCTTATTATATATCGATTTATGGTAGCTCGTTACGATCTACGCGTTGCAAATATCTACATCATGGGAACTATCACAACGACGACAATCACCATCATCATCAACTTAGTAGATTTGATTTGAGAGTTACACTTTAAGACGCCAAAACTTTTGCTATATTTGTCGGAATTAAGCATATTATATATCGATTATGGGTAGGACGTTACGATCTACTCGTTGCGAATATCCCCATTATGGGAACTATCACCACCATGACAATCACCATCACCATCAACTTAGTAGATTTGATTTGAGTGTGAAACTGTAAGACGCCATAACTTTTGCTATATTTGTCCGAATGTAGCATATTATATATTGATTAGGGGTAGCTCATTACGATGTACGCGTTGCAAATATCTACATCATGGGAACTATCACAACGATGACAATCACCATCATCATCAACTTAGTGGATTTGATTTGAGAGTTACACTTTAAGACGCCAAAACTTTTGCTATATTTGTTGGAATTGAGCATATTATATATCGATTAGGGGTAGCACGTTACGATCTACGCGTTGCGAATATCCCATTTATGGGAACTATCACCACAATGACAATCACCATCATCATCAACTTAGTAGATTTGATTTGAGTGTCAACTGTAAGATTCCATAACTTTTGTTATATTTGTCGAAATTGACCTTATTAAGTATCGATTTGGGATAGCACGACACGATCTACGCGTTGTAAATATCCCCATAATGGGAACTATCACCACCATGACAATCACCATCGTCATCAACTTAGTAGATTTGATTTGAGTGTCAAACTTTAAGTTGCCATAAATTTTGTTATATTTGTCAGAATTGAGTTTATTATATATCGATTTCGGGTAGCACGTTACGATCTACACATCGTAAATATCCCCATAATGGGAACTATCACCACCATGACAATAACCATCATCATCAACATAGTAGATTCTATTTGAGTATCAAACTTTAAGACGCCCTAACGTTTGCTATATTTGTCTGATTTGAGCTTATTATATATCGATTTAGGGTAGCTCGTTAAGATCTACGCGTTGCAAATATCCCTATCATGGGAACAATCACCACCATGACAATCACCATCATCATCAACTTAGTAGATTTGATTTGAGTGTCAAATTTTAAGATGCCATAACTTTTTCTATATTTATCGGAATTGAGGTTATTGTATATCGATTTGTGGTTGCTCGTTATGATATACGCGTTGCAAATATCCCCATCATGGGAACTATCACCACCATGACAATAACCATCATCATCATATTAGATTTGATTTGAAAGTCAAAGTTTAAGATGGCAAAACTTTTGCAATATTTGTCGGAATTGAGCTTATTATATTTCGATTTTGGGTAGTTCGTTTCGATCTACGCGTTTCAAATATCCCCATCATGGAAACTATCACCACCATGACAATAACTATCATCATCAACATTGTAGATTTGATTTGAGTGTCAAACTTTAAGATGGCATATCTTTTGCTATATTTGTCGGAATTGAGCTTATTATTTTTCAATTTGGGATAGCTCATTATGATCTACGCCTTGCAAATGTCCCCATCATCGGAACTATCACCACCATCAAATCACTATAATCATATACTTAGTAAATTTGATTTCAGTGTCAAACTTTAAGATGCCATAACGTTTGCTATATTTGTCGAAATTGAGCTTATTAAATATTGATTTAGGGTAGCTCGTTACGATATACGCGTTGCAAATATCCCCATCTTGGGAACTATCACCATGATGACAATCACTATCATCATCAAGATAGTAAATTTCATTTGAGTGTCAAACTTTAAGATGCTAAAACTTTTGCTATATTTGTCGGAATTGAGCTTATTATATTTCGATTTGGGGTAGCTCTTTATGATCTACGCGTTGCAAATGTCCCCATCATGACAACTATCACCACCATGATAATCACTATCATCATTAGTAGATTTGATTTGAGTGTGAAACATTAAGATATCCTAACTTTTGCTATATTTGTCGGAATTGAGCTTATTATATTTCGATTTGGGGTAGCTCGTTACGATATACGCGTTGCAAATATCCCCATCATGGGAACTATCACCACCATGAAAATCACCATCATCATCAACATGGTAGATTTGATTTGAGTGTCAAACTTTATGTTGCCATAACTTTTGCTATATTTGTCGGATTTGAGGTTATTGTATATCGTTTTCGGGTAACTCGTTATGATCTAAGCGTTGCAAATATCCCCATCATGGGAACTATCACCACCATGACAATCACGATCATCTTCAACTTAGTAGAATTGATTTGAGTGTCGAACTTTAAGATGCCATAACTTTTGCTATATTTGTTGGAATTCAGCTTATTATATATCGATTTGGGGTAGCTCGTTACGATCTACGCGTTGCAAATATCCCCATCATGGGATCTATCACCACCATGAAAATAACCATCATCATCATCATAGTAGATTTGATTTGAGTGTCAAACTTTAAGATGCCATATCTTTTGCTATATTTGTCGGAATTGAGCTTATTATATATTGATTTAGGGTAGCTCGTTACGATATACGCGTTGCAAAAATCCCCATCATTAGAACTATCACCACCATGATAATCACTATCATCATCAACTAAGTAGATTTGATTTGAGTGTCAAACTTTAAGATGCCATAACTTTTGCTATATTTTTCGGAATGAGCTTATTATATATCGATTTGGGGTAGCTCGTTACAATCTATGCGTTACAAATATTCCCATCATGGGAACTACCACCACCACGACAATCACCATCATCATTAACATAGTAGATTTGATTTGAGTGTCAAACTTTAAGGTGCCATAAGTTTTGCTATATTTGCCGTAAATGAGCTTATTATATATCGATTTTGGGTAGCTCGTTGCGATCTACGCGATGCAAATATCTCCATCATGGGAACTGTCACCACCATGACAATCACCATCATCATCAACATAATAGATTTTTTTTGAGTGTCAAATTTTAAGATACCATAACTTTTTCTATATTTGTCGGAATGGAGTATATTATATATCAATTTGGGGTAGCTCGTTACGATCTACGTATTGCGAATACCCCCTTCCTGGGAGCTATAACTACCATGACGATCACCGTCATCATAAACTTAGTAGATTTGATTTGATTGTTAAGATGCCATAACTTTTGCTATATTGATCGGAATTGAGCTTATTATATATCGATTTGGGGTAGCTCGTTACGATTTACGTGTTGCAAATACCCCCATCATGGGAGCTATCACTACCATGACGATCACCGTCATCATCAACTTAGTAGATTTGATTTGATTGTCAAACTTTAAGATGCCGAAACTTTTGCTATATTTGTAGGAATTGAGTTTATTAGATATCGATTTGGGGTTGCTCGTTACGACCTACGCGTTGCAAATATCCCCATCATGGGAACTACCACCACCATGACAATCACCATCATCATCAACATAGTAGATTTGATTTGTGTGTCAAACATTATGATGTCATAACTTTTTTCATATTTGTCAGAATTGAGCTTATTAAATATCGATTTGGGGTAGCTTGTTACGATCTACGCTTTGCATATATCCCCATGATGAGTACTACAATCCTCATGACAATCATCATCATCAACTTAGTAGATTTGATTTGAGTGTCAAACTTTAAAAGGCCATAATTTTTGTTATATTTGTGGGAATTGAGATTATTATATATCGATTTGGGGTAACTCGTTACGATCTACGCGTGGCAAATATCCCCATCTTGGGAACTATCACCACCATGACAACAACCATCATCATCAACTTAGTAGATTCGATTTGAGTGTCAAACTTTAAGACGCCATAACGTTTGCTATATTTGTTGGAATTGAGGTTATTATATATCGATTTGGGGTAGCTCGTTACGATCTACGTGTTGCAAATACCCCTATCATGGTAGCTATCACTACCATGACGATCACCGTCATCATCAACTTAGTAGATTTGATTTGATTGTGAAACTTTAACATGCGATAACTTTTGCTATATTTGTCGGAATTGAGCTTATTATATATCGATTTGGGGTAGATTGTTATGATCTACGCGATGAAAAAATCCCCATCATGGGAACTATCACTACCATAATAATTATCATCATCATCAACTAAGTAGATATGATTTGAGTGTCAAACTTTAAGATGCCATATCTTTTGCTATATTTGTTGGAAATGAGCTTATTATATATCGATTTGGGGTAGCTCGTTATAATCTATGCGTTGCAAATATTCCCATCATGGGAACCACCACGACGATGACAATCACCTTCATCATCAACTTAGTAGATTTGATTTGGTGTCAAACTTTAAGATGTCATAACTTTTGCTATATTTGTCGGAATTGAGCTTATTATATATCGATTTAGGGTAGCTCATTACGATCCACGCGTTGCAAATATCCCCATCATCGGAACTACCACCACCATGACAATCACCATCATCATCAGCTTATTAGATTTGATTTGAGTGTCAAACCTTAAGATGCCATAACTTTTGCTATATTTTTCGGAACTAAGGTTATTGTATATCGATTTGGGGTTGCTCGTTACGATATACGCGATGCAAATATCCCCATCATGGGAACTATGACCACCATGACAATCACCATCATCATCAACTCAGTAGATTTAATTTGAGTGTCAAATTTTAAGATGCCATATCTTTTTCTATATTTATCGGAATTGAGGTCATTGTATATCGATTTGTAGTTGCTCGTTACGATATACGCGTTGCAAATATCCCCATCATGGGAACTATCACCACCATGACAATGACCATCATTATCATAGTAGATTTGATTTCAGTGTCAAAGTTTAAGTGCAAAAACTTTTGCTATATTTGTCGGAACTGAGCTTATTGTATATCAGTTTGGGTAGCTCGTTACGATCTTCGCGTTGCAAATTTCCCCATCATGGAAACTAAATCCACTACGACAATCACCATCATCATCAACTTAGTAGATTTGATTTGAGTGTCAAAGTTTAAGATGCCCTATCTTTTGCTATATTTGTCGGAATTGAGCTTTTTATATTTCGATTTGGAAAGCTCGTTATGATCTACGTGTTGCATATATCCCCATCATGGGACCATCAGGGGACCTATATCCACCATGACAATCATCATCATCAACATAGTAGATTAGATTTGAGTATCAAACATTAAGATGCCATAACTTTTGCTATATTTGTCGGAATTAAGCTTATTATATAAAGATTTGGGCTAGCTCGTTATGATCTTCGAGTTGTAAATATCCCCATCATGGGAAATATCACCACCATGACAACAAGCATCATTATCATCTTAGTAGATTTGATTTGAGTGTCAAACTTTAAGATGCCATAACTTTAGCTATATTTGTCGTAATTCAGCTTATTATATATCGATTTGGGGTAGCTCGTTACGATCTACGCGTTGCAAATATCCCTATCATGGGAAATATCACCACCATGACAATACCATCATCATCAATTTAGTAGATTTGATTTGAGTGTCAAACTTTAAGATACCATAACTTTTGCTACATTTGTCAGAATTGAGCTTATTATATATCGATTTAGGGTATCTCGTCACGATCTACGTGTTACAAATAGCCCATCTTGGGAACTATCACCACCACGACAAATACCATCATCATCAACTTAGTAGATTTGGTTTGAGTGTCAAACTTTAAGATGCCATAACCTTTGCTATATTTGTCGAAATTGAGCTTACTATTTTTTGATTTGGGTTAGTTCGTTACGATCTACGCGTTGCAAATATCCCCATCAGAGGAACTATCTCCACCATGACAATCACCATCAACTTAGTAGAATTGATTTTAGTATCCACCTGTAAGACGCCATAACTTTTGTTATATTTGTCGGAATTGAGCTTATTATATACCGATTAGGGGTAGCTTGTTACGATCTACGCATTGAAAATATCCCCATCAAGTGAACTATCACCACCATGACAATCACCATCGTCATCAACTTAGTAGATTTGGTTTGAGTGTCAAACTTTATGTTGCGATAAATTTTGCCATATTTGTCGAAATTCAGCTTATTATAAATCGATTTGGGGTAGTTCGTTACGATCTACGTATTGTATATATCCCCATCATTGGAATTATCACCAGCATGACAATCACCATCATCATCAATTTAGTAGATTTGATTTGAGTGTCAAACTGTAAAACGCATAAATTTTGCTATATTTGTCGGAATTGAGCTTATTATATATCGATTTGGGGTAGCTCGTTACGATCTACGCGTTGCAAATATCCCCATCATTGGAACTACCACCACCATGACAATCACCATTATCATCAACTTAGTAGATTTGATTTGACTGTCAAACTTTAAGATGCCATAACTTTTGCTATATTTTGTCGGAACTGAGCTTATTAAATATTGATTTGGGGTAGCTCGTTACGATCTACGCGTTGCAAATATCCCCATCATGAGAACTATAACCACCATGAGAATCACCATCATGATCAAATTAGTAGATTTGATTTGAGTATCAAACTTTAAGATGCCATAAGTTTTGCTACATTTGAAAGAATTGAGCTCTTTGTAAATCGATTTGGGGTAGCTCGACAAGATCTACGCGTTGCAAATATCTTCATCATGTGAACTATCATCACTATGACAATCACCATCATCATCAAAATAGTAGATTTGAATTGAGTGTCAAACTGTAAGATGTTTAATTTTTGTTATATTTTTCTGAATTAAGCTTATTGTATATCGATTTGAGGTAGCTTATTACGATCTACGCGTTGCAAATATCCATATCATTGGAACTACCACCACCATGACAATCACCATCATCATCAACTTAGTAGATTTGATATGAGTGTTAAATTGTAAGATGCCATAAAGTTTGCTATATTTGTCAGAATTTAGCTTATTGTATATCGATTTAGGGTAGCTCGTTACGATTTACATGTTTCAAATATCCCCATCATTGGAACTATAACAACCATGACAATCACCATCATCATCAACTTAGTCGATTTGATTTGAGTGTCAAATTTTAAAATGCCATAACCTTTGCTATATTTGTCGGAACTAAGCTTTTTTTATATTGAATTGGGGTAGCTCGTTACGATATATGCGTTACAAATACCCCCATAATAGGAACTATCACCACCATGATAATCACGACCATCATCAACATAGTAGATTTGATTTGAGTGTCAAACTTTAAGATGCCATAACTTTTGCTATATTTTGTCGGAACTGAGCTTATTAAATATTGATTTGGGGTAGCTCCTTACGATCTACGCGTTGCAAATATCCCCAACATGGGAACTATCACAAACATGACAATCACTATCATGATCAACATAGTAGATTTGATTTGAAGGTCAGACTTTAAGATCCTATAACTTTTGCTATATTTTTCAAAATTGAGCCAATTATATATCGATTTGGGGTAGCTCGTTACGATCTACGCGTTGCAAATATCCCCATCATAGGAACTATCATATTCAACTTAGTAGATTTGATTTGAGTGTCAAACTTTAAGATGTCATAACTTTTGCTATATTTGTCGGAATTGAGCTTATTATATATCGTTTTGGGGTAGCACATTACGATATACAGGTTGGTAATATCCGCATCATGGGAACTATCACCTCCATGATAATCATCATCATCAACTTAGTAGATTTGATTTGAGTGTCAAACTTTAAAATGCCATAATTTTTGTTATATTTGTCGGAATTGAGATTATTATATATCGATTTGGGGTAGCTCGTTACGATCTACGCGATGCAAATATCTCCATCTTGGGAACTATCACCACCATGACAACAACCATCATCAACTTAGTAGATTCGTTTTAAGTGTCAAACTTTAAGACGCCATAACGTTTCCTATATTTGTCGGAATTGAGGTTATTATATATCGATTTGGGGTAGCTTGGTACGATCTACGTGTTGCAAATACCCCCATCATAGTAGCTATCACTACCATGACGATCACCGTCATCATCAACTTAGTAGATTTGATTTGATTGTGAAACTTTAACATGCAAAAACTTTTGCTATATTTGTTGGAATTGAGTTTATTATATATCGATTTGGGGGAGCTCGTTACGATCTACGCGTTGCAAATATCCCCATCATGGGAACTATAACCATCAACACAATCACCATCATCATCAACTTAGTAGATTTAATTTTTTTTTCAAACTTTAGGATGCCATAACTTTTGCTATATTTGTCGCAATTGAGCTTTTTATATATCGATATGGGGTAGTTCGTTACGATCTACACATTCCAAATATCCCCGTCATTGGATCTACCACCACCATGACAATCACCATCATCATCAACTTAGTACAATTGATATGAGTGTTAAACTGTAAGATGCCATAACGTTTGCTATATTTGTCAGAATTTAGCTTATTGTATATCGATTTGGGGTAGCTCGTTACGATTTACATGTTTCAAATATCCCCATCATTGGAACTATAACAACCATGACAATCACCATCATCATGAACTTAGTCGATTTGATTTGAGTGTCAAACTTTAAAATGCCATAACCTTTGCTATATTTGTCGGAACTAAGCTTTTTTTATATTGAATTGGGGTAGCTCGTTACGATATATGCGTTACAAATACCCCATAATAGGAACTATCACCACCATGATAGTCACGACCATCATCAACATAGTAGATTTAATTTGAGTGTCAAGATGCCATAACTTTTGCTATATTTGTCGTAATTGAGCATATTATATATCGATTTGAGGTAGCTCGTTACGATCTACGCGTTGCAAATATCCCCATCATGGGAACTATCACCATCATCATCAACTTAGTAGATTTGATTTGAGTATCAAAGCTTAAGATGTCATAACTTTTGCTACATTTGTCAAAACTGAGCTTATTATATATCGATTTGGCGGATTTGAGTGTCAAACTTTAAGATGCCATAATGTTTGCTATATTTGCGTAATTGAAATTATTATATATCGATTTGATGTAGCTCGTTACGATGTACGCCTTACATGGGAACTATCACCACCATGACAATCACCATCATCATCAACATAGTAGATTTGATTTGAGTGTCAAACTTTAAGATGCCATAACTTTTGCTACATTTGTCAAAATTGAGCTTATCATATATCGCTTTAGGGTAGCTCTTTACGATCTACGTGATGCAAACATCTCCATCATGGGAACTGTCACCACCATGACAATCACCATCATCATCAACATAATAGATTTTATTTGAGTGTCAAATTTTAAGATACCATAACTTTTTCTATATTTGTCGGAATGGAGCATATTATATATCGATTTGGGGTAGCTCGTTACGATCTACGTATTGCAAATACCCCCATCCTGGGAGCTATAACTACCATGACGATCACCGTCAACATAAACTTAGTAGATTTGATTTGATTGTCAAACTTTAAGATGCCATAACTTTTGCTATATTGATCGGAATTGAGCTTAATATATATCGATTTGGGGTAGCTCGTTACGATCTACGTGTTGCAAATACCCCTATCATGGGAGCTATCACTACCATGACGATCACCGTCATCATCAACTTAGTAGATTTGATTTGATTGTCAAACTTTAAGATGCCGAAACTTTTGCTATATTTGTAGGAATTGAGTTTATTAGATATCGATTTGGGGTTGCTCGTTACGACCTACGCGTTGCAAATATCCCCATCATGGGAACTACCACCACCATGACAATCACCATCATCATCAACTTAGTAGATTTGATTTGTGTGTCAAACATTATGATGCCATAACTTTTTCTATATTTTTCAGAATTGAGCTTATTAAATATCGATTTGGGGTAGCTCGTTACGATCTACGCGTTGCATATATCCCCATAATAAGTACTACAATCCCCATGACAATCATCATCATCATCAACTTAGTAGATTTGATTTTAGTGTCAAACTTTAAAATGCCATAAATTTTGTTATATTTGTCGGAATTGAGATTATTATATATCGATTTGGGGTAGCTCGTTACGATCTACGCGTTGCAAGTATCCCCATCTTGGGAACAATCACCACCATCACAACAACCATCATCATCAACTTAGATGATTCGATTTGAGTGTCAAACTTTAAGACGCCATAACGTTTGCTATATTTTTCGGAATTGAGGTTATTATATATCGATTTGGGGTAGCTCGTTACGATCTACGTGTTGCAAATACCCCCATCATGGTAGCTATCACTACCATGACGATCACCGTCATCATCAACTTAGTAGATTTTATTTGATTGTGAAACTTTAACATGCAAAAACTTTTGCTATATTTGTTGGAATTGAGTTTATTATATATCGATTTGGGGTAGCTCGTTACGATCTACGCGTTGCAAATATCCCCATCATGGGAACTATAACCATCATCACAATCACCATCATCATCAACTCAGTAGATTTGATTTTTTTGTCCAACTTTAAGATGGCATAACTTTTGCTATATTTGTCGCAATTGAGCTTTTTATATATCGATTTGGGGTAGTTCGTTACGATCTACACATTCCAAATATCCCCGTCATTGGATCTACCACCACCATGACAATCACCATCATCATCAACTTAGTAGATTTGATTTGTGTGTCAAACTTTAAGATGCCATAACTTTTGCTGTATTTGTCGTAATTGAGCTTATTATATATCGATTTGGGGTAACTCGTTAGAATCTACGCGTTGCAAATATCCCCATCATGGGAACTATCACCACCATGACAATCACCATCATCATCAACTTAGTTGATTTGATTTGAGTGTCAAACTTTAAGTTGCCATAAATTTTGCTATATTTGGCGGAATTGAGCTTATTATATATCGATTTGCGTTTGCTCGTTATGATATACTCGTTCAAAATATCTACATTATGTGAACTATCACCATCATGACAATCACCATCATCATCAACTTAGTCGATTTTATTTGAGTGTCAAACTTTGAGATACCATAGCTTTTGCTATATTTGTCGGAATTGAGTTTATTATATATTGATTTGGAGTAGCTCGTTACGATCTATGCGTTGTAAATATCCCCAACATGGGAACTATCCCAACCATGACAATCACCATCATGATCAACATAGTAGATTTGATTTGAAGGTCAGACTTTAAGATGCCATAACTTTTGCTATATTTTTCAAAATTGAGCCCATTATATATCGATTTGGGGTAGCTCGTTACGATCTACGCGTTGCAAATATCCCCATCATAGGAACTATCATATTCAACTTAGTAGATTTGATTTGAGTGTCAAACTTTAAGATGCCACAACTTTTGCTATATTTGTCGGAATTGAGCTTATTATATATCGATTTGGAGTAGCTCGTTACAATCTATGCATTGCAAATATCCCTATCATTGGAACTATCTCCACCATGACAATCACCATTATCACAAACTTAGTAGATTTGATTTGAAATTCAAACTTTAAGATGCCATAACTTTTGCTATATTTGTCGGAATTGAGCTCATTATATATCGATTTGGGGTAGCTAATTACGATCTACGCGTTGCAAATATCTCCATCATCAGAACTACCAGCACCATGACAATCTCCATCATCATCAAATTAGTAGATTTGATTTGAGTGTCAAACTTTAAGATGCCATAACTATTGCTATATTTGTCGGAATTGAGCTTATTATATATCGATTTGGGGTAGCACGTTACGATATACGCGTTGCAAATATCCCTATCATAGCAATTATCACCACCATTAAAATCATCACCATCAACAACTTAGTAAATTCGATTTGAGTGTTAAACATTAAGACGCGATAAATTTTGCTATATTTGTAAGAATTGAGCTTATTATATATCGATTTGTGTTGCTTGTTACGATCTACGCGTTGCAAATTCCCCAACATGGGAACTATCACCACCATGACAATCACCATCATCATCAACTCAGTAGATTTGATTTGAGTGTCAAACTTTAGGATGCCATAATCTTTACTATATTTGTCGGAATTAAGCTTATTATATATTGATTTGGGGTAGAATGTTACGATATACCCATTACAAATATCCCCATCATGGGAACTATCACCACCATGACAATCACCATCATAATCAACTTAGTAAATTTGATTTGAGTATTAAACTTTAAGATGCCATAACTTTTGCTACATTTGTAAGAATTTAAATTATTATATATCGATTTGGGGTAGCTCGTTACGATGTACGCATTGCAAATAACCCCATCATGGGAACTATCACCACCATGACAATAAACACCATCATCAAATTAGTAGATTTCATTTGAGTGTCAAACCGTAAGATACCATAACTTTTCTTATAGTTGTCGGAAATGAGCTTATTATATATCGATTTGGGGAACCTCGTTACGATCTACGCGTTGCAAATATCCCCATCATGGGAACTATCACCACCATCACAATCACCATCATCATCAACTTAGTATATTTGATTTGAGTGTCAAACTTTTAGACGCCATAAATTTTGCTATATTTGTCGGAATTCAGCTTATTATATATCGATTTGTGTAGCTTGTTACGATGTACGCGTTGCAAATATCCCCATCATGGGAACTATCACCACCATGACAATCACCATCATCATCAACTTAGTAGATTTGTTTTGAGTGTCACACTTTAAGACGACATAATCTTTGCTATATTTGTCGGAATTAAGCTTATTATATATTGATTTGGGGTAGCGTGTTACGATATACGCGTTGCAAATATCTCCATCATGGGAACTATCACCTCCATAAGAATCACCGTCATAATCAACTTAGTAGATTTGATTTGAGTACCAAACTTTAAGATGCAATAACTTTTGCTACATTTTCCAGAATTGAGCTTGTTATATATCGGTTTCGGGTAGCTCAATAAGATGTACGCGTTGCAAATATCCTCATCATTTTAACTACCACCACCATGACAATCACCATCATCATCAACTTAGATTTGATTTGAGTGTCAAACTTTAACATGCCATAATGTTTCCTATATTTGTCGGAATTGGGCTTTTTATATATCGATTTGTGGTAATTCGTTACAATCTACGCGTTACAAATATTCCCTTCATGGGAACTATCACCACCATGACAATCACCATCACCATCAACTTAGTAGATTTGATATGGCTATCAAACTTTAAGATGCCATAACTTTTGCTATATTTGTCGGAACTGAGCTTGTTATATATCGATTTTGGATAGTTCGTTACGATCTACGCGTTACAAATACCCCATCATGGTTACTATCACCACCATGACAATCACCGTCATCATCAACTTAGTATATTTGATTTGAGTGTCAAACTTTAAGATGCCATAACCTTTGCTATATTTGTCCGAATTGAGCTTATTATATATTGATTTGGGGTAGTTCGTTACGATCTACACGTTGCAAATATCCCCATTGTAGGAACTATCACAACCATTACAATCATCATCATCAACTTAGTAGATTTGATTTGAGTGTCAAACTTTAAAACGCCATAACTTTTGCGATATTTGTCGGAATTGAGCTTATTAGATATCGGTTTGAGTGTAGCACGTTACGATCTACGAGTTGCAAATATCCCCATCATGGGAACTATGACCACCATGAGAATCACCATGAGAATCACCATCATCATCACCCTAGTAGATTGGATTTAAGTGCCAAACTTTAAGATGTCATAACTTTAGCTATATTTGTTGGAACTGTGCTTATTATATATTCATTTGGGGTAGCTTGTTACGATCTATGCGTTGCAAATATCCCCATAATGAGAACTAACACCACCATGACAATCACCATCATCATCAACTTAGTAGATTTGATTTGAGTGTCAAACTTTAAGATTCCATAACCTTTGCTATATATGTCGGAATTGAGCTTATTATATATCGATTCGGGGTAGCTCGTTACGATCAACGGGTTGCAAATATCCCCATCATGGGAACTACCACCACCATGACAATCACCATCATCATCAACTTAGTACATTTGATTTCAGAGTCAAAAGATGCCATAACTTTTTCTATATTTGTCAGAACTGAGCTTATTATATATTGATTTGGGATAGTTCGTTACGATCTACGCGTTGCAAATATCCCCATAATGAGAACTATCACCACCATGACAATCACTGTCATCATCAACTTAGTAGATTTGATTTGAGTGTCAAACTTTAAGACGCCATAACTTTTGCTACATTTGTCAGAATTGAGCTTTTTATATATCGATTTGGGGTAGCTCGTAACGATCTACGCGCTGCAAATATCCCCATCATGGGAACTATCACCACCATGACAATCACCATCATCATCAAATTAGTAGATTTGATTTGAGTGTCAAATTGTAAGATGCCATAACTTTTGTTATATTTGGCGGAATTGAGCCTATTCTGTAACGATTTGGGGAAGCTCGTTACGATCTACGCGTTGCAAATATCCCCATCTTGGGAACTATCACCCCCATGACAATCACCATCATCATCAATTCAGTAGATTTGATTTGAGTGTCAAACTGTAAGACGCATTAATTTTGCTATATTTGTCAGAATTGAGCTTATTATATATCGATTTGTGTAGCTTGTTACGATCTACGCCTTGCAAATATCCCCTTCATGGGAACTATCACCACCATGGCAGTCACCATCATCATCAACTTAGTAGATTTGATTTGAGTTTCAAACTGTAAGATGCCATAATGTTTGCTATATTTGTCGAAATTCAGCTTATTATATATCGATTTGGGTTATCTCGTTACGATCTACGCATTGTCTATATCCCCATCATTGGAACTATCACCACCATGACAATCACCATCACTATCAACTTAGTAGATTTGATTTGAGTGTTATACTTTAAGATGCCATAACTTTTGCTACATTTGTCAAAATTGAGCTTATTATATATCGACTTGGGGTAGGTCGTTACGATCTACGGGTTGCAAATAACCCCATCATGGGAACTGTCACCACCATGACAATCACCATCATCATCAACTTAGTAGATTTGATTTGAGTGTCAAACTGTAAGATGCCATAATGTTTGCTATATTTGTCGGAATTTAGATTATTATATATCGATTTGGGGTAGCACGTTACGATCTACGCGTTGTAAATATCCCCATCATTGGAACTATCACCACCATGACAATCACCATCGTCATCAACTTAGTAGATTTGGTTTGAGTGTCAAACTTTATGTTGCGATAAATTTTGCCATATTTGTCGAAATTCAGCTTATTATAAATCGATTTGGGGTAGTTCGTTACGATCTACGTATTGTATATATCCCCATCATTGGAATTATCACCAGCATGACAATCACCATCATCATCAATTTAGTAGATTTGATTTGAGTGTCAAACTGTAAAACGCATAAATTTTGCTATATTTGTCGGAATTGAGCTTATTATATATCGATTTGTGTAGCTTGTTACGATCTACGAGTTGCAAATATCCCCTTCATAGGAACTATCACCACCATGGCAATCACCATCATCATCAACTTAGTAGATTTGATTTGAGTTTCAAACTGTAAGATGCCATAATGTTTGCTATATTTTTCGGAATTCAGCTTATTATATATTGATTTGGGTTAGCTCGTTACGATCTACGCATTGTAGATATCCCCATCATTGGAACTATCACCACCATGACAATCACCATCACCATCAACTTAGTAGATTTGATTTGAGTGTCATACTTTAAGATGTCATAACTTTTGCTACATTTGTCAGAATTGAGCTCATTATATATCGATTTGGGGTAGGTCGTTACGATCTACGCGTTGCAAATATCCCCATCATGGGAATTGTCACCACCATGACAATCACCATCATCATCAACTTAGTAGATTTGATTTGAGTGTCAAACTGTAAGATGCCATAATGTTTGCTATATTTGTCGGAATTTAGATTATTATATATCGATTTGGGGTAGCACGTTACGATCTACGCGTTGTAAATATCCTCATCATGGGAACTATCACCACCATGACAATAACCATCGTCATCAACTTAGTAGATTTGATTTGAGTCTCAAACTTTATGTTGCGATAAATTTTGCTATATTTGTCAGAATTCAGCTTATTATAAATCGATTTGGGGTAGTTCGTTACGATTGTATATATCCCCAACATTGGAACTATCACCACCATGACAATCACCATGATCAATTTAGTAGATTTGATTTGAGTGTCAAACTGTAAGACGCATAAATTTTGCTATATTTGTCGGAATTGAGCTTAATATATATCGATTTGTGTAGCTTGTTAGGATCTACGAGTTACAAATATCCCTTTCATGGAACTATCACCACCATGGCAATCACCATCATCATCAACTTAGTAGATTTGATTTGAGTGTAAAACTGTAAGATGCCATAACGTTTGGTATATTTGTCGGAATTGAGCTTATTATATATCGATTCGGGGTAGCTCGTTACGATCTACGCGTTGCAAATATCCCCGTCATGGGAACTACCACCACCATTACAATCACCATCATCATCAACTTAGTAGATTTGATTTCAGTGTCAAGCTTTAAGGTGCCATAACGTTTGGTATATTTGTCGGAATTCAGCTTATTATATATTTGGGGTAGCTCGTTACTATCTACGCGTTCCAAATATCGCCACCATTGGAACTATCACCACCATGACAATCACCATCATCATCTACTTAGTAGATTCGATTTGAGTGTCAAACTTTAAGATGCCATAACCTTTGTTATATTTTTCGGAATTGAGCTTAATATATATCGATTTGGGGTAGCTCGTTACGATCTATGCGTTGCAAATATCCTCATCATGGAAACTATCACCACCATGACAATCACCATCATCATCGACTTAGTAGATTTGATTAGAGTGTTAAACTTGAAGATGCCATAACTTTTGCCATATTTGTCAAATTGAGCTTATTTGATATCGATTTGGGGTAGCATGTTACGATCGACGCGTTGCAAATATCCCCATCATGGGAACTATCACCACCTGGACAATCACCATCATCATCAACTTAGTAGATTTGATTTGAGTGTAAAACTGTAAGATGCCATAACGTTTACTATATTTGTCGGAATTGAGTTTATTATATAACGATTCGGGGTAGCTCGTTACGATCTACGCGTTGCAAATATCCCCGTCATGGGAACTACCACCACCATGACAATCACCATCATCATCAACTTAGTAGATTTGATTTCAGTGTCAAGCTTTAAGGTGCCATAACGTTGGGTATATTTGTCGGAATTCAGCTTATTATATATTTGGGGTAGCTCGTTACTATCTACGCGTTCCAAATATCGCCATCATTGGAACTATCACCACCATGACAATCACCATCATCATCTACCTTGTAGATTCTATTTGAGTGTCAAACTTTAAGATACCATAACCTTTGCTATATTTGTCGTAATTAAGCTTATTATATATCGATTTATGGTAGCTCGTTACGATCTACGCGTTGCAAATATCTACATCATGGGAACTATCACAACGACGACAATCACCATCATCATCAACTTAGTAGATTTGATTTGAGAGTTACACTTTAAGACGCCAAAACTTTTGCTATATTTGTTGGAATTGAGCATATTATATATCGATTAGGGGTAGCACGTTACGATCTACGCGTTGCGAATATCCCATTTATGGGAACTATCACCACCATGACAATCACCATCATCATCAACTTAGTAGATTTGATTTGAGTGTCAACTGTAAGATTCCATAACTTTTGTTATATTTGTCGAAATTGATCTTATTATGTATCGATTTGGGATAGCACGACACGATCTACGCGTTGTAAATATCCCCATAATGGGAACTATCACCACCATGACAATCACCATCGTCATCAACTTAGTAGATTTGATTTGAGTGTCAAACTTTAAGTTGCCATAAATTTTGCTATATTTGTCAGAATTGAGTTTATTATATATCGATTTGGGGTAGCACGTTACGATCTACACATCGTAAATATCCCCATAATGGGAACTATCACCACCATGACAATAACCATCATCATCAACATAGTAGATTCTATTTGAGTATCAAACTTTAAGACGCCCTAACGTTTGCTATATTTGTCTGATTTGAGCTTATTATATATCGATTTAGGGTAGCTCGTTAAGATCTACGCGTTGCAAATATCCATATCATGGGAACAATCACCACCATGACAATCACCATCATCATCAACTTAGTAGATTTGATTTGAGTGTCAAACTTTATGATGCCATAACTTTTGCTATATTTGTCGTAATTTAGCTTATTATATATCGAATAGGGGTAGCTCGTTACGATCTATGCGTTGCAAATATCCCTATCATGGGAACAATCACCACCATGATAATCACCATCATCAGTGTCAAATTTTAAGATGCCATAACTTTTTCTATATTTATCGGAATTGAGGTTATTGTATATCGATTTGTGGTTGCTCGTTATGATATACGCGTTGCAAATATCCCCATCATTGGAACTATCACCACCATGACAATAACCATCATCATCATATTAGATTTGATTTGAAAGTCAAAGTTTAAGATGGCAAAACTTTTGCAATATTTGTCGGAATTGAGCTTATTATATTTCGATTTTGGGTAGTTCGTTTCGATCTACGCGTTTCAAATATCCCCATCATGGAAACTATCACCACCATGACAATAACTATCATCATCAACATTGTAGATTTGATTTGAGTGTCAAACTTTAAGATGGCATATCTTTTGCTATATTTGTCGGAATTGAGCTTATTATTTTTCGATTTGGGGTAGCTCATTATGATCTACGCGTTGCAAATGTCCCCATCATCGGAACTATCACCACCATCAAATCACTATAATCATATACTTAGTAAATTAGATTTCAGTGTCAAACTTTAAGATGCCATAACGTTTGCTATATTTGTCGAAATTGAGCTTATTAAATATTGATTTAGGGTAGCTCGTTACGATATACGCGTTGCAAATATCCTCATCTTTGGAACTATCACCACGATGACAATCACTATCATCATCAAGATAGTAAATTTCATTTGAGTGTCAAACTTTAAGATGCTAAAACTTTTGCCATATTTGTCGGAATTGAGCTTATTATATTTCGATTTGGGGTAGCTCTTTATGATCTACGCGTTGCAAATGTCACCATCATGACAACTATCACCACCATGATAATCACTATCGTCATTAGTAGATTTGATTTGAGTGTCAAACATTAAGATATCCTAACTTTTGCTATATTTGTTGGAATTGAGCTTATTATATTTCGATTTGGGGTAGCTCGTTACGATATACGCGTTGCAAATATCCCCATCATGGGAACTATCACCACCATGAAAATCACCATCATCATCAACATGGTAGATTTGATTTGAGTGTCAAACTTTATGTTGCCATAACTTTTGCTATATTTGTCGGATTTGAGGTTATTGTATATCGTTTTCGGGTAACTCGTTATGATCTAAGCGTTGCAAATATCCCCATCATGGGAACTATCACCACCATGACAATCACGATCATCTTCAACTTAGTAGAATTGATTTGAGTGTCCAACTTTAAGATGCCATAACTTTTGCTATATTTTTTGGAATTCAGCTTATTATATATCGATTTGGGGTAGCTCGTTACGATCTACGCGTTGCAAATATCCCCATCATGGGATCTATCACCACCATGAAAATAACCATCATCATCATAGTAGATTTGATTTGAGTGTCAAACTTTAAGATGCCATATCTTTTGCTATATTTGTCGGAATTGAGCTTATTATATATTGATTTAGGGTAGCTCGTTACGATATACGCGTTGCAAAAATCCCCATCATTAGAACTATCACCACCATGATAATCACTATCATCATCAACTAAGTAGATTTGATTTGAGTGTCAAACTTTAAGATGCCATAACTTTTGCTATATTTTTCGGAATGAGCTTATTATATATCGATTTGGGGTAGCTCGTTACAATCTATGCGTTACAAATATCCCCATCATGGGAACTACCACGACCACGACAATCACCATCATCATTAACATAGTAGATTTGATTTGAGTGTCAAACTTTAAGGTGCCATATGTTTTGCTATATTTGCCGTAAATGAGCTTATTATATATCGATTTGGGGTAGCTCGTTGCGATCTACGCGATGCAAATATCTCCATCATGGGAACTGTCACCACCATGACAATCACTATCATCATCAACATAATAGATTTTTTTTGAGTGTCAAATTTTAAGATACCATAACTTTTTCTATATTTGTCGGAATGGAGTATATTATATATCAATTTGGGGTAGCTCGTTACGATCTACGTATTGCAAATACCCCCTTCCTGGGAGCTATAACTACCATGACGATCACCGTCATCATAAACTTAGTAGATTTGATTTGATTGTTAAGATGCCATAACTTTTGCTATATTGATCGGAATTGAGCTTATTATATATCGATTTGGGGTAGCTCGTTACGATTTACGTGTTGCAAATACCCCCATCATGGGAGCTATCACTACAATGACGATCACCGTCATCATCAACTTAGTAGATTTGATTTGATTGTCAAACTTTAAAATGCCAAAACTTTTGCTATATTTGTAGGAATTGAGTTTATTAGATATCGATTTGGGGTTGCTCGTTACGACCTACGCGTTGCAAATATCCCCATCATGGGAACTACCACCACCATGACAATCACCATCATCATCAACTTAGTAGATTTGATTTGTGTGTCAAACATTATGATGCCATAACTTTTTCTATATTTGTCAGAATTGAGCTTATTAAATATCGATTTGGGGTAGCTTGTTACGATGTACGCGTTGCATATATCCCCCTGATGAGTACTACAATCCTCATGACAATCATCATCATCAACTTAGTAGATTTGATTTGAGTGTCAAACTTTAAAATGCCATAATTTTTGTTATATTTGTGGGAATTGAGATTATTATATATCGATTTGGGGTAGCTCGTTACGATCTACACGTCGCAAATATCCCCATCTTGGGAACTATCACCACCATGACAACAACCATCATCATCAACTTAGTAGATTCGATTTGAGTGTCAAACTTTAAGACGCCATAACGTTTGCTATATTTGTTGGAATTGAGGTTATTATATATCGATTTGGGGTAGCTCGTTACGATCTACGTGTTGCAAATACCCCTATCATGGTAGCTGTCACTACCATGACGATCACCGTCATCATCAACTTAGTAGATTTGATTTGATTGTGAAACTTTAACATGCGATAACTTTTGCTATATTTGTCGGAATTGAGCTTATTATATATCGATTTGGGGTAGATTGTTATGATCAACGCGTTGAAAAAATCCCCATCATGGGAACTATCACTACCATAACAATTATCATCATCATCAACTAAGTAGATTTGATTTGAGTGTCAAACTTTAAGATGCCATATCTTTTGCTATATTTGTTGGAAATGAGCTTATTATATATCGATTTGGGGTAGCTCGTTATAATCTATGCGTTGCAAATATTCCCATCATGGGAACCACCACGACGATGACAATCACCTTCATCATCAACTTAGTAGATTTGATTTGGTGTCAAACTTTAAGATGTCATAACTTTTGCTATATTTGTCGGAATTGAGCTTATTATATATCGATTTAGGGTAGCTCATTACGATCCACGCGTTGCAAATATCCCCATCATCGGAACTACCACCACCATGACAATCACCATCATCATCAGCTTATTAGATTTGATTTGAGTGTCAAACTTGAAGATGCCATAACTTTTGCTATATTTTTCGGAACTAAGGTTATTGTATATCGATTTCGGGTTGCTCGTTACGATATACGCGATGCAAATATCCCCATCATGGGAACTATGACCACCATGACAATCACCATCATCATCAACTCAGTAGATTTAATTTGAGTGTCAAATTTTAAAATGCCATATCTTTTTCTATATTTATCGGAATTGAGGTCATTGTATATCGATTTGTAGTTGCTCGTTACGATATACGCGTTGCAAATATCCCCATCATGGGAACTATCACCACCATGACAATGACCATCATTATCATAGTAGATTTGATTTGAGTGTCAAAGTTTAAGTGCAAAAACTTTTGCTATATTTGTCGGAACTGAGCTTATTTTATATCAGTTTGGGTAGCTCGTTACGATCTTCGCGTTGCAAATTTCCCCATCATGGAAACTAAATCCACTACGACAATCACCATCATCATCAACTTAGTAGATTTGATTTGAGTGTCAAAGTTTAAGATGCCCTATCTTTTGCTATATTTGTCGGAATTGAGCTTTTTATATTTCGATTTGGAAAGCTCGTTATGATCTACGTGTTGCATATATCCCCATCATGGGACCATCAGGGGACCTATATCCACCATGACAATCATCATGATCATCAACATAGTAGATTAGATTTGAGTATCAAACTTTAAGATGCCATAACTTTTGCTATATTTGTCGGAATTAAGCTTATTATATAAAGATTTGGGCTAGCTTATGATCTTCGAGTTGTAAATATCCCCATCATGGGAAATATCACCACCATGACAACAAGCATCATTATCATCTTAGTAGATTTGATTTGAGTGTCAAACTTTAAGATGCCATAACTTTAGCTATATTTGTCGTAATTCAGCTTATTATATATCGATTTGGGGTAGCTCGTTACGATCTACGCGTTGCAAATATCCCTATCATGGGAAATATCACCACCATGACAATACCATCATCATCAATTTAGTAGATTTGATTTGAGTGTCAAACTTTAAGATACCATAACTTTTGCTACATTTGTCAGAATTGAGCTTATTATATATCGATTTAGGGTATCTCGTTACGATCTACGTGTTACAAATACCCCATCTTGGGAACTATCACCACCACGACAAATACCATCATCATCAACTTAGTAGATTTGGTTTGAGTGTCAAACTTTAAGATGCCATAACCTTTGCTATATTTGTCGAAATTGAGCTTACTATTTTTTGATTTGGGTTAGTTTGTTACGATCTACGCGTTGCAAATATCCCCATCAGAGGAACTATCTCCACCATGACAATCACCATCAACTTAGTAGAATTGATTTTAGTATCCACCTGTAAGACGCCATAACTTTTGTTATATTTGTCGGAATTGAGCTTATTATATATCGATTAGGGTAGCTTGTTACGATCTACGCATTGAAAATATCCCCATCAAGTGAACTATCACCACCATGACAATCACCATCATCATCAACATAGTAGGTTTGATTTGAGTGTCAAACTGTAAGACGCCATAACTTTTGCTATATTTGTCGGAATTGAGCTTATTATATATCGATTTGGGGTAGCTCGTTACGATCTACGCGTTGCAAATATCCCCATCATTGGAACTACCACCACCATGACAATCACCATTATCATCAACTTAGTAGATTTGATTTGACTGTCAAACTTTAAGATGCCATAACTTTTGCTATATTTTGTCGGAACTGAGCTTATTAAATATTGATTTGGGGTAGCTCGTTACGATCTACGCGTTGCAAATATCCCCATCATGGGAACTATAACCACCATGAGAATCACCATCATGATCAAATTAGTAGATTTGATTTGAGTATCAAACTTTAAGATGCCATAAGTTTTGCTACATTTGAAAGAATTGAGCTTTTTGTAAATCGATTTGGGGTAGCTCGACAAGATCTACGCGTTGCAAATATCTTCATCATGTGAACTATCATCACTATGACAATCACCATCATCATCAAAATAGTAGATTTGAATTGAGTGTCAAACTGTAAGATGTTTAATTTTTGTTATATTTTTCTGAATTAAGCTTATTATATATCGATTTGAGGTAGCTTATTACGATCTACGCGTTGCAAATATCCGTATCATTGGAACTACCACCACCATGACAATCAGCATCATCATCAACTTAGTAGATTTGATATGAGTGTTAAATTGTAAGATGCCATAACGTTTGCTATATTTGTCAGAATTTAGCTTATTGTATATCGATTTGGGGTAGCTCGTTACGATTTACATGTTTCAAATATCCCCATCATTGGAACTATAACAACCATGACAATCACCATCATCATCAACTTAGTCGATTTGATTTGAGTGTCAAACTTTAAAATGCCATAACCTTTGCTATATTTGTCGGAACTAAGCTTTTTTTATATTGAATTGGGGTAGCTCGTTACGATATATGCGTTACAAATACCCCCATAATAGGAACTATCACCACCATGATAATCACGACCATCATCAACATAGTAGATTTGATTTGAGTGTCAAACTTTAAGATGCCATAACTTTTGCTATATTTTGTCGGAACTGAGCTTATTAAATATTGATTTGGGGTAGCTCGTTACGATCTACGCGTTGCAAATATCCCCAACATGGGAACTATCACAACCATAACAATCACTATCATGATCAACATAGTAGATTTGATTTGAAGGTCAGACTTTAAGATGCCATAACTTTTGCTATATTTTTCAAAATTGAGCCCATTATATATCGATTTGGAGTAGCTCGTTACGATCTACGCGTTGCAAATATCCCCATCATAGGAACTATCATATTCAACTTAGTAGATTTGATTTGAGTGTCAAACTTTAAGATGTCATAACTTTTGCTATATTTGTCGGAATTGAGCTTATTATATATCGTTTTGGGGTAGCACATTACGATATACAGGTTGATAATATCCGCATCATGGGAACTATCACCTCCATGATAATCATCATCATCATCAACTTAGTAGATTTGATTTGAGTGTCAAACTTTAAAATGCCATAATTTTTGTTATATTTGTCGGAATTGAGATTATTATATATCGATTTGGGGTAGCTCGTTACGATCTACGCGTTGCAAATATCCCCATCTTGGGAACTATCACCACCATGACAACAACCATCATCAACTTAGTAGATTCGTTTTAAATGTCAAACTTTAAGACGCCATATCGTTTCCTATATTTGTCGGAATTGAGGTTATTATATATCGATTTGGGGTAGCTCGTTACGATCTACGTGTTGCAAATACCCCCATCATAGTAGCTATCACTACCATGACGATCACCGTCATCATCAACTTAGTAGATTTGATTTGATTGTGAAACTTTAACATGCAAAAACTTTTGCTATATTTGTTGGAATTGAGTTTATTATATATCGATTTGGGGGAGCTCGTTACGATCTACGCGTTGCAAATATCCCCATCATGGGAACTATAACCATCAACACAATCACCATCATCATCAACTTAGTAGATTTAATTTTTTTTTCAAACTTTAAGATGCCATAACTTTTGCTATATTTGTCGCAATTGAGCTTTTTATATATCAATATGGGGTAGTTCGTTACGATCTACACATTCCAAATATCCCCGTCATTGGATCTACCACCACCATGACAATCACCATCATCATCAACTTAGTACAATTGATATGAGTGTTAAACTGTAAGATGCCATAACGTTTGCTATATTTGTCAGAATTTAGCTTATTGTATATCGATTTGGGGTAGCTCGTTACGATTTACATGTTTCAAATATCCCCATCATTGGAACTATAACAACCATGACAATCACCATCATCATCAACTTAGTCGATTTAATTTGAGTGTCAAACTTTAAAATGCCATAACCTTTGCTATACTTGTCGGAACTAAGCTTTTTTTATATTGAATTGGGGTAGCTCGTTACGATATATGCGTTACAAATACCCCATAATAGGAACTATCACCACCATGATAGTCACGACCATCATCAACATAGTAGATTTAATTTGAGTGTCAAGATGCCATAACTTTTGCTATATTTGTCGTAATTGAGCATATTATATATCGATTTGAGGTAGCTCGTTACGATCTACGCGTTGCAAATATCTCCATCATGGGAACTATCACCATCATCATCAACTTAGTAGATTTGATTTGAGTATCAAAGCTTAAGATGTCATAACTTTTGCTACATTTGTCAAAACTGAGCTTATTATATATCGATTTGGCGGATTTGAGTGTCAAACTTTAAGATGCCATAATGTTTGCTATATTTGCGTAATTGAAATTATTATATATCGATTTGATGTAGCTCGTTACGATGTACGCCTTACATGGGAACTATCACCACCATGACAATCACCATCATCATCAACATAGTAGATTTGATTTGAGTGTCAAACTTTAAGATGCCATAACTTTTGCTACATTTGTCGGAATTGAGCTTATAATATATCGATTTGGGGTAGCTCGTTACGATCTACGCGTTGCAAATATCCCCATCATGGGACCTTTCACCACCATCACAATCACCATCATCATCAACTTAGTAGATTTGATTTGAGTGTCAAACTTTAAAAAGCCATAATTATTGCTATATTTGTCGGAATTGAGCTTATCATATATCGCTTTAGGGTAGCTCTTTACGATCTACGTGATGCAAACATCTCCATCATGGGAACTGTCACTACCATGACAATCACCATCATCATCAACATAATAGATTTTATTTGAGTGTCAAATTTTAAGATACCATAACTTTTTCTATATTTGTCGGAATGGAGCATATTATATATCGATTTGGGGTAGCTTGTTACGATCTACGTATTGCAAATACCCCCATCCTGGGAGCTATAACTACCATGACGATCACCGTCAACATAAACTTAGTAGATTTGATTTGATTCTCAAACTTTAAGATGCCATAACTTTTGCTATATTGATCGGAATTGAGCTTAATATATATCGATTTGGGGTAGCTCGTTACGATCTACGTGTTGCAAATACCCCTATCATGGGAGCTATCACTACCATGACGATTACCGTCATCATCAACTTAGTAGATTTGATTTGATTGTCAAACTTTAAGATGCCGAAACTTTTGCTATATTTGTAGGAATTGAGTTTATTAGATATCGATTTGGGGTTGCTCGTTACGACCTACGCGTTGCAAATATCCCCATCATGGGAACTACCACCACCATGACAATCACCATCATCATCAACTTAGTAGATTTGATTTGTGTGTCAAACATTATGATGCCATAACTTTTTCTATATTTTTCAGAATTGAGCTTATTAAATATCGATTTGGGGTAGCTCGTTACGATCTACGCGTTGCATATATCCCCATGATGAGTACTACAATCCCCATGACAATCATCATCATCAACTTAGTAGATTTGATTTTAGTGTCAAACTTTAAAATGCCATAAATTTTGTTATATTTGTCGGAATTGAGATTATTATATATCGATTTGGGGTAGCTCGTTACGATCTACGCGTTGCAAATATCCCCATCTTGGGAACTATCACCACCATCACAACAACCATCATCATCAACTTAGTAGATTCGATTTGAGTGTCAAACTTTAAGACGCCATAACGTTTGCTATATTTTTCGGAATTGAGGTTATTATATATCGATTTGGGGTAGCTCGTTACGATCTACGTGTTGCAAATACCCCCATCATGGTAGCTATCACTACCATGACGATCACCGTCATCATCAACTTAGTAGATTTGATTTGATTGTGAAACTTTAACATGCAAAAACTTTTGCTATATTTGTTGGAATTGAGTTTATTATATATCGATTTGGGGTAGCTCGTTACGATCTACGCGTTGCAAATATCCCCATCATGGGAACTATAACCATCATCACAATCACCATCATCATCAACTCAGTAGATTTGATTTTTTTGTCCAACTTTAAGATGGCATAACTTTTGCTATATTTGTCGCAATTGAGCTTTTTATATATCGATTTGGGGTAGTTCGTTACGATCTACACATTCCAAATATCCCCGTCATTGGATCTACCACCACCATGACAATCACCATCATCATCAACTTAGTAGATTTGATTTGTGTGACAAACTTTAAGATGCCATAACTTTTGCTGTATTTGTCGTAATTGAGCTTATTATATATCGATTTGGGGTAACTCGTTAGAATCTACGCGTTGCAAATATTCCCATCATGGGAACTATCACCACCATGACAATCACCATCATGATCAACATAGTAGATTTGATTTGAAGGTCAGACTTTAAAATGCCATAACTTTTGCTATATTTTTCAAAATTGAGCCCATTATATATCGATTTGGGGTAGCTCGTTACGATCTACGCGTTGCAAATATCCCAATCATAGGAACTATCATATTCAACTTAGTAGATTTGATTTGAGTGTCAAATTTTAAGATGCCACAACTTTTGCTATATTTGTCGGAATTGAGATTATTATATATCGATTTGGGTAGCTCGTTACGATCTACGCGTTGCAAATATCCCTATCATGGGAACAATCACAGCCATGACAATTACCATTCACATCAATTTGCTAGATTTGATTTGTGTGTCAAACTTTAAGATGCCATAACTTTTGTTATATTTGTCGGAATTGAGCTTATTATATATCGATTTGTGGTAGCTCGTTACGATCTACGCGTTGCAAATATCCCCATCATGGAAACTATCAACACCATGACAATCACCATCATCATCAACTTAGTAGATTTGATTTGAATTTCAAACCTGAAAAAGCCATAACTTTTGCTGTATTTGTCGTAATTGAGCTTTTTATATATCGATTTGGGGTAACTCGTTACAATGTACGCTTTGCAATAATCCCCCTCATGGGAACTATCACCACCATGACAATCACCATCATCATCAACATAGTTGATTTGATTTGAGTGTCAAACTTTAAGTTGCCATAAATTTTTCTATTTTTGTCGGAATTGAGTTTGTTATATATCGATTTGGGTTACCTCGTTACGATATACTCGTTGCAAATATCTCCATTATGGGAACTATGACCACCATGCAATCACCATCATCATCAAATTAGTAGATTTGATTTGAGTGTCAAACTTTAAATCCCATAATATTTGCTATCTTTGTCGGAATTGAGCTTATTATATATCGATTTGGCGTACCACGTTACGATCTACGCGTTGCAAATATCCCAATCATGGGAACTATCACGACCATAACAATAACCATCGACATCAACTTGGTAGATTCGATTTGTGTGTCAAACTTTAAGATGCTATAACGTTTGCTATAATTGTCGGAATTGAGCTTATTATATATCGATTTAGAGTAGCTCGTTACAATCTATGCATTGCAAAAATCCGTATCATGGGAACAATCACCACCATGACAATCACCATCATCATCAACATAGTTGATTTGATTTGCGTGTCAAACTTTAAGTTGCCATAAATTTTGCTATATTTGTCGGAATTTAGTTTGTTATATATCGATATGGGTTACCTCGTTACGATATACTCGTTGCAAATACCTCCATTATGGGAACTATCACCACCATGAAATTCACCACCATCATCAAATTAGTAGATTTGATTTGAGTGTCAAACTTTAAGATGCCATAACTTTTGCTATATTTGTCGGAATTGTGCTTATTATATATCGATTTGGGGTACCACGTTACGATCTACGCGTTGCAAATATCCCAATCACGGCAACTATCACGACCATGACAATAACCATCGACATAAACATAGTAGATTCGATTTGAGTGTCAAACTTTAAGATGCTATAACATTTGCTATATTTGTCGGAATTGAGCTTATTATATATCGATTTGGAGTAGCTCGTTACAATCTATGCATTGCAAATATCCCTATCATTGGAACTATCTCCACCATGACAATCACCATTATCACAAACTTAGTAGATTTGATTTGAAATTCAAACTTTAAGATGCCATAACTTTTGCTATATTTGTCGGAATTGAGCTCATTATATATCGATTTTGGGTAGCTAATTACGATCTACGCGTTGCAAATATCTCCATCATCAGAACTACCACCACCATGACAATCTCCATCATCATCAAATTAGTAGATTTGATTTGAGTGTCAAACTTTAAGATGCCATAACTATTGCTATATTTGTCGGAATTGAGCTTATAATATATCGATTTGGGGTAGCTCGTTACGATCTACGCGTTGCAAATATCCCCATCATGGGACCTTTCACCACCATCACAATCACCATCATCATCAACTTAGTAGATTTGATTTGAGTGTCAAACTTTAAAAACCCATAACTTTTGCTGTATTTGTCGTAATTGAGCTTATTATATATCGATTTGGGGTAAGTCGTTACAATATACGCGTTGCAAATATCCCCATCATGGGAACTATCACCACCATGACAATCACCATCATCATCAACATAGTTCATTTGATTTGCGTGTGAAACTTTAAGTTGCCATAAATTTAGCTATATTTGTCGGAATTGAGTTTGTTATATATCGATTTGGGTTAGCTCATGACGATATACTCGTTGCAAATATCTCCATTATGGGAACTATCACCACAATACAGATCACCGTCAACATCAACTTAGTATATTTGATTTGATTGTCAAACTTTTAGATGCCATAAGTTTTGCTATATTTGTCGGAATTGAGCTTATTATATATCGATTTGGGGTAGCTCGTTACGATCTACGCGTTGCAAATATCCCCATCATGGGAACTACCACAACCATGAAATTCACCATCATCATCATCTTAGTAAATTTGATTTGTGTGTCAAACTTTAAGATGCCATAACTTTTTCTATATTTGTCAGCTTTGAGCTTACTATATATCGATTTGGGGTAGCACGTTACGATCTACGCGTTGCAAATATCCCCATCATGGGAACTATCACCACCATGACAATCACCTTCATCATCAACTTAGTAGATTTGATTTGAGTGTCAATGCTATAACGTTTGCTATATTTGCCGGAATTGAGCTTATTATATATCGATTTGGTGTAACTCGTTACGATCTATGCGTTGCAAATATCCCAAACATGGCAACTATCACAACCATGACAATCACCATCATCATCAACTTAGTAGATTTGATTTGAAGGTCAGACTTTAAGATGCCATAACTTTTGCTATATTTGTCGGAAATGAGCCCATTATATATCGATTTGGGGTAGCTCGTTACGATCTACGCGTTGCAAATATCCCCATCATAGGAACTATCACCATCATGGGAACTATCACCATCATCATCACATTAGTAGATTTGATTTAAGTGTGAAACTTTAAGATACCATAACTTTTGCAATATTTGTCGGAATTGAGTTTATTATATGTCGATTTGGGGTAGCTCGTTACGATCTACGCATTGCAAATATCCCCATCATAGGAACTATCACCACCATGACAATCACCATCATCATAAAATTATTAGATTTGATTTGAGTGTTAATCTTTAAGATGCCATAACTTTTTCTATATTTGTCAGAATTGAGCTTATTATATATCGATTTGGGTACCACGTTAGGATCTACGCGTTGCAAATATCCCTATCATGGGAACTATCACCACCATAACAATCACCATCGACATCAACTTAGTATATTCGATTTGAGTGTCAAACCTTAAGATGCTATAACGTTTGCTATATTTGTCGGAATTGAGTTTATTATATATCGATTTGGAGTAGCTCGTTATGATCTATGCGTTGCAAATATCCCCATCATGAGTACTATAACCACCAAGACAATCATCATCATCATCAACTTAGTAGATTTGATTTATGTGTCAAAATTTAAAATGCCATAATTATTGCTATATTTGTCGGAATTGAGCTTATTATATATCGATTTGGGGTTCCACGTTACGATCTACGCGTTGCAAATATCTCTATCATGGGAACTACTACGACCATGACAATCACCATCATCATCAAATTAGTAGATTTGATTTGAGTGTCAAACTTTAAGATACCATAACTATTGCTATATTTGTCGGAATTGAGCTTATAATATATCGATTTGGGGTAGCTCGTTACGATCTACGCGTTGCAAATATCCCCATCATGGGACCTTTCACCACCATCACAATCACCATCATCATCAACTTAGTAGATTTGATTTGAGTGTCAAACTTTAAAAAGCCATAATTATTGCTATATTTGTCGGAATTGAGCTTATTATATATCGATTTGGGGTTCCACGTTACGATCTACGCGTTGCAATTATCTCTATCATGGGAACTACCACGACCATGACAATCACCATCGACATCAAATTAATTGATTTGATTTGACTGTCAAACTTGCTATATTTGTCGGAATTGAGCTTATTGTATATCGATTTGGGATAACTCGTTACAATCTACGCGTTGCAAATATCCCCATCATGGGAACTATCACCACCATGACAATCACCATCATCATCAACTGAGTAGATTTGATTTGAGTGTCAAACTTTAAGATGCCATAACGTTTGCTATATTTGTCGGAATTGAGGTTATTATATATCGATCACTACAAGAAAACAATATATTAGCATCGGCCAAAAGCCGACGCAAACACAGAAATGCGGACGCAACACAACTAGTTAGCGTCGGCTTTGTGTCGGTGTAGAGTCCGATGCTAAAAACCTCGACACAAAAGTTTGTGTTGCAATTAAGGCTGACACAACATTGTGGCCGTCAAAGCCGACGCAAATGGCGACGCAAAGAGGGATGACCGATGCAAACGGTTGACTGACACAAATTTAAGAAGGCCGACGCTACTAATTAAAAAGCCGACGCTAATTTTTTTCCTGTTAGGCCGACACAATTTTTTAAAAAACCGACGCTACTAAATAAAAAGCCTACGCTAGTTTTTTACTTGTTAGGCCGATACAAATCTTTTAAAAACCGACAAAACTAATTAAAAGGCTGACGCTAAGTTTTTCTTGTAAGGCCGACACAAATTAATAAACACAAACGCTACCGTTTTTTTTTGTCGTGGAAAGCGTCCATCTTGGCCGACGCTAGCTTTTTTTTTTAAAAAAAAATACATTTTTATAAATTCTTTTCCATTGTAATTGGTTGTGCCATACCTGCCTATATAAATCAAACAATTCCAATAATTTGAAATCTCAATTGAAACTAATTATTATAAAATAGAACTCTAATCCATTAATACTTGAACTAGTTCATATTTCATATATAGGTTCACTAAACTAGTTCATAAACACAACCTAACACATGTAAACAAGTCTACAAGAGGCTAACGTTATCTACATTAAACAAGTAAACAACTGAGTCAAATCTAAAATAAGTTTATAGAGTTAATATAAATAATCGAAGTCAGCGACGACGGGCACGCTTTTGCATTGGGACATTGGCATCATGTCCCAATGGCTCCTCATCCAAACTCTGATCGTAATCAGGGTGTGCGTGGCTAACACTAGTAGAACCTGCTCTTGACCTCTGATGATCTAACACAGCCCGCCACATATCTCGCATCTCCGCCTCAACACGGGCAGGCCTATCCTCTGCTGCAGCTGCCCTCTCCTCTGCCGCAGCTGCCCTCTCCTCTGCTATAGCTGCCCTCTGCACCACTTCCTCGGCAAGCGAACTACTGTTTGCTGGAGGTGCATGGGAGTCACTAAGTAATGTAGAAACTCCAGGTCGAGCATTCGGAGCCAAGTCAGCGGTGCCATAACACCTGCCTTTTCTCCTACCTGCCACTTTGACCAACACTCCTATTAAGTTACCGAAGGCCCACCAACCTCTTAAGTGACTGCAACTTGTGACTCTAGCATATTCCTATACTCTGACTGCCCAAAACAAAAATAAAAATAGAATCAGATAATAATATCAAAAGTGGGAGAAGTAATAAGTAACAAGACAAAATTGAAAACACTGTTCAGATGAGCAGAACAATGGAAACAGGAGAACCAGCTGCAGTTATTATAATTAATAAACAAATCCTAAAAACAGATATTCCCAGGGATCCAAAATTCAATGTAAAAATGATGCATGACCACATATATAATAGTTCTCGTTGAATTTTCAAAATTCAAAGCTAATTAATTACTACTCCACTAGATATAAATGGAAGTAATGAGAATCACGTGAGATCAGAAAATCCAAAGGAAGGATTAAACAGAAAATTGGGATTATGAAATCACTACTACTAATGATGTTGTTGCTTCTGTACTCATACTGATGCATCAAGATAAAAATGATGAAGAAGTATGTTTTGGAATGAAAAAATAGGTTCATGCGAGTTTTTCAAGGTAGGAACACCATAATCCCTTTAGCTAAAATTTCTAACTTATCATTCATCTTCATGCTTCTCCGTGTTCAGGGGCAGAGGGACTTTTAGGGTAGCAAAACATACATAACAACAAAGCTACAATGTATTTTTATGCAATTATTTTTTGGGTAGCAACTAGCTAGTAGTAGTAACCTTAATTCTCTCTAGCCAGCGATTGCAGCACATGTTCCAGATATTTTTTATACCTCTCAATTATATTGCAAAACAGCACAGCATCAAACAAGAAAATGCTAACAACTTACATATGTGCCGCGAGACCGAGTATCAACCCATCCGCCGGACTTCTTCATGCGAGTGGCCGCAAATAGCTCCGTAACAGTAGGAGGCCTACCATACTTGTTAGCCTAAGAAAAAATAAAAATCCAGTCACAATCGTTCCACAAACAACAAACCACATAAAGTTGACAAGCAGATAAAATTAACACACAAAATTGACAATCACTTACCAATATACGTGCAACCTTGATGTGAGATCGACGCCCTGTAGTATGTAAAGCTCCGCCACGAGTAAAGGCCTGATTTTTCTTATTTCGGGCTGAGATCCTCTTAAAATCATCACTACCCCAATATTCCAAAAGGCCAGCCAAGCCTCCTTACCAATCCAATGTGGTTTAATCCCCGACCTCCTATGCTTTCCAACCAAATCATTAAGGCGTTTTTTAACTTTCTTGGCATACACCTCCTCGATTTTTGCTTGATCAGCAGGATCCTAAGAGACTTTAGACTGTAAAGTATATATATATATATATATATATATATATATATACAAAATAAGGCAAAATCAAAGTCATGTAAAAGGCAAATAGGTGTAGTAGTAGTTAAATAAAGATACTATATTAGGTGCAAGGCAGTCAATAAAATGCTATACTAGCCTGTGTAATATGTATACAATGAAAAAAAATATGGAAATATCGACATCAAAATAAAGATAACAAGTGAACATTAAAATATGATCTAGTTTGATATGAATAAAAGATGAGGTTGTAGCCTGTAGCAAACCTAAATATTGGAATGATAGAAAACACATAAAAGCAAAGGCTTTAGTAAGAGGCAGGATCAACATCCCAAAGCTCACAATTGCACAAGTCAACCAAGTCATCTCACTAAGTTGTATAAAAGAGCAAGAGGAGTCTATTGAATAATTCAAACAAAGACACACTTACACAAGTCAAAAGTTACATACTCCATTGAACAGACACAGTCAAAGTAAAAATAAAAAAACAAAGATATGATAGACTTGTTGGAGTGGTACTTACAATCCAAAAAAAAAAGTTTCAAGATGATAGAAAGAAGAACGTCTTCAATCATCTTCGGCTTAATCTTGCATATTGTGATTCCAATTGAATTCTGATATCATACCAGTTAATAAAACTGAAACAGAGATAGAAAGAATAGTAGAATACAACAAACACTTTAGGTACTTGAGAGACTTGAATCTCTGCTAACAAATGATCTATTATTTTCCAGATGTCCCTTTCTGTACTCCCTCCCTCTTATTTATATTCATAATTCTCTTTATATGTTACAATCTGTTAAGACAATAGACAATAATAACTACTAACTATTATTTATCCTATTATAATATACTATAGTTACTAGAGCTCAATCTCATTTTGAAAGAAATTATTTGTTGGAAAAAAAAGAAATGTTCCCTGTTAAAATATCACATAAGTCAAATATGGGTATGCAGACATATTAAGTCAGCGGACAGCCACAACTCTTGAGCACTTCTTCAAATTGGACTAAAACAAGACAATGAGATAGAAGGGGGCATAAGCCAATGGAAGAGTGAGAAAATGTATCTTAATCGAAATTGAAGCACAATAGCATTCTCCAAAATGTTTGTTTATGGTGAAGTTCACTTTAGAAAAAATCATAATGGACATTTAGCTTTTATGACCAGAAACTCCCTTCATACAAAACAATTCAGGTAATCTATGAATCAATTTCATCTCGCACTCTGTTATCTATTTTTCTTCTGAACAAAATTATAACAGGTAGCAATCACAAATCAAAAAATAATAACTTGTTTATGATTTATGCTTTTTAAATGTCTTACCTGAAACTCCTCCCACCATTTAGTCTTGTCTTCATCAGGGACCACATCGTAGTGATGCCAAGGACCCCGAAATTAAGGCTTGATTGCATGACCCACAGCTGCAATAGCAATCTCAGGGGGCTCCCACCTACGAACAAATTGATTAAATTTTATTTAAGTAAATAAATAAATATAATAAATTAGTCAAAGAACAATATTAACTCACCCATTGCCCTGAGGCCAAATGATAACCCTCCCCTGGTCATCACGTTGGTGTTCCCCTGGTACATCTACTAATTCTGGACGCAGCGGATGTTCATTTTCATCCTCCTCCTGATCATCTAAATCATGAGAAAACTCATCATCTACCTCCAACAAAGCCTCCTGGTTGCCGATGGCCTCCGGTGTCAATCCCAGAGTAGGGATGAATACCATAGGATCATTCGGAGAGGGAAGAGTAGGCTGGGAAGATGTAGTGGGGGAAACCTGTGTGGGTGGGGCACGAGTATAGGGAGGATGAGTGGGGGGCGAGTATAGGAAGGATGAGTGGGGGGGCGAGTATGGGAAGCTGGGGTGGTGCTGAACATATGGGAAGTAGAGGTGGAGATGCGGGTATGGGATGCTGGGGTGGGATTGACAAAATGCGAACTAGAGCTAGAAACTTGAGAAAGGGGAGCTGCCTGGGGGGTGGTAATATGGGAAGCTGGCTTTGGGGTTGGGGTACGAGAACAGGAGGTTGGCTTTGGTGTATGGGTAGCTGGCTTTGGGGTAGGAGTATGGGAAGCTGGCTTGGGGGTGGCAGAATGGGAAGCTGGCTTGGGGGTGGCTGAATGGGTAGCTAGCTTGGGGGTAGGAGAATGGGGAGCTGGCTGGGGAGTGGGAGAATGGGTAGCTTCGCTAGGACAAAGTTTCCGAGAATTTGAAGCAAGATGCCTAGGCGGTATGCACTTCCCTCGCCCTCTAATCACTTTGGCCTTCGGCCGAAAAATGTGGGCTGATGCATCCATCTATTTGTTGATAACAATGGTTAATAAAATGGGTAATTTATCATTGAAAATATGAAACAAAAGATAAGTCATAGATAGGAACCAGTTAAGTCACTTAAGACAAGACAACCAAACCAGCTATGTGTAATAAAAATCATAAAGCTTTACATGATTATTGTTTAATAACAGGATATAATTTTGTTTTGTTTATAAACAAGATATACTATATTATAATAAAAACAAAAAAACATTAATTTTAATAAAAACATTTCTATTTTTATTCCTTAACTAGTGCCTTATTAAGTTAACTCACTTTGTTCCATTATGGATTAGCGAGACAATCTATCTAATAGGGATTGAGATCAGATGATCCCAAAACAGAGGAAAACAGAGACATGTATACCACTATTAATTAGTTTCTAGTATATATATTTATACAGTTCAACTATTCCCTATAAAAACAAAGAATCTAAGAATATTACAAAAGTGAACAAATTAAAAAATGTGTTCTCATGTTGGAAGCAAGGAAAATTGTGGAAGTAAATGGCGAAGGTTTTAAAGGATCACTTCAGTGTATGACGCAATTTTAGTAATTAAATAATTCAGTTTATAAAAAGAAAGTTTCTTCCCATTTGTCTTAGCCTCACCTTACAAACAAGCACAACTTCAAAATCCACATGAAGCATCATGGTTTAAGACTGATTACTGTTTTCTCATTTTCATTCCATCACCCCACAGTTTACTTTTTATTATTAATTTTAATATTCTTTGGTACGTAACTCACCGGGAGTAACTTCTTTCTGGTGTCACCTTTTGCAAAGCAAAGCCTCCCACCAAATCAACTCTCAACACTTCTTTAGCTTCCGGACCTGAGAGCAAATTAAGCACAAATCTTTTGAAGCTAAGAACCCAATTAGAATTAACTTTAATTGATAGAAAAAAAAACAGAACAGTGTCTCGATGACTACCGAATTCATAAGAAGAAAAATTGATAGGGGCAACTTAACTTAATGAAACAATATTGACATCTCCGCAACAAAGAAGAAAAATTGACAGAAAGTACAGTAGATCACATCAACAAATGAATAAAAAAACAGGGGAAAATAGGCTAACTCAGGGGACATCCAGACTGAAAGCAATACTCATAAATGTGAAAGTGACTTAACTAATAAATTTAATTTTTGACACATAAATAAAAATAAAATAAAATAACATCCAAATATTTTGATAACACCAAATTCGTAACATAGGGGTAAATTTAAAATAAAATGACATCCAAATAAGTTGATAACACAAAATATTTAACATACACTACAAATAAAATGAAATCTAGAAGCCTTCATTGTCACTAGAAGCCTTCATTGTCATTATCATCTTCATCATTTTCATTCTCTTCGTTGACCTCCTTATCATCTGTTTCAATGTCTTCGTTGTCCTGATCCCCTTCATCATTGTCATTGTATTCGTTGTTGTTGTTGTCCTCTCCCTCATCTATATCTTCATATTGTCTTATTGGGTCAGCCAAGCCTTGAATTTCTTCTATTTCCTCAATTGGATCAACGTTCAGCATTTGTTCTACTTGGTAAGGATTTTCCTTCTCACTACCACTCACTTCAACATAGCCCCTTGGTTTTTGTTGCGATAGCAACACACCAACTTCGAATGTCTCTGTTACAAGTTTCAGGATAATGGACATAGTAAACTTGTCTAGCATTTTGTGCAAGTATGAACGGGTCATATGAATTATACCTCCTACTCGACTTCAACTCTACAATGTTGAATTGGGGATAGACCCTTGTGCCTCTTGGCCGTCGTGGATCAAACCACTCACAATAAAAAACAGTGATCTTACAATTCAAACCAAGGTAGTTCAATTCATAGATATGTTGGATGATGCCATAAAATTCATCTTCTCCTCCTTCAGTTACACCCTTTACATGCACCCCAAAGTTGGCTGTTTTCTTACCCTCACTCCAGGACTTAGTCTCAAACCGGTAACCGTTAACTAAGTGCATATTCCATGATGTTACCTCTGTATTGGGACCCCAAGCTATTGCTTGTATGACTGGGTCAGTTACCCCATTTCTCTTGTTATGGACCTATAGAAAAGATATCCAAAAGTTAGATGATTGATGATACATGCTTATGTTCAAGGGTTTAAGATTATTTCGGGCATATGACACTTACATAAGTTCGAAACCAACTAGGAAATTCTGCATGTATATGAGGAGATCCGTCTTGACCAATATTAAAGTATTGTTGTAAGAATAAGCTGACAAGTGGATAACATTGATTAGAATATAGATTCATGGTAAGGACACAAGCAAAGGATATCCACTTACTCGAGATATGGTTTAACTTCTGTGCAATTGATAAGGACGTGCACATGAGCAGAAGTCCACTCGGCGTCGGTAGGAGAATGGTCTCCACATGACCTAGCAGAACGTCCGACTTTGTTCAGCACTGACAACCTCTCCTGGACAACATCGTTTCCATTACGAGGATCGTTCCTGAACTGTTGTTTGACAAGGAGCATTCATCCTTGAAATAATGAGAGCAAAAATAGGTTATTTCACGGTGTAAGTGGAATGTACATATTGATCTTTCCGGACGTGATTTGTTACTAACTGCCCGCTTTGCTTCTCCCATCATTCTGTCCAAAGAAAGAACACAAATAGGTTTACCCAATGTAAAAAATAAAGTTTCTAAGGATTACTTGTACAAAATAGCTTAGAAGGAATGCAATGGTGTTATTACCTTTCAAATGGATACATCCAACGATATTGAACCGAGCCACCAAGCATTGCTTCCTTGGGTAAGTGTATTGGAAGGTGTTCCATTGAATCAAAAAGGATGATTTAGCGGCAAGAATCGGCAGTGACAGTCAAACCATGAAATTTTCCCTCCATATGGTAAGGGGAACGCTTTTGTATCATTCATGCATTATGGACATGCTAATCTCCCCTTTGTTCCCCATCTAGACAACATGCCATAAGCCGGAAAGTCATTGATTGTCCAGATCAACACAACTCGCAACATAAAGTTTTGCTTTGTGGAAATATCATAGGTCAAAGCTCCAACACTCCATAACTTCTGTAAATCATCAACCAGAGGCTGCAAATACACATATATATTTGATTTCGGGTTATTCAGACCAGGTCTAAGACAAGTAAGGAACATGTATGGTCTGGTCATGCACATTTCTGGGGGAAGATTATATGGTACGATAACCATTGGCCAACATGAATAAGGAGATGTGTTTGCCTGGATGTATGGTGTAAATCCATCAGAGCATAACCCCAACCTTACGTTTCTGGGCTCACTAGCAAAAGTTGGATGCACATTATCAAAGTGTTTCCAAGCTCCCCCATTAGATGGGTATCGAAGAACACCTGAATTGTCTTTATTCTCATGATGCCATCGCATTTGCACCGCACTTTCCATTGATGCATATAGTCTTTGTAGTCTTGAAATGATCAGGAAGTAGAACATTCTTAGCTTTGGGACATCCTTGTATCGACCTTTCCCAGTTCTGCGAGGCTTATATCTTGGTGCTTGACAAAATTTGCATTGTCGTAAGTCAATGTCTTCCTTATAGTATAACATGCAGCCAGCCGAACAACAGTCTATCTTGACAACATCTAGCCCCAACATAGACACCAGCTTATTCATTTGGTAGTAGTTTCGAGGTATGTTATGGCTTTCGGGAGCCACATCAATAAGCATTTGACCAAAAAAATCTAGACACTTCTGGGGACAATGCCAATTAGTTTGAGCTGCTAACAACCTCACAGCTATTGATAACTTGCAAATTTTAGATCCTTCATAAATGGGTTGGTTTGCTGAGATTAACATTTGATAAAACCGTTGAGCATCTGAGTTAGGTAACTCTTCCTCATTAAAGTCCTCTTGTTCTGTATAAACAACAGGCTTCAATGTGTCATGGACCATTTGATGCATAAAAGTGAAGTGGTCTTCATAATCCATATTTGGCCTATTGCTTGATTCAGTGTAATGCTCGGGTGTCATAGGGAACTCTTCTCCATGGTTTATCCAAACCCAGTAGTTTGGTTTAAACCCACGCCTAAGCAAATGTTCCGTCACAGTAGCTTCATTCAAAATGTGCTCACAGTCACATCGTGAACAAGGACACCTAATTCCCCTATCCGACAAATATTCTGGATTTTGCATAGCCTTGTTCACAAAGCTATGAACTCCAGCTAGGTACTCAGGCCTTAGCCGTCTATGCTCATCAAGCATATCATACATCCAACTACGGTCCTCCATTTCTTCGTATTCAATACAACTATTTTAAACAGGCACAAGAAGTAGCGTCTAATTATCATACACTTAGAATACGAAGAAATTTAACATTCAAGTCTCAACATAAATCCATAATTATTAACAATAGTAAGTAATAAATAGGAAACTGGGTAATTTATCATTGAAAATTGGAAACAAAATTTAAGTCATAGATAGGAACCAGTTAAGTCACTTAAGACAAGACAACCAAACTAGCTATGTATAATAAAAATCATAAAGCTTTACATGATTATTGTTTAATGACATATAAAAGGAATCAGATACCTCTACTATGCTATAAATACACATATGCATGAGCATTAAATTCTAAGTTATACAATAGAGTCTAACAAGAAGGAACAGAGCACTGAGTGCAGAGCACATACATATATAATCTCCATGACGTCAACTACAGGAATTCAACAAAACAAAGAATATTGCCAGATGCTAATTAACAACATAACATTTAGTGTGCTTATACCTTCTCATCAGCAAATATGATTTGCACAATAAGTCAAAATCTATTAATGATTAATCTGTCTAATGTTTTAGCCTCTCTTAGTCTCTTAACAATAAATAGAATATCAAAAGGTTATGAAGTTTGAATTGAAGTTTTTCCAGTAAGATTTTGTTGAATTACATATTTCCTGGTATAAGTTCCTCAACAGAGTCAAAATCAAGTTGAATCCATGACAATTTTCTTCACATTAAATAGAAGATCAACAGGTTATGCAATTTGAATTGAAATTTATTCCAGTAAAATTCTGTTGAATTACATATTTCCCGATATAAATTCCTCAACAGAATCAAAATAAAGTTGAATCCTTGTTAAATTTAGACAAGTAAAACATGAAATATAAAAATACCAAATGGTCCAGGATTTTATGTCCTAGCCAAAGTAACAACAAAAATAATTAGTATTATGTGTTTGGATGTTGGATATGCAGTCAATTTTGAAGAAAGAGAGGACACACAAACTACAAATATAACATAATTTCTAATTAAGAAAATGACATGTGAGTAGTGAATTAGTTGCTTGTATATATACCTTGTTAGACCTGATTTGCTTCAAGGTAGAGTCTAGCTGATGTTGAATATGCTCAAGCACCTTAGCATCTAACTGCTCCAACTCTTCCCTAAGCAGGTTTCTACAATATAATATATATTATACAGATCTATCAAATATATAATTTACTCATCAGATAATCATATACATAAAAAATCTTGTATTTTTCAATAAGAATTGCTATGATTTTCATTGTATTTTTCTCTTGGTTTGTGCAAATCTATATATATATATAAGCATTAAATTAAACATAGATAGAGTAAGAAATAGAAGGTTAAGGAAGGATATATAAATAGAAGTTGATTGATTATTGAATAGCAGTTCATCACGTCACACTACTTCAATTTATTTTATTCCCTCAATTACAATAATATGATACATATATACTATTATATGGATGCCTATATACGTAACCAACCTAAACGCCTTATCATTAATTCATCTCTATGCAGCCAAAACAAAAACTACTTGTTTACTCGTAGAACTATTTTTTTTTATTTCAAAGACTGCATTAATTTGTGATTATAATTTTAAGGACTAAATTCACATTGGACTACAACAAATCAGCGCTTGTAGAAGCAGGTCTAGTATATTGAAGAATTGGCGCTAACAAATGGAAATTTCCAGCTAGATCAATATTCAAGTAAAATCAGTTGTGAATGATATAATGAAATTTGAATATGACATCAGATGATGAATTAACTTTAATAATCAATGAAATGTGCTTGAATTAATGAGTCAACATCGCACGATAAAGAGGACCAAGAAGCAGGACATCAGCTCATGAATACGGAAGAAATTCAATCAATGATTAATTGAAACAAAGCAGGATATCAGCACATGAAGCCAACCAACCCAGGTTTTTAGCCTAAGATTTCAATATTAGAATAGTAAAGTTTTGATGAATATAGGAGCATATCTCACGTGCGAGAACAAATGGCTTTAGCTTATACTAATTCCATAGACAAAACTTTTACTTCAACAAATTAAAGTCCTAAAGTTAGATTGATAAAGACAAAATGCATGTTTTCAGTGCTCCATATGTATCTAATGTATGATCCTAAATCTTATTAAAGCATCTCAGATTTCCATAAAGACAACTCCCCGACAATTGGTTTAACCTATGATTTGAAGTTTCAAGTTGCTGAGAAATTTTGGGAGGAATTGATATTTGAGTAAATAGTTTTCAACACTTAACAAAATAGCACCTACATTATCAAATGATCCATACAAGACTAAAAATTAATTTTCAAAGAGTGGCCATGAATTTTCAAACAATCCCCAAATGTTACTACATGAATACAGCACAATGATTTAGTCATCTGCTGACACAAAGTTGGCATTGAAGCACAAATCTACTTTATAGGTGACCAAACGTGCTACTCTCTGATCCACAAGAAGAAGGAACAATTCAAAGAATATACACTAACTAGATCTATCTGCATATACTTTATCCTCTTTGACTCTTAAAACAATTCAAATTAAGGAAAGAAAAACAACTAAATTCATGAAAACAAAATCAGAACGAAAATCAAGCACAGAAACAAATTCATGAGCTGCTAAAAATGTGAATAATTTCTTCACAATATATATAAGCAGAAACAAATCTCTATAGTTTCCTCTAAAATATTATACATTTAATTGAAAGGTATCATTCTTCCATCAAAGCATTAACATATTGTAGATATTACACATATTGAATCTCTATCTTTGCAGATTAAGTATTAACATATCAGATTGAGTATCGAGTATACAGTGAAAGGAAAATGGGAATGTGAGAAGGATTATAGAAAGTTGATTCAGAATTTTGAGTTTTGTAAGGAAAAGCTCATAAAATTGAATATCTCTAAATATGAAGACAAGGAAAACATAAAATGAGTAAACCTCACTTCAAATTCTCTAAACGTGGAAAATATAAAATCCTACTTTTTATAAAAAAACTATAGCATCAAGACTATGAATATGAACATGCTAAGTGAATAGGAAGAAGCATAATAAGGTGAATAGAAACACAATTTGATAAATGGAATACAAAGGAAACAGGGTGATACACCAAGAATGATTTACAATGAGAGTGACACTCCAAGAATGGCTTAATTTACAGAATTTACAATTTATAGAATGCATCATGCTATGGTTTAATAATCCTTACAGAAAACATAAAATCCTCAAAATATTACACATATTGCAGATTGCCAGATAGGGAAAACATGAGAAAGAGAGACAATAGAGGGGAAACAAACCTTTAGAGAGATGGACCAAGAAGAGGGGCTCTGCGTATATCCACTGCAATGCCTTAGAATCGGTTCCCCTTTGTGAACCCTAATTTCCAAAGCAAATTGGGACAGACCTTTAGGGCATGTTAGAAGCAGCAAATTGAGAAATAGGGAGAGCGCAAGAATGGATGAAACGAACCTTAGAGAAATAGGGAGAGCGTAAGTCGACGAGGAATAGGAAATAGGGTTTTGATGAATGGGGTTTTGAGGCAAGAAGAAGAGGGAATAGGGTTATGATGGTAGCGATGAAGCTCACTGTCGAGGATGGTTCCGGAGACGGTGACGGTTCTGGTGGATTTGGAGGATTTGGACGGTGAAATCGTGAAAGGAGCAAAGGTTAGTGAAAGGCTTAAGCTTGGTGAAAGGCATGGGTGGGTGAAAGGAAGATTTTGGGCAAATTTTATTCCCCTAACTTGTCTCGGCCATGGGGGACGCTTTTTTCAAAAAATTATAGTGTAGGCTAAGGCCGACACAATTTGATAATAAGACCGACACTAAATTTTCCAAAAAATAAGAAAAAAAAATCCTCATTAGGGTCGGCCTAATGTCGGTTCAGGCCGACACTACCAACTATACTAGCATCTGCCTCGAGGCCGACGCTTTATTTTGGCAGCTAAACTGTTGCATTCTTGTAGTGGATGTGGGTTAGCTCGTTACTATCTACGCGTTGCAATATCCCCATCATGGGAAGTATCACCATCATCATCAACTTAGATTTGATTTGAGTGTCAAACTTTAAGATGCCATAACTTTTGCTATATTTGTCGGAATTGAGTTTATTATATATCGGTGTGGGTTAGCTCTTTACGATCTACGCGTTGCAAATATCGCCATCAAGGAAACCATCACCACCATTATACTCACCATTGTCATCAACTTAGTAGATTTGATTTGAGTATCAAACTTTAAGATGCCAAAACTTTTGCTATATTTGTCGGAAATGAGCTTATCATATATCGATTTAGGGTAGCTCGTTACGATCTACGCCTTACAAATATCTCCATCATGGGAACTATAACCACCATGACAATCACCATCATCATCAACATAGTAGATTTCATTTGAGTGTCAAACTTTAAGATGCCATAACTTTTTCTATATTTGTCGGAAATGAGCTTATTATATATCGATTTGGGGTAGCTCGTTACGATCTACGCCTTGCAAATATCCCCATCATGGGAACTATAACCACCATGACAATCACCATCATCATCAACATAGTAGATTTCATTTGAGTGTCAAACTTTAAGATGCCATTACTTTTTCTATATTTATCGAAAATGAGCTTATTATATATCGATTTGGGGTAGCTCGTTACGATCTACGCGTTGCAAATACCCCATCATGGGAACTATAACCACCATGAATATCACCATCATCATTAACTTAATACATTTGATTTGAGTGTCAAACTTTAAGATGCCAAAACGTTTGCTATATTTGTCGGAATTAAGCTTATTAAATATAGATTTGGGGTAGCTTGTTACGATCTACGCGATGCAAATATCTTCATCATGGAACTATCACCACCATGACAATCACCATCATCATCAACTTAGTAGATTTGATTTAAGTATCAAACTTTAAGATGCCATAACTTTTGCTATATTTGTCGTAAATCAGCTTATTATGTATTGATTTGGGGTAGCTCGTTACGATCTACGCGTTGCAAATACCCCATCATTGGAACTATAACCACCATGAATATCACCATCATCATTAACTTAGTAGATTTGATTTGAGTGTCAAACTTTAAGATGCGATAACGTTTGCTATATTTGTAGGAATTAAGTTTATTAAATATAGATTTGGGGTAGCTTGTTATGATCTATGCGATGCAAATATCCCCATCATGGGAACTATCACCACCATGATAATCACCATTATCATCAACTTAGTAGATTTGATTTGAGTGTAAAATTTTAAGATGCCATAACTTTTGCTATATTTTTCGGAAATGAGCTTATTATATATGGATTTGGGGTAGCTCGTTACGATCTACGTGTTGCAAATATCCCTATCATATGAACTATCATCGCAATCACAATCACCATCATCATCAACTTAATAGATTTGATTTGAGTGACAAACTTTAAGATGCCATAACTTTTGCTTTATTTGTCGGAATTGAGCTTATTATATATAAATTGGGGGTATCTCGTTACGATGTACACGTTGGAAATATATCCATCATGGGAACTATCACCATGATGAAAAACACCATCATCGTAAACTTAGTAGATTTGATTTGAACGTCAAACTTTAAGATGCCATAATGTGTGCTATATTTGTCGGAATTGAGCTTATTCTATATCGATGTGGGTTAGCTCGTTATGATCTACGCGTTGCAAATATCCCAATCGTGGGAACTATCACCGCCATGACAATCACCCTCATCATCAACTTAGTAGATTTGATTTGAGTGTCAAACTTTAAGATGCCATAACTTTTGTTTTATTTGTCGGAATTGAGCTTATTATATATAGATTTGGGGTAGCTCGTTACGATCTACGCGTTGCAAATATCCGCATCATGGGAACTATCACCACCATGTCAATTAACATCATCATCAACTTATTAGATTTGATTTGAGTGTCAAAATTTGAGATGCCATAACTTTTTGCTATGTTTGTCGGAAATGAGCTTATTATATATTGATTTAGGGTAGTTCGTTACGATCTACGCGTTGCAAATATCCCCATCATGGGAACTATTATCACAATGAAAATCACAATCATCATCAACTTAGTAGATTTGATTTGAGTGTTAAATTTTAAGATGCGATAACTTTTGCTATATTTGTCGGAAATGTGCTTATTACATATCGGTTTGGGGTAGCTCGTTACGATATACGCGTTTCAAATATTCCCATCATGGGAACTATCACCACCATGATAATCACTATCATCATGAACATAGTAGATTTGATTTGAGTGTGAAACTTTAAGATGTCATAACTTTTGCTATATTTGTCGGAATTGAGCTTATTATATTTCGATTAGGGGTAGCTCGTTACGATCTACGCGTTGCAAATATCCCTATCATGGGAACAATCACCACCATGATAATCACCATCATCATCAATTTAGTAGATTTGATTTGAGTGTCAAACTTTAAGATGCCATAACTTTTGCTATATTTGTCGGAATTGAGCTTATTATATTTCGATTTGGGGTAGCTCGTTACGATATACGCGTTTCAAATATTCCCATCATGGGAACTATCACCACCATGATAATCACTATCATCATGAACATAGTAGATTTGATTTGAGTGTCAAACTTTAAGATGTCATAACTTTTGCTATATTTGTCGGAATTGAGCTTATTATATTTCGATTTGGGGTAGCTCGTTACGATCTACGCGTTTCAAATATCCCCATCATGGGAACTATCACCACCATGACAATAACTATCATCATCAACATTGTAGATTTGATTTGAGTGTCAAACTTTAAGATGGCATATCTTATGCTATATTTGTCGGAATTGAGCTTATTATATTTCGATTTGGGGTAGCTCATTATGATCTACGCGTTGCAAATGTCCCCATCATCGGAACTATCACCACCATCAAATTACTATAATCATAAACTTAGTAAATTTGATTTCAGTGTCAAACTTTAAGATGCCATAACGTTTGCTATATTTGTCGAAATTGAGCTTATTGAATATTGATTTAGGGTAGCTCATTACGATATACGCGTTGCAAATATCCCCATCTTGGGAACTATCACCACCATGACAATCACTAGCATCATCAAATAGTAAATTACATTTGAGTGTCAAACTTTAACATGCTAAAACTTTTGCTATATTTGTCGGAATTGAGCTTATTATATTTCGATTTGGGGTAGCTCTTTATGATCTACGCGTTGCAAATGTCCCCATCATGGGAACTATCACCACCATGATAATCACTACCATCATTAGTAGATTTGATTTGAGTGTCAAACATTAAGATTTCCTAACTTTTGCTATATTTGTCGGAATTGAGCTTATTATATTTCGATTTGGGGTAGCTCGTTACGATATACCCGTTGCAAATATCGCCATCATGGGAACTATCACCACCATGAAAATCACCATCATCATCAACATAGTAGATTTGATTTGAGTATCAAACTTTATGTTGCCATAACTTTTGCTATATTTGTCGGATTTGAGGTTATTGTATATCGTTTTCGGGTAACTCGTTATGATCTAAGCGTTGCAAATATCCCCATCATAGGAACTATCACCACCATGACAATCACCATCATCCTTAACTTATTAGATTTGATTTGAGTGTCAAACTTTAAGATGCCATAACTTTTGCTATATTTGTTGGAATTGAGCTTATTATATATCGATTTGGGGTAGCTTGTTACGATCTATGCGTTGCAAATATCCCCATCATGGGAACTATGACCACCATGACAATCACTATCATCATCAAGATAGTAAATTTAATTTGAGTGTCAAACTGATGCCATAACATTTGCTATATTATTCGGATTTGAGCTTATTATATATCGATTTGGGGTAGCTCATACGATCTATGCATAGCTAATATCCCCATCATGGGAACTGTCACCACCATGACAATCACCATCATCATCAACTTAGTAGATTTGATTTGAGTGTCAAACTTTAAGTTGCCATAAGTTTTCCTATATTTGTCGGAAATGAGCTTATTATACATCAATTTGGGGTAGATTCTTACGATCTAAGCATTGCAAAAATCCCAATCATGGGAACTATCACTACCATGACAATTATCATCATTAACTAAGTAGATTTGATTTGAATTTCAAACTTTAAGATGCCATAACTTTTCCTATATTTGTCGGAAATAAGCTTATTCTACATCAATTTGGGGTAGATTCTTACGATCTATGCGTTGCAAAAATCCCCATCATGGGAACTATCACTACCATGACAATTATCATCATCATCAACTATGTAGATTTGATTTGAGTGTCAATCTTTAAGATGCCATAACTTTTGCTATATTTTTCGGAAATGAGCTTATTATATATCGATTTGGGGTAGCTCGTTACAATCTATGCGTTGCAAATATCCCCATCATGGGAACTACCACCCCCACGACAATCACCATCATCATTAACATAGTAGATTTGATTTGAGTGTCAAACTTTAAGGTGCCATAAGTTTTGCTATATTTGCCGTAATTGAGCTTATTATATATCGATTTGGGGTAGCTCGTTGCGATCTACGTGTTGCGAAAATCTCTGTCATGGGAACTATCGCCACCATTACAATCACCATCATCATCAACTTAGTAGATTTGGTTTGAGTGTCAAAGTTTTTGATGCCATAACTTTTGCTATATTTGTTGGATTTGAGCTTATTAAATATTGATTTGGGGTAGCTCGTTACGATATACGCGTTGCAAATATCCCTATCATGGGAAATATCACTACCATGACAATACCATCATCATCAATGTAGTAGATTTGATTTGAGTGTCAAACTTTAACATGCGATAACTTTTGCTATATTTGTCGGAATTGAGCTTATTATATATCGATTTGGGGTAGATTGTTATGATCTACGCGTTGAAAAAATCCCCATCATGGGAACTATCACTACCATAACAATTATCATCATCATCAACTAAGTAGATTTGATTTGAGTGTCAAACTTTAAGATGCCATAACTTTTGCTATATTTGTTGGAAATGAGCTTATTATATATCGATTTAGGGTAGCTCGTTATAATCTATGCGTTGCAAATATTCCCATCATGGGAACCACCACGACGATGACAATCACTTTCATCATCAACTTAGTAGATTTGATTTATGGTCAAACTTTAAGATGTCATAACTTTTGCTATATTTGTCGGAATTGAGCTTATTATATATCGATTTAGGGTAGCTCGTTACGATCTACGCGTTGCAAATATCCCCATCATCGGAACTACCACCACCATGACAATCACCATCATCATCAGCTTATTAGATTTGATTTGAGTGTCAAACTTGAAGATGCCATAACTTTTGCTATATTTTTCGGAACTGAGGTTATTGTATATCGATTTGGGGTTGCTCGTTACGATATACGCGATGCAAATATCCCCATCATGGGAACTATGACCACCATGACAATCACCATCATCATCAACTCAGTAGATTTAATTTGAGTGTCAAATTTTAAGATGCCATATCTTTTTCTATATTTATCGGAATTGAGGTCATTGTATATCGATTTGTGGTTGCTCGTTACGATATACGCGTTGCAAATATCCCCATCATGGGAACTATCACCACCATGACAATGACCATCATTATCATAGTAGATTTGATTTGAGTGTCAAAGTTTAAGTGCAAAAACTTTTGCTATATTTGTCGGAACTGAGCTTATTGTATATCAGTTTGGGTAGCTCGTTACGATATTCGCGTTGCAAATTTCCCCATCATGGAAACTAAATCCACTACGACAATCACCATCATCATCAACTTAGTAGATTTGATTTGAGTGTCAAAGTTTAAGATGCCCTATCTTTTGCTATATTTGTCGGAATTGAGCTTTTTATATTTCGATTTGGAAAGCTCGTTATGATCTACGTGTTGCATATATCCCCATCATGGGACCATCAGGGGACCTATATCCACCATGACAATCAACATCATCATCAACATAGTAGATTAGATTTGAGTATCAAACTTTAAGATGCCATAACTTTTGCTATATTTGTCGGAATTAAGCTTATTATATAAAGATTTGGGCTAGCTCGTTATGATCTTCGAGTTGTAAATATCCCCATCATGGGAAATATCACCACCATGACAATAAGCATCGTTATCATCTTAGTAGATTTGATTTGAGTGTCAAACTTTAAGATGCCATAACTTTAGCTATATTTGTCGTAATTCAGCTTATTATATATCGATTTGGGGTAGCTCGTTACGATCTACGCGTTGCAAATATCCCTATCATGGGAAATATCACCACCATGACAATACCATCATCATCAATTTAGTAGATTTGATTTGAGTGTCAAACTTTAAGATACCATAACTTTTGCTACATTTGTCAGAATTGAGCTTATTATATATCGATTTAGGGTATCTCGTTACGATCTACCTGTTACAAATACCCCATCTTGGGAACTATCACCACCACGACAAATACCATCATCATCAACTTAGTAGATTTGGTTTGAGTGTCAAACTTTAAGATGCCATAACCTTTGCTATATTTGTCGAAATTGAGCTTACTATTTTTTGATTTGGGTTAGTTCGTTACGATCTACGCGTTGCAAATATCCCCATCAGAGGAACTATCTCCACCATGACAATCACCATCAACTTAGTAGAATTGATTTTAGTATCCACCTGTAAGACGCCATAACTTTTGTTATATTTGTCGGAATTGAGCTTATTATATACCGATTAGGGGTAGCTTGTTACGATCTACGCATTGAAAATATCCCCATCAAGTGAACTATCACCACCATGACAATCACCATCATCATCAACATAGTAGGTTTGATTTGAGTGTCAAACTGTAAGACGCCATAACTTTTGCTATATTTGTCAGAATTGAGCTTATTATATATCGATTTGGTGTAGCTCGTTACGATCTACGCGTTGCAAATATCCCCATGATTGGAACTACCACCACCATGACAATCACCATTATCATCAACTTAGTAGATTTGATTTGACTGTCAAACTTTGAGATGCCATAACTTTTGCTATATTTTGTCGGAACTGAGCTTATTAAATATTGATTTGGGGTAGCTCGTTACGATCTACGCGTTGCAAATATCCCCATCATGGGAACTATAACCACCATGAGAATCACCATCATGATCAAATTAGTAGATTTGATTTGAGTATCAAACTTTAAGATGCCATAAGTTTTGCTACATTTGAAAGAATTGAGCTTTTTGTAAATCGATTTGGGGTAGCTCGACAAGATCTACGCGTTGCAAATATCTTCATCATGTGAACTATCATCACTATGACAATCACCATCATCATCAAAATAGTAGATTTGAATTGAGTGTCAAACTGTAAGATGTTTAATTTTTGTTATATTTTCCTGAATTAAGCTTATTATATATCGATTTGAGGTAGCTTATTACGATCTACGCGTTGCAAATATCCGTATCATTGGAACTACCACCACCATGACAATCACCATCATCATCAACTTAGTAGATTTGATATGAGTGTTAAATTGTAAGATGCCATAACGTTTGCTATATTTGTCAGAATTTAGCATATTGTATATCGATTTGGGGTAGCTCGTTACGATTTACATGTTTCAAATATCCCCATCATTGGAACTATAACAACCATGACAATCACCATCATCATCAACTTAGTCGATTTGATTTGAGTGTCAAACTTTAAAATGCCATAACCTTTGCTATATTTGTCGGAACTAAGCTTTTTTTATATTGAATTGGGGTAGCTCGTTACGATATATGCGTTACAAATACCCCCATAATAGGAACTATCACAACCATGATAATCACGACCATCATCAACATAGTAGATTTGATTTGAGTGTCAAACATTAAGATGCCATAACTTTTGCTATATTTTGTCGGAACTGAGCTTATTAAATATTGATTTGGGGTAGCTCGTTACGATCTACGCGTTGCAAATATCCCCAACATGGGAACTATCACAACCATGACAATCACTATCATGATCAACATAGTAGATTTGATTTGAAGGTCAGACTTTAAGATGCCATAACTTTTGCTATATTTTTCAAAATTGAGCCCATTATATATCGATTTGGGGTAGCTCGTTACGATCTACGCGTTGCAAATATCCCCATCATAGGAACTATCATATTCAACTTAGTAGATTTGATTTGAGTGTCAAACTTTAAGATGTCATAACTTTTGCTATATTTGTCGGAATTGAGCTTATTATATATCGTTTTGGGGTAGCACATTACGATATACAGGTTGATAATATCCGCATCATGGGAACTATCACCTCCATGATAATCATCATCATCATCAACTTAGTAGATTTGATTTGAGTGTCAAACTTTAAAATGCCATAATTTTTGTTATATTTGTCGGAATTGAGATTATTATATATCGATTTGGGGTAGCTCGTTACGATCTACGCGTTGCAAATATCCCCATCTTGGGAACTATCACCACCATGACAACAACCATCATCAACTTAGTAGATTCGTTTTAAGTGTCAAACTTTAAGACGCCATAACGTTTCCTATATTGGTCGGAATTGAGGTTATTATATATCGATTTGGGGTAGCTCGTTATGATCTACGTGTTGCAAATACCCCCATCATAGTAGCTATCACTACCATGACGATCACCGTCATCATCAACTTAGTAGATTTGATTTGATTGTGAAACTTTAACATGCAAAAACTTTTGCTATATTTGTTGGAATTGAGTTTATTATATATCGATTTGGGGGAGCTCGTTACGATCTACGCGTTGCAAATATCCCCATCATGGGAACTATAACCATCAATACAATCACCATCATCATCAACTTAGTAGATTTAATTTTTTTTTCAAACTTTAAGATGCCATAACTTTTGCTATATTTGTCGCAATTGAGCTTTTTATATATCGATATGGGGTAGTTCGTTACGATCTACACATTCCAAATATCCCCGTCATTGGATCTACCACCACCATGACAATCACCACCATCTTCAACTTAGTACAATTGATATGAGTGTTAAACTGTAAGATGCCATAACGTTTGCTATATTTGTCAGAATTTAGCTTATTGTATATCGATTTGGGGTAGCTCGTTACGATTTACATGTTTCAAATATCCCCATCATTGGAACTATAACAACCATGACAATCACCATCATCATCAACTTAGTCGATTTGATTTGAGTGTCAAACTTTAAGATGCCATAATGTGTGCTATATTTGTCGGAATTGAGCTTATTCTATATCGATGTGGGTTAGCTCGTTATGATCTACGCGTTGCAAATATCCCAATCGTGGGAACTATCACCGCCATGACAATCACCATCATCATCAACTTAGTAGATTTGATTTGAGTGTCAAACTTTAAGATACCATAACTATTGCTATATTTGTCGGAATTGAGCTTATAATATATCGATTTGGGGTAGCTCGTTACGATCTACGCGTTGCAAATATCCCCATCATGGGACCTTTCACCACCATCACAATCACCATCATCATCAACTTAGTAGATTTGATTTGAGTGTCAAACTTTAAAAAGCCATAATTATTGCTATATTTGTCGGAATTGAGCTTATTATATATCGATTTGGGGTTCCACGTTACGATCTACGCGTTGCAATTATCTCTATCATGGGAACTACCACGACCATGACAATCACCATCGACATCAAATTAATTGATTTGATTTGACTGTCAAACTTGCTATATTTGTCGGAATTGAGCTTATTGTATATCGATTTGGGATAACTCGTTACAATCTACGCGTTGCAAATATCCCCATCATGGGAACTATCACCACCATGACAATCACCATCATCATCAACTGAGTAGATTTGATTTGAGTGTCAAACTTTAAGATGCCATAACGTTTGCTATATTTGTCGGAATTGAGGTTATTATATATCGATCACTACAAGAAAACAATCTATTAGCATCGGCCAAAAGCCGACGCAAACACAGAAATGCGGACGCAACATAACTAGTTAGCGTCGGCTTTGTGTCGGTGTAGAGTCCGATGCTAAAAACCTCGACACAAAAGTTTGTGTTGCAATTAAGGCTGACACAACATTGTGGCCGTCAAAGCCGACGCAAATGGCGACGCAAAGAGGGATGACCGATGCAAACGGTTGACTGACACAAATTTAAGAAGGCCGACGCTACTAATTAAAAACCCGACGCTAATTTTTTTCCTGTTAGGCCGACACAATTTTTTAAAAAACCGACGCTACTAAATAAAAAGCCTACGCTACTTTTTTACTTGTTAGGCCGATACAAATCTTTTAAAAACCGACAAAACTAATTAAAAGGCTGACGCTAAGTTTTTCTTGTAAGGCCGACACAAATTAATAAACACAAACGCTACCGTTTTTTTTTGTCGTGGAAAGCGTCCATCTTGGCCGACGCTAGCTTTTTTTTTAAAAAAAAATACATTTTTATAAATTCTTTTCCATTGTAATTGGTTGTGCCATACCTACCTATATAAATCAAACAATTCCAATAATTTGAAATCTCAATTGAAACTAATTATTATAAAATAGAACTCTAATCCATTAATACTTGAACTAGTTCATATTTCATATATAGGTTCACTAAACTAGTTCATAAACACAACCTAACACATGTAAACAAGTCTACAAGAGGCTAACGTTATCTACATTAAACAAGTAAACAACTGAGTCAAATCTAAAATAAGTTTATAGAGTTAATATAAATAATCGAAGTCAGCGACGACGGGCACGCTTTTGCATTGGGACATTGGCATCATGTCCCAATGGCTCCTCATCCAAACTCTGATCGTAATCAGGGTGTGCGTGGCTAACACTAGTAGAACCTGCTCTTGACCTCTGATGATCTAACACAGCCCGCCACATATCTCGCATCTCCGCCTCAACACGGGCAGGCCTATCCTCTGCTGCAGCTGCCCTCTCCTCTGCCGCAGCTGCCCTCTCCTCTGCTATAGCTGCCCTCTGCACCACTTCCTCGGCAAGCGAACTACTGTTTGCTGGAGGTGCATGGGAGTCACTAAGTAATGTAGAAACTCCAGGTCGAGCATTCGGAGCCAAGTCAGCGGTGCCATAACACCTGCCTTTTCTCCTACCTGCCACTTTGACCAACACTCCTATTAAGTTACCGAAGGCCCACCAACCTCTTAAGTGACTGCAACTTGTGACTCTAGCATATTCCTATACTCTGACTGCCCAAAACAAAAATAAAAATAGAATCAGATAATAATATCAAAAGTGGGAGAAGTAATAAGTAACAAGACAAAATTGAAAACACTGTTCAGATGAGCAGAACAATGGAAACAGGAGAACCAGCTGCAGTTATTATAATTAATAAACAAATCCTAAAAACAGATATTCCCAGGGATCCAAAATTCAATGTAAAAATGATGCATGACCACATATATAATAGTTCTCGTTGAATTTTCAAAATTCAAAGCTAATTAATTACTACTCCACTAGATATAAATGGAAGTAATGAGAATCACGTGAGATCAGAAAATCCAAAGGAAGGATTAAACAGAAAATTGGGATTATGAAATCACTACTACTAATGATGTTGTTGCTTCTGTACTCATACTGATGCATCAAGATAAAAATGATGAAGAAGTATGTTTTGGAATGAAAAAATAGGTTCATGCGAGTTTTTCAAGGCAGGAACACCATAATCCCTTTAGCTAAAATTTCTAACTTATCATTCATCTTCATGCTTCTCCGTGTTCAGGGGCAGAGGGACTTTTAGGGTAGCAAAACATACATAACAACAAAGCTACAATGTATTTTTATGCAATTATTTTTTGGGTAGCAACTAGCTAGTAGTAGTAACCTTAATTCTCTCTAGCCAGCGATTGCAGCACATGTTCCAGATATTTTTTATACCTCTCAATTATATTGCAAAACAGCACAGCATCAAACAAGAAAATGCTAACAACTTACATATGTGCCGCGAGACCGAGTATCAACCCATCCGCCGGACTTCTTCATGCGAGTGGCCGCAAATAGCTCCGTAACAGTAGGAGGCCTACCATACTTGTTAGCCTAAGAAAAAATAAAAATCCAGTCACAATCGTTCCACAAACAACAAACCACATAAAGTTGACAAGCAGATAAAATTAACACACAAAATTGACAATCACTTACCAATATACGTGCAACCTTGATGTGAGATCGACGCCCTGTAGTATGTAAAGCTCCGCCACGAGTAAAGGCCTGATTTTTCTTATTTCGGGCTGAGATCCTCTTAAAATCATCACTACCCCAATATTCCAAAAGGCCAGCCAAGCCTCCTTACCAATCCAATGTGGTTTAATCCCCGACCTCCTATGCTTTCCAACCAAATCATTAAGGCGTTTTTTAACTTTCTTGGCATACACCTCCTCGATTTTTGCTTCATCAGCAGGATCCTAAGAGACTTTAGACTGTAAAGTATATATATATATATATATATATATATACACAAAATAAGGCAAAATCAAAGTCATGTAAAAGGCAAATAGGTGTAGTAGTAGTAGTTAAATAAAGATACTATATTAGGTGCAAGGCAGTCAATAAAATGCTATACTAGCCTGTGTAATATGTATACAATGAAAAAAAATATGGAAATATCGACATCAAAATAAAGATAACAAGTGAACATTAAAATATGATCTAGTTTGATATGAATAAAAGATGAGGTTGTAGCCTGTAGCAAACCTAAATATTGGAATGATAGAAAACACATAAAAGCAAAGGCTTTAGTAAGAGGCAGGATCAACATCCCAAAGCTCACAATTGCACAAGTCAACCAAGTCATCTCACTAAGTTGTATAAAAGAGCAAGAGGAGTCTATTGAATAATTCAAACAAAGACACACTTACACAAGTCAAAAGTTACATACTCCATTGAACAGACACAGTCAAAGTAAAAATAAAAAAACAAAGATATGATAGACTTGTTGGAGTGGTACTTACAATCCAAAAAAAAAAGTTTCAAGATGATAGAAAGAAGAACGTCTTCAATCATCTTCGGCTTAATCTTGCATATTGTGATTCCAATTGAATTCTGATACCATACCAGTTAATAAAACTGAAACAGAGATAGAAAGAATAGTAGAATACAACAAACACTTTAGGTACTTGAGAGACTTGAATCTCTGCTAACAAATGATCTATTATTTTCCAGATGTCCCTTTCTGTACTCCCTCCCTCTTATTTATATTCATAATTCTCTTTATATGTTACAATCTGTTAAGACAATAGACAATAATAACTACTAACTATTATTTATCCTATTATAATATACTATAGTTACTAGAGCTCAATCTCATTTTGAAAGAAATTATTTGTTGGAAAAAAAAGAAATGTTCCCTGTTAAAATATCACATAAGTCAAATATGGGTATGCAGACATATTAAGTTAGCGGACAGCCACAACTCTTGAGCACTTCTTCAAATTGGACTAAAACAAGACAATGAGATAGAAGGGGGCATAAGCCAATGGAAGAGTGAGAAAATGTATCTTAATCGAAATTGAAGCACAATAGCATTCTCCAAAATGTTTGTTTATGGTGAAGTTCACTTTAGAAAAAATCATAATGGACATTTAGCTTTTATGACCAGAAACTCCCTTCATACAAAACAATTCAGGTAATCTATGAATCAATTTCATCTCGCACTCTGTTATCTATTTTTCTTCTGAACAAAATTATAACAGGTAGCAATCACAAATCAAAAAATAATAACTTGTTTATGATTTATGCTTTTTAAATGTCTTACCTGAAACTCCTCCCACCATTTAGTCTTGTCTTCATCAGGGACCACATCGTAGTGATGCCAAGGACCCCGAAATTAAGGCTTGATTGCATGACCCACAGCTGCAATAGCAATCTCAGGGGGCTCCCACCTACGAACAAATTGATTAAATTTTATTTAAGTAAGTAAATAAATATAATAAATTAGTCAAAGAACAATATTAACTCACCCATTGCCCTGAGGCCAAATGATAACCCTCCCCTGGTCATCACGTTGGTGTTCCCCTGGTACATCTACTAATTCTGGACGCAGCGGATGTTCATTTTCATCCTCCTCCTGATCATCTAAATCATGAGAAAACTCATCATCTACCTCCAACAAAGCCTCCTGGTTGCCGATGGCCTCCGGTGTCAATCCCAGAGTAGGGATGAATACCATAGGATCATTCGGAGAGGGAAGAGTAGGCTGGGAAGATGTAGTGGGGGAAACCTGTGTGGGTGGGGCACGAGTATAGGGAGGATGAGTGGGGGGCGAGTATAGGAAGGATGAGTGGGGGGGCGAGTATGGGAAGCTGGGGTGGTGCTGAACATATGGGAAGTAGAGGTGGAGATGCGGGTATGGGATGCTGGGGTGGGATTGACAAAATGCGAACTAGAGCTAGAAACTTGAGAAAGGGGAGCTGCCTGGGGGGTGGTAATATGGGAAGCTGGCTTTGGGGTTGGGGTACGAGAACAGGAGGTTGGCTTTGGTGTATGGGTAGCTGGCTTTGGGGTAGGAGTATGGGAAGCTGGCTTGGGGGTGGCAGAATGGGAAGCTGGCTTGGGGGTGGCTGAATGGGTAGCTAGCTTGGGGGTAGGAGAATGGGGAGCTGGCTGGGGAGTGGGAGAATGGGTAGCTTCGCTAGGACAAAGTTTCCGAGAATTTGAAGCAAGATGCCTAGGCGGTATGCACTTCCCTCGCCCTCTAATCACTTTGGCCTTCGGCCGAAAAATGTGGGCTGATGCATCCATCTATTTGTTGATAACAATGGTTAATAAAATGGGTAATTTATCATTGAAAATATGAAACAAAAGATAAGTCATAGATAGGAACCAGTTAAGTCACTTAAGACAAGACAACCAAACCAGCTATGTGTAATAAAAATCATAAAGCTTTACATGATTATTGTTTAATAACAGGATATAATTTTGTTTTGTTTATAAACAAGATATACTATATTATAATAAAAACAAAAAAACATTAATTTTAATAAAAACATTTCTATTTTTATTCCTTAACTAGTGCCTTATTAAGTTAACTCACTTTGTTCCATTATGGATTAGCGAGACAATCTATCTAATAGGGATTGAGATCAGATGATCCCAAAACAGAGGAAAACAGAGACATGTATACCACTATTAATTAGTTTCTAGTATATATATTTATACAGTTCAACTATTCCCTATAAAAACAAAGAATCTAAGAATATTACAAAAATGAACAAATTAAAAAATGTGTTCTCATGTTGGAAGCAAGGAAAATTGTGGAAGTAAATGGCGAAGGTTTTAAAGGATCACTTCAGTGTATGACGCAATTTTAGTAATTAAATAATTCAGTTTATAAAAAGAAAGTTTCTTCCCATTTGTCTTAGCCTCACCTTACAAACAAGCACAACTTCAAAATCCACATGAAGCATCATGGTTTAAGACTGATTACTGTTTTCTCATTTTCATTCCATCACCCCACAGTTTACTTTTTATTATTAATTTTAATATTCTTTGGTACGTAACTCACCGGAAGTAACTTCTTTCTGGTGTCACCTTTTGCAAAGCAAAGCCTCCCACCAAATCAACTCTCAACACTTCTTTAGCTTCCGGACCTGAGAGCAAATTAAGCACAAATCTTTTGAAGCTAAGAACCCAATTAGAATTAACTTTAATTGATAGAAAAAAAAACAGAACAGTGTCTCGATGACTACCGAATTCATAAGAAGAAAAATTGATAGGGGCAACTTAACTTAATGAAACAATATTGACATCTCCGCAACAAAGAAGAAAAATTGACAGAAAGTACAGTAGATCACATCAACAAATGAATAAAAAAACAGGGGAAAATAGGCTAACTCAGGGGACATCCAGACTGAAAGCAATACTCATAAATGTGAAAGTGACTTAACTAATAAATTTAATTTTTGACACATAAATAAAAATAAAATAAAATAACATCCAAATATTTTGATAACACCAAATTCGTAACATAGGGGTAAATTTAAAATAAAATGACATCCAAATAAGTTGATAACACAAAATATTTAACATACACTACAAATAAAATGAAATCTAGAAGCCTTCATTGTCACTAGAAGCCTTCATTGTCATTATCATCTTCATCATTTTCATTCTCTTCGTTGACCTCCTTATCATCTGTTTCAATGTCTTCGTTGTCCTGATCCCCTTCATCATTGTCATTGTATTCGTTGTTGTTGTTGTCCTCTCCCTCATCTATATCTTCATATTGTCTTATTGGGTCAGCCAAGCCTTGAATTTCTTCTATTTCCTCAATTGGATCAACGTTCAGCATTTGTTCTACTTGGTAAGGATTTTCCTTCTCACTACCACTCACTTCAACATAGCCCCTTGGTTTTTGTTGCGATAGCAACACACCAACTTCGAATGTCTCTGTTACAAGTTTCAGGATAATGGACATAGTAAACTTGTCTAGCATTTTGTGCAAGTATGAACGGGTCATATGAATTATACCTCCTACTCGACTTCAACTCTACAATGTTGAATTGGGGATAGACCCTTGTGCCTCTTGGCCGTCGTGGATCAAACCACTCACAATAAAAAACAGTGATCTTACAATTCAAACCAAGGTAGTTCAATTCATAGATATGTTGGATGATGCCATAAAATTCATCTTCTCCTCCTTCAGTTACACCCTTTACATGCACCCCAAAGTTGGCTGTTTTCTTACCCTCACTCCAGGACTTAGTCTCAAACCGGTAACCGTTAACTAAGTGCATATTCCATGATGTTACCTCTGTATTGGGACCCCAAGCTATTGCTCGTATGACTGGGTCAGTTACCCCATTTCTCTTGTTATGGACCTATAGAAAAGATATCCAAAAGTTAGATGATTGATGATACATGCTTATGTTCAAGGGTTTAAGATTATTTCGGGCATATGACACTTACATAAGTTCGAAACCAACTAGGAAATTCTGCATGTATATGAGGAGATCCGTCTTGACCAATATTAGAGTATTGTTGTAAGAATAAGCTGACAAGTGGATAACATTGATTAGAATATAGATTCATGGTAAGGACACAAGCAAAGGATATCCACTTACTCGAGATATGGTTTAACTTCTGTGCAATTGATAAGGACGTGCACATGAGCAGAAGTCCACTCGGCGTCGGTAAGAGAATGGTCTCCACATGACCTAGCAGAACGTCCGACTTTGTTCAGCACTGACAACCTCTCCTGGACAACATCGTTTCCATTACGAGGATCGTTCCTGAACTGTTGTTTGACAAGGAGCATTCATCCTTGAAATAATGAGAGCAAAAATAGGTTATTTCACGGTGTAAGTGGAATGTACATATTGATCCTTCCGGACGTGATTTGTTACTAACTGCCCGCTTTGCTTCTCCCATCATTCTGTCCAAAGAAAGAACACAAATAGGTTTACCCAATGTAAAAAATAAAGTTTCTAAGGATTACTTGTACAAAATAGCTTAGAAGGAATGCAATGGTGTTATTACCTTTCAAATGGATACATCCAACGATATTGAACCGAGCCACCAAGCATTGCTTCCTTGGGTAAGTGTATTGGAAGGTGTTCCATTGAATCAAAAAGGATGATTTAGCGGCAAGAATCGGCAGTGACAGTCAAACCATGAAATTTTCCCTCCATATGGTAAGGGGAACGCTTTTGTATCATTCATGCATTATGGACATGCTAATCTCCCCTTTGTTCCCCATCTAGACAACATGCCATAAGCCGGAAAGTCATTGATTGTCCAGATCAACACAGCTCGCAACATAAAGTTTTGCTTTGTGGAAATATCATAGGTCAAAGCTCCAACACTCCATAACTTCTGTAAATCATCAACCAGAGGCTGCAAATACACATATATATTTGATTTCGGGTTATTCAGACCAGGTCTAAGACAAGTAAGGAACATGTATGGTCTGGTCATGCACATTTCTGGGGGAAGATTATATGGTACGATAACCATTGGCCAACATGAATAAGGAGATGTGTTTGCCTGGATGTATGGTGTAAATCCATCAGAGCATAACCCCAACCTTACGTTTCTGGGCTCACTAGCAAAAGTTGGATGCACATTATCAAAGTGTTTCCAAGCTCCCCCATTAGATGGGTATCGAAGAACACCTGAATTGTCTTTATTCTCATGATGCCATCGCATTTACACCGCACTTTCCATTGATGCATATAGTCTTTGTAGTCTTGAAATGATCAGGAAGTAGAACATTCTTAGCTTTGGGACATCCTTGTATCGACCTTTCCTAGTTCTGCGAGGCTTATATCTTGGTGCTTGACAAAATTTGCATTGTCGTAAGTCAATGTCTTCCTTATAGTATAACATGCAGCCAGCCGAACAACAGTCTATCTTGACAACATCTAGCCCCAACATAGACACCAGCTTATTCATTTGGTAGTAGTTTCGAGGTATGTTATGGCTTTCGGGAGCCACATCAATAAGCATTTGACCAAAAAAATCTAGACACTTCTGGGGACAATGCCAATTAGTTTGAGCTGCTAACAACCTCACAGCTATTGATAACTTGCAAATTTTAGATCCTTCATAAATGGGTTGGTTTGCTTAGATTAACATTTGATAAAACCGTTGAGCATCTGAGTTAGGTAACTCTTCCTCATTAAAGTCCTCTTGTTCTGTATAAACAACAGGCTTCAATGTGTCATGGACCATTTGATGCATAAAAGTGAAGTGGTCTTCATAATCCATATTTGGCCTATTGCTTGATTCAGTGTAATGCTCGGGTGTCATGGGGAACTCTTCTCCATGGTTTATCCAAACCCAGTAGTTTGGTTTAAACCCACGCCTAAGCAAATGTTCCGTCACAGTAGCTTCATTCAAAATGTGCTCACAGTCACATCGTGAACAAGGACACCTAATTCCCCTATCCGACAAATATTCTGGATTTTGCATAGCCTTGTTCACAAAGCTATGAACTCCAGCTAGGTACTCAGGCCTTAGCCGTCTATGCTCATCAAGCATATCATACATCCAACTACGGTCCTCCATTTCTTCGTATTCAATACAACTATTTTAAACAGGCACAAGAAGTAGCGTCTAATTATCATACACTTAGAATACGAAGAAATTTAACATTCAAGTCTCAACATAAATCCATAATTATTAACAATAGTAAGTAATAAATAGGAAACTGGGTAATTTATCATTGAAAATTGGAAACAAAATTTAAGTCATAGATAGGAACCAGTTAAGTCACTTAAGACAAGACAACCAAACTAGCTATGTATAATAAAAATCATAAAGCTTCACATGATTATTGTTTAATGACATATAAAAGGAATCAGATACCTCTACTATGCTATAAATACACATATGCATGAGCATTAAATTCTAAGTTATACAATAGAGTCTCACAAGAAGGAACAGAGCACTGAGTGCAGAGCACATACATATATAATCTCCATGACGTCAACTACAGGAATTCAACAAAACAAAGAATATTGCCAGATGCTAATTAACAACATAACATTTAGTGTGCTTATACCTTCTCATCAGCAAATATGATTTGCACAATAAGTCAAAATCTATTAATGATTAATCTGTCTAATGTTTTAGCCTCTCTTAGTCTCTTAACAATAAATAGAATATCAAAAGGTTATGAAGTTTGAATTGAAGTTTTTCCAGTAAGATTTTGTTGAATTACATATTTCCTGGTATAAGTTCCTCAACAGAGTCAAAATCAAGTTGAATCCATGACAATTTTCTTCACATTAAATAGAAGATCAACAGGTTATGCATTTTGAATTGAAATTTATTCCAGTAAAATTCTGTTGAATTACATATTTCCCGATATAAATTCCTCAACAGAATCAAAATAAAGTTGAATCCTTGTTAAATTTAGACAAGTAAAACATGAAATATAAAAATACCAAATGGTCCAGGATTTTATGTCCTAGCCAAAGTAACAACAAAAATAATTAGTATTATGTGTCTGGATGTTGGATATGCAGTCAATTTTGAAGAAAGAGAGGACACACAAACTACAAATATAACATAATTTCTAATTAAGAAAATGACATGTGAGTAGTGAATTAGTTGCTTGTATATATACCTTGTTAGACCTGATTTGCTTCAAGGTAGAGTCTAGCTGACGTTGAATATGCTCAAGCACCTTAGCATCTAACTGCTCCAACTCTTCCCTAAGCAGGTTTCTACAATATAATATATATTATACAGATCTATCAAATATATAATTTACTCATCAGATAATCATATACATAAAAAATCTTGTATTTTTCAATAAGAATTGCTATGATTTTCATTGTATTTTTCTCTTGGTTTGTGCAAATCTATATATATATATAAGCATTAAATTAAACATAGATAGAGTAAGAAATAGAAGGTTAAGGAAGGATATATAAATAGAAGTTGATTGATTATTGAATAGCAGTTCATCACGTCACACTACTTCAATTTATTTTATTCCCTCAATTACAATAATATGATCCATATATACTATTATATGGATGCCTATATACGTAACCAACCCAAACGCCTTATCATTAATTCATCTCTATGCAGCCAAAACAAAAACTACTTGTTTACTCGTAGAACTATTTTTTTTTATTTCAAAGACTGCATTAATTTGTGATTATAATTTTAAGGACTAAATTCACATTGGACTACAGCAAATCAGCGCTTGTAGAAGCAGGTCTAGTATATTGAAGAATTGGCGCTAACAAATGGAAATTTCCAGCTAGATCAATATTCAAGTAAAATCAGTTGTGAATGATATAATGAAATTTGAATATGACATCAGATGATGAATTAACTTTAATAATCAATGAAATGTGCTTGAATTAATGAGTCAACATCGCACGATAAAGAGGACCAAGAAGCAGGACATCAGCTCATGAATACGGAAGAAATTCAATCAATGATTAATTGAAACAAAGCAGGATATCAGCACATGAAGCCAACCAACCCAGGTTTTTAGCCTAAGATTTCAATATTAGAATAGTAAAGTTTTGATGAATATAGGAGCATATCTCACGTGCGAGAACAAATGGCTTTAGCTTATACTAATTCCATAGACAAAACTTTTACTTCAACAAATTAAAGTCCTAAAGTTAGATTGATAAAGACAAAATGCATGTTTTCAGTGCTCCATATGTATCTAATGTATGATCCTAAATCTTATTAAAGCATCTCAGATTTCCATAAAGACAACTCCCCGACAATTGGTTTAACCTATGATTTGAAGTTTCAAGTTCCTGAGAAATTTTGGGAGGAATTGATATTTGAGTAAATAGTGTTCAACACTTAACAAAATAGCACCTACATTATCAAATGATCCATACAAGACTAAAAATTAATTTTCAAAGAGTGGCCATGAATTTTCAAACAATCCCCAAATGTTACTACATGAATACAGCACAATGATTTAGTCATCTGCTGACACAAAGTTGGCATTGAAGCACAAATCTACTTTATAGGTGACCAAACGTGCTACTCTCTGATCCACAAGAAGAAGGAACAATTCAAAGAATATACACTAACTAGATCTATCTGCATATACTTTATCCTCTTTGACTCTTAAAACAATTCAAATTAAGGAAAGAAAAACAACTAAATTCATGAAAACAAAATCAGAACGAAAATCAAGCACAGAAACAAATTCATGAGCTGCTAAAAATGTGAATAATTTCTTCACAATATATATAAGCAGAAACAAATCTCTATAGTTTCCTCTAAAATATTATACATTTAATTGAAAGGTATCATTCTTCCATCAAAGCATTAACATATTGTAGATATTACACATATTGAATCTCTGTCTTTGCAGATTAAGTATTAACATATCAGATTGAGTATCGAGTATACAGTGAAAGGAAAATGGGAATGTGAGAAGGATTATAGAAAGTTGATTCAGAATTTTGAGTTTTGTAAGGAAAAGCTCATAAAATTGAATATCTCTAAATATGAAGACAAGGAAAACATAAAATGAGTAAACCTCACTTCAAATTCTCTAAACGTGGAAAATATAAAATCCTACTTTTTATAAAAAAACTATAGCATCAAGACTATGAATATGAACATGCTAAGTGAATAGGAAGAAGCATAATAAGGTGAATAGAAACACAATTTGATAAATGGAATACAAAGGAAACAGGGTGATACACCAAGAATGATTTACAATGAGAGTGACACTCCAAGAATGGCTTAATTTACAGAATTTACAATTTATAGAATGCATCATGCTATGGTTTAATAATCCTTACAGAAAACATAAAATCCTCAAAATATTACACATATTGCAGATTGCCAGATAGGGAAAACATGAGAAAGAGAGACAATAGAGGGGAAACAAACCTTTAGAGAGATGGACCAAGAAGAGGGGCTCTGCGTATATCCACTGCAATGCCTTAGAATCGGTTCCCCTTTGTGAACCCTAATTTCCAAAGCAAATTGGGACAGACCTTTAGGGCATGTTAGAAGCAGCAAATTGAGAAATAGGGAGAGCGCAAGAATGGATGAAACGAACCTTAGAGAAATAGGGAGAGCGTAAGTCGACGAGGAATAGGAAATAGGGTTTTGATGAATGGGGTTTTGAGGCAAGAAGAAGAGGGAATAGGGTTATGATGGTAGCGATGAAGCTCACTGTCGAGGATGGTTCCGGAGGCGGTGACGGTTCTGGTGGATTTGGAGGATTTGGACGGTGAAATCGTGAAAGGAGCAAAGGTTAGTGAAAGGCTTAAGCTTGGTGAAAGGCATGGGTGGGTGAAAGGAAGATTTTGGGCAAATTTTATTCCCCTAACTTGTCTCGGCCATGGGGGACGCTTTTTTCAAAAAATTATAGTGTAGGCTAAGGACGACACAATTTGATAATAAGACCGACACTAAATTTTCCAAAAAATAAGAAAAAAAAATCCTCATTAGGGTCGGCCTAATGTCGGTTCAGGCCGACACTACCAACTATACTAGCATCTGCCTCGAGGCCGACGCTTTATTTTGGCAGCTAAACTGTTGCATTCTTGTAGTGGATGTGGGTTAGCTCGTTACTATCTACGCGTTGCAATATCCCCATCATGGGAAGTATCACCACCATGACAATCACCATCATCATCAACTTAGATTTGATTTGAGTGTCAAACTTTAAGATGCCATAACTTTTGCTATATTTGTCGGAATTGAGTTTATTATATATCGATGTGGGTTAGCTCTTTACGATCTACGCGTTGCAAATATCGCCATCAAGGAAACCATCACCACCATTATACTCACCATTGTCATCAACTTAGTAGATTTGATTTGAGTATCAAACTTTAAGATGCCAAAACTTTTGCTATATTTGTCGGAAATGAGCTTATCATATATCGATTTAGGGTAGCTCGTTACGATCTACGCCTTACAAATATCTCCATCATGGGAACTATAACCACCATGACAATCACCATCATCATCAACATAGTAGATTTCATTTGAGTGTCAAACTTTAAGATGCCATAACTTTTTCTATATTTGTCGGAAATGAGCTTATTATATATCGATTTGGGGTAGCTCGTTACGATCTACGCGTTGCAAATACCCCATCATGGGAACTATAACCACCATGAATATCACCATCATCATTAACTTAATACATTTGATTTGAGTGTCAAACTTTAAGATGCCAAAACGTTTGCTATATTTGTCGGAATTAAGCTTATTAAATATAGATTTGGGGTAGCTTGTTACGATCTACGCGATGCAAATATCTTCATCATGGAACTATCACCACCATGACAATCACCATCATCATCAACTTAGTAGATTTGATTTGAGTATCAAACTTTAAGATGCCATAACTTTTGCTATATTTGTCGTAAATCAGCTTATTATGTATTGATTTGGGGTAGCTCGTTACGATCTACGCGTTGCAAATACCCCATCATGGGAACTATAACCACCATGAATATCACCATCATCATTAACTTAGTAGATTTGATTTGAGTGTCAAACTTTAAGATGCGATAACGTTTGCTATATTTGTAGGAATTAAGTTTATTAAATAAAGATTTGGGGTAGCTTGTTATTATCTATGCGATGCAAATATCCCCATCATGGGAACTATCACCACCATGATAATCACCATCATCATCAACTTAGTAGATTTGATTTGAGTGTAAAATTTTAAGATGCCATAACTTTTGCTATATTTTTCGGAAATGAGCTTATTATATATGGATTTGGGGTAGCTCGTTACGATCTACGTGTTGCAAATATCCCCATCATATGAACTATCATCGCAATCACAATCACCATCATCATCAACATAATAGATTTGATTTGAGTGACAAACTTTAAGATGCCATAACTTTTGCTTTATTTGTCGGAATTGAGCTTATTATATATAAATTGGGGGTATCTCGTTACGATGTACACGTTGGAAATATATCCATCATGGGAACTATCACTATGATGAAAAACACCATCATCGTAAACTTACTAGATTTGATTTGAACGTCAAACTTTAAGATGCCATAATGTGTGCTATATTTGTCGGAATTGAGCTTATTCTATATCGATGTGGGTTAGCTCGTTATGATCTACGCGTTGCAAATATCCCAATCGTGGGAACTATCACCGCCATGACAATCACCATCATCATCAACTTAGTAGATTTGATTTGAGTGTCAAACTTTAAGATGCCATAACTTTTGCTTTATTTGTCGGAATTGAGCTTATTATATATAGATTTGGGGTAGCTCGTTACGATCTACGCGTTGCAAATATCCGCATCATGGGAACTATCACCACCATGTCAATTAACATCATCATCAACTTATTAGATTTGATTTGAGTGTCAAAATTTGAGATGCCATAACTTTTTGCTATATTTGTCGGAAATGAGCTTATTATATATTGATTTAGGGTAGTTCGTTACGATCTACGCGTTGCAAATATCCCCATCATGGGAACTATTATCACAATGACAATCACAATCATCATCAACTTAGTAGATTTGATTTGAGTGTTAAATTTTAAGATGCGATAACTTTTGCTATATTTGTCGGAAATGTGCTTATTACATATCGGTTTGGGGTAGCTCGTTACGATCTACGCGTTGCAAATATCCAATTATATAAACTATCATCACATTGACAATCATCATCATCATCAACATAGTAGATTTGATTTGAGTGTCAAACTTTAAGATGCCATAACTTTTGCTATATTTGTCGGAATAGAGCTTATTATATATAGATTTGGGGTAGGTTGTTACGATCTACGCGATGCAAATATCTCCATCATGGAACTATCACCACCATGACAATCACCATCATCATCAACTTGGTAGATTTGATTTGAGTATCAAACTTTAAGATGCCATAACTTTTGCTATATTTGTCGGAAATGAGTTTATTATATATTGATTTGGGCTAGCTCGTTACGATCTACACGATGCAAATATCCCCATCATGGGAACTATCACCACCATGACAATCACCATCATCATCAATTTAGTAGATTTGATTTGAGTGCCAAATTTGAAGATGCTATAACGTTTGCTATATTTGTCGGAATTGAGCTTATTATATATAGATTTGGGGCAGCTCATTACGATCTACGCGATAAAAATAACCCCATCATGGGAACTATCACCACCATGACAATCACCATCATCATCAACTTAATAGATTTGATTTGAGTGTCAAACTTTTAGATTCCATAACTTTTGCTATATTTATTGTAATTCAGTTTATTATATATCGATGTGGGTTAGCTCGTTAGGTTCTACGCGTTTCAAATATCGCCATCATGGGAACAATCATCACCATGACAATCACCATCATCATGAACTTAGTAGATTTGATTTGAGTGACAAACTTTAAGATGCCATAACTTTTGCTTTATTTGTCGGAATTGAGCTTATTATACATAAATTTGGGGTAGCTCGTTACGATGTACGCGTTGCAAATATATCCATCATGGGAACTATCACCACCATGAAAATAACCATCATCATCAAATTATTAGATTTTATTTGAGTGTCAAACTTGAAGATGCCATAACGTTTGCTATATTAGTCGGAATTGAGCTTATTATATATAGATTTGGGGTAGCTCGTTACGAAATACACGTCGAAAATATGCCCATCATGGGAACTATCACCACCATGACAATCTCCATCATCATCAATTTAATATATTTAATTTGAGTGTCAAACTTTAAGATGCCATAACTTTTGCTATATTTGTCGGAAATGAGCTTAGTACATATCGATTTCGGATAGATCGTTACGATCTACGCGTTGCAAATATCCCCATCATGGGAACTATCACCACCATGAAAATCACCATCATCATCAACTTAGTAGATTCGATTTGAGTGTCAAAATTGAAGGTGCATTACTTTTTCTATATTTGTCGGAATTGAGCTTATTATATATCGATTTGGGATAGCTCATTACGATCTACGCGTTGCAAATAACCCCATCATGGGAACTATCACCACAGTGATGATCACCATCATCATCAACTTAGTAGATTCGATTTGAGTGTCAAACTTTAAGGTGCCATAACTTTTTTTATATTTGTCGGAATTGAGCTTATTATATATCGATTTGGGTAGCTCGTTACGATCTATGAGTTGCAAATATCCCCATCATGGGAACTACCACCACGATAAAAATCACCATCATCATCAACTTAGTAGATTTGATTTGAGTGTCAAACTTTAAGTTGCCATAAATTTTGCTATATTTGTCTGATTTGAGCTTATTATATATCGATATGGGAAGCTCGTTACGATCTACGCATTAGAAATATCCCCATCATGGGAACTATCACCTCCATGACAATCACCATTATGATCAACTTAGTAGATTCGATTTGAGTGCCAAACTTTAAGACACCATAACGTTTCCTATATTTGTCGGAATTCAGCTGATTATTTATCGATTTCGGGCAGCTCGTTACGATCTACGCGTTGCAAATATCCCCATCATGTGAACTACCACCACCATGACAATCACCATCATCATCAACTTAGTAGATTTGATTGGAGTGTTACACTTTAAGATTCCATTACTTTTCCTACATTTGTCAAAATTGAGCTTATTATATATTGATTTGGGGCAGCTCGTTACGATCTACGCGTTGCAAATATCCCCCTCAGGGGAACTATCACCACCATGACAATCACCATCATCATCAACTTAATAGAATTGATTTGAGTGTCAAAATTTAAGATGCCATAACTTTTGCTATATTATTTGGAATTGATTTTATTATATATCGATATGGGTTATCTTGTTTCGATTTACGCGATGTAAATATCCCCATCATGGAAACTATCACCACCATGACAATCACCATCATTATCAACTTAGTAGATTTGATTTGAGTGTCAAACTTTAAGAAGCCATAACTTTTGCTATATTTGTCGGAATTTACCTTATTATATATCGATTTAGGGTAGCCCGTTACGATCTACACGTTCCAAATATCCCCATCTTGAGAACTATCAGTACGATCTACGGGTTGATAATATCCCCATCATGGGAACTATCACCACCATGACAATCACCATCATCATCAACTTAGAATATTTGATTGGAGTGTTACACTTTAAGATGCCATAACTTTTGCTATATTTGTCGGAATTGAGCTTATTATATATAGATTTGGGGTAGCTCATTACGATCTACGCGTTGCAAATATCCCAATCAAGGGAACTAACTCCTCCATGACAATCACAATTATCATCAACTTAGTAGATTCGATTTCGGTGTCAAACTTTAAGACACCATAACGTTTGCTATATTTGTCGGAATTCAGCTGATTATTTATCGATTTTGGGTAGATTGTTAAGATGTACGCGTTGCAAATATTCCCATCATGGGAACTACCACCACGACAATCACCATCATCATCAACTTAGTAGATTTGATTTGAATGTTAAAGTTTAAGATTTCATAACTTTTCCTACATTTATAAAAATTGAGCTTCTTATATATGGATTTAGGGCAGCTCGTTACGATCTACGCGTAGCAAATATCCCCATCATGGGATCTATCACCACCATGACAATCACCATCATCTTAGTTGAATTGATTTGAGTGTGAAAATTTAAGATGCCATAACTTTTGCTATATTTTTCGAAATTGATTTTATTATATATCGATATGGGTTAGCTTGTTACGATCTACACGATGTAAATATCCCCATTATGGGAATTATCACCACCATGACAATAGTCATCATCATCAACTTAGTAGATTTGATTCGATTGTTACACTTTATGATGCCATAACTTGTGCTATATTTGTCGGAATTGAGCTTATTATATATAGATTTCGGGTAGCTCGTTACGATCTACGCGTTGTAAATATCCCCATCATGGGAACTACCACCACCACGACAATCACCATCATCATCAACTTAGTAGATTTGATTTGAATGTCAAAGTTTAAGATTCCATAACTTTTCCTACATTTGTCAAAATTGAGCTTATTATATATCGATTTAGGGCAACTCGTTACGATCTAGGCATAGCAAATATCCCCATCATGGGATCTATCACCACCATGACAATCACCATCATCGTCAACTTAGTAGATTGTATTTGAGTGTCAAACTTTAACATTTCATAACTTTTCCTACATTTGTCAAAATTGAGCTTATTATATATCGATTTGGGGCAGCTCGTTACGATCTACGCGTAGCAAAAATCCCCATCATATGAACTATCACCACCATGACAATCGTAGAATTGATTTGAGTGTCAAAATTTAAGATGCCATAACTTTTGCTATATTTTTCGGAATTGATTTTATTATATATCGATATGGGTTAGCTTGTTACGATTTACGCGATGTAAATATCCCCATCATGGAAACTATCACCACCATGACAATCACCATCATTATCAACTTAGTAGATTTGATTTGAGTGTCAAACATGCCATAACTTTTGCTATATTTGTCGGAATTTAGTTTATTATATATCGATTTAGGGTAGCCCGTTACGACCTACGGATTGATAATATCCCCATCATGGGAACTATGACCACCATGACAATCACCATCATCATCAACTTAGTAGATTTCATTTGAGTGTCAAACTTTAAAATACCATAAATTTTGCTATATTTGTCGGAATTGAGTTTATTATATATCTATTTGGAGTAGCACGTTACGATCTTCGCGTTGTAAATATCCCATTCTTTGGAACTATCAGCACGATCTACAGGTAGATAATACCCCCATCATGGGAACTATCACCACCATGACAATCACCATCATAATCAACTTAATAGATTTGATTGGAGTGTTACACTTTAAGATGCCATAACTTTTGTTATATTTGTCGGAATTGAGCTTATTATATATAGATTTGGGGTAGCTCGTTACGATCTACGCGTTGCAAATATCCCCATCATGGGAACTATCACCTCCATTAAAATCATCATTATCATCAACTTAGTAGATTCGATTTGAGTGTCAAACTTTAAGACACCACAACGTTTGCTATATTTGTCGCATTGCTATATTTCGGGTTGATTGTTAAGATCTACGCGTTGCAAATATCCCCATCATGGGAACCACCACCATCACAATCACCATTATCGTCAACTTAGTAGATTTAATTGGAATGTCAAATTTTAAGATTCCATAACTTTTCCAATATTTGTCAAAATTGAGCTTATTATATATCGATTTGGGACAGCTCGTTACGATCTATGCGTTGCAAATATCCCCATCATGGGAACTATCACCACCATGACAATCACCATTATAATCAACTTAGTAGAATTGATTTGAGTGTCAAAATTTAAGATGCCATAACTTTTGCTTTATTTTTCAGAATTGATTTTATTATATATCGATATGGGTTAACTTGTTACGATTTACGCGATGTAAATATCCCCATCATGGAAACTATCACCACCATAACAATCACTATCATTATCAACTTATTAGATTTGATTTGAGTGTCAAACTTTAAGATGTCATAACTTTTGCTATATTTGTCGGAATTTAGCTTATTATATATCGATTTAGGGTAGGTCGGCACGACCTACGGGTTGATAATATCCCCATCATGGCAACTATCACAACCATGACAATCACCATAATCATTAACTTAGTAGATTTGATTGGAGTGACAACCTTTAAGATACCATACCTTTTGCTATATTTGTAGGAATTGAGTTTATTATATATCTATTTGGGGTAGCACGTTTCGATGTACGCGTTGCAAATACCTCCATCTTGAGAACTATCAGCACGATCTACGGGTTGATAATTTCCCCATCATGGGAACTATCACCACCATCACAATCACCATCATCATCAACTTGGTAGATTTGATTGGGGTGTTAAACTTTAAGATGCCATAACTTTTGCTATATTTGACGGAATTGAGCTTCTTATATATAGATTTGGGGTAGCTCGTTACAATCTACGCGTTGCAAATATCCCCATCATGGGAACTATCACCTCCATGACAATCACCATTATGATAAACTTAGTAGATTCAATTTGAGTGTCAAACTTTAAGAAACCATAACGTTTGCTATATTTGTTAGAATTCAGATTATTATATACCGATTTGGGTATCTTGTTACGATGTAGAAGTTGAAAATATTCCCATCATGGGAACTATCACCACCATGAAAATCACCATCATCATCAACTTAGTAGATTTAATTTGAGTGTCAAACTTTAAGATGCCATAAGTTTTGCTTTATTTGTCGGAATTGAGCTTATTATATATAGATTTGGGGTAGCTCGATGTGATCAAAGCGGTGCAAATATCCCCATTATGGAAAGAATCACCACCATGACAATCACCATCATCATCAACTTAGTGGATTTGATTTGATTATCCAAATTTAAGATGGCATAATTTTTTCTATATTTGTCGGAATTGAGCTTATTATATATCGATTTGGGGTAGCACGTTACGATCTACGCGTTGCAAATATCTCCATCGTGGAAACTATCACCTCTATGACAATCACCATTATCATCAACTTAGTAGATTCGATTTGGGTGTCAAACTTTAAGATGTCATATCTTTTGCTATATTTGTCAGAATTGAGCTTATTATAAATCAATTTGTGGTAGCTCGTTAGGATCTACGCGTTGATAATATCCCCATCATGGGAACTATCACATCGACGACAATCACCATCATCATCAACTTAGAAGATTTGATTGGAATGTCAAACTTTAAGATACCATAACTTTTGCTACATTTGTCAAAATTGAGCTTATTATATATCGATTTAGGGCAACTCGTTACGATCTACGCGTTGCAAATATCCCCATCATGGAAACTATCACTTCCATGACAATTACCATCATCAACAACTGAGTAGATTTGTTTTGAGTGTCAAACAGTAAGACGCCATAACATTTGCTATATTTGTCGGAATTGAGCTGATTATTTATCGATTTGGGGAAGATGGTTAAGATTACGCGTTGCAAATATCCCCATCATGGGAACTACCACCACCACGACAATCACCATCATCATCAACTTAGTAGATTTGATTCGAATGTCAAAGTTTAAGATTCCATAACATTTCCTACATTTGTCAAAATTGAGCTTATTATATATCGATTTAGGGCAGCTCGTTACGATCTACGCGTAGCAAATATCCCCATCATGGGATCTATCACGACCATGACAATCACCATCATCATCAACTTAGTAGATTGTATTTGAGTGTCAAACTTTAACATTCCATAACTTTTCCTACATTTGTCACCATCATCATGGGAACTATCACCACCATGACCATCACCATCATTTTAGTAGATTTGATTTGAGTGTCAAAATTTAAGATGCCATAACGTTTGCTATATTTGTCGGAATTCACCTGATTATTTATCGATTTCGGGTTGATTGTTAACATCTACGCGTTGCAAATATCCCCATCATGGGAACTACCACCATTATCACAATCACCATCATCGTCAGTAGATTTGATTTGTATGTCGAATTTTAAGATTCCATAACTTTTCCAACATTTGTCAAAATTGAGCTTATTATATATCGATTTGGGGCAGCTCGTTATGATCTACGCGTTGCAAATATCTCCATCATCAGAACTACCACCACCATGACAATCACCATCATCATCAAATTAGTAGATTTGATTTGAGTGTCAAACTTTAAGATGCCATAACTATTGCTATATTTGTCGGAATTGAGCTTATAATATATCGATTTGGGGTAGCTCGTTACGATCTACGCGTTGCAAATATCCCCATCATGGAACCTTTCACCACCATCACAATCACCATCATCATCAACTTAGTAGATTTGATTTGAGTGTCAAACTTTAAAAAGCCATAACTTTTGCTGTATTTGTCGTAATTGAGCTTATTATATATCGATTTGGGTTAACTCGTTACAATGTACGCGTTGCAAATATCCCCATCATGGGAACTATCACCACCATGACAATCACCATCATCATCAACTTAGTAGAATTGATTTGAGTGTCAAAATTTAAGATGCCATAACTTTTGCTGTATTTGTTGTAATTGAGCTTATTATATATCGATTTGGGGTAACTCGTTACAATGTACGTGTTGCAAATATCCCCATCATGGGAACTATCACCACCATGACAATCACCATCATCATCAACTTTGTTGATTTGATTTGAGTGTCAAACTTTAAGTTGCCATAAATTTTGGTATATTTGTCAGAATTGAGCTTCTTATATATCGATTTGGGTTTGCTCGTTTTGATATACTCGTTCAAAATATCTATATTATGGGAACTATCACCACCATGACAATCACCATCATCATCAACTTAGTTGATTTGATTTGAGTGTCAAACTTTAAGTTGCCATAAATTTTGCTATATTTGTCGGAATTGAGCTTATTATATATCGATTTGGGTTTGTTCGTTATGATATACTCATTCAAAATATCTATATTATGGGAACTATCACCACCATGACAATCACCATCATCATCAACTTAGTAGATTTTATTTGAGTGTCAAACTTTGAGATACCATAACTTTTGCTATATTTGTCGGAATTGAGTTTATTATATATCGATTTGGAGTAGCTCGTTACGATCTATGCGTTGCAAATATCCCCAACATGGGAACTATCACAACCATGACAATCACCATCATGATCAACATAGTAGATTTGATTTGAAGGTCAGACTTTAAGATGCCATAACTTTTGCTATATTTTTCAAAATTGAGCCCATTATATATCAATTTGGGGTAGCTCATTACGATGTACGCGTTGCAAATATCCCCATCATAGGAACTATCGTATTCAACTTAGTAGATTTGATTTGAGTGTCAAAGTTTAAGATGCCATAACTTTTGCTATATTTGTTGGAATTGAGCTTATTATATATCGATTTGGGGTAGCACATTACGATATACAGGTTGATAATATCCCCATTATGGGAACTATCACCTCCATGATCATCATCATCATCAACTTAGTAGATTTGATTTGAGTGTCAAACTTTAAAATGCCATAATTTTTGTTATATTTGTCGGAATTGATATTATTATATATCGATTTGGGGTAGCTCGTTACGATCTACCCGTTGCAAATATCCCCATCTTGGGAACTATCACCACCATGACAACAACCATCATCATCAACTTAGTAGATTCGATTTGAGTGTCAAACTTTAAGACGCCATAACGTTTGCTATATTTGTTGGAATTGAGTTTATTATATATCGATTTGGGGGAGCTCGTTACGATCTACGCGTTGCAAATATTCCCATCATGGGAACTATAACCATCATCACAATCACCATCATCATCAACTTAGTAAATTTGATTTTTTTGTCAAACTTTAAGATGCCATAACTTTTGCTATATTTGTCGCAATTGAGCTTTTTATATATCGATATGGGGTAGTTCGTTATGATCTACACATTCCAAATATCCCCGTCATTGGATCTACCACCACCATGACAATCACCATCATCATCAACTTAGTAGATTTGATATGAGTGTTAAACTGTAAGATGCCATAACGTTTGCTATATTTGTCAGAATTTAGCTTATTGTATATCGATTTGGGGTAGCTCGTTACGATTTACATGTTTCAAACATCCCCATCATTGGAACTATAACAACCATGACAATCACCATCATCATCAACTTAGTCGATTTGATTTGAGTGTCAAACTTTAAAATGCCATAACCTTTGCTATATTTGTCGGAACTAAGCTTTTTTTATATTGAATTGGGGTAGCTCGTTACAATATATGCGTTACAAATACCCCCATAATAGGAACTATCACCACCATGATAATCACGACCATCATCAACATAGTAGATTTGATTTGAGTGTCAAACTTTAAGATGCCATAACTTTTGCTATATTTTTCAAAATTGAGCCCATTATATATCGATTTGGGGTAGCTCGTTACGATCTACGCGTTGCAAATATCCCCATCATAGGAACTATCATATTCAACTTAGTAGATTTGATTTGAGTGTCAAAGTTTAAGATGCCATAACTTTTGCTATATTTGTCGGAATTGAGCTTATTATATATCGATTTGGGGTAGCACATTACGATATACAGGTTGATAATATCCCCATCATGGGAACTATCACCTCCATGATAATCATCATCATCAATTTAGTAGATTTTATTTGAGTGTCAAACTTTAAAATGCCATAATTTTATTATATTTGTCGGAATTGAGATTATTATATATCGATTTGGGGTGGCTCGTTACGATCTAAGCGTTGCAAATATCCCTATCATGGGAACAATCACAGCCATGACAATTACCATTCACATCAATTTGCTAGATTTGAATTGTGTGTCAAACTTTAAGATGCCATAACTTTTGTTATATTTGTCGGAATTGAGCTTATTTTATATCGATTTGTGGTAGCTCGTTACGATGTACGCGTTGCAAATATCCCCATCATGGAAACTATCAACACCATGACAATCACCATCATCATCAACTTAGTAGATTTGATTTGAATTTCAAACTTTAAAAAGCCATAACTTTTGCTGTATTTGTCGTAATTGAGCTTTTTATATATCGATTTGAGGTAACTCGTTACAATGTACGCATTGCAATAATCCCCATCATGGGAACTATCACCACCATGACAATCACCATCATCATCAACATAGTTGATTTGATTTGAGTGTCAAACTTAAAGTTGCCATAAATTTTGCTATTTTTGTCGGAATTGAGTTTGTTATATATCGATTTGGGTTACCTCGTTACGGTATATTCGTTGCAAATATCTCCATTATGGGAACTATGACCACCATCCAATCACCACCATGATCAAATTAGTAGATTTGATTTGAGTGTCAAACTTTAAATCCCATAATATTTGCTATCATTGTCGGAATTGAGCTTATTATATATCGATTTGGCGTACCATGTTACGATCTACGCGTTGCAAATATCCCAATCATGGGAACTATCACGACCATGACAATAACCATCGACATCAATTGGTAGATTCGATTTGAGTGTCAAACTTTAAGATGCTATAACGTTTGCTATAATTGTCGGAATTGAGCTTATTATATATCGATTTGGAGTAGCTCGTTACAATGTATGCATTGCAAATATCCGTATCATGGGAACAATCACCACCATGACAATCACCATCATCATCAACATAGTTGATTTGATTTGCGTGACAAACTTTAAGTTGCCATAAATTTTGCTATATTTGTTGGAATTGAGTTTGTTATATATCGATATGGGTTACCTCGTTACGATATACTCGTTGCAAATACCTCCATTATGGGAACTATCACCACCATCATCAAATTAGTAGATTTGATTTGAGTGTCAAACTTTAAGATGCGAAAACTTTTGCTATATTTGTCGGAATTGAGCTTATTATATATCGATTTGGGGTACCACGTTACGATCTACGCGTTGCAAATATCCCGATCACGGCAACTATCACGACCATGACAATAACCATGGACATAAACTTAGTAGATTCGATTTGAGTGTCAAACTTTAAGATGCTATAACGTTTGCTATATTTGTCGGAATTGAGCTTATTATATATCGATTTGGAGTAGCTCGTTACAATCTATGCATTGCAAATATCCCTATCATTGGAACTATCTCCACCATGACAATCACCATCATCACCAACTTAGTAGATTTGATTTGAAATTCAAACTTTAAGATGCCATAACTTTTGCTATATTTGTCGGAATTGAGCTCATTATATATCGATTTGGGGTAGCTAATTACGATCTACGCGTTGCAAATATCTCCATCATCAGAACTACCACCACCATGACAATCACCATCATCATTAAATTAGTAGATTTCATTTGAGTATCAAACTTTAAGATGCCATAACTATTGCTATATTTGTCGGAATTAAGCTTATAATATATCGATTTGGGGTAGCTCGTTACGATCTACGCGTTGCAAATATCCCCATCATGGGACCTTTCACCACCATCACAATCACCATCAACATCAACTTAGTAGATTTGATTTGAGTGTCAAACTTTAAAAAGCCATAACTTTTGCTGTATTTGTCGTAATTGAGCTTATTATATATTGATTTGGGGTAACTCGTTACAATATACGCGTTGCAAATATCCCCATCATGGGAACTATCACCACCATGACAATCACCATCATCATCAACATAGTTCATTTGATTTGCGTGTGAAACTTTAAGTTGCCATAAATTTAGCTATATTTGTCGGAATTGAGTTTGTTATATATCGATTTGGGTTAGCTCGTGACGATATACTCGTTGCAAATATCTCCATTATGGGAACTACCACAACCATGAAATTCACCATCATCATCAACTTAGTAAATTTGATTTGTGTGTCAAACTTTAAGATGCCATAACTTTTTCTATATTTGTCAGGTTTGAGCTTACTATATATTGATTTGCGGTAGCACGTTACGATCTACGCGTTGCAAATATCCCCATCATGGGAACTATCACCACCATGACAATCACCTTCATCATCAACTTAGTAGATTTGATTTGAATGTCAAATTTAAGATGCTATAACGTTTGTTATATTTGTCGGAATTGAGCTTATTATTTATCGATTTGGAGTAGCTCGTTACGATCTATGCGTTGCAAATATCCCAAACATGGCAACTATCACAACCATGACAATCACCATCATCATCAACTCAGTAGATTTGATTTGAAGGTCAGACTTTAAGATGCCGTAACTTTTGCTATATTTGTCGGAAATGAGCCCATTATATATCGATTTGGGGTAGCTCGTTACGATGTACGCGTTGCAAATATCCCCATCATAGGAACTATCACCATCATGAAAATCACCATCATTATCAACTTAGTAGATTTGATTTGAGTGTCAAACTTTACGAAGCCATAACTTTTGCTATATTTGTCGGAATTGAGCTTATTATATATCCATTTGGGGTAGCACGTTACGATATACGGGTTGATAATATCCCCATCATGGGAACTATCACCATCATCATCACATTAGTAGATTTGATTTAAGTGTCAAACTTTAAGATACCATAACTTTTGCTATATTTGTTGGAATTGAGTTTATTATATGTCGATTTGGGGTAGCTCGTTACGATCTACGCATTGCAAATATCCCCATCATAGGAACTATCACCACCATGACAATCACCATCATCATAAAATTATTAGATTTGATTTGAGTGTTAATCTTTAAGATGCCATAACTTTTTCTATATTTGTCGGAATTGAGCTTATTATATATCGATTTGGGTACCACGTTACGAACTACGCGTTGCAAATATCCCTATCATGGGAACTATCACCACTATAACAATCACCATCGACATCAACTTAGTATATTCGATTTGAGTGTCAAACTTTAAGATGCTATAACATTTGCTATATTTGTCGGAATTGAGCTTATTATATATCGATTTGGAGTAGCTCGTTACGATCTATGCGTTGCAAATATCCCCATCATGAGTACTATAACCACCAAGACAATCATCATCATCATCAACTTAGTAGATTTGATTTAAGTGTCAAAATTTAAAATGCCATAATTATTGCTATATTTGTCGGAATTGAGCTTATTATATATCGATTTGGGGTTTCACGTTACGATCTACGCGTTGCAAATATCTTTATCATGGGAACTACCACGACCATGACAATCACCATCGACATCAACCTAATTGATTTGATTTGACTGTCAAACTTGCTATATTTGTCGGAATTGAGCTTATTGTATATCGATTTGGGATAACTCGTTACAATCTACGCGTTGCAAATATCCCCATCATGGGAACTATCACCACCATGACAATCACCATCATCATCAACTGAGTAGATTTGATTTGAGTGTCAAACTTTAAGATGCCATAACGTTTTGCTATAGTTGTCGGAATTGAGGTTATTATATATCGATCACTACAAGAAAACAGTCTATTAGCATCGGCCAAAAGCCGACGCAAACACAGAAATGCGGACGCAACACAACTAGTTAGCGTCGGCTTTGTGTCGGTGTAGAGTCCGATGCTAAATACCTCGACACAAAAGTTTGTGTTGCAATTAAGGCTGACACAACATTGTGGCCGTCAAAGCCGACGCAAATGGCGACGCAAAGAGGGATGACCGATGCAAACGGTTGACTGACACAAATTTAAGAAGGCTGACGCTACTAATTAAAAAGCCGACGCTAATTTTTTTCTAGTTAGGCCGACACAATTTTTTAAAAAACCGACGCTACTAAATAAAAAGCCTACGCTACTTTTTTACTTGTTAGGCCGATACAAATCTTTTAAAAACCGACAAAACTAATTAAAAGGCTGACGCTAAGTTTTTCTTGTAAGGCCGACACAAATTAATAAACACAAACGCTACCGTTTTTTTTGACGTGGAAAGCGTCCATCTTGGCCGACGCTTGCTTTTTTTTAAAAAAAAAAATACATTTTTATAAATTCTTTTCCATTGTAATTGGTTGTGCCATACCTGCCTATATAAATCAAACAATTCTAATAATTTGAAATCTCAATTGAAACTAATTATTATAAAATAGAACTCTAATCCATTAATACTTGAACTAGTTCATATTTCATATATAGGTTCACTAAACTAGTTCATAAACACAACCTAACACATGTAAACAAGTCTACAAGAGGGTAACGTTATCTACATTAAACAAGTAAACAACTGAGTCAAATCTAAAATAAGTTTATAGAGTTAATATAAATAATCGAAGTCAGCGACGACGGACACGCTTTTGCATTGGGACATTGGCATCATGTCCCAATGGCTCCTCATCCAAACTCTAATCGTAATCAGGGTGTGCGTGGCTAACACTAGTAGAACCTGCTCTTGACCTCTGATGATCTAACACAGCCCGCCACATATCTCGCATCTCCGCCTCAACACGGGCAGGCCTATCCTCTGCTGCAGCTGCCCTCTCCTCTGCCGCAGCTGCCCTCTCCTCTGCTATAGCTGCCCTCTGCACCACTTCCTCGGCAAGCGAACTACTGTTTGCTGGAGGTGCATGGGAGTCACTAAGTAATGTAGAAACTCCAGGTCGAGCATTCGGAGCCAAGTCAGCGGTGCCATAACACCTGCCTTTTCTCCTACCTGCCACTTTGACCAACACTCCTATTAAGTTACCGAAGGCCCACCAACCTCTTAAGTGACTGCAACTTGTGACTCTAGCATATTCCTATACTCTGACTGCCCAAAACAAAAATAAAAATAGAATCAGATAATAATATCAAAAGTGGGAGAAGTAATAAGTAACAAGACAAAATTGAAAACACTGTTCAGATGAGCAGAACAATGGAAACAGGAGAACCAGCTGCAGTTATTATAATTAATAAACAAATCCTAAAAACAGATATTCCCAGGGATCCAAAATTCAATGTAAAAATGATGCATGACCACATATATAATAGTTCTCGTTGAATTTTCAAAATTCAAAGCTAATTAATTACTACTCCACTAGATATAAATGGAAGTAATGAGAATCACGTGAGATCAGAAAATCCAAAGGAAGGATTAAACAGAAAATTGGGATTATGAAATCACTACTACTAATGATGTTGTTGCTTCTGTACTCATACTGATGCATCAAGATAAAAATGATGAAGAAGTATGTTTTGGAATGAAAAAATAGGTTCATGCGAGTTTTTCAAGGCAGGAACACCATAATCCCTTTAGCTAAAATTTCTAACTTATCATTCATCTTCATGCTTCTCCGTGTTCAGGGGCAGAGGGACTTTTAGGGTAGCAAAACATACATAACAACAAAGCTACAATGTATTTTTATGCAATTATTTTTTGGGTAGCAACTAGCTAGTAGTAGTAACCTTAATTCTCTCTAGCCAGCGATTGCAGCACATGTTCCAGATATTTTTTATACCTCTCAATTATATTGCAAAACAGCACAACATCAAACAAGAAAATGCTAACAACTTACATATGTGCCGCGAGACCGAGTATCAACCCATCCGCCGGACTTCTTCATGCGAGTGGCCGCAAATAGCTCCGTAACAGTAGGAGGCCTACCATACTTGTTAGCCTAAGAAAAAATAAAAATCCAGTCACAATCGTTCCACAAACAACAAACCACATAAAGTTGACAAGCAGATAAAATTAACACACAAAATTGACAATCACTTACCAATATACGTGCAACCTTGATGTGAGATCGACGCCCTGTAGTATGTAAAGCTCCGCCACGAGTAAAGGCCCGATTTTTCTTATTTCAAGCTGAGATCCTCTTAAAATCATCACTACCCCAATATTCCAAAAGGCCAGCCAAGCCTCCTTACCAATCCAATGTGGTTTAATCCCCGACCTCCTATGCTTTCCAAGCAAATCATTAAGGCGTTTTTTAACTTTCTTGGCATACACCTCCTCGATTTTTGCTTGATCAGCAGGATCCCAAGAGACTTTAGACTGTAAAGTATATATATATATATACAAAATAAGGCAAAATCAAAGTCATGTAAAAGGCAAATAGGTGTAGTAGTAGTAGTTAAATAAAGATACTATATTAGGTGCAAGGCAGTCAATAAAATGCTATACTAGCCTGTGTAATATGTATACAATGAAAAAAAATATGGAAATATCGACATCAAAATAAAGATAACAAGTGAACATTAAAATATGATCTAGTTTGATATGAATAAAAGATGAGGTTGTAGCCTGTAGCAAACCTAAATATTGGAATGATAGAAAACACATAAAAGCAAAGGCTTTAGTAAGAGGCAGGATCAACATCCCAAAGCTCACAATTGCACAAGTCAACCAAGTCATCTCACTAAGTTGTATAAAAGAGCAAGAGGAGTCTATTAAATAATTCAAACAAAGACACACTTACACAAGTCAAAAGTTACATACTCCATTGAACAGACACAGTCAAAGTAAAAATAAAAAAACAAAGATATGATAGACTTGTTGGAGTGGTACTTACAATCCAAAAAAAAAAGTTTAAAGATGATAGAAAGAAGAACGTCTTCAATCATCTTCGGCTTAATCATGCATATTGTGATTCCAGTTGAATTCTGATACCATACCAGTTAATAAAACTGAAACAGAGATAGAAAGAATAGTAGAATACAACAAACACTTTAGGTACTTGAGAGACTTGAATCTCTGCTAACAAATGATCTATTATTTTCCAGATGTCCCTCTCTGTACTCTCTGTACTCCTTCCCTCTTATTTATATTCATAATTCTCTTTGTTGGAAATGAGCTTATTATATATCGATTTGGGGTAGCTCGTTACGATGTACACGTTTTAAATTTCCTCATCATGGGAACTATCACCACCATGATGACCACCATCATCATCAACATAGTAGATTAAATTTGAGTGTCAAACTTTAAGCTGCCATAACTTTCGCTATATTTGTCGGAATTAAGTTTATTATATATCGATGTGGGTTAGCTCGTTACGATCTACACGTTGCAAATTCCCCAGCATGGGAACTATCACCCCCATGAGAATCACCATCATCATCAACTTAGTATATTCGATTTGAGTGTGAAACATTAACATGCCATAACGTTTGCTATATTTGACGATTTGAGCCTAGTACATATCGATTTGGGGTAGATTGATACGATCTACTCGTTGCAAATATCCCCATCATGGCAACTATCACGACCATGACAATCACCATCATCATCAACTTAGTAGATTTGATTTGAGTGTCAAACTTTAAAATACCATAATTTTTGCTATATTTGTCGGAATTGAACTTAGTACATATCGATTTGTGGTAGATCGTTACGATCTACGCGTTGCAAATATCCCCATCATGGGAACTATCACCATCTTGAAAATCACCATCATCATCAAATTAGTAGATTCGATTTGAGTGTCAAACTTTAAGATGCCATAACTTTTGCTATATTTGTCGGAAATAAGGTTATTATATATCAATTTGGGGTAGCTCGTTACGATCTACGCGTTGCTAATATCCCCATCATGGGAACTATCACCCCCATGATGATCACCATCATCATCAACATAGTAGATTTAATTTGAGTGTCAAACTTTAAGATGCCATAGCTTTTGCTATATTTGTCGGAATTGAGTTTATTATATATCGATGTGGGTTTGCTCGTTACGATCTACACGTTGCAAATTTCCCCAGCATATGAACTATCACCCCCATGAGAATCACCATCATCATCAACTTAGTAGATTTGATTTGAGTGTCAAACTTTAAAATGCCATAATTTTTGCTATATTAGTCGGAATTGAGCTTATTATGTATCGATTTAGGGTAGCTCATTACGATCTACTCGTTGCAAATATCCCCATCATGGGAACTATCACCACCATGATGATCACCATCATCATCAACTTAGTAGATTCGATTTGCGTGTCAAACTTTAAGCTGCCATAACTTGTGCTATATTTGTCGGAAATGAGCTTATTATATATCGATTTGGGGTAGCTCGTTACGATTTACGCGTTGCAAATATCTCCATCATGGGAACTATCACATCCATGAAATTCACCATCATTAACAACTTACTAGATTCGATTTGAGTGTCAAACTTTAAGTTGCCATAACGCTTGCTAAATTTGTCGGAATTGATGTTATTATATATCGATTTGGAGTAGCTCGTTACGATCTACGCTTTGCAAATATCCCCATCATGGGAAATATCACAACCATGACAATCACCATCATCATCAACTTAGTAGATTTGATTTGAGTGTCAAACATGCCATAACATTTGCTATATTTGTCGGAATTTAGCTTATTATATATCGATTTAGGGTTGACCGTTCAACCTACGGGTTGATAATATCCCCATCATGGGAACTATCACCACCATGACAATTACCAACATCATCAACTTAGTAGATTTGATTTGAGTGTCAAACTTTAAAATACCATAAATTTTGCTATATTTGTCGGAATTGAGTTTATTATATATCTATTTGGAGTAGCATGTTACGATCTTCGCGTTGCAAATATCCCCATCTTGGAAACTATCAGCACAATCTACGGGTTGATAATACCCCCATCATGGGAACAATCACCACCATGAGAATCACCATCATAATCAACTTAATAGATTTGATTGGAGTGTGACACTTTAAGATGCCATAACGTTTGCTATATTTGTCGGAATTGATCCTAGTACATATCGATTTGGGGTAGATTGTTACGATCTACGCGTTGCAAATATCCCCATCATGGGAACTATCACGACCATGACAATCACCATTATCTTCAACTTAGTAGGTTTGATTTGAGTGTCAAACTTTAAAATGCCATAATTTTTGCTATATTTGTCAGAATTGAGCTTAATACATATCAATTTAGGGTAGATTGTTACGATCTACGCATTGCAAATATCTCCATCATGGGAACTGTGACCACCATGATGATCACCATCATCATCAACATAGTAGATTTGATTTGAGTGTCAAACTTTAAGATGCCATAACTTGTGCTATATTGTCGGAATTGAGCTTATTATTAATTTATTTGGCGTAGCTCGTTACGATCTACAAGTTGGAAATATCCCCATCATGGAAACTATCACCACCACGACAATCACGACCATCATCAACTTAGTAGATTTAATTTCAGTGTCAAACTTTAAGTTGCCAGAACTTTTGCTATATTTGTCGGAATCAAGCTTATTATATATCGATTTGGGGTAGCTCATTTAGATCTACGCGTGGCATATATCGCCATCATGGGAACTATCACCACCATGAAAATCACCATCATCATCAACTTAGTAGATTCGATTTGAGTGTCAAACTTTCAGATGCCATAACTTTTGCTATATTTGTCGGAAATGAGCTTATTATATATCGATTTGGGGTAGCTCATTACGATTTACGCGCTGCAAATATCCCCATCATGGGAACTATCACCACCAAGAAAATCACCATCATCATCAACTTAGTAGATTCGATTTGAGTGTCAAACTTTAAGTTGCCATAGCGTTTGCTATATTTGTCAGAATTGAGCTTATTATATATCGATTTGGAGTAGCTCGTTACGAATTACGCGTTGCAAATATCCCCATCATGGGAACTATCACAACCATGACAATCACCATCATCATCAACTTAGTAGATTTGATTTGAGTGTCAAACTTTAAAATGCCATAACTTTTGCTATATTTGTCGGAATTGATCTTAGTACATATCGATTTCGGGTAGATTGTTACGATCTACGCGTTGCAAATGTCCCCATCAAGGAAACTATCACGACCATCACAATCACCATCGTCATCAACTTAGTAGATTTGATTTGAGTGTCAAACGTTAAAATGCCATAATTTTTTCTATATTTGTCGGAATTGAGGTTAATACATATCGATTTAGGGTAGATTGTTACGATCTACGCGTTGCAAATATCCCTATCATGGGAACTATCACCACCATGATGATCACCATCATCATCAACTTAGTAGATTCGATTTGAGTGTCAAACTTTAAGATGCCATAACTTTTGCTATATTTGTCGGAAATGAGCTTATTATATATCGATTTGAGGTAGCTCATTACGATTTACGCGTTGCAAATATCCCCATCATGGGAACTATCACCACCAAGAAAATCACCATCCTCATCAACTTAGTAGATTCGATTTGAGTGTCAAACTTTAAGTTGCCATAGCGTTTGCTATATTTGTCAGAATTGAGCTTATTATATATCGATTTGGAGTAGCTCGTTACGAATTACGCGTTGCAAATATCCCCATCATGGGAACTATCACAACCATGACAATCACCATCATCATCAACTTTTTAGATTTGATTTGAGTGTCAAACTTTAAAATGCCATAGTTTTTGCTATATTTGTCGAAATTGAGCTTAATACATATCGATTTGGGATAGATCGTTACGATCTAGGCGTTGCAAATATCCCCATCATGGGAACTATCACCACCATGATTATCACCATGATCATCAACATAGTAGATTTAATTTGAGTGTGAAATGTTAAGATGCCTTAACTTTTGCTATATTTGTCCGAATTGAGCTTAGTACATATCGATTTGGGGTATATCGTTACGATCTACGCGTTCCAAATATCCCCATCATGGGAACTATCACTACCATGGCAATCACCATCATCATCAACTTTGTAGATTTGATTTGAGTGTCAAACTTTAAAATGCTATAGTTTTTGCTATATTTGTCGGAATTGAGCATAGTACATATCGATTTGGGGTAGCTCGTTACGAATTACGCGTTGCAAATATCCCCATCATGGGAACTATCACAACCATGACAATCACCATCATCCTCAACTTAGTAGATTTGATTTGAGTGTCAAACTTTAAAATGTCATAGTTTTTGCTATATTTGTTGGAATTGAGCTTAATACATATCGATTTGGGGTAGATCGTTACGATCTAGGCGTTGCAAATATCCCCATCATGGGAACTATCACAACCATGACAATCACCATCATCATCAACTTAGTAGATTTGATTTGAGTGTCAAACTTTAAAATCCATAATTTTTGCTATATTTGTCGAAATTGAGCTTAATACATATTGATTTAGGGTAGATTGTTACGATCTACGCGTTGCAAATATCTCCATCATGGGAACTATCACCACCATGATGATCACCATCATCATCAACTTAGTATATTCTATTTGAGGGTCAAACTTTAAGATTCCATAACTTTTGCTGTATTTGTCGGAAATAAGCTTATTATATATCGATTTGGGGTAGCTCATTACGATTTACGGGTTGCAAATATCCCCATCATGGGAACTATCACCACCATGAAAATCACCATCATCATCAACTTAGTAGATTTGATTTGAGTGTCAAACTTTAAGTTGCCATAATGTTTGTTATATTTGTCGGAATTGAGCTTAGTACATATCGAATTGGGGTAGATCGTTACGATCTACACGTTGCAAATATCCCCATCATGGGAACTATCCCCACCATGATCATCACCATCATCATCAACTTAGTAGATTTAATTTGAGTGTGAAACGTTAAGATGCCATAACTTTTGTTATATTTGTCGGAATTGAGCTTAGTACATAACGATTTGGGGTATATCGTTACGATCTACGCATTGCAAATGTCCCCATCATGAGAACTATCACGACCATGACAATCACCATCATCATCAACTTAGTAGATTTGATTTGACTGTCAAACTTTAAAATGCCATAGTTTTTGCTATATTTGTCGGAATTGAGCTTAGTACATATCGATTTGGGGTAGATCGTTTCGATATACGCGTTGCAAATATCCCCATCGTGGGAACTATCACAACCATGACAATCACCATCATCATTAGTAGATTCGATTTGTGTGTCAAACTTTAAGTTGCCATAACTTTTGCTATATTTGTCGGAATCGAGCATATCATGTATCGATGTGGGTTCGCTCGTTACGATCTACGCGTTCCAAATGTCCCCATCATAGGAACTATCACCACCACGACACTAACCATCATCATCAACTTAGTAGATTTGATTTGAGTGTAAAACTTTAAGATGCAATAACTTTTGCAATATTTGTCGGAATTGAGCATATTTTGTATCGATTTGGGATAGCTCATTACTATCTACGCATTGCTAATATTCCCATCATGGGAACTATCTCCACCATGACAATCACCATCATCATCAACTAAGTCGATTCGATTTGAGTGTCAAACTTTAAGTTGCCATAATGTATGTTATATTTGTCGGAATTGAGATTATTCTCTATCGATTTGGAGTAGCTCGTTACGATGTACGCGTTTCAAATATCCCCATCATGGGAACTATCACAACAATGACAATCACCATCATCATCAACTTAGAAGATTTGATTTAAGTGTCAAAATTTTGAAACGCCATAGTTTTTGCTATATTTGTCAGAATTGAGCTTAGTACAAATCGATTTGGGGTAGATCGTTACGATCTACGCGTTGCAAATATCCCCATCATGGGGACTATCACCACCATGATGATCACCATCATCATCAACATAGTAGATTTAATTTTAGTGTGAAACGTTAAGATGCCAAAACTTTTGCTATATTTTTCGGAATTGAGCTTAGTACATATCGAGTTGGGGTATATCGTTACGATCTACGCGTTGCAAATATCCCATCATGGGAACTATCACGATCATGACAATCACCATCATCATCAACTTAGTAGATTTGATTTGAGTGTCAAATTTTAAAATGCCATAGTTTGTGCTATATTTGTTGGAATTGAGCTTAATACATATCGATTTGGGGTAGATCGTTTCGATCTACGCGTTGGAAATATCCGCATCATGGGAACTATCCCAACCATGACAATCACCATCTTCATTACTAGATTCGATTTGAGTGTCAAACTTTAAGTTACCATAACTTTTGCTATATTTGTCGGAATCGAACTTATTATGTATCGATGTGGGTTAGCTCGTTACGATCTACGCGTTACAAATGTCCCCATCATATGAACTATCTCCACGACGACAATAACCATCATCATCAACTTAGTAGATTTGATTTGAGTGTCAAACTTTAAGATGCCATAACTATTGCTATATTTGTCGGATTTTACCTTATTTTATTTCGATTTGGGATAACTCGTTTCGATCTACGCGTTTCAAATATCCCCATCATGGGAACTATCACCACCATCACAATAACCATCGTTATCAACTTAGTAGATTTGATTTGAGTGTCAAACTTTAAAATACCATAACTTTTGCTATATTTGTTGAAATTGAGCTTATTACATATCGATTCGGGGTAGCTCGTTACGATCTACGCATTGCAAATAATCCCATCAAGGAAACTATCACCACCAAGAAAATCAACACCATCATCAACTTAGTAGATTTGATTTGAGTGTCAAAATTTAAGATGCCATAACGTTTGTTATATTTGTCGGAATTGTGCTTATTACATATCGATTTGGGGTAGCTCGTTATGGTCTACGCATTGCAAATAATCCTATCAAGGCAGCTATCACCACCATGATAATCACCATCAACATCAACTTAATAGATTTGATTTGAGTGTCAAATTTTAAAATGCCATAACTTTTTCTATATTTGACAGAATTGAGGTTATTATATATCGATTTGGGGTAGCTCGTTACGGTCTACGCGTTGCGAATATCCCCATCACGGGAACTATCACCACCATGACAATGACCACCACCATCAACTTAGTAGAATTTATTTGAGTGTCAAACTTTAAGATGCCATAACTTTTGCTATAGTTGTCGGATTTTAGCTTATTTTATATCGATTTGAGATAGATCGTTTCGATCTACGCGTTACAAATATCCCCATCATGGAAACTATCATCACCATGACAATAACCATCATCACCAACTTAGTAGATTTGATTTGAGTGTCAAAATTTAAGATGCCATAACTTTTTCTATATTTGTCGGAATTCAGCTTATTACATATCGATTTGGGGTAGCTCGTTACGATCTACACATTGCAAATAATCCCATGAAGGAAACTATCACCACCAAGACAATCACCATCAACATCAACTTAATAGATTTGATTTGAGTGTCAAACTTTAAGATGCCATAACTTTTTCTATATTGGTCATAATTGAGGTTATTATATATCGATTTGGGGTAGCTCGTTACGATCTACGCGTTACAAATATCCCCATCATGGGAACAATCACCGTGATAATAACCAGCATCATCAACTTAGTAGATTTTATTTGAGTGTCAAACTTAAAGATGCCATAACTTGTGCTATATTGTCGGAATTGAGCTTATTTTATATCGATTTGGGATAACTCGTTTCGATCTACGGGTTGCCAATATCCTCATCATGGGAACTATCACCACCATCACAATAACAATCATCATCAACTTAGTAGAATTGATTTGAGTGTCAAACTTTAAGATGCCATCACTTTTGCTATATTTGTCGGATTTTAGCTTATTTTATATCGATTTGGGATAACTCGTTTCGATCGACGGGTTGCAAATATCCCCATCATGGGAACTATCACCACCATCACAATAACCATAATCATTAACTTAGTAGATTTGATTTGAGTGTCAAACTTTAAGATGCCATAACTTGTGCTATATTGTCGGAATTGAGCTTATTATTAATTTATTTGGCGTAGCTCGTTACGATCTACGAGTTGGAAATATCCGCATCATGGGAACTATCACCACCATGACAATCAACACCAACATCAACTTAGTAGATTTGATTTGAGTGTCAAAATTTAAGATGCCATAACGTTTGCTATATTTGTCGGAATTGAGCTTATTACATATCGATTTAGGGAAGCTCGTTACGACCTACGGGTTGATAATATCCCCATCATGGGAACTATCACCACCATGACAATCACCATGATCATCAACTTAGTAGATTTGATTGGAGTGTCAAACTTTAAGATACCATAACTTTTGCTATATTTGTCGGAATTGAGTTTATTATATATCTACTTTGGGTAGTACGTTACCATCTACGCGTTGCAAATATCCCCATCTTGGGAACTATCAGCACGATCTACGGGTTGATAATATCCCTATCATGGGAACTCTCACCACCATGACAATCACCATCATCATGAACTTACAATATTTGATTGGAGTTTTACACTTTAAGATGCCATAACTTTTGCTATATTTGTCGAAATTGAGCTTATTATATATAGATTTGGTGTAGCTCGTTACGATCTACGGATAGCAAATATCCCCATCATGGGAACTATCACCACCATGATCATCACCATCATCTTAGTAGAATTGATTTGGGTGTCAAAATTTAACATGCAATAACTTTTGCTATATTTCGGAATTGATTTTTTTATATATCGATGTGGGTTAGCTTGTTACGATTTACGCGATGTAAATATCCCCATTATGCAAACTATCACCACCATGACAATCACCATCATTATCAACTTTGTAGATTTGATTTGAGTGTCAAACTTTAAGTTGCCATAACTTTTGCTATATTTGTCGGCATATGGCTTATTATATATCGATTTAGAGTAGCCCGTTACGATCTACGCGTTGCAAATATCCCCATCTTGATAACTATCAGCACGACCTATGGGTTAATAATATCCCCATCATGGGAACTATCACCACCATGACAATTACCATCATCATCAACTTAGTAGATTTGATTTGAGTGTCAAAGTTTAAGATACCATAAATTTTCCTATATTTGTCGGAATTGAGCTTATTATATATCGATTTGGGATAGCTCGTTACGATCTACTCGTTTAAAGTGTCCCTATTTTGGGAACTACCCCCACCATGACAATCACCATCATCATGAACTTAGTAGATTTGATTTGAGTGTGCAATTGTAACATGCCATAATATTTGCTATATTTGTCGGAATTGAGCTTATTATATTTCGATTTAGGCTAGGCCGTTATGACCTACAAGTTGATAATATCCCCATCATGGGAACTATCACCACCATCACAATCACCATCATCATCAACTTAGTAGATTTGATTGGAGTGTCAAACTTTAAGATACCATAACTTTTGCTAAATTTGTCGGAATTGAGTTTATTATATATCTATTTGTGGTAGAACGTTACGATCTACGCGTTGCAAATATCCCCATCTTGGGAACTATAAGCACGATCTACGGGTTGATAATATCCCCACCATGGGAACTATCACCACCATAACAATCACCATCATCATCAACTTACAATATTTGATTGGAGTGTCAAACTTTAAGGTACCATAACTTTTGCTATTTCTGTCGGAATTGAGTTTATTATATATCTATTAAGGGTAGCACGTTACGATCTACGCGTTGCAAATATCCCCATCTTTGTAACTATCAGCACGATGAAAATCACCATCATCATCTACTTAGTAGATTTGATTTGAGTGTCAAACTTTAAGATGCCATGACGTTTGCTATATTTGTCAGAATTGTGCTTATTAGATATCAATTTGGAGTAGCTCGTTACGATCTAGCGTTGAAAATATCCCTATCATGGGAACTATAACAACCATGACAATTACCATCATCATCAACTTAGTAGATTCGATTTGAGTGCCAAAATTCAAGGTACCATAACTTTTGCTATATTTGTCGAAATTGAGCTTTTTATATATCGATTTAGGGTAGCTCGTTACGATGTATGCGTTGCAAATATTCCCATCATGGACTACCACCTCGATAAAAATCACCATCATCATCAACTTAGTAGATTTGATTTGAGTGTCAAAGTTTAAATTGCCATAAATTTTGCTATATTTGTCGGAAATGAGCTTATTATATATCGATTTTTAGGTAGCTCGTTACGATCTACGCGTTTCAAATTTCCCCATCATGGCATCTATCACCACGAAGATGATCACCATCATCATCAACATAGTAGATTTAATTTGAGTGTCAAACTTTAAGATGCCATAACTTTTGCTATATTTGTCGGAATTGAGTTTATTATATATCTATGTGGGTTTGCTCGTTATGATCTACACGTTGCAAATTTCCCTATCATGGGAACAATCACCCCATGACAATCACCATCATCATCAACTTAGTATATTCGACTTTAGTGTGAAACATTAAGATGCCAAAACTTTTGCAATATTTGTCGGAATTGAACCTAGTACATAACAATTTGGGGTAGATTGTTACGATCTACGCGTGGCAAATAGCCCCAACAAGGTAACTATGACCGCCATGACAATCACCATCATCATCAACTTAGTAGATTCGATTTGAGTGTCAAACTTTAAGATGCCATAACGTTTGCTATATTTGTCGGAATTGAGCTTATTATATATCAATTAGGAGTAGCTCGTTACGATCTACGCGTTGCAAATATCCCCATCATGGGAACTATAACATCCATGACAATTACCATCATCATCAACTTAGTAGATTCGATTTGAATGTCAAACTTTAAGTTGCCATAACTTCTTCTATATTTGTCGGAATTGAGCTTATTATATATCGATTTGGGGTAGCTCGTTACGATCTATGCGTTGCAAATATCCCCATCATGGGAACTACCACCACGATGAAAATCACCATCATCATCAACTTAGTAGATTGGATTTCAGTGTCAAACTTTATGTTGCCGTAAACTTTGCTATATTTGTTTTAATTCAGCTGATTATATATCGATTTGAGATAGCTCGTTACGATCTACGCGTTGCAAATATCCCCCTCATGGGAACTATCACCACCATGATGATCACCATCATCATCAACATAGTAGATTTAATTTGAGTGTCAAACTTTAGCATGTCATAACTTTTGCTATATTTGTCGGAATTAAGTTAATTATATATCAATGTGGGTTAGCTCGTTACGATCTACACGTTGCAAGTTTCCCCATCATAGGAACTATCACCCCATGAGAATCACCATCATCATCAACTTAGTATATTCGATTTGAGTGTCAAACATTAAGATGCCATAACTTTTGCTATATTTGTCGGAATTGAGCTTAGTACAAATCGATTTGGGGTAGATTGTTACGATCTACGCGTTGCAAATATCCCCATCATCGGAACTTTCAAGACCATGACAATCACCACCGTCATCAACTTAGTAGATTTGATTTGAGTGTCAAACTTTAAAATGCCATAATTTTTGCTATATTTGTCAGAATTGAGCTAAGTACATATTGATTTAGGGTAGATGGTTACGATCTACGCGTTGCAAATATCCCCATCATGGGAACTATCACCACCATGAAAATCGCCATCAATTTAGTAGATTCGATTTGAGTGTCAAACTTTAAGATGCCATAAGTTTTGCTATATTTGTCGGTATTGAGCAGATTATATATCGATTTGGGGTAGCTCATTACGATCTACGCGTTGCAAATATCCCCATCATGGGAACTACCACCACCATGAAAATCACCATCATCATCAACTTAGTAGACTTGATTTGAGTGTCAAACTTTAAGGTGCCATAACTTTTGCTATATTTGTCGGAATCGAGCAGATTATATATCGATTTGGGGTACCTCATTACGATCTATGCGTTGCAAATATCCCAATCATGGAAACTATCACCACCATGACAATCACCATTATTATCAACTTAGTAGATTTGATTTGAGTGTCAAACTTTATGATGCCATAACTTTTGCTATATTTGTCGGAATTGAGCTTATTATATATAGATTTGGGGTAGCTCGTTACGATCAACGCGTTGTAAATATCCCCATCATGGGAACTATCACCTCTATGACAATCACCATTATGATCAACTTAGTAGATTTGATTTGAGTGTCAAACTTTAAGACACCGTAACGTTTCCTACATTTGTCGGAATTCAGCTGATTATTTATCGATTTCGGGTAGATTGTTAAGATGCACGCGTTACAAATATCCCCATCATATGAACTACCACCACTATGACAATGACCATCATAATCAACTTAGTAGATTTGATTTGAATATCAAACTTTAAGATCTACGCGTTGCAAATATCCCCATCAGGGGAACTATCTCCACCATGACAATCACCATCATCTTCAACTTAATAGAATTGATTTGAGTGTCAAAATTTAAGATGCCATAACTTTTGCTATATTTTTCGGAATTGATTTTATTATATATCTATATGGGTTAGCTTGTTACGATTTATGCGATGTAAATATCCCCATCATGGAAACTGTCACCACCATGACAATCACCATCATTATCAACTTAGTAGATTTGATTTGAGTGTCAAACTTTAAAATGCCATAGTTTTTCATATATTTGTCGGAATTGAGCTTAGTACATATCGATTTGGGGTTGATCGTTACGATCTAGGCGTTGCAAATATCTCCATCACGGGAACTATCACCACCATGATGATCACCATGATCATCAACATAGTAGATTTAATTTGAGTGTGTAATGTTAAGATTCCATAACTTTTGCTATATTTGTCGGAATTGAGTTTAGTACATATCGATTTGGGGTATATTGTTACGATCTACGCGTTGCAAATATCCTCATCATGGGAACTATCACGACGATGACAATCACCATCATCATCAACTTAGTAGATTTGATTTGAGTGTCAAACTTTAAATTGCCATAACGTTTGCTATATTTGTCGGAATTGTGCTTATTATATATCGATTTGGAGTAGCTCGTTACGATCTACGCGTTGCAAATATCCCCTTCATGGGAACAATTACAACCATGACAATCACCATGATCATCAACTTAGTAGATTCAATTTGAGAGTCAAACTTTAAATTGCCATAACGTTTGCTATATTTGTCGGAATTGTGCTTATTATATATCGATTTGGAGTAGCTCGTTACGATCTACGCGTTGCAAATATCCCCATCATGGGAACTAGCACCACCATGAAAATCACCATCATCATCAACTTAGTAGATTCGATTTGAGTGTCAAACTTTAAGTTTCCATAACGTTTGCTATATTTGTCGGAATTGAGCTTATTATATATCGATTTGTAGAAGCTCGTTACGATCTACGCGTTGCAAATATCCCCATCATGGGAACAATCACAACCATGACAATCACCATCATCATCAACTCAGTAGATTCATTTTGAGTGTCAAACTTTAAGTTGCCATAACTTTTGCTATATTTGTCGGAATCTAGCTTATTATGTATCGATTTGGGGTAGCTCATTACGATCTACGCGTTGCAAATATCACCATCATGGGAACTATCACCATATTGACAATCACCATCATCATCAAATTAGTAGATTTGATTTGAGTGTTAAACTTTAAAATGTTATAACTTTTGCTATATTTGTCAGAATTGAGCTTATTATATATCGATTTGGGGTAGCTCGTTACGATCTACGCATTGCAAATATCGCTATCATGCGTACTACGACTACCATGACAATTACCATCATCATCAACATAGTAGATTTGATTTGACTGTGGAACATTAAGATGCCATAAGTTTTGCTATATTTGTCGGAATTGAGCTTAGTAGATATCGATTTGGGGTATATCGTTACGATCTACGCGTTGCAAATACCCCCATCATGGGAACTATCATGACCATGACAATCACCATCATCATCAACTTAGTAGATTTGATTTGAGTGTCAAACTTTAAGTTGCCATAACTATTGCTATATTTGTCGGAATCGAGCTTATTATGTATCGATTTGGGGTAGCTCATTACGATCTACGCGTTGCAAATATCCCCATCATGGGAACTATCACCACCATGAAAATCACCATCATCATCAACTTAGTAGATTCGATTTGAGTGTCAAACTTTATGTTTCCATAACGTTTGCTATATCTGTCGGAATTGAGTTATTATATATCGATTTGTAGTAGTTCGTTACGATCTACGCGTTGCAAATATCCCCATCACGGGAACAATCACAACCATGACAATCACCATCATCAACAACTTAGTAGATTCATTTTGAGTGTCAAACTTTAAGTTGCCATAACTTTTGCTATATTTGTCGCAATCTAGCTTATTATGTATCGATTTGGGGAAGCTCATTACGATCTACACGTTGCAAATATCACCATCATGGGAACTATCACCACATTGACAATCACCATCATCATCAAATTAGTAGATTTGTTTTGAGTGTTAAACTTTAAGATGTTATAACTTTTGCTATATTTGTCGGAATTGAGCTTATTATATATCGATTTGGGGTAGCTCGTTACGATTTACGCGTTGCAAATATCCCCATCATGCGTACTACCACCACCATGACAATCACCATCATCATCAACATAGTAGATTTGATTTGAGTGTGGAACATTAAGATGCCATAAGTTTTGCTATATTTGTCGGAATTGAGCTTAGTAGATATCGATTTGGGGTATATCGTTACGATCTACGCGTTGCAAATACCCCCATCATGGGAACTATCACGACCATGACAATCACCATCATCATCAACTTAGTAGATCTGATTTGAGTGTCAAACTTTAAGTTGCCATAACTACTGCTATATTTGTCAGAATCGAGCGTATTATGTATCGATTTGGGGTAGCTCATTACGATCTACGCGTTGCAAATATCCCCATCATGGGAACTATCACCACCATGAAAATCACCATCATCATCAACTTAGTAGATTCGATTTGAGTGTCAAACTTTAAGTTGCCATAACGTTTGCTATATTTGTCGGAATTGAGCTTATTATATATCGATTTGTAGTAGCTCGTTACGATCTACGCGTTGCAAATATCCCCATCATGGGAACTATCACCTCCATGCAAATCACCATTATGATCAACTTAGTAGATTCGATTTGAGTGTCAATCTTTAAGATGCCATAACGTTTGCTATATTTGTCGGAATTAAGTTTATTATATATCGATGTGGGTTAGCTCGTTACGATCTACGCGTTGCAAAATTCCCCAGCATGGGTACTATCACCCCCATGAGAATCACCATCATCATTAACTTAGTATATTCGATTTGAGTGTGAAACATTAAGATGCCATAACTTTTGCTATATTTGTCGGAATTGAGCTTATGATATATCGATTTGGGGTAGCTCGTTACCATCTATGGGTTGCAAATATCCCCATCATGGGAACTACCACCACGATGAAAATCACCATCATCATCTACTTAGTAGATTTGATTTGAGTGTCAAACTTTAAGTTACCATAAAATTTTCTATATTTGTCGGAATTGTGCTTATTATATATCGATTTGGGATTGCTCGTTACGATCTACTCCTTGCAAAAATTCCCCATTATGGGAACTATCACCACCATGACAATCACTATCATTATTAACTTAGTAGATTTTATTTGAGTGTCAAACTTTAACATGCAATAATTTGTTCTATATTTGTCAGAATTGAGATTATTATATATCGATTTTTGGTAGCTCGTTACGATCTACGCGTTGCAAATATCCGCATCATGGGAACTATCACCACCATGACAATCACCATCATAATCAACTTAGTAGATTTGGTATGAGTGTCAAACTTTAAGTTGCCATAACGTTTTTTATATTTGTCGTAATTGAGTTTACTATATATCGATGTGGGTTAGCTCGTTACGATCTACACGTTGCAAATTTCCCCATCATGGGAACTATCACCCCCATGACAATCACCATGATCATCAACTTAGTATATTCGATTTGAGTGTGAAGCATAAAGATGCCATAACTTTTGATATATTTGTCGGAATTGAGCTTAGTACATATCGATTTGGGGTACAATGTTACGACCAATGCATTGCAAATATCCCCATCAAGGAAACTATGACCACCATGACAATCACCATCATCAACAACTTAGTAGATTCGATTAGAGTGTCAAACTTTAAAATGCCATAATGTTTGCTATATTTGTCGGAATTGAGCAGATTATATATCAATTTGTAGTAGGTCGTTACGATCTATGCGTTGCAGATATCCCCATCATGGGAACTATCACAACCATGACAATCACCATCATTATGAACTTAGTAGATTTGATTTGAGTGTCAAACTTTAAGTTGCCATAACGTTTGCTATATTTGTCGTAATTGAGCTTATTATATATCGATTTGGAGTAGCTCGTTACAATCTACGCGTTGCAAATATCCCCATCATGGGAACTATCACAACCATGTTAATCATCATCATCAACTTACTAGATTTGATTTGAGTGTCAAACTTTAAAATTCCATAATTTTTGCTATATTTGTCGGAATTGAGCTTAGTACATATCGATTTGGTGTAGATCGTTACGATCTACGCGATGCAAATATCCCCATCAAGGGAACTATCACCACCATGAAAATCACCATCATCATCAACATAGTACATTCGATTTGTGTGTCAAACTTTAAGATGCCAAAATTTTGTTATATTTGTTGGAAATGAGCTTTTTATATATCAATTTGGGGTAGCTCGTTACGATCTACGTGTTTCAAATTTCCCCATCATGGCAACTATCACCACCATGATGATCACCATCATCATCAACATAGTACATTTAATTTGAGTGTCAAGATGCCATAACTTTTGCTATATTTGTCGGAATTAAGTTTATTATATATCAATGTGGGTTAGCTCGTTACGATGTACACGTTGCAAATTTCCCTAGCATGGGAACTATCACCCCCATGAGAATCACCATCATCATCAACTTAGTATAATCGATTTGAGTGTGAAACATTACGATGCCATAACTTTTGCTATATTTGTCGGAATTGATCTTATTATATATCGATTTGGGGTAGCTCATTACCATCTACGCGTTGCAAATATCCCCATCATTGGAACTATCACCACCATGACAATCACCATCATCATCAACCTAGTAGATTTGATTTGAGTGTCAAATTTTAAAATGCCATAATTTTTGCTATATTTGTCGGATTTGAGCTTAATACATATCGATTTCGGGTAGATTGTTATGATCTACGCGTTGCAAATATCCCCATCATGGGAACTATCACCACCATGATGATCACCATCATCATCAACTTAGTAGAATCGATTTGAGTGTCAAACTTTAAGATGCCATAACTTTTGCTATATTTGTCGGAAATGTGCTTATTAAATATCGATTTGGGGTAGCTCATTACGATTTACGCGTTCAAAATATCCCCATCATGGGAACTACCACCACCCTGAAAATCATGATCATCATCAACTTAGTAGATTCGATTTAAGTGTCAAACTTTAAGATACCATAACTTTTGCTATATTTGTCGGAATTGATCTTATTATATATCGATTTGGGGTAGCTCATTACCATCTACGCGTTGCAAATATCCCCATCATTGGAACTATCACCACCATGACAATCACCATCATCATCAACTTAGTAGATTTGATTTGAGTGTCAAACTTTAAAATGCCATAATTTTTGCTATATTTGTCGGATTTGAGCTTAATACATATCGATTTCGGGTAGATTGTTATGATCTACGCGTTGCAAATATCCCCATCATGGGAACTATCAAAACCATGGCCATCACCTCCATCATCAACTTAGTAGATTTGATTTGAGTTTCAAACTTTAAGATGCCGTAACTTTTGCTATATTTGTCAGAATTGAGCTTATTAAATATCGATTTGGGATAGCTCGTTACGATCTACGCATTGCAAATATCTCCATCATGGGAACTATCACCACCATGACAATCACCACCATCATCAACTTAGAAGATCTGGTTTTAGTGTCAAACTTTAAGATGTCATAACTTCTGCTATAGTTGTTTGAATTAAGCTTATTATATATCGATTTGGGGTAGCTCGTTACGATCTACACATTGGAAATATCCCCATCATTGGAACTATTATCAGCATAACAATTACCACCATCATCAACTACCTAGATTTGATTTGAGTGACAAACTTTAAGATGCCATAACTTTTGCTATATTTGTCAGAATTGAGCTTATTAAATATCGATTTGTGGTAGCTCGTTATGATGTACGCGTTGCAAATATCCCATCATGGGAACTATCACCACCATGACAATGACCACCATCATCAACTTAGAAGATCCGATTTGAGTGTCAAACTTTAAGATGTCATAACTTCTGCTATATTTGTCGGAATTCAGCTTATTATCTATCGATTTGGGATAGCTCGTTACGATCTACGCATTGGAAATATCCCCATCATGGGAACTATCATCAGCATAACAATCACCACCATCATCAACTAACTACATTTGAGTTGAGTGTCAAAATTTAAGCTGCCATAACTTTTGCTATATTTTTCGGAATTGATTTTATGATATATCGATTTGCGGTAGCTCATTATGATGTACTTGTTGAAAAAATCTCCCATCATGGGAACTATCACCACCATGAAAATCATCACCATCATCAACTTTGTAGTTTTGATTTGAGTGTCAAACTTTAAGATGCCATAAGTTTTGCTATATTTGTCGGAATTGAGCTTTTTATATATCGATTTGGGGTAGCTCGTTACGATCAACACGTTGCAAATATACCCGTAATGGAAACTATCACCACCATTACAATCACCATCATCATCAACTTAGTAGATTTGATTTGATAGTCAAACTTTAAGATGCCATCACTTTTGCAATATTTGTCGGAATTGAGCTAATTATATATCGATTTGGGGTAGCTTGTTACGATCTATGCGTTGCAAATATCCCTATCATGGGAACTATCACCACCATTACAATCACCATCATTATCAACATAGTAGATTTGATTTAAGTGTCAAAATTTAAGATGCCATAACTTTTGCTATATTTGTCGGAATTGAGCTTATTATATATCGATTTGGGGTAGCTCGTCTGGATCTACGCATTGCAAATATCCTCATCATGGGATCTATCACCACCATGACAATCATCATCATCATCAACTTAGTAGATTTGATTTGATTGTAAAACTTTACGATGCCATAACTTTTACAATATTTGTCGGAATTTAGCTTGTTATATATCGATTTGGGGTAGCTCGTTACGATCTACGCTTTGCAAATATCCGCATCATGGAAACCATCACCACCATGACAATCACCATAAATATCAACTTAGTATATTTGATTTGAGTGTCAAACTTTAAAGATGCCATAACTTTTGCTATATTTGTCGGAATTGAGTTTATTATATATCGATTTGGAGTAGTTCGTTACGATCTACACGTTGCAAATATCCCAACATGGGAATTATCAAAACCATTACAATCCCCATCATCATCAACATAGTAGATTTGATTTGAGTTTCAAACTTTAAGATGCCATAGCTTTTGCTATATTTGTCTGAATTGAGCTTATTATATATCGATTTGGGTTAGTTCGTTACGATCTACAAGTTTCAAATATCCCCATCATAGAACTATCACCACAATCATCAACTTAGCAGATTTGAATTGAGTGTTAAACTTTAACATTCCATAACTTTTGCTATATTTGTCGGAAGTTGGGCTAACTATATATCGATTTCAGGTAGCTCGTTATGATCTACGAGTTGCAAATATCCACATCATGGGAACTATCACCACCATGAAAATCACCACCATCATCAAATTAGTAGATTTCATTTGAGTGTCAAACTTTAAGATGTTATAACCATTGCTATATTTATCGGAATTTAGCTTATTATATATCGATTTAGGGTAGCTTGTTACGATCTACGCGTTGCAAATATCACCATGATGGGAACTATCACAAACATGAAAATCACCACCACCATCAACTTAGTAGATTTGATTTGAGTGTCAAACTTTAAGATGCCATAACTTTTGCTATATTTGTCGGAATTGAGTTTATTATATATCGATTTGGGGTAGCTCGTTACAATCTACGGGTTGCAAATATCCCAATCATGGGAGCTATCACCACCATGACAATCACCTTCATCATCAACTTAGTAGATTTGATTTGATTGTCAAACTTTACGATGCCATAACTTTTACTATATTTGTCGGAATTGAGCTTATTGTATATCGATTTGGGATAGCTCGTTACGTTCTACTCGTTGCAAATATCCCCATCATGAAAACTATCACCACCAGTACAATCACCATCATCATCAACTTAGTAGATTCGATTTGAGTGTCAAACTTTAACATGCCATAACTTTTGCTATATATGTCGGAATTGAGCTTATTGTATTTCGATTTGGGGTAGCTCATTACGATCTTCGCGTTTCAAATATCACCATCATGGGAACAATCACCATCATCATATACTTAGTAGATTTGATTTGACTTTCAAACTTTAAGATTCCATAACTTTTGTTATATTTGTCGGAATTTAGCTTATTATATATCGATTTGGGTTAACTCGATAGATCTACGCATTGCAAATATTCCTATCATGGGAACTATCACAACGATGACGATCACCATTATCATCAACTTAGTAGATTGGATTTGAGAGTCAAACTTTAAGATGCCATAAAATTTGCTATAATTATCGGAATTGAACTTATTATATATCGATTTGGGTTAACTCATTACGATATACGCGTTGACAATATCCCCATCACGGGAACTATCACCACCATGAAATTCACCACCATCATCAACTTTAAAGATTTCATTTGAGTGTAAAACATTAAGATCCCATAACTTTTGCTATATTTGTCGGAATTGAGCTTATTATATATCGATTTTGGTAGCTCATTACGATCTACGCGTTGCAAATATCACTATCATGGGAACTATCACCACCATGACAATCACCATCATCAACTTAGTAGATCTGATTTGAGTGTCAAACTTTAAGATGCCATAACTTTTGCTATATTTGTCGGAATTGAGCTTATTATATATCGATTACGGGTAAGTCGTTATGATCTACGCGTTGCAAATAACCCCATCATGGGAACTATCACCAGCATTACAATCACCATCATAATCAACTTAGTAGATTTGATTTAAGTGTCAAACTTTAAGAAGCGATAACTTTTGCTATATTTGTCGGAATTGAGCTTTTTGTATATCGATTTGGGGTAGCTCGTTACGATCTTCGCGTTGCAAATATCCCCATCATCATATACTTAGTAGATTTGATTTGAGTTTCAAACTTTAAGAAGCGATAACTTTTGTTATATTTGTCGGAATTGAGCTTATTATATATCCATTTGAGTTAACTCGATACGATCTACGCATTGCAAATATCCCCATCATGGGAACTATCACGACCATGACAATCACCACCATCATCAACTTAGTAGATTTCATTTGAGTGTCAAAATTTAAGATGCCATAACTTTTGCTATTTTTATCGGAATTGAGCTTATTATATATCGATTTGGGGAGCTCGTTACGATCTTCGCATTGGAAATATCCCCATCAAGGGAACTATCACCACCATCATCAACTAAGTAGATTTGATTTGAGTGTCAAACTTTAAGATGCTAGAACTTTTGGTTTATTTGTCTGAATTGATTTTATGATATATCCAGTTGAGGTAGCTCGTTACGATCTACGCCATGAAAAAATCCCCCATCATGGGAACTATCACCACCATGACAATCACCATCATCATCAACTTAGTAGATTTTATTAGAGTGTCACACTTTAAGATGTCATAACTTTTACCATATTTGTCGGAATTGATTTTATTACATATTGATTTGCGTTAGCTCGTTACGATCTACGCGTTGCAAATATCGCAATCATGGGAACTATCACCACCATTACAATCACCATCATAATATACTTAGTAGATTTGATTTGAGTGTCAAACTATAAGATGCCATAACTTTTGTTATATTTTTCGGAATTGAGCTTATTATATATTGATTTCGGGTAGGTCATTACGGTTTACGCGTTACAAATATTCCCATCATAGGAACTATCACCACCATGTCAATCACCATCATCATCAACTTAGTAGATTTGATTTGAGTGTCTAAGATGCCATAACTTTTGATATATTTATCATAATTTAGCTTATTGTATATCGATTCGAGGTAGATCGTTATGATCTATGGGTTGCAAATATCACCATCATGGGAATTATCACCACCATGTCAATCACCATCATCATCAACTTAGTAGATCTGATTTGAGTGTCAAACTATAAGATGCCATAACTTTTGCTATATTTGTCGGAATTGAGGTTATTATATATTGATTTCAGGTACGTCATAATAATCTACGCGTTGCAAATAACCTCATCATGGGAACTATCACCACCATTACAATCACCATCATCGTCAACTTAGTAGATTTGATTTGAGTGTCAAACTTTAAAAAGCCATAACTTTTGCTATATTTGTCGGATTTGAGCTTATTATATATCGATTACGGGTAAGTGGTTATGATCTACGGGTTGCAAATAACCCCATCATGGGAATTATCACCACCATTACAATCACCATCATCATCAACTTAGTAGATTTGATTTTAGTGTCAAACTCTAAAAAGCCATAAATTTTGCTATATTTGTTGGAATTGAGATTATTATATATCGATTACGGGTAAGTCGTTATGATCTACGGGTTGCAAATAACCCCATCATTGGAACTATCACCACCATTACAATCACCATCATAATCAACTTAGTAGATTTGATTTGAGTGTCAAACTTTAAGAAGCCATAACTTTTGCTATATTTGTCGGAATTGAGCTTTTTGTATATCGATTTGGGGTAGCTCGTTACGATCTTCGCGTTGCAAATATCCCCATCATGGGAACAATCCCCATCATCATATACTTAGTAGATTTGATTTGAGTTTCAAACTTTAAGATGCCATAACTTTTGTTATATTTGTCGGAATTGAGCTTATTATATATCTATTTGAGTTAACTCGATACGATCTACGCATTGCAAATATTCCTATCATCGGAACTATCACCACCATGACGATCAACATTATCATCAACTTAGTAGATTTGATGTGAGTGTCGAACTTTAAGATGCCATAACTTTTGCTATATTTGTCGGAATTGAACTTATTATATATTGATTTGGGTTAGCTCGTTACGATCTACGCGTTGCAAATATCCCCATCACAGGAACTATCACCACCATGAGAATCACCACCATCATCAACATTGAAGATTTCATTTGAGTGTAAAACTTTAAGATGCCATAACTTTTGCTATATTTGTCAGAAACGAGCTTATTATATATCAATTTGGTGTAGCTCGTTACAATCAATGCATTCCAAATATTCCTATCATGGGAACTATCACCACCATAACGATCATCATTATCATCAACTTAATAGATTTGATTTGAGTGTCATACTTTATGATACCATAACTTTTGCTATATTTTTCGGAATTGAACCTATTATATATTGATTTGGGTTAGCTCGTTACGATCTACGTGTGTTGCAAATATCCCCATCACGGGAACTATCACCACCATGAAAATCACCACCATCATCAACGTTGAAGATTTGATTTGAGTGTAAAATTTTAAGATGCAATAACTTTTGCTATATTTGTCAGAAATGAGCTTATTATATATCGATTTGGGGTTGCTCGTTACAATCTACGCATTCCAAATATCCCCATCATGGGAACTATCTCCACCATGACAATCACCATCATCTTCAACTTAGTAGATCTGATTCGAGTGTCAAACATTAAGATGCTAAAACTTTTGCCATATTTGTCGGAATTGAGCTTATTATATATTAATTTTGGGTAGCTCGTTACGACCTACGCGTTACAAATATCCCCATCATGGGTACTATCACCATCATGACAATCACCAACATAAGCAACTTAGTAAATTTGATTTGAGTGACAAACTTTAAGATGCCATAACCTTTGCAATATCTTTCGGAATTGAGCTTATTATATTTCGATTTGGGGTAGCTCGTTATGATCTATGGGTTGCAAATATCCCCATCATTGGAAGTATCACCACCATGACAATCACCATCATCATCAACTTAGTTGATTTGATTTGAGTGTCAAATTTTAAGATGCCATAACCTTTGCTATATTTGTCGGAATTGAGGTTATTATATATCGATTTTGAGTAGCTCGTTACGATCTACGCGTTGCAAATATCCCCATCATGGGAACTATCACCACCATGACAATCACCATCATCATCGACTTAGTATATTTGATTTGAGTTTCAAACTTTAAGATGCGAAAACTTTTGCTATATGTGTCGGAATGTAGCTTATAATATATCGATTTGGGGTAGCTCGTTACGATCTACGTGTTGCAAACATCCCCATCATGGGAACTATCACCACCATGACCATCACCATCATCATCAACTTAGTAGATTTGATTTGAGTGTCAAACTTTAAGATGCCATAACCTTTGTTATATTTGTCGGAATTGAGCTTATTAAATATCGATTTTGAGTAGCTAGTTACGATCTACGTGTTGCAAATATCGCCATCATGGGAACTATCACCACCGTGACAATCACCAAAATCATCAACTTAGTAGATTTGAGTTGATTGTCAAACTTTAAGATACCATAACTTTTGCTATATTTGTCGGAATTGAGCTTATTATATATCGATTTGGGGTAGCTCGTTACGATCTATAGGTTGCAAATATCCCCATCCTGGGAACTATCACCACCATGACGATCACCATCATCATCGACTTAGTAGATTTGATTTGAGTGTCAAACTTTAAGATGCCATAACTTTTGTTATATTTGTCGGAATTGAGCATATTATATTTGATTTTGGGTAGCTCGTTACGATCTACGCGTTACAAATATCCCCATCATGGGTACTATCACCATCACAAGCCACTTAGTAGATTTGGTTTCAGTGTCAAACTTTAAGTTGCCATAACTTTTGCTATATTTGTCGGAATTGAGGTTATTATATATCGATTTGGGGTGTATCGTTACGATGAACGCGTTGCAAATATTCCTATCATGGGAACTATCACCACCATGACAATCACCACCATCATCAACTTAGTACATTTGTTTTGAGTGTCAAAATTTAAGACGTCATAAATTTTATTATATTTGTCGGAATTGAGCTTATTATATATCGATTTGGGGTAGCTCGTTACGATGTACGGGTTGCAAATTTCCCCATCATGGGAACTATCACCACACAATCACCATCATCATCAACTTAGTAGATTTTATATGAGTGTCAAACTTTAAGATGCAATAACTTTTGTTATATTTGTCGGAATAGAGCAGATTATTTATCTATTTAGGGTAGCTCATTGCGATCTACTCATTGCAAATATCACCATCATGGGAACTATCACAACCATGAAGATTACCACCATCATCAACTTAGTAGATTTGATTTGAGTGTCAAACTTTAAGATGCAATAACTTTTGTTATATTTTTCACAATTGAGCATATTATATTTGATTTTGGGTAGCTCGTTACGATCTACGCGTTACACTTATCTCCATCATGGGTACCATCACCATCATGACAATCACCATCATAAGCAACTTAGTAGATTTGATTTTAGTGTCAAACTTTAAGATGCCTTAACTTTTGCGATATTTTTCGGAATTGAGCTTATTATATATCGATTTGGGGTAGCACGTTACGATCTACGAGTTGCAAATATCCCCATCATGGGAACTGTCACCACCATGACTATCACCATCAGCATCAACTTCGTAGATTTGATTTGAGTGTCAAATGCCATCACCTTTTCTATATTTGTCGGAATTGAGCTGATTAAATATCGATTTGGGGTAGCTCGTTACGATCTACGGGGGTAAAATATTCCCATCATGAGACCTATAATGATCATGATAATCACCATCATCATCAACTTACTAGATTTGATTTGAGTTTCAAACTTTAAAATGCATTTACTTTTGTTAAATTTTTCGGAATTGAGCTTATGATATTTCGATTTGTGGTTTTTCATTACGATCAACGCATTGCAAATATCCCCATCATGGGAACTAACACCACCATGATAATCACCACCATCATCAACATAGTAGATTTTATTTGAGCGTCAAACTTTAAGATGCCATAACTTTTCCTATATTTGTCGGAATTGAACTTATTATATATCGATTTAGGGTAGCTCGTTACGATCTACGCGTTACAAATATCCCCATCATGGGAACTATCCCCACCATGACAATCACCATCATCATCAACTTAGTAGATTTGATTTGAGTGTTAAACTTTAAGATGCCATAACTTTTGCTATATTTGTCGTAATTGAGCTTATTATATATCTATTTCAAGTAGCTCGTTATGATCTACGAGTTGCAAATATCACCATCATGGGACCTATCACCATCATGACAATCTCCATCATCATCAACCTAGTAGATTTGTTTTGAGTGTCAAACTTTAAGATCCCATAAGTTTTGTTATATTTGTCAGAATTGAGCATATTATATATCGATTTTGGGTAGCTCGTTCTGATCTACGCGTTACAAACATCCCCATCATGGGAACTATCACCAGCATGACAAATACCATCATCATCAACTTAGTATATTTGATTTGAGTGTCAAACTTTAAGATGCCATAACTTTTGCTATATGTGTCGGAATTTTGCTTATAATATATCGATTTGGAGTAGCTCGTGACGATCTACGTGTTGCAAACATCCCCATCATGGGAACTATCACCACCATGACCATCACCATCATCATCAACTTAGTAGATTTGATTTGAGTGTCAAACTTTAAGATGCCATAACTTTTGTTATATTTGTCGGAATTGAGCTTATTAAATATCGATTTCGGGTAGCTAGTTACGATCTACGTGTTGCAAATTTCCCCATCATGGGAACTATCACCACTGTAACAATCACCTTAATCATCAACTTAGTAGATTTGATTTGAGTGTCAAACTTTAAGATGCCATAACTTTTGTTATATTTGTCGGAATTGAGCTTATTAAATATCGATTTCGGGTAGCTAGTTACGATCTACGTGTTGCAAATTTCCCCATCATGGGAACTATCACCACTGTAACAATCACCTTAATCAGCAACTTAGTAGATTTGATTTTAGTGTCAAACTTTAAGATGCCTTAACTTTTGCGATATTTTTCGGAATTGAGCTTATTATATATCGATTTGGGGTAGCACGTTACGATCTACGAGTTGCAAATATCCCCATCATGGGAACTGTCACCACCATGACTATCACCATCAGCATCAACTTCGTAGATTTGATTTGAGTGTCAAATGCCATCACCTTTTCTATATTTGTCGGAATTGAGCTGATTAAATATCGATTTGGGGTAGCTCGTTACGATCTACGGGGGTAAAATATTCCCATCATGAGACCTATAATGATCATGATAATCACCATCATCATCAACTTACTAGATTTGATTTGAGTTTCAAACTTTAAAATGCATTTACTTTTGTTAAATTTTTCGGAATTGAGCTTATGATATTTCGATTTGTGGTTTTTCATTACGATCAACGCATTGCAAATATCCCCATCATGGGAACTAACACCACCATGATAATCACCACCATCATCAACATAGTAGATTTTATTTGAGCGTCAAACTTTAAGATGCCATAACTTTTCCTATATTTGTCGGAATTGAACTTATTATATATCGATTTAGGGTAGCTCGTTACGATCTACGCGTTACAAATATCCCCATCATGGGAACTATCCCCACCATGACAATCACCATCATCATCAACTTAGTAGATTTGATTTGAGTGTTAAACTTTAAGATGCCATAACTTTTGCTATATTTGTCGTAATTGAGCTTATTATATATCTATTTCAAGTAGCTCGTTATGATCTACGAGTTGCAAATATCACCATCATGGGACCTATCACCATCATGACAATCTCCATCATCATCAACCTAGTAGATTTGTTTTGAGTGTCAAACTTTAAGATCCCATAAGTTTTGTTATATTTGTCAGAATTGAGCATATTATATATCGATTTTGGGTAGCTCGTTCTGATCTACGCGTTACAAACATCCCCATCATGGGAACTATCACCAGCATGACAAATACCATCATCATCAACTTAGTATATTTGATTTGAGTGTCAAACTTTAAGATGCCATAACTTTTGCTATATGTGTCGGAATTTTGCTTATAATATATCGATTTGGAGTAGCTCGTGACGATCTACGTGTTGCAAACATCCCCATCATGGGAACTATCACCACCATGACCATCACCATCATCATCAACTTAGTAGATTTGATTTGAGTGTCAAACTTTAAGATGCCATAACTTTTGTTATATTTGTCGGAATTGAGCTTATTAAATATCGATTTCGGGTAGCTAGTTACGATCTACGTGTTGCAAATTTCCCCATCATGGGAACTATCACCACTGTAACAATCACCTTAATCATCAACTTAGTAGATTTGATTTGAGTGTCAAACTTTAAGATGCCATAACTTTTGTTATATTTGTCGGAATTGAGCTTGTTATATATCGATTTGGGGTAGCTCGTTACGATCTATGGGTTGCAAATATCCCCATCAACTTAGTAGATTTGATTTGAGTGTCAAACGTTAAGATGCCATAACTTTTGTTATATTTGTCGGAATTGAGCTTATTATATATCGATTTGGGGTAGCTCGTTACGATCTATGGGTTGCAAATATCCCCATCCTGGGAACTATCACCACCATGACAATCACCATCTTCATCGACTTAGTAGATTTGATTTGAGTGTCAAACTTTAAGATGCCATAACTTTTGTTATATTTGTCGGAATTGAGCATATTATATTTGATTTTGGGTAGTTCGTTACGATCTACGTGTTACAAATATCCCCATCATGGATACTATCACTAGATGACAATCACCATCATAAGCCACTTAGTAGATTTGGTTTCAGTGTCAAACTTTAAGATGCCATAACTTTTGCTATCTTTGTCGAAATTGAGCATATTTTAGATCGATTTGGGGTGTCTCGTTACGATGAACACGTTGCAAATATTCCTATCCTGGGAACTATCACCACCATGACAATAACCACGATCATTAACTTAGTACATTTGTTTTGAGTGTCAAACTTTAAGATGTCATAAATTTTGTTATATTTGTCGGAATTGAGCTTATTCTATATCGATTTGGGTTTGCTCGTTACGATGTATGGGTTACAAATTTCCCCATCATGGGAACTATCACCACCATGACAATCACCATCATCATCAACTTAGTAGATTTTATATGAGTGTCAAACTTTAAAATGCATTAAGTTTTGTTATATTTGTCGGAATTGAGCTTATTATTTATCGATTTTTGGTTTCTCGTTACGATCTACGCGTTACAAATATCCCCATTATGGGAACTATCACCACCATGATAGTCACCACCATCATCAACTTAGTAGATTTGATTTTAGTGTCAAACTTTAAGATGGCATAACTTTTGTTATATTTGTTGGAATAAACCTTATTATATATCAATTTCGGGTAGCTCGTTACGATCTACGAGTTGCAAATATCCCCTTCATGGGACCTATCAACATCATGACAATCTTCATCATCATCAACTTAGTAGATTTGATTTGAGTGTCAAACTTTATGATGCCATAACTTTGCAGATGAATTAATGATTGACCTAAAAGCATCTGTCACCATATGGTCCATCATTTGAAAGTCATTCTGATCCCCCCAATCATATACACCACTAGTTGACAGGCCTCTTAGTCCTTCCCAATAACCCTCTGGCTCAACTTCCCCGTGTTCTGTCCAAACCCAATAGTCAGGTTTAAAGCCTCTTTTGTACAAGTGTAGTTTCACCTCTGACTCCGTAACCAATTTCATGCACCTACACCTCGTACATGGACATCTAATCCCTCCATCAGAAGCATAGTAAGGAAGTTCCTTAGCTTTCCTCACAAGCTCATCAACTCCCTCAATAAACTCATGTTTCAACCCTCTCCTATCTTGATTAACCCTATCATGCATCCAATTACCCTCCTCCATATTCTGCACTAAACGTGTAATAATTTGATTTACAAAAAATTCGGCAGCATAACCCCTACTATACAAGCATTTCCCAAATTTAAAATACCTAAAAAAATTTCCAATCAAACAATATGCAATGACATAAAGTAAACTAGCTCCCCGGTATATCCAGTATTTTCATTGGGGTCTGACCTATCCACTAACACACAACAAATACAAGCAATGACATAATAAAGTAAACCAGCACCCCGGTATATCCAATATTTTTATCGGGGTCTCACCTATCCACTAACACATAACAAACACAAGCAACGACATAATAAAGTAAACCAGCACCCCAGTATATCCAGTATTTTCATCAGTGTCTCACATATCCACTAACACACAATAAACAATAAAGAAGCCCTAACAACATGTGAACATTTATATTTTATAGCTAGCATCCAACCCTAAATAATCAAGAACATACCTCTGACTCCAAAACCATATGCTCCTAGCTCCTGCTATATCCGCGATCCAAAAGCAACAACTGTAAATTAAATCAAATCACTACTAATGAAAAATGAGAATGGTCAACCAAATTGATGTATTTCATAATTTGATGAGACAATGAGAAGATTATTTCAATTTCAAAAAAATGACTTAAAAAGTTCAGAGTTGAAACTTGGAACCCACTGTAATCCTAAAAGCTTGACCCCACTAAAAGTAGTCATCACAATTTTTCTAAACCTCTAATGTAGTACTCTACAAGCTTGAATGCCACATCCTGCTTCACCTATTCATCTCCTTCTACTTCCCTCACCCTACTTCTCATTCCTTACTTAGAACAACTCATCATAATAATTTCACTAATTTCACTAAATAGCACACTCCCTTCCAATCTCTCCTCTTACATTTCAACAAATAAATCAAAATAATTCAAACTAATTCAACAAAATTAAATAAATACAATAACTTATTTTGAAAAGAAAGGGAGAATGAAGAACACCTTATGGTGGTGGAGAAGGTGACAGTGGGAGGTGACGGTGGTGAGCGGCGGTGATGGTGGTGGAGAAGGGGAGGGTTTCGGTTAGGGTTTTAGCTTGGGTGGGTTAAACAAAAAAGTAATCGGACCAAAACGTAGGGGGAAGGGTGAGGAGGACTCGTACGGTGCCAAAAATGATTTCGGTGGCCGAAGAACGGAGGAACGGCGGCGTATGATGGCTGCGGCGGCGAGGAGAAATAGAGAGGGAGAACAGAGAGGGAGACGAAGTGGGAAGAAGATCCAAACTTTGTCTATTATTTACCGTAGCCTCGGCCAAAGCCGACGCTAATTTGAAATCAGACATGTGACAGTGAACCGTTTTGACTTAGCATCGACCAAGGCCGACGCTAATTTTAAATAAGACACGTGGCATTGAACTGATGTAACTTAGCGTCAGCCAATAGACGACGCTACTGTTCCACATTTAATACATGCCATAATTTTGTAATTAGCGTCGGCGTGTCCCACGCTAAGATAATTTTCCCACTAAATTTAGCAGCGGCTTTGGCCGATGCTAACTTTAGCGTCGGCTAACTGGTCGCAATTGTTTGAAACTAAGAATGTCAACAGTTGCGTGGAAATAGCGTCGGCCTTTCCGACGTTATTAGCGTCGGTGTCGTGGCCGACGCTAAATTTTTGCCGCTAAATTAGCGTATTCTAGTAGTGATATATAAATAAATTACACATGAAAAGTGAGAGATCTTAATTCATTTATATATTCTGTGTTAATTGCAGGATCAAGGATCACCTCCACAAGTGAGGCCTTCTTCCTCGGCTAATCATGAACCTTAGTGATATTTGTATTGATATTCGACATTATATGAGCTTGTATTAATTTTCAATTTTTTTTTGGTTAGGAGAGATAAATTACTTATTACTTTCCTAAATTACTTACTATATATGTTGAGACCTATTTCATTGATATGTTCGTAGATTATTGTTTGTAAATGTTTAGTTAATTAATTATGATATTTATTCAAATTATTCACTATTTTAAAATTTAATTGTAGAGAAAATAAAAAATAAAATAAATATAAGTCAATTTTTAACCATTGGATGTACATGTAAAAACTTTAATTAAAAAAATGGAGAAAAAGTCTTAGAACCACAAAAAAAGTGAAAATAACTAATACATCAACGGCAGTTTAGAACTGTAGGAAACCTACGCAAAATTGCTGTGAAAATTAGTCTGGCGGCGGAGCATCTAGCAGCGGTTTTGGAATCGCCGGAACTGGCATTTAGCGGCGGTTTTAACCGTCGGCACATGCCAAAATATCCGCCGCGAAAAATCCTTTAATTTTCTGGTAGATTACTAATGAAATATTAGTTTATTTTTTTTTCAATTATTTCGTTTTCTTTATTGTTAATATACTAATATATATCTATATATTGTAACATACTTATTTAATAATAATTTATCAACATATTATTTATTTTCTCATTATTTCATTTTGTTTAGTGTTCATAATTTAATATATATTCATATATTATAACATACTAATCAAATATTAATTAATTAATTAATATAGATAAATAAATTTATTTCTGATTGGTATTTAATTTTTAGAATTTGTCCCCATTATTTTATTTTCTTTACTATTAATTTTTCAATAAATATTCATATATTATAAGATAGTAATAAGATATTAATTTATTTATTTTTCTATTATTTCATTTTATTTAGTGTTAATATTTTAATATAGATCTATATATTGTAGTATACTACTCAAATAATAATTTATTAACATGTTAATATATTATTTATTTTCCATTACTTCATTTTGTTTATTGTTAATATTTCAATATATATCTATATATTGTAACATACTAATTAAATGTTAATTTTATTCACATATTATTAAATTATTTGTTTTTTCATTATATCATTTTATTTAATGCTAATATTTTGATACATAATCATATATTATAACATAGTAATCAAATTTTAGTTTATTAACATATTAATAAAATTTTTTTCCAATAATTTTATTTTCTTTAGTATTAATATTTAAATACATGTACATATATTATAACATGCTAATCAAATATTATTTAATTACTATATTAATAAATTATGTTCTTATTCGTATTTAATTTTGTAGAATTTCTTTTTGTTTGAATAGACATAGTTTGTAAAATATTAATTTTGAGATTCCTAGGAAATTGTTCTTTTGCCTTTTTATATGATTTGTTGGAAAACTATTTTGTCAAAATGTCTTTAAAATAGACAACCAGCAATTAAAGTTAAATAATAAAAGTGGAGCCCAACATGGTGCATAAGCCGTAATCGACTAGGAGGATAGGCTATAGGAGAAGCTGCACAAACGATGGACTTGCTCAGAGACTCGTAGGAGCACCTGAATGCACTTTATAGGAGCAATGATCTAACCGAACAAAGGAATTGAGAATTGGACAATAGAAATCAAGACCTACAAAGACAAATAAACGAGTTGCGGGGGAATGATAGTTGGTCGGAATGATCGGTAGAAAATACCTTAGGAGAGAATAAAAATGCAAGTCAAAGAAGCATAAGGGTGACTGTGAACACTCCAAACCCGCTAGCTAATCAGTTTGAAGATTCAGCTTTCGCAAATGAACCGATGAGTGAGGACGTCCCTAATAATGTAAAGCCACCCTTAGCAGTTGTGTATGACAGAGTAGGAGATCCACAAGAGTATGCAGAATATTATAAATAGCTTAGGTTGGGTTACAGAACGATGGAGGCCATGATGTGTGTCCTGTTCCCAAGAACTATAGTAAAAAAGGCAAGGAGTCATAAGAAGACCTGGGGAACATCAAGCAAGGAGTCAACAAATCCCTTGAGGACTATTTAAACAGATACGACCAAGAGTTAATATTGGTCAATAATTTGAGCCTGGAGGTTATGAAAAATCAACTCATATCAGGCTCCAGTCATTTTTATCAATACATTGAACGGAAAAATATTGAAGATCTGGCTCATTTCAGGAGAAAAGAAGAAGAGTGGACATCCATGGAAGAAGCTTGTGCGGCTAAAAAGGATGATCTCAATGCAGCAGCGTATCCCTCTAAGGGAAAAATACAGCATGACCTCCTCGACTGCCGAAGGCAGAGCGAAGACAATATCGAGAGAACAAGGAGCCTCGTTATCGAGATTGGTTAGCAAATTACACCGCTCTAAATGTAGGGAGAGATCATCTATTGATAAGTGCCAAAATTTAGTGATTTTCATAGTCCATTTTAAGGCACTTTTTGTGAAAATTGTATTAAAAAAGAGTAAAAATCCCTCCAAATATGAATCTTAGTTACTTCGTAAAATATATACGTTTTGATCATAAATTATAGGAACTTTGATCCCTTTATTGGTGATTTTGAAGGTTGAAGGAAAGAAGAAAGCAAGCAAAGAAAAGTCCAAAAGACAAAGAGAAAATCTGGAACAAGGGCATTTTCGTTGCAGCTAAACAGCTTCCCTACAGCGAAAATGGCCCAGACTTAACGATGAAGTAAGGTCTTTTTCGCTACAGCGAAGGAACTTTTGCGGTATCGAAACACTTAAAGAGAAATAAAAACTATTAGGAAATATTGCTGTAGCAAAACTTCCCCTGTTTGGATTTCAAGTTTTGCCGCCAAAATTCGCTGCAATTAAAGGCTTTCTTCGTGATGAAGCAAGGTTTTCGCTACAATGAGGGTATTTTCACTAAAAAAAGGGATTTAGGGCGTGTAGTTTAGATATCTTGGTTTAGTTTGAGAGTACATAAGAGTGAGAAAGTGAAGAGAGTGAAGAAGAGTGAGGAGTCCTCTTCAGAGCTTATTTTCAAAGGTTTGTAACGGTGTACGGTTGTCATGAGCATCAAAGCTCTCATTGAATGTAATTTCTCAACTTTTTTACTTGTTTATTTCATATATATAGATGAACCAGTCTGTTTTATGATCTTGGTAATATTAATCTTTGTTTTATGATTGAAACTAACTGGCCATTAGAATCATGATCTTGGAATCTAAGTGTGTGCTGGAAAGGTGCACTTGGAATCTGATCTGATTAGTGTTACTCGTTACATTGTTACTCTAGGAATGGATGACAGGGTAATGATTGCAATAGCACTTGTACAAAATGGGCTCAATGCTGGATAAGCATGTTAGGCATTTTGAAAGTTTATCGGTGTTTAAGAGGCTTATCTTAGATTTTATAACTGAGGTATCGTATAAATGTTTTGTAGTGTGCATCAAGAATCCAAGCTCAAAACATAAATATGTCTACGAATTAAACATGTATAAAGAAGTTGATTGACGAAGTTCAATCCCAGCTTACTCTTGCAACTGAATTGAAGATCATCTTTATAGCTTTTGATTTTATTTATTTTTTTCAAGAACAAATCAAATCATTTCTTTTGTATAGAAATGCTCTAACTATTTATATCTTCATACTCTACACAATCCAATTTGCTCCTTGTGGACGATATCCCGGTACTCATCGGATTTGTTACTGGAACGATACGGTGCACTTGCCGTGTTTATGGTCAAGTTAGACCCTATCAAGTTTGTGGTGTCGTTGCCGAGGAGCAACTTGCAATTGTGTAGTATTTGAAATTATAATAGTTGGATATTGTAATTAGTTTTCATTTTTGTATAGTTATCTTTATATAAAAAAAATTTGTTTGTTGCTAACCTTTGTTCTAGCTTTACTCTTTTATGAGCACAAGAAGTAAAGCCATAAAAGATTCATTGTTATACAGTCCAGATCCGGTAAAGTCGGCTAGAGAGCTCAGAAAGCAATTAAGAGAGGAAGCAAGGCAACGTATCCAACAAACAGAAACTTCAACTTCATGTCTTTTGTCACATATGGCTACTCAAGGTGGTGGTGGCAATGGAAATGGAAATGGTAATAGAGAACTTGGTAATGTGGAAGTACCTCCAAGAAGAAGAACATTAGGAGATTTTTTATAGAATGTTGACAAAATATAGAAAACAAGATTAACAAACTAAAAACATAAAAAGAAATGTGATTAACCCTCTTGTTCAATTGCAATCAAATAAATCATTGGTCACAAAAGATTATTCCATTCATTCAAATTCTTAGCCTAATTGAATTAATTAACTAAGTGAAAATCAACCCGTATTTCTTTACTTCCAAAGCTAAAGAGAAATCAATCAAGAAAGGTTAGTGAATAAGCATCCCTAATTACTCCTATCCCAATCAATTAAACTAAGCCATAGAGATATCTATCAAAGAGGGGTGGTGAATAAGCATCCCCAGTTACTCCCAAGTTAACCACTAACAACTAGAAATCATTGAGCTCACACAAAATTAATCGTTTCATATGTATCAATTAATCCCTAATCACATAGAATTAAGCAAACTATGGATAAAGCTTTAGCTCAACAACAAAACCTAAGGCTATTAAGCATAAACCCTAGAAATTGAAGTTAAACCAAAACTCATGGAAGCATATTCATATCTAAGCAAAAAAATAGTAAGATTAAGCATACAAATTGTAATATTGCTCAAAACACAAATTAGCAAGGAATTCAAAGATGAAGAACATGAATAAATTAGAAAACAAATTAAAGCATAAACTTCAAGATCTTCATTGTTATATCCCAAGAAGATTAATCAAAGAGTCTAGCCTTCCATGGATGGAAGGACAAAAGCCATATCTAAAAAGAAAACTAAAAATAAGAAGAAAAGAGAAGGAAGGGCGCTGGAATGGTGATGATGATAAGTGGTGGATTGATGCCTGATCACGTCTCCCTGGCACCTTTATATAGCCTTGGCACATAGGACATAAATTTGATCCAAATCCAACAAGATAGCTTCACATCCTTCCTCATCTTCTTTATTTATTTTATTCAAATGCTAATTAAATAATTTTCCATCTAACCTAATCTAATAAAATCCAACAAGATCTTCTAAATATCCAACAATTTTGTTTATTAAATACAAATTCTAAAGTGATCCACTAGATATGCTCCGATCCTCATCAATTTCTTCATATCCAATAAATATCTCCAATGCCCAATAATATCCTGAAAAATAATATCAACTTTAATTAGCTAAAAATTCCAATTTAACTCAATAATGAATAATAACCTCATTTATTTCAATTTAATAAAAATATATCAAATCAATTTAATTAGGCATTATTATCACATAATAATAACTAAATAAAGTTATTAAGTGTGAATAAAATATGACTCATCATATTCCCCCAAACTTAACCTTTTGCACTCGTGGGCAACATGAAAAGCTTAACTCAAGTAACATAATAGAAATCAAAGGGAAAACATACTAGTGGACACATATGGCATAGTCCTCAATGAATCTTTGGAAATGTTGAGTAGTAGTCCTCAATGAATCCTAGGGAATGTTTACCCTCAAAGCACTTCATGAAAGCAAGTACTACCATAGGCTTGGCAAGCCTCTAACATCAACAATTAATACACATGTATATAAAGATCAAAAGGACTTTTTAAAGGTTGTATTGGGGCCAAGGACAAGGAAGAGGATAAAATTTATGGATAAGTAGCTAAAACCAAAGAGAATAGAGGAACAATGGGGAATACGTTAAAAATAAGCATGAGAACTAACCCCTAAAACTTCTAGTTCCAATCCTCTTTTTCCTCATACTCTTCTTTTATTCTACTTTTTTTTTTCATCATTTCTCTTTTTTTTAATTTATATATATATATATATATATATATATATATATATATATATATATATATATATATACATGGACATAAAAAAGAAACAAAGAAAACAACTAGCACATGAAGCATAACCAAAAATCAACATAAATAAGGTACACAAGAAACAACTAGCACAATCATTGTTTTTCACTTATAAGCTTGTAATGAGCTAAAGAATAAAGAAAAGGGTTAAATAGTTTCAAAGGGGCTATCGAAGGATAAATTATTCAAGGTAGGTTCATATAGCTAGTGGTTTATTCAAACAAAGAAATTACCTTAATCACTTCAATACATGCATGTGAATTTCAAGTATCAACAAGAAACAAGCAATCAAGAGCGAAATCACACATGAAAGAGATAGAATGACATACAATGGTCCATCTAATAATAAGGCTCAAAATCTCACCAAGGACAATCTATCACAAATGATTAACCTCTCGATTCTCAAAAACAAACTTACACACCAAAATGCATAGATTCAAAACACAAGATATCATGAAACTTGTTATAGACCTAACCCGCAGGAGAGGCACGTGCAGGTCCCATGTGGGTGGCCCAAGCCGCCGGTACCATGTCGTGTTCACCATGACATGGGCACCCGATGTGGAGCTCGAGGAGCACCATCGCCACGTGGAGTCACTTACAGATCCGTACTTACCGTCTCAATTCACGGAAGTATGACAGTGACAGGTTTGACTTTAGTATCCCTATTAGCTCTATAAATACCTGTGATTCATCTTCATTTGGTACGCATTCATAACTATCTGATATTTGAGATTCCCACGCTGTAAGACCTTACTAACTTGACCGTCAGAGTGCTTGTAGGTACCCCCCTCACCACCAGGTGAGTGGCTGGAGGACTCAAACCACCACGCCGGAGGCTAGATTGAAGGTCATGTCCGCCATGCACTAAGCATGACGACTCATTGGCGTCGTCTGTGGGGAGGATTTACTGTTCTTGTCCCATGAATTCATCTTATATATCCTCCTTTTTTCTGGTTTCTCTTGTGTTTGCAGGGAGAAGACTGTTGGAATCAAGAAACATTGCCTTTTCCTTCTGATTTACTCATATCAACTGGTTGTTAAGGTGAATTCCGGACAATTAATCGATGGAAAATTGATTTCCAACCGATTAATCGGTGAAATATGACTTTCCATTGAATAGCCCTTTGCGAATGGACCTTCTCAGCAGCAGCAGGGAGAGGCTAGAGCTGCTAATCCGGCGATGTCGGAGTAGAGAATGATGACTATTGAGGACGGCATGCACGACCTCAAAGAAATGATACAAAAACAAGCCGAATAAATTGAAAGGATGAACAAAGAACGTGAAGCCTGGAAGAAACAGCAGATGGAATTCTAGGCAATCTTTGTCAATCTCGGTATGGGGCAGCAACCTCCTTAGCGACATGAGAATCTTCAGGAGGGACAGAATCCCCAGGTGGAAAAGCAAGTTTCTATGGTGGGACCGCAGATCCCGCAGTCTCAATCCGTCAACATCCCGCCTCGTTTCCCCGACATAGACCAGGTGGAACGAGTGGCGGAGAATGACAATGGAATTGACGGATGTCATAACCCTTTCGTCCCAGCAATAATGAATTTTGAGATGCCGACAAACTTCAAATTTGCTGTGCAAATTGATCCATATGACAGGACAACCGACCCCAAGACCACATCGAGATCTTCCAATAAACCATGGTCTCTCAGGGGGCTAAAGAACCCGTGATATGTCGGGCCTTTCCCTTGACTTTGAAGGCTGCTGCGCACAGATGGTTCTCGTCGTTGCCAGATCCATCGCGGGATGGAAAGCATTGAAGGACAAATTTGTTTCCAACTTCATGAGCAGCAAGCAACAGTTCAAGACTGAACATCATCTAGAAAGGATAAAACAGAAGTCAGATGAACCACTAAGGGACTTTATCATCCACTTCAACGCAGAGTCCCTGGAGGTATGTGATGTCGCACCTAACATGATGTTATATTTTCTCAGGCAGGGATTGAAGCCGGGTGGTTTCACTAAAGACGTGGCTGGAGAAAAGCCCAAGACTATGGAGGAATTGAACGACGAGCTGAAAAGTGGATCCAAATTGAAGAATGGGTCCGGAACAACAAAGCAGATAACCAAGCCGCCAGGTAAGAGAAAGATAAGAAAAAGAAACAAAAGGCTGCTTACGGAGGAAAGCCTAGGGAGAATGAGAGAACATATGACCGAAGTGGGAGGCCGCCCAGAGGAGCCTACTCAAATTACACACCCTTGACTATGCGGCCCTCAAGGGTATATAAATAGATCATGTATTCAGAGTTGAATGACAGATCCCCACCAATGAGGTTGCAATCAAAGAATAAGAACAAGTTCTGCCTATATCACAAATATCACGGGCACTACACCAATGAGTGCATCCATCTCAAGGACGCTATTGAAAAATTAATACGACAAGGGAAGTTGAAACAATTTTTTTCAAAAGAGTGATGAAGGGACATCCCAGGGAAGGAGCCCATCACCTTCCGGAAGGTGTGGCTCCAGTCAAAGGAACAGGGATCTTGGGCGAGATGAAAGACGACGATCGCGGTCCAAAAGTCCCCAGCGACATGATAACATGGCTTCTAAAGGAGTCGTTAATGTAATTGCTGGGGGCTTAGATCATGTCGAACCCTCCTAATTGTCCAGAAAGAGATCTCGCGATGAAAGGGACCATTGCATGACTATCAAGGCCATGAGGAGAATGACATTGCCATTTTCTGAGGATGACTTACCTATTGATGGAATGGGATCCAACCCATCCTTGGTCATCACGGCCAGGATCGCGAGGTAAGAAGTGAAATGGTTATTTGTGGATCAAGGGAGTTCAGCTGACATCATGTTCTGGGACCTTTTCCAGAAGTTGGGCTTGATTGAGAAAGATTTGATCCCTCACAAAGGGAACTTGATAGGCTTCACAGGGGATACTATCTCCCCTAAAGGCTATATAAAGATAAAAGTAACGTTTTCTGGTCATGGCAGCAGCAGGTTGGTAGAAGTAAAATTCCTGGTCGTGGAGTGCCCATCAGCTTATAATGCAATTTTGGGGAGGCCGACTTTAAATGCTCTAGGGGCTGTGGTCTCGACCTTACATATGGCGATGAAGTTCCCCAGTGATAGAGACAACATCGTCACTGTGCGGGGAAAGGGCCTTGAGTCACAACTTTATTATTTGGTGAGCCTCAAAATAACAAAAACCACTTTAGCACAGGAAAAGGAAGAAGAAAAAGAAATGCAAAAAGAAGACGCGAAGAAGGAAGTCAAAGGAAAACAAAAGTTCATTAGGCGAGATGCCGTAGTAATGATGACGGATTTAGATCCAAGAGGAGAACTACAACATGAACGACCTGAGCCAGAAGGTGACTTAGTAGAAATGCAAGTCGGCAACAAACCTGAATAGGTAGTTAAGGTCGGAAAAAACTTACCTACTGACATTATGAAAAACATGATAAAAGTCTTGTAGGATAATAAAGATATTTTTGCATGGGTCACCTCGGATATGCCAGGTGTAGATCCCAAATTTTGCTGCCATCGACTTTCAATACGGGAAGGATCGAGGCCGGTAGCCCAAAATAAGAGGAGGATGGGCCAAGAGAGGACAGCGACCATTGAGAAGCAGGTCAACGAGTTGTTAGACACGGGATTCATCCGCGAAGTGCAATACTTTGATTGACTGTCTAATGTCGTGATGGTCAAAAAGGCGAATGAAAAGTGGAGAATGTGCACGGATAACACGGACTTGAACAAAGCCTGCCCAAAGGATCCTTTCTCACTACCCTGCATTGACAAATTGGTAGATAACTCGGCGGGTTATAAATATCTTTCTTTTTTAGATGCTTATTCGAGGTATAACCAAATACCCATGGCCCCCGAAGATCAGGATAAAACCGCTTTTATTACTGATCTTGGGGTATTTTGTTACTATGTGATGCCGTTTGGTTTAAAGAATGCAGGGGCGACATATCAGAGGATGATGGATAAAGTCTTTGCCGAGATGAGAGGCAGAGAAGTCAAGGTGTATATTGACGACATGATTTTCAAAACCGAAGATGATGAGGATCCTTCTATGGATTTGGAATCTATTTTCCAGCACCTACGACAATACAATTTGGGACTTAATCCTCTAAAGTGCATGTTGGGCATGGAAGCAGGAAAATTCCTGGGATTTATGCTTACAAGCCGTGGCATTGAGGTGAATCCAGACAAGTGTCGGACAATTCTCGACATGATAAGCCCAAGGACTGTAAAAGACGTACAACAACTCACGGGGAGGATTGTAGCTTTGTCACGTTTCCTCCCAATTTTAGCAAAACGTTGTCTCTCGATGTTTAAAATCCTCAGGAAACAAGACTCCTTCAATTGGGCTCAAGAGTGCGAAGACGCTTTCAAAGAGCTTAAAGTTTCCTTGGCATCCCCTCCCGTCCTAACGAAACCAATTGCAGGCGACATTTTGATACTCTATCTTGCGGTTGCAGATGAAGCCGTAAGTGCCGTATTGATCCAGGAGGAAGGTAAAGATCAATTTCCCATTTACTTTGTTTCCAAGGCTTTGCAGGGGGCTGAGTTGAACTACCAACGACTTGAAAAAGTGGCTTTTGCATTATTAATAGCCTCTAGGAAATTGCGTCCATACTTCCAATGCTACCCAATTCTGGTCAGAACCAACCAACCAATACGACAGATCTTACACAAGTCGGATCTGGCTGGAAGGATGATGTCATGGGCAATTGAATTAACCCAGTACGACATATCATATGAACCACGACTTGCAATCAAAGCGCAGGTCCTACCCGACTTTCTTGCTGAAATGACACATCCCGGGGAGGCCCACCCCAGGGATTGGATGATATACGTTGAAGGCTCTTCAAACACTAAGGGATGCAGTGTTGGAGTGATCCTTGAAAACTCAGATGGCCTGGCAATCGAATATTCTCTAAAATTTGATTTCCCGACATCAAACAATCAAGCGGAGTATGAGGCCTGCTTGGCTGGAATACAAATGGCCAAAGAGTTGGGGGCAAACGCGGTAACCATCTATTTAGATTCGAAGTTGGTGGTATCTCAAATCAAGGGGGAATATCAAGCGAAAGAGCTCATAATGCAGAAATATCTCGCCAAAGTACAAGATGCTCTGGTGGGGTTGTCTAAATTCGAGATCCGACATATCCCTAGGGAAGAAAATGCGCGGGCGGACCTTCTGTCCAAACTCACTAGGACGAAAAAGACTTCAAACTACCATTCTGTGATAAGGGAGGTAATTCCTTATCCCAGTTTAACTTTACAGCTGCAAGAAGCATATTGGAGGACTCCCCTGATCGATTATATTAAAAGGGGGATCACACCTGAGGATGATAAAGAATCCAAGAAGGTAATAAAAAAAGCAACAAGATTCACAATAATTGAAGGCCACTTATTCTGAAAGGGGATCTCAACCACACTCCTTAAATGTATTGGCCTGGAAGAAGTCGACTATTTGTTGACTGAGATACACGAAAGCAGTTGTGGACACCATGTCAGGGCTAAATCCCTAGCTAGAAAAGTGTTGAGAGCGGGCTACTTCTGGCCAACTATGCAAGAGGATGCGACTAACCATGTCAAAAAATGTGAACAATGTCAACGACATGAAAATATCCCTCATATCTCACCGGAGTAGCTCCACATTTGGGGGATGGACATCTTGGGACCCTTCCATAAGACCACAAGACAGTTGAAAAATCTTGTTGTGGCAGTGGATTACTTTACCAAGTGTGTTGAGGCTGAACCTCTTGCTACCATTACATCTGCAAGGGTGGAAGCCTTCACTTTTAAAACATGCATATGTCGTTTCGGAATCCCGACTGAGATAGTCACAAATAATGGAACACAATTTACAGGGAGCCAGTTCAGGGAATTCCTTGAGGGGTTACAGATCCAGCATCATTTTTCAAGTGTAGAACACCCCCAAACTAACGGCCAGGCCGAAGCAGCAAATAAAGTTATTTTGAACGAACTAAAAAATGACTTGAGAGTGCCAAAGGAGCTTGGGTGGATAATCTCTATCAAGTGTTATAGAGCTACAGAACTACTTCACAAAGTACCACAGGAGAAACTCCTTTCCGCCTTGTGTATGGGACTGATGTTGTAATTCCAGTTGAGATTGGCGAACCATCTTGGAGAGTTATGTTTACCCCACCAAATAATCAAGAAATCCTAAGAGAAGAGCTCGATCTCGTGGATGAAGTCTGCGAGTTGGCACGACTAACCGAAATGTCAAAAAAGCAGCGAGTTGCTCAGAGGTATAACGCCAAAGTCGTGAAGCGCGAGTTTGCAGTACACGATCTCGTATTAAGAAGAGCCAGCATTGGTCTAAAGAATGCAAAAGATGGAAAGCTTGCAGCAAACTGGGAAGGCCCTTACCGGGTAATTGGAAGTACAAGAAAAGGTGCGTACGCCTTAGAAACCTTATAGGGAAGAGAATTGTCGCGGACCTTCAATGCCGCAGACCTAAGGAGGTATTACAGTTAAAGATTGACCTGCTCGTTTATTCTTTACTCAATGTTGTATTTTAAGCTTGATGTACAATTTCTATAAGGGGTACTCTTTTCCCTTCTCGGGTTGTTTCCCTAAGGAGGGTTTTACCTTGAAGGATTTAATGAGGCCCTAGGATTTGTAACCCAATCATATATGAAATGAGAATAGAATTTGTCAAAGTTTATGATTTCAATTGCAGATATTCAATGATTACAATTCAACAAGGCTTTTAAAAGGATCAAAGATTCCAACTGGGGCGACGCACACCAACGAGATAGGCCACGAGCCTTGAAGTACTTCATCAGGATCAAGGATCCCAATAGGGCAACATGCCCCAAATAGGCCACATGCCTTGAAGTACTTTACAGGATCAAGGATCCCAATAGGGCGACATGCCCCAAATAGGCCACAGGCCTTGAAGTACTTCATCAGGATGAAAGATCCCAATAGGGCGACATGCCCCAACTAGGCCACAGGACTTGAATTACTTCATCAAGATCAAGGATCCCAATAGGACGACATGCCCCAATTAGGCCACAGGCCTTGAAGTACTTCATCAGGATCAAGGATCCCAATAGGGCGACATGCCCCAAATAGGCCATAGGCCTTGAAGTACTTCATCAAGATCAAAGATCCCAATAGGGCGACATGCTCCAACTAGGCCACAGGCCTTGAAGTACTTCATCAGGATCAAGGATCCCAATAGGGCGACATGCCCCAACTAGGCCACAAGCCATGAAGTAATTCATTAGGATCAAAGATCCCAATAGGGCGACATGCCCCAACAGTATGGTTACGAACCTTAAATATTTCTAAGGGATCGAAAATCCCATCGACAAGACATGCAAAGCATAAGTCACACATTACAAGAACGACGACATGTTAAAAAGCGATGTTGGAAAAATTCAAGTTAAAGTTAAAAGATAGGAACTACTATGGGATGAAAAGACAAGGAAATGTCATTAAAATTCTAACATTACAAAAAGGAGGGCTGGCTAAAAAGCCAATAAATTGCTCGTCAAAATAAAAATAAACATAATTATTACAAAATGAGCTTCAAGGCTCAGCAGGGGCGACATCTTCATCTTCAGCTGCAGTTGGCGACATTGAATAGTCAGCATGAGGGTCAAAGGCCTCCAACTCAGGTGGAGTGGATGTATCTCTTTGAAGGAAAGCTGCACCCCCGGGTTGAGAAACTCCACTTGCTTTAGGCAACACGCAAAGGCCTTGTAGCCGCCGTTGGAGATCAAATGACTTTGCTCCTAGACTTCGGCCTTCAACTTTTCGTTGTCGGCCTCCAAACCCGCCTTGTCGGTCAACAGTTGATCACGAACACGAGATAGCAGCATGGTTTCCTCCATCAGGGAAGTCACTTGCTCTTGAGCCTTGGAAAGGGCGACCTACATCTCCTTCTTCTCCTCAAAAAACTTAGAATTCTCCAACTTCAATTGGTCAAAGTTGGAGGCTGCTGTAGAAATCTCGGCCTTGAGCTCTCCTTGCGAAGATTTCAGTGTATCCCGCTCCTTGACGAGAGCCTGAATCTGCTTCTCTGCAGCAGCTTTAGTGGCCTGCAGCTTCTGCTCCAAGTCGGCCACAAGGTTGGGTCTCTCCAGCTCTTCGTGAAAGAACTTTAACATAGCAGATTGACGAGACATCTAGCCGAGAGCTTCCCCGACATTAGCCTACAAAATGAAAAGCGACATCAGCATCGTATACAAAGGTAGAAAACAAAGTATCTCCCGACATAATTATTATATAGGACAAGAGAAGCATAATATACCTTCAATACAGAGCGAGGAAGATCCTTAAAGAACTCCCCATGATGAAAAGAGACAATGGGGGCTTAGAAGCCTTCCCATTGGGAAGAAGAAGATGATCCCGCAGTAGGGGTCTGCCCTGTATGCATTGAAACATGCAAGGTTCAACGACGTCAAAATGCCAGCGAAACTTGTAGGATAATACGATGTAAACAAATGTAAAGAGAATCCTTGAAATGAGGACGTTAATCAACTAACCCCTTTTTTGTCTTAGAGCAAGTCCGACAGTCTCGGCCTCTTCGTCATCCGAGATAGATATCTCGTTATGAGAAGCGGGTTGGACTGTCTCCAACTCCTGGGAAGCAGGGACCGGAGACTTCTGGCGGTCCCGGAGTATGAGCTTCCTCTTTTTTGCAACCTGAACTTTAGGAGAGGTTGCCGCGACATCGGCAGTAACAGCAGCTGGGCGTTGGAAATCCCCTAGGGACGGGACACCATGATCAGTAAGCAACTCACGCACCAAGTTCTAAGCAGGGGTCCCCTTTTTTCCCCTTTTTGTCATGGCACCCTTCTTTTTCATTATCTGGGCATATCCAGACATGATAGCACCTGAAGACAAAGGCAGCATAATGGTTAATATATTATGACTTACAAAATAATCCAAATAATAACAAAGGAGTCGCGGCATAAAGACTATAATAGTAATAATAAAAAGGTAGATGCGACATTACCCAGAGTGTTAGCACGGCTAACGCAACGCGCTTTGATAACGTCGTTGCATTTTATGAGACCATGTTGCTTGTTGAACTCAAGGAGACCAGCAATGATGGCGAGGTCGGAGTCAAGCAACGAGCCCTGGTCGGTCACATAGGTCTCAGCCCCACGTAGGTAGTGCTCATAGGACCAATAAAGGGGAAACAGAGGTGACCCGTCTGGACCCGTCCAGAAGGGATAGTCCTCCCCAACATAGGACACTTGAAAGTGAGCATCCTTAAACGGGGGAAAAGAATTGTCATACAGCTTGAAAAAGGCGTGGTCCTTCCTCTGGCGAAACGAGATGAAAATAATGTCGACGAGATGGTAGGGCATGAAAAGATATAGAAAAAGGTTGCTGGAGCCCTCCTAGTTGTTTGCCCAGCAGAATATTTCAAACACGTTAATAAATCCCCAAGCGTTTGGATGGAGATGAGAAGGCGCCACTTCAAGTCGGTTGAGGATCTCGACTTGAAAGATTGAAAAGGGAAAGCTTAGACGAATGTCGTGGAAGAAACACTTGTATAGCATCACGAAGTCTGGCGCTCCTTTCCGGGGGCAGGACCCAATTCGCTTGTTGGGATCAACACATTCAGCCTTGTATAGCGTGACCGGACCATAGGGAATGTCTTCTACTAGTGTGGCCCCAGGGAAATGCATGGCCTCCCTAAATTCAACCTCCGCGACATGGAACTTCAGCGTGGAGGTCAGCCCGGAAGGAATTTGCAGGATGTCGTGATCAATCCAAAACATCCTCCTCACCTTTCGGATACCTTGAAGTTTTTTGGGGACTTCAATTCTGGCGGCCTTCTTGGATGGGCCGTACCATTCTTCAATTGTCTTGTGACGACGCTCTAGGGCCTTACTCTTGGAAGGCTTCTGAACAGCTTGGGCAGGGGCTGAAGTCAAGGGCAACTCTGAGCCCGACTTGGGAGATGGAGCTGACATGAGTTCTACAATAGCAATTGGAGGGACAAAAAGAGGGTTAGAGAAGTTAGAGTTAGACGATTTAGCAGAACTATTAGAAGAAGTAAAACTAGAAGATTCAGATGAGGAACAAGTTATCAAAGCCACAGGAAGTTGTAACCTAGATGTTATGGCATTATCACTTCCTTCAGATGACTCATCATACTCATATTTACAAACCCCATACCTTAAGGGTATGGGGGCAACAGATTGAGAAAATGGGCCCCCTGAGAATGGGATGGTCTAGGGGACCCCAGGGGCAAACTCCCCACAAGCTTCAAAGAGAGGTTCCCTATCAGAACTGGAGGATGAAGGGGAAATGGGGCTGTGATGACCACTACCATCACTGATTTCAGGCCAAGATGGTGAACCAATGAAATCCCCAATTTCCTCAAAAAGAGACTCTTTTGAGGGGAAATTAGTGGGCCTCTCAGGAGTTGAAATTTTAAGAAAAAGAGAGAAAGAAGAAACTACGCAGAAATAACAAAAAGGAAATGAGTAGGGAAAAGAAGGGAGTACCTGAGAAAGTTGAGTGAAAGGAAAGTTGAAGACGCCTGGAAAACAATAGAGACAAGGGAAAACTAAGCGTGAAGGGGAAGTAATGGCCTAGGGTGCAGTTAATGCACGCAGGCCTGATGTGATTGAATAATGATGGGCGCGGTCCACGAAGGGTTACGACCAATCCCACAAAGACACGTGTCAAAGCAAAAAACTGACGGGAGAATTCAAACGACAATGACTTGGAAGGACTGCACGTTGCCAGATCATATCATTAGTAGAAGTCAACGGCATGCCTCATGACATACCCTAGACTTGGGGGCAACTGTTATGGACCTAACCCGCAGGAGAGGCACGTGCAGGTCCCACATGGGTGGCCCAAGCCGCCGGTACCATGTCGTGTTCACCACGACATGGGCACCCAACTTGGAGCTCGAGGAGCACCACCCCCACGTGGAGTCAGTTACAGATCCGTACTTACCGCCGCAATTCACGGAAGTATGACAGTGACATGTTTGACTTTAGTAGCCCTATTAGCTCTATAAATACCTGTGATTCATCTTCATTTGGTACGCATTCATAACTATCTGATACTTGAGATTCCCACGCTGTAAGACCTTACTGACTTGACTGTTGGAGTGCTTGCAAGTACCCCCCTCACCGCCAGGTGAGTGGCCGGAGGACTCAAACCACCGCGTCGGAGGCCAGATTGGAGGTCATGTCAACCATGCACTAAGCATGACGGATCAAAACTCATATCCAATCATGAGGGAAAATTGCCCACAACTCAAACAAAACCAAAAAACTCAAAGAAAAACATGCCAATTTTTTTTCCAACAAAAATCTTATAATCCTACTCCTAACATCCTAACATCCTCCTCATACATTGTCCTCAATGTAAACACAATCATAAGCACAATAATCATATCATCAAGATAGATCAACCAAATCATCAAAATAAGACAAGTGGAATAAAAGAGTTGAGTAGGGAAAGAAAAACTCCCGCATCATGGTGGATCAAAGGCGAGTTCCTTCGGAGAAAGCTCTACAACATTGACATCTACAAGTGAAGGGCTCCAAAGAAAACGCATGAGGCGCTTGAAGTTGCCTCACTAGTCTAGCACCATCCTCGAGGCACACATACTTGAGGTTTTCAAATAGATTTCGAAGCTCCAATGTAGGTGGTTGCACAATTGAAGGAACCAAACTAGTGGAAATGGTCCTGCAACCTACACCTCAACAAGTAAGTCAGATTCATGTGTAATTCCTATAATCAAATCAATGTATTCTAACTCTACTAAATCAACAGGTGGATCTAAAATCTCAGAATCTATAACATGTGAGTCAATATTTGATCCATCATGCTTTGAGCCTGGCGACCATGACCTCCAATCTGGCCTCCGGTGCGGTGGTTTGAATCCTCTGGCCACTCACCTGGCGGTGATGGGGGGTACCTGCAATCACTCCGACGATCAAGTCAGTAAGCTCTCACAGTGTAGTAAACTCAGATATCCAGTAGTAGTAAAAGCATACCAAATGAAGATAGGACATAGGAATTTATAGGGCTCATTAGGCTACTAAAGTTAAACATGTCACTGTCATATCTCCGTGAATTGCGGCGGTGAGTACGGATCTGTAACCGACCCCATGTGGGGGTGATGCACCTCAAGCTCTAGGTCGGGTGCCTTTGTCGTGGTGAACACGACATGGTACCAACAGCTTGAGCCACCCACGTGGGCCTAGCACTTGCCTCTCCTGCGGATTAGGTCCATAATAGTTGCCCCCAAGTCTGCGATATGTCGTGAGGCATGCTGTTGACTTTTGATCTGTCATGGTCTAGCGACGCGCTTTCCTTCCAAGTCGTTATCATTTGGGTTCGTCCGCCAATTTTAACCTTTACACGTGTCCCTGTGGGGTTGGCCACGACCCTTTGTGGGCTGCGCCCATCATCAGTCATCACATTAGGCTTGTGGGCATTAAATGCACCCTAGGCCGTTACTTTCTCCTCACGTTTCGTATTCTGCTTCTCTATCTATAAATACATCCTTATTCAGCTTAAAAACACTTCTTTGCCTTTAATTTTTCTGCATATTCTCTCTTTATTTCGCTCTTAGCTTATTCCTTCCTTCGCTGTTTTCCAGCCATCTTCAGTCTCCTCCTCTTTAGCTTTCTCAGGTACCTTCTCCGTTCTTTGTTCATTATCTTTGTGTAATTTTTGTGTAGTTTCGTTCTTCTCTAGTTTCCTCAAAATGTCGACTCTTGAGAGACCCACTGATTTTCCCCCAAAAGAGAGTCTTTCTGGGGGGGGGGGGTTGGGGATTTCATTGGTTCACCCTCTGGGCCTGAAGTCAGTGATGACAGCGGGCATCACACCCTCACTCTGCCTTCAACCTCTAGTTCTGACAGAGAACCTCTGTTTGAAGCTTCTGGAGAGTTCGTCCCTGGTGTTCCCCAAACTATTCCCTTCTTAGGGGCCCCTTTTTCACAGTCTGTTGCCCCCATACCTTTAAGGTAAGGGGTTGGTAAGTATGAGTACGATGAGTCTTCTGAGGGTAGTGATAATGCCACAACATCTAGGTTACGACTTCCCGTGCCTTTTTATAATTTGTACCTCATCTGAATCTTCTAGTTTTTCTTCTTATAATAATTCTGCTAAATCTTCTGACTCTGGCTCCTTTGACCCTCTTTTTGTTCCCCCTATTTCTATTGTAGAAACCATGTCAGTCTCCATGTCGGGTTCCGAGTCACCCTCGACTTTCGCTCCTGCTCTAGTCACCCGGAAACCTTCCAAAAGTAAGGCCTTAGAGCGCCAGCGAAAGACAATTTAGGAATGGTATTGCCCGTCTAGGAAGGCCGCCAGAATCGAAGTCCCCAAGAAACTCCAAGGTATTCAGGAGGTGAGGAGGATGTTTTGGATTGACCACGACATCCTTTAAATTCCCTCTGGGCTAACCTCCACGCTGAAGTTCCATGTCGCGGAGGTTGAATTTAGGGGGGCCATGCACTTCCCTGGGGCTACACCAGTGGAAGATGTTCCCCCTGGTCCCGTCATGCTGTATAAGGCTGAATGTGTTGACCCCAATGAGTGCATTGGTTCCTACCCCTGGAGAGGAGCGCCGGATTTCTTGATGCTATATGAGTGTTTCTTTCGCGACATTTGGCTGCGCTTCCCCTTTTCAACCTTCCAAGTCGAGATCCTCAACCGACTTGAAGTTGCACCTTGTCAACTCCACCCAAACACTTGGGGGTTTATCAACACGTTTGAGATCTTCTACTAGGCGAACAACTGGGAGGTCTCCAGCAACCTCTTCCTACATCCTTTCATGCCCTACCATCTCTGCGACTTTGGTTTCATCTCATTTTGCCAGAGGAAGGATCACACCTTCTTCAAGCTGTACGATGATTCCTTTCACCCTTTCAAGGATGCTTATTTCAAAGTATCTCATGTCAGGGAGGAATACCCCTTCTGGACAAGTCCAGATGGGTCACTTCTGTTTCCCCTCTACTGGTCTTATGAGCACTACTTGCGCGAAGCCGAGACCTATGTGACCGACTAGCGTTCGTTGCTTGACTCAGACCTCGCTATTATTTCTGGTCTCTGCGAGATCAACAAGCAATACGACCTTGTGAAATGCAAGGACGTTATCAAGGGTCATTGCATTAGTCGTGCTGATACTCTGGGTAATTTCGCCTTTGCCTTTGTATTATTGCTTTTCTTGTTCTCATGTCGCTGCTTATCTGCTCTTACTGCCATTATTTCTATAGGTCATAATATATTAACCATTGTGTTGATTTTGTCTTTTCAGGTGTTATCATGTCTGGATACGCCCAGATGATGATGAAGAAGGGTGCCATGACTAAGAAGGGGAAGAAAGAAACCCCTACTCATAGCCTGGAGCGTGAGCTCCTTATAGACCATGGTTCCCAATCTTCTGGGGTCCCTTCGACGGTTGCTGCTGGTGTCTTGGCCGTGACTTCCCTTGATGCCCAGGCTGTTAAGAAGAGGAAACTCGTCCTCCGAGCTCGCCAATTTACCCTAACCCTCAGAACAACATCTCCATCTCGGACGACGATGAGGGAGCCGAGACTATTGGTCTGGCCCTGAAACGAAAGAGAGGTTAGCCGAATGCCCCTGTCTTAAGTATCCCTTTTTCTTTATCTGTACGATGTTAATTTGTGATGTTGTTGTTATCATGAAGTCGCTAACCCTGCTTGTCTCCACATCAACTTCTGTTTCGTAATTTTATCTTGACTTTCACCAATATCGTTGTTTAACATGTTGTTGTGTTTATATTATGTAACTTCTGCCTTTCATGTGCTGTTGCTGGGGTGACCCTCTAGAAGTGTTTTAAGGCTTGTAGCCATATCGTTGGCACGTGTCGCCCTATTGGGATCCTTGATCCTAGTGAAGTACTTCAAGGCCTGTGGCCATATCGTTGGGGCATGTCGCACTATTGGGATCCTTGATCCTGATGAAGTACTTCAAGGCATGTGGCCTATCTCATTGGGGTGTGTCGCTCTATTGGGATCTTTGATCCTAACGAAGTACTTCAAGCCTCGTGGCCTATCTCATTGGTGCTTGTCGCCCTATCGGGATCTTTGATCCTAATGAAGTACTTCAAGGCCTGTGGCCTATCTCGTTGGGGCGTGTCACCCTATTGGCATCTTTGATCCTAATGATGAAGAACTTCAAGGCCTATGGCCTATCTCGTTGGGGTGTGTCGCCCTATTGGGATCTTTGATCCTGATGAAATACTTCAAGGCCTATGGCCATCTCGATGGGGCGTGTCGCCCTATTTGAGATCTTTGACCCTGTTGAACGCCTTTTTAAATCGTAATCATCAGATATCTACAACTGAAATATTAAACTTTGACAAACGCATGTTCTTATTAATATGTAATGGGGTTACAAAACCTAGGGCCTCATTAAAACCTTCAAGGTAAAACCCTCCTTAGGGAAAAATCCGAAGAAGGAAAAAAGATTACCCCTTACAGAAGTTATACATCAAAACTTAGAATACAACATTGACTTAAACATAAATGAGCGCACTAGTCTTTAACTGTAGTACCTCCTTAGGTCCGCGGCATTGAAGGCCCGCGGCAATTCTCTTCCTTGTAAAGTCTCTAAGGCATACGCACCTTTTCGTGTACTTCTTATAGCCCGGTAATGGTTTTCCCAGTTTGTTGCAAGTTTTCCATCTTTTGCATTCTTTAGGCCAATACTGGCCCTTCTTAATACAAGATCATTTACTGCAAACTCGCGTTTCACGACCTTGGCGTTATACCTCTGTGCAACCCGTTGTTTTCTCGATATTTCAATCAACGGTGCTAACTCGCGAACTTCATCTACAAGATAAAGTTCTTCTCTCAGAATTACATCGTTATTTGGTGGAGTGTGCATGACTCTCCATGATGGTTTACCGATTTCTACCGGGATTATCGCATCATTCCCATACACAAGGCGAAAGGGAGTTTCCCCCGTGATACTCTACGGGGTGGTTCTGTAACTCCACAATACCTGATAGAGATTATCAACCCAAGCTCCCTTAGCATCTTCCAGTTGCTTTTACAAGTCGTTTAAGATAACTTTATTTGTCGCTTCAGCCTGTCCATTTGTCTGGGGATGCTCGACACTTGAAAAATGATGTCAAATCCGCAGCCCCTCTAGGAGCTCTCTAAATTGACTTCTAGTAAATTGAGTCCCATTGTCTGTGACAATCTCGGCCGGGATCCCAAAACGACATATAATTGTTTAGAAAGTGAAGGCTTGCACTCTTGCTAAAGTAATGGTGGCCAGAGGTTATGCTTCAACCCACTTGGTGAAATAATCCACTACCACAACTAAGTGTTTCAACTGTCCCGGGGCTTTATGGAAGGGTCCCAAGATGTCCATCCCCCATGTGTGGAATGACCATGGCGCGGAGAGAATGTGCAGTTCCTTTTGCAGGATGTGAGGGATATTGGCATGTCATTGACAGTATTCGCACTTTTTAATGTGGCTAGTAGCATCTTCCTACATTTTTGGCCAAAAATACCCCGCCCTCAGTGCTTTCTTGGCGAGAGATTTGGCCCCGATATGGTTTCCACAACTTCCCTCGTGTATCTCGGTCAGTACGTACCAGACTTCCTCTGGACCTATACATTTCAAGAGCGGGGTAGAGATCCCCTTCCTGAACAAGTGGCCTTTGATTACTGCGAATCTCGTTGCCTTTTTTATTATCTTTTTATATTCTCTGTCGTCTTTAGGCGTGATCCCTCTCTCGATATAGTCGATTAGGGGGGTCTTCCAGTCAGCTTCTTGCACCTGTAGAGTTAGACTGGGATAGGGAATTACCTCCTCTACCACATAATGGTAGTTTGATGCCTTCTTTTTGCTGGCGAGTTAGGAGAGAAGGTCTGCACGTGCATTTTCTTCTCTTGTGCGAAATATTACTGCAATATAGGCTCCTTTGCTTGGTATTCCCCTTTAATATGAGAAACCACCAACCTCGATTATGAGCAGATGGTGACAGCATTTGCCCCCAACTCTTTGGCCATCCGTATTCTAGCAAGGCAGGCTTCATATTCCGCCTGATTGTTTGATATCGGGAATTCAAATTTTAAAGAGTATTCAATTGCTAAGCCATCTGAGTTTTCACGGATCACCCCGGCACCACATCGTTTAGTGTTTGACGAGCCATCGACATATATCATCCATTCCCCAAGATGGGACTCCCTGGGATGAGTCATTCTGCCAGAAAGTCAGCCAGGACCTATGCCTCGATTGGAAGTCGAGGTTCGTACGATATGTCATATTGGGTTATTTCAATGGCCCACGACATCATCGTCCCCGCCAGGTCTAGCTTATGCAAAATCTGCCATATTTGTTGGTTGGTCTCGACAAGAATTAGGTAACAATGGAAATATGGGCGCAACTTCCTGGATGCTACCAACACTGCAAAAGCTACTTTTTCAAGTCGTTGATAATTTATCTCATCACCTTGCAAATCCCTGGAAATAAAGTAAATGGGGAATTGATCTTTACCCTCCTCTCGGATCAATACAGCACTCACGGCTTCGTCTGCCACCACGAGATAGAGTACCAACGTATCGCCTGTAATTGGCTTTGTTAAGACGGGCGGGGACGCCAGTGAAGCTTTGAGTTCTTGGAAAGCGTCTTCGCACTCCTTATTCCAATTGAAAGAGTCCGGCTTCTTGAGGATTTTGAATATTGGGAGGCAACATTTTGCTGACGCCAGGAGAAAGCGCAACAAAGCTACAATCCTCTCGGTGAGCTGGTGTACATCTTTCACTAGCCTTGGGCTTTCCATGTCTAGGATTGCCTGACATTTGTCTAGATTTGCCTCTATGCCACGGCTTGTGAGCATAAAGCCAAGAAACTTTCCTTCTCCCATACCAAATGTACATTTTAGAGGATTAAGTCGTAAGTTATACCGTCGTGGGTGTTGAAAGATGGACTCCGGGTCCTTGGATGGGTCTTCCCCATCTTTGGTTTTGATCATCATATCGTCAATATACACCTCGAATTCCCTGCCCCTCATCTCGGCAAATACTTTATCCATCATCCGCTGGTATGTCCCCCATGCATTCTTTTAACCAAAAGGCATCACATTGTAGCAAAATACCCTAAAATCACTAATAAAAGACCTTTTTGTCCTGATCATTAGGGCTCATGGGTATTTGATTATACCCGGAATAGGCGTCTAGGAATGAGAGATACCGATAACCCGCGGAATTGTCTACCAATTTATCAATGCAGGGTAATGGGAAGGGATCCTTCGGACAAGCCTTGTTTAGGTCTGTGTAGTCTGTGCACATCCTCCACTTGCCATTTTCCTTCTTCACCATCACGACATTGGATAGCCAATTGGAGTATAGCACCTCGCGGATGAATCCTGTGTCTAGCAACTCGTTGACCTGCGCCTCGATGGCCATTGCTCTTTCTTGGCCCATTCTCCTTTTCTTCTGGGCTATCTGTCTCGACCCTTCCCGTATTGCAAGCCAGTGGCAGCAAAATTTGGGGTCTGTTCAGCCTTGTTGCTGACTTGTACTTCGACTTAGTCGCCTTCTGGCTTAGGCCGTTGATGTTGTAGTTCTGCTCTGGGATCTAGGTTTGCCAACATTACTGTAGCATCTCGCCTGAAAATTTTTTGTTTCCCTTTTGCTTCCTTTTTGACATCTTCTTTTTGTACTTTTTTTTCTTGTGCTGGAGTGGCCTATGTTATCTTGAGGCTCTTCAGATAATAAAGTTGTGAATCTAGGCCTTTACCCCGCGCCGTGACAATGTCATCCCTATCACACGGGAACTTCATTGCCATGTGCAAGGTTGGGACCATGGCTCCCAGCGCATTTAAAGTCGGCCTACCAAGGATTGCCTTGTAAGCCGATGGACAGTCAATGAGTAGAAATTTTACCTCCACCGACCGGCTGCCACCGTTGCCAGAAAAGGTTACTTTCATCTTTACATAGCCCATAGGGGAGACAATATCCCCTGTAAAGCCTATCAAGTTTCCTTTATGTCAGCTGAGCTCCCTTGATCCACAAACAACCTCTTGACTTCATATCCCGCCATTCTGGCCATGATGACAAGAGGGGCATTTGATCCCGTTCCATCTATTGGTAAGTCGTCTTCCAAAAATGCCAGCGTCATTCTCCTCATGGCCTTGACAGTCATGCAGTAATCCCTTTCTTCCCGGGTTCTCTTTTTGGATGACCCTGATAGTTCTATCTAATCTAAACACCCAACGATTATGTTAATGACGCCTTTCAAGGCCGGGTTGTCATGTCGCCTCGGGATACGGGACCTTGATCATCGCCTTTCATCTCGCCCCTGATCTGAATCCTTGTTTCTGGGGCTGGAACCACGTCTTCGAGAAGGTAACGGGCTCCTACCCTGGGATGTTCCTTCGTCATTCTTCTAGACGAATTGCTTCAATTTCCCTTGTCTTATTAGCTTTTCAATAGCATCTTTGAGATGGATTCACTCATTGGTATAGTGCCCGTGATCTTTATGATACAGGCAGAACTTATCTTTGTTTTTTGACTGCGACCTCAATGGCGGGGGTCTATCTTTAAGTTCCGAATACATGATCTCCTTATATACTTGTGAGGGCGGCATAGTGAGAGGTGTGTAATTGGAGTAAGCTCCTCTGGGCGGCCTACCGATTCGGTCATATGTCCTCTCATTGTCCTTGGACTTTCCCCCGTAAGTCACCTTTTGCTTTTCTTTTTTATCTTTTTCTTGTTTTGCGGCTTGATTGTCAGCTTTTTTATTTCAGACCCATTCTTCAATTTGGATCCACTTCTCAACTCGCTGCTTTAATTCTTCCATGCTTTTGGGCTTTTCGCCTGCCAGATCCATGGCGAATCCTCCCGGCTTCTACTTTATCCTTTCCAGATGGTGTTCCGTCCTGAATTTTTGTTTGCTGCTTGTAAAGTTAGAGAAAAACTTGTCTTTGAGTGCTTTCCATCTCACGATGGATCCCGCTGGTAATGACGAGGACCATCTTTGCGCGGCGGCCTTCAATGTCAACGGGAAAGCCCAACATATCATAGGCTCTTTGGCCCCTTGGAAGACCATGGTTTGTTTGAAGATCTCGACATGGTCCTGGGGGTCGGTGGTCTCGTCATAAGGATCAATTTCGACAAAAAATTTGAAGTTTGCTGGCATTTCAAAATTCATTATTGCTGGAACGAAGGGGTTATGACATCCATCAATCCGAATGTCGTTCTCTACAACCCACTCCAACTGTTCTTTTTTCCAGGCCTCACTTTCCTTATTAATTTTTTCATTTTCTTCAACTTGCTTATGGATCATCTCTTTGAGGTCGTTCATGCCATCCTCAATGGTGACCATCCTCTGTTCTGCGATCGCAAGATCAGCGACTCTGACTTCCTCCTGCTAGCGTGGAGAGGATCCATTCGCAGAAGGCTGTTCTCTTGGAAGGTCTCCACCGCTAGCAGAGGTTCCCTTAGCAGCTTGATTCTTCCTTCTTGTGTTTTCCATCTTGCTACAATTGAACTACATGTTAGTGTAGGCTTCTACCTGCTTTCAAGTCAGTAAGCTCTCACAATGTAGTAAACTCAGATATCAAGTAGTAGTAAAAGCATACCAAATGAAGATATGACACATGTATTTACAGGGCTCATTAGGCTACTAAAGTCAAACCTGTCACTGTCATATCTCCGTGTTGCGGTGGTGAGTACAGATCTGTAACCAACCCCACGTGGGGGTGATGCACCTCAAGCTCCAGGTCGGGTGCTCATGTCGTGGTGAACACGACATGGTACTAACGGCTTGAGCCACCCACGTGGGCCTAGCACGTGCCTCTCTCGCGGATTAGGTCCATAACAATATTAATATGCAGGAACTGCTCAATACAAAAATTGCAGATCTCAGAATAAGTGCATGCATCACAAGTATAACAATCATCAAAATCTGTCAAAGATGGAAAATCAATATAATTCAAAAACTCAGACAAATTATCATCAATGAAATCATCAAGTAAACCAATATCAAAAATAGAATTCTCCTTGATTGGATGCTTAACTGGTTAAGAATCTAAAAATTGGCAACAATGTCTTCAAACTCCATGGAGAATGCTCCTGCATCTTCCACCTTCTTGTCGTCGGCTCCTTCCTGAGGAAGTACAAGGGGAACAACATGTTGTTGCTCATCACTAGGTGCCTCTGAAGAGGGCTCAGTTGAATAAAATTCACTAGTATTCTTAACCTCTTCTTGTACGGGCCACTCCTTTTGTTCTTTGGCCAGATCATCCTCATTCTCACACTCCTCAGGCACAGGTAAGTCAATGCTTTCACAATATGCACTAGCATTATTGGGACTTGCCTCAAGCTGGATAGGAAGCTCACCCATAAAAGTAGCCAACTTCTCAACTTGAGTGCATAAACTCTGAATAGAGGCCTTAGTAATCTCTTGATATTCCAAGTTGATCATAGTTAACTGCCTTACCAAGTCCTCCATTGTTAGCTCATGTGTTTGTTGATGTGGGACTTGTGAAGTGCTACTATGGTAAGAAATTATTGATGACCCCATATTTTGAATCCCTTGATCTCAAATCTCATTGCTCCCCATGTTAAATCTCCAAAAATCCGAAGCCATATTCTCAATTAAGTCTCAACCTTATGGAGGAGTTCGGTACCATAAAGCAATGATATATCGATTTGTGTTGTATCCATATCGCTCAAGCCTTCATAGAAGTGTTCAATGAGGCGTTCTTCTGGAATTTGAAGGTGAGGACAACTTGCACAAAGCTTCTTGAATCTCTTCAAGTATGCACACAAGCTTTCTCCACTAAATTGTCTGATACCCGCAATGTCCTTTCTAATTAATGGTTCTAGAGCAGGGGAAAAATGCCTCTAAGAACATTATCTCTTGACCATACCAACTTGTGACTAATCTCGGAGCCAAGCGATATAGCCAATCCTTAACATAATCCTTAGGGAAAGGCCTTTAAAAATGTGCTCCTCTTGGACTCCTTGTGGCCTCATGGTGGACCAAATAGCATAAAACACTTCAAGGTGCTTGAAAGGATCTTCATCTACAAAACCATGAAATCTAGGCAACAAAAATTTTAATCCATCGTTAAGTACAAAGGGTACATTTTCATTTGGATACCGAATGCGCGAATCTTCAACTGAAAAATTCGGTGCATTGAGTTCCCTAATGTTCTCCCAAATCTCTCAACCATAAATAAACACTAAAAAAAATCAGAAAAACATAAGAAACCCAATAAAAAAAATGGTGAGAGTTCAAAAACAAAAGTTAAAAGGTTAAAACTACACTAAAAATATAAACTAACACACTACGCTAATGAATCTTAATATGGATCCGATGGTCCCCGGAAACGGCCCCAAATTTGATGGAATTCGTACCCGGTCAAATAAAATAGTGAAAATGTAGTACTAGAAAGTGACTCCTAGGTCGTCTCCCAAGGATCATCATTTCCAACTAAGATTCAAAACACATAGTAACACACACAAAAGACATAGTAACAAAGATTAACAAACTTAAAACATAAAAAGAAATGTGATTAACCCTCTTTTTTAATTGCAATTAAATCAATCATTGGTCACAAAAGATTATTGCATTCATTCAAATGCTTAGCCCAATTGAATTAATTAACTAAGCGAAAATCAACCCGGATTTCTTTACTTCCAAAGCTAAAAAGAAATCAATCAAAAAGGTTAGTGACTAAGCATCCCTAATTACTCCTATCCCAACCAATTAAACCATAGAGTATCAATCAAAGAGGGTTGGTGATGAAGCATCTACAATTACTCCCAAATTAACTACTAACAACTAGAAATCATTGAGCTCACACAAAATTAAGCATTTCATATGCATCAATTAATCCCTAATCACATAGAATTAAGCAAACTATGGATAAAACTTTAGCTCAACAACAAAACCTAAGGCTATTAAGCATAAACCCTAGAAATCGAATTTAAACCAAAACCCATGGAAGCATATTTATATCTAAGCAATAAAACAATAAGATTAAACATGCAAATTGTAATATTGCTCAAAACACAAATTAGCAAGGAATTAAAAGATGAAGAACATGAATAAATTAGAAACCAAATTAAAGCATAAACCTCAAGATCTTCATTGTAATATCTCAAGAAGATTAATCAAAGAGTCTAGCCTTCCATGGATGGTAGGACACAAGCCATAACTAAAAAGAAAACTAAAAATAAGAAGAAGAAAAGAGAAGGAAGGGCGTTGGAATGGTGATGATGATAAGTGATGGATTGATGCCTGATCACGTCTCCTTGGCACCTTTATATAGCCTTGGCACATAGGACATAAATTGGATCCAAATCCAACAAGATAGCTTCATGTCCTTCCTCATCTTCTTTATTTATTTTATTCAAATCCTAATTAAATAATTTCCTATCTAATCTAATCTAATAAAATTTAACAAGATCTTCTAAATATCTGATGAGTTAAAAATGGCAATTCAGCCAATTTTATTTATTAAATACAAATCCTAACGTGATCATCTAGATATGCTGCGATCCCCTTCAATTTCTTCAAATCTAATAAATATTTCCAATGCCCAATAATATCCTAAAAGATAATATCAACTTTAATTAGCTAATAAATTTAATTTAACTCAATAATGAATAATAACCTAATTTATCTCAATCTATTATCAAATCATATTAATTAGGCATCATCATCACATAATAATAACTAAATAAAGTTAATAAGTGTGAATAAAATATGACTCATCAAATTGTATAAATTCAATTTTGAAATATGTTGAGGATAAAGAGTTTTATTATTTATTGGATCTAAGTGAATTGAGTATAGTACTCCTATTTTTAGAGCACTTACATCTTGATTGAAAAGTTTTACAAAGGTAACTATTACAATAAGTCTCTTCAAGTGAGCACTTATTGTAATTGAGTCATAAAATAAGATGCTAATTATTGTCCTATGGTGCTAATAAAAGAAAAATAAAAACAGTATTGTCCTACGAGCAATGATAAAAAAATCAACAAATGTATATATTTTTTTTAACTATATCATCTATCCATATCTTGGTTCGGTTGCATTTTAATTTCCAATAAAGCTTTTTATGATAGCAAATTTTAGACAAATTTTATTGACGATGATTTTTTAGTTTCAAAATACTATTGGTTGTTTAATTGTAGCAGGAGTAAAAGCTTTCATATTTATCAATCTTATTTTCGTGTGACAGATTACATGACACCATTATGGTTACTTGATTGTGTGTCAAGATATGATAGTTGTTGTAAAGCATACAGACAGATTGGGAGAAGAACTAGAGGGGTTTCATGGGAAAAACTTGCCATTCAGTCTTATGTGGATTAACTAGATTTTTTGACACAGCTAACTATTGTTTGGTATAATTGTTTTCAAAAGGAGTTGCTTTCGTTATCAGAGATTCGATAGGTGTTAAAATTATTAGTATTAGACGGTGACCCGCGGAATGCGTGGATTTAAAAAAGAAATCTACTATTAGATATATTGTTTTTATATTATTCAAAATAATTTTTTTATTTATAAAAGAAGTGAATAAAATAAAATTGAAATTCATGTAAATAACTTATAATACAACTTTTAGTAAAACACATAGGAAAAATAATTAAAACATTTATAATCATTTAAAGAACAAAAATTTTGCATTAAAAAAATATATATAATTAATTTTCATAATTAAGTTCAAAAAAGATAAACAATGTTAAATAAACAAAAATTTCTTGAATCTTTTTTATAACTACAAACAACTTTTTTTTTTTAAATAAACAAAAATTTGGAGCTTATTAAAAAAAGTTTAGCTTTAATTTACTTTTTTCTTTCACAATTCGAATTTATACTGAAAAAACAATGTTAGATCTCCAGCCACTCACCTGGCGGTGAGGTTGGGTATGTGCAAGCATTCCGATGATCAAGTTAGTGAGTTTCTACAGAGAGGATAGTTCTGATATTAAGTGAGTAAAAAGCATACCAAATGAAGATATGTTACATATATTTATACAGATCAATAGGCTACTAAAGTCAAACCTGTCACTGTCACATCCCCGTGAATTGCGGCGCTAAGTACGGATCTGTATCTAACCTCACATGTGGAAGGAAAGCCCCAAGCACAATTGAGCACAATCAGTTATTTAATAACTTAAAAGACTAAATTAAATTTTTTTTCAAATGTTTTAATAGATTAAATTGATTTACTATTAAATAAGTAGGTTAAGTTCATTGACTACCCTTAATTTTGAAGAACAAATATCTGTATTTTAATTTCAAAATCAAATTGATAGCTAGGCAGTCATGGTTTGAAGTATGAAATGTGATTATCTCCAATGCAAGGTGCTTAATTAATTACTAGGTTTTTTTAACTTGTGCCGATAGAGTACAAGTTAACAATGATTAGATTAAATTTTTTATTAGTTAATTTTGATTTTATTTACTATACTTCGTTTGCACCCACTAAATCCCCTTGCACCCACTACTTAATAACTTCCCTTTAATAAAATTCCATTGGTAACTAATCATTGTTATCTTGTGCCCATAGATACAAGTTAAAAAAAACGTAATTAAATATCTTAATAAATTAATTTACTAATATATAACTAGACTAAGTTAATTGACAATTAAGAACTAAAATTATTTTTATAATTTGACAAAACAAACTGATTGACAATCATAATTTAAATACAAAATCTAACCATCTCCAATGCATGCTTAGCTAAATTTTCTTCATTAAGCACTTTTCATAAACACGCATATTTTTTCTAAATGTGCTCAAAGCATATCATACATTTTGCATCTAAACTGAAAATGACTAATAAACTCACGAAAATGTAAGGTTCTTGTTTTCAGCCCGCGATATACAAAAGGCTACTAAGCAAGAAAAAAGGAAATGTAAATATTTCTCCAAAGTAAGAATATCTCATTATTTTATATAAAAAAATAAACCTCATTTATTCCATGAACTTTTTTGGCTAAAGCAAAACATCTGCAATGTGCCCCAGGTTTACATGATCATCTATTTGTTTCAACTACCTTTCAAGCTAAACACTGGATGAAGTGTATAGAGAAATTTAGACTTAAATATGCCCCTCCAAATGTCATTGCTTTGTGCCAAGAGCTTGAAGCTCAAGTGGCATAAGGAGGAGCTCTTGGAGCTTAAGGAGAGGGGTTTAGGACCAGGAGTAGTGTAGTGTGGGGGTGTGTGAGTTTGGCCGATAAAAAAAAATGTCATTGGTTTTTGTGGCAAAAAGAATTTATAAACTAAGGGGAACCTAAACAATAACTTATAGTGTATGACATATAAGTCTCAACGAAAAAAGGATCAACAGAATCTAAAACATGTGGAAAAGCTAGTAAAACAGTCATTGGTTAATGATATCGCTTTGCTGCATCATCCTTAGCAAAATAGCTAGCAACATGAAAATAATGTGTTACAATTTAATACTAGTTCTATTTAAGATGAGAAATAAGGAACCAAACGTTGTCAATACTCAATAATTGGACTGAATAGGCCACATAACCAAAATCAACGCAACCCATATCATATTCCACTATTACTTACTATTCAACATGCCTAGAAGTTCATAAAAGATAACTCTGGCCCAAGAGCAGAGTCAACCAAAATAGTGTGAAAGATAGAACGGACAAGTATATAAATAAAAGATATATCTGCATTCCAGGTCTTAGAAAACAAAAAACAAGCAAAGCATAAATTCACAAGGTAGATCATTGATGGAGATTTTAGGAACTAAAAAAAATCAATAAAAAGCCCATGGATTCTCGCGGCGAACTTCTTGCTCTTCCTCAGGAGTGAAGTCATTCTTAATGTTGAAGGTCTTGCGGATTTCCTTTGGAGTCTTCCCCTTGATCATGTCTGCTACAGTCTGGCACGTAAGATCCAATAGGCTCCTGATATCCAAATAGTTTGCAGCCTGAAGTGAAAATTTACACAGAGAAATGTAATTTTAGTGCCTTACTTAAACATAGATGTACAAGTGGGTATAAGTGGCATTACATTAGACAAACAATACAAACAAGATACATCATACACATACTAAGGATTCAAATATTCAAAACAAATATTAATTACAAACTTAAAAATTGGGACATCGAAAACACATAATGGAAAAAAACAATTGCTTATCATAATAAGGAATCCATTTCATTGTAATGTTGAATCAGGTTAAGATTGTGTGAACATTACAAGATAATTTGGAATGGAATCCATCTGTATCATTGTAATGTTGATTCAAGTTAAGGATGAATTTTGTGCCATTTGTGTATTTTCCTTAAAAGAAAAGTTAGTTAGAAGCAGTTAGTCAGGAATTGCTATAAATAGGTATTAGTCAGAATTGGTGGTTATTCTATTGTGTAAACCGATTTCTAAATATTCTCAATTCAATGTCTCAATATATTTGGGTTCAATTACTTCATTAGAATCCTTATTTTCTACAATTCTTCGAATATTTTCTTATTCCTAAAATTGTCTTATCAAGTTATCAGAGCCTGTCCTTCTCTGGTAATGGAGGATTTGTTTGCACAGAAGCTAAAGGAAGTTCTCCGGGAGGCTATTGATGAGGCCTTTTGCAAAACCATGACTGACCTATGACGGAAATGGCAAGAGGAGGACCGGAAGGATTTGGAGAACCGCTGATGACGGTGGGAGGCGGAGGACCGAAAAGCTTTGGAAGAGCTTCGCATGGTAGGAATTATCGTAACAAAAGAGAAAGAAGAAAAAGAAGAAAGATGGAGAACCCAGTTGTCCTAATGGTTGAAGATGAATATAAAGAATAAGGAGCGACATTCAAACGTTGAAATTGGAAAAAATTGCGTCAGGTAAGACAATCAAACCTTTATTGGTATCAACAATTGGGTGCAGAGATGAAACTCCTTGGAGCCAAAAGAAGGGAATTTCGGAAATTGAAGAACAGAATTTTGAAGAATCCATATGCATATCATAGTAATGTTGAATCGTAAATCCTAATTCAATATACAATTATAATTTAAGCAGTAAACAAACTCGGCAAAAGGAAAACAACGACTACGGAAACCATTAATTTCAAGCATAATTACACAACCACATATAAATAAGATAGGTCTTCTTTGTATAAGCGCACAAGATCAGTACAATAAGTGCCCCGAATACCATATAAATATCAAAATCAACCGTAGCCAGACTTTGGATTATTACTTAGTTTTGGATCATGTCAAGGAAAACTCAACTCATTCAACATGCACCATATGAATGAATTGGTCAAATCAACACTACATACAGTTCAAAAGACTCACAAATTTCACAACTGATTAGCAGAATTAACCGCCAACGCAACCTACCACCAATACAACTATATAGATTCCCAACCACAAAAACCCTAATTTTGCCCGGATACATTTAAAACACAAACGAGAAATGTCCATGATCCAAAGAACAACAATAAAATTATACAATGCATGGAGAATAAAAAGGAGAACTGACCAAGGTGAGATCGAAGAGCGTGGCTTGATCGACCTTGACGAAATTAACGTCCCATGCCTTGAGATCTTCCTTGGAGACTTTCTCTTCAGAAGCGGCGGCTTCGACATGCTTCTTGCAGTATTCGATGACCTTAGCCAGGATCTTGCTGTTGACGTTGGGTAGAGGAATTCCACTGCCAGTGCAATTGTCTTCAATCATGTGCTTTATCGTCTGCGATTCCAACGCCACCACTTCGTCAACATCGAACGCCTCACCGTCCGAACTTGAGGGTGATCCTGTTCATCGTAGCCATGGTTGGAATTCGATTTGGATTCCTTGAGAAAAAGGTTAAATCCCTAACCCTAACTTTTTTCTCAATTTGAAATCTACAGAATGACTATGGCGTGAGTCTATTTATAGAGTACTCCTTGGCCTCTAGTACGTGGCGAAAACTAATTCAGTTTGGAGATAATCCCTTTTTTTCTTCTTTTTTCTTTTTGTATCTTTTTATTATCTTTTCAATCCGTAAATCTTGTCTGTATCTATTATATTTTCATAAGCATTATCTCCGGTATATTTTTTTTTAAGTTTAATATATATGAACGACATTTCAAATCCATATGGTAATGGTAATTGCTGAAGAGCAAAATATTATGATTTAGGTTCAAATGCTAGTAAGAAAGAAAGAAAGAAAAAATGCTAGTAAGAAAGCAAAAGCTTAACATTTATGGCTCATGCCGGAAACTTTGAAATATGGCGACTTGTGGCGGAGCGATTAGCGATTCTAATGGTGATTTTGTAAATGTTTTTATTTGTAATTATTTTTTCATTTAAAAATCTATTTCGTATATTTTTTTTTCTTTAAATGTTATATTTTCTATCTTTTTTTTTAAGCTTAACATTGATGACTAGCATTTCTAATCCATAAGTTAATTTTTGAAGAGTAATATTGTGTAATTCAGGTTCTAATGCTAGTAAGAAAGTAGAAGCTTAAATGGATGGCTCATAAACCTAGGAACATGGAAACCTCCAACAGAGCAATTAGGTCCAACAATGATTTTGTGAAGGGTTTTGTTTGTAATTTGGGCATCATGCCTTCATGTAGGCTGAATTGATGGTTTTATGGTTTGGGCTCAAGCTTTTGGATGAATAGGGTCGAAGACATATTCGGTATTCCTGTAAAGATAGATTCAAACATTTTTGACCCAGACATGTAGCTCAGTTGGTGAGCGCATAGGACATGTGTGTGTGGGTACGAGGTTGATACCCGGTTGTACTACTTTCCTATGAACAAAAAAAATTCAAAGATTTTTTACAACTTGATTAAGAAGCATTGCAACCTCGAGGCACAAATTTACTTTATTAATCAATCAAGAGCATTCAATCTATTATGAAGAACCCCAACTTTATCAGATTTTCTAATGTTTGTAGAGTGTCTTATAGAGTTGTTAATTTCTCGATTACTCTGGGTCATTTCTTTGGGTACGATCTCATTTACTTAGCGTTTCCCTCTACTAGTTGTATTACTATTTTGAACGAGAATGCTTATGGTATATAGCATGTTCAAAACATGAAAGTTAATAGTGTATTCCTATTTTGAACAAGAATGCTTATGCTATATAGCCAAAGAACTGGGAGGTGCTGTAATAACTCTCTATTTTGATTCTCAGCTAGTATCTCAGATTTGGTGAGATTATCAAGCTAAAGAACCTTTGATGCAGAAGTATTTTGACATGATCAAAGAAATTTTGATTGGGCTCTCTAAGTTCAAGATAAAGCATGTCCCACGAACTGAAAAAGTAGAGTTGACTTGCTGTCAAAAATAGCAAATACCAAATCACCATCTTCGCGCGGTGGCCTTCAATGTCAGCGGGAAAGCCCGAAATATCACAGGCTCTTTGGCCCCTTGGAAGACCATGGTTTGTTGGAAGATCTCGATATGGTCCTGGGGGTCGGTGGTCCTGTCATAAGGATCAATTTGGACAAAAAATTTGAAGTTTGTCTGCATTTCAAAATTCATTATTGCTGGAACGAAGGGGTTGTGATATCCATCAATCTGAATGTCGTTCTCTACAACCCGCTCCATCTGGTCAATCTCAGGGAAGCGAGCCGGGAGGTTGGCGGGTTGCGACAGCGGGATCTGCGGTCTCACCATCGAAACTTGTTTTTCCTCTGGTGATTCTGTCCATCTCGTTTATTCTCATGTCGTGGCGGAGCTTGCTGCCCCAGGCCGAGGTTTACCAGCATCGCCTGGAACTCCAGCTGTTGCTTTTTCCAGGCCTCACTTTCCTTATTCATTTTTTCAATTTCTTTAGCTTGCTTATGGATCATCTCTTTGAGATCGTTCATGCCATCCTACATGGTGACCATCCTCTGTTCTGCGATCGCGAGATCAGCGACTCTGACTTCCTTCTGCTGGAGTGGAGAGGATCCATTCGTAGAAGGTTGTTCTCCTGGCAGGTCTCCACCGCGAGCAGAGGTTCCCTTAGCAGCTTGATTCTTCCTTCTTGTGTTTTCCAACTTGCTACATTTGAACTACCTGTTAGTGTAGGCTTCTACCTGCTTTCATGCAAATGTGACAAATTTTCTTGCCATAGAATTTGAACAATTGTGCAAAAATATCAATAAAGCCAAACACAAGAAGATAATCGGCGAAATCATACAAATATGCAAAAATTAGATCATAATCCTAACAGAAACGTCAAGAAAACTGATATATGTTCAGTTAATCGGTGGAAAACCACATTTCCTCTGGTTAACCGGTTGGAAATCAGATTTCCACCAATTAACTGTCAAAAATTCACCTTGATAATCGGCATATATGATTAGATCAAATGAAAAGGTAAGGTTTCTTGACTCAGACAGTCTTCTTCCTGCGAACACCAAAAAACCAGAAAAAACAGGATATAAGAAGAAATAATCAGAGAAGAACAATTTTCTTCCCAACAGATGGCACCAATGATCCGTCATGCTTTGAGCATGGAGACCATGACCTCCAATCTGGCCTCCGGTGCGGTGGTTTGAATTCTCCGGCCACTCACCTGGCAGTGAGGGGGTACCCGCAAGCACTCCGACGATCAAGTCAGTAGGCTCTCACACTGTAGTAAACTCAGATATCAAGTAGTAGTAAAAGCGTACCAAATGAAGATAGGACACATGTATTTATAGGGCTCATTAGGCTACTAAAGTCAAACATGTCACTGTCATATCTCCGTGAATTGCGGCGGTGAGTACGGATCTGTAACCGACCCCACGTGGGGGTGATGCACCTCAAGCTCCAGGTCGGGTGCCCATGTCGTGGTGAACACGACATGGTACCAACGGCTTGAGCCACCCACGTGGGCCTAGCATCTGCCTCTCTTGCGGATTAGGTCCATAACAATATTAATATGCAGGAACTGCTCAATACAGAAATTGCACATCTCACAATTAGTGCATGCATCACAAGTATAAGAATCATCAAATTCTGTCAAAGATGGAAAATCAATATCATTCAAAAACTCAGACAAATTGTCATCAATGAAATCATCAAGTAAACCAATATCAAAAATAGAATTCTCCTTGATTGGATGCTTCACTGGTTAAGAATCTAAAAATTGGCAACAATGTCTTCAAACTCCATGGAGAATGCTCCTGCATCTTCCACCTTCTTGTCGTCGGCTTCTTCCTGAGGAAGTACAAGGGGCACAACATGTTGTTGCTCATCACTAGGTGCCTTTGAATAGGGCTCACTTGAATAAAATTCACTAGTATTCTTAACCTGTTCTTGTACGGGCCACTCCTTTTGTTCTTTGGTCAGATCATCCTAATTCTCACACTCCTCAGGCACAGGTAAGTCAATGCTTTCACAATATGCACTACGATTCTCGGGACTCGCCTCAAGCTAGATTGGAAGCTCACCCATAAAAGTAGCCAACTTCTCAACTTGAGTGCGTAAACTCTGAATAGAGGCCTTAGTAATCTCTTGATATTCCAAGTTGATCATAGTTAACTGCCTTACTAAGTCCTCCAATGTTAGCTCATGTGTTTGTTGATGTGGGACTTGCGAAGTGCTACTATTGTAAGAAATTGTTGATGACCCCATGTTTTGAATCCCTTGATCTCAAATCTCATTGCTCCCCATGTTAAATCTCCAAAAATCCGAAGCCATAATCTCAATTAAGTCCCATGCTTATGGAGGAGTTCGGTACCATAAAGCACCTCCACTAGCTAGCTTCATCAAGTAGACTTGTATCCATATCGCTCAAGCCTTCATAGAAGTGTTCAATGAGGCATTCTTTTGGAATTTGAAGGTGTGGACAACTTGCACAAAGCTTCCTGAATCTCTTCAAGTATGCACATAAGCTTTCTCCACTAAATAGTCTGATACCCGCAATGTCCTTTCTAATTAATGGTTCTACAGCGGGGGGAAAATGCCTCTAAGAACATTATCTCTAGACCATACCAACTTGTGACTGATCTCGGAGCCAAGCGATATAGCCAATCCTTAACATAATCCTTTAATGAATAGGGAAATGCCTTTGAACATGTGCTCCTCTTGGACTCCTTGTGGCCTCATGGTGGACCAAATAGCATAAAACACTTCAAGGTGCTTGAAAGGATCTTCATCTACAAAACCATGAAATCTAGGCAACAAAAATTTTAATCCATCGTTAAGTACAAAGGGTACATTTTCATTTGGATACCGAATGCGCGAATCTTCAATTGAAAAATTCGGTGCATTGAGTTCCCTAATGTTCTCCCAAATCTCTCAACCATAAATAAAGATTAAAAAAAATCAGAAAAACATAAGAAACACAATAAAAAAATGGTGAGAGTTCAAAAAAAAAATTAAAAGGTTAAAACTACACTAAAAATATAAACTAACACACTATGCTAATGAATCTTAATATGGAACCGATGGTCCCCGGCAATGGCGCAAAATTTGATCGAATCCGTTCCCGGTCAAATAAAATAGTGAAAATGTAGTACTAGAAAGTGACTCCTAGGTTGTCTCCCAAGGATCATCAATTCCAACTAAGATTCAAAACACATAGTAACACACATAAAAAGGGTTTTTTTATATATATATATATCTATATATATATATATAGAATGTTGACAAAATAAAGAAAACAAAGATTAATTAACTTAAAACATAAAAAGAAATGTGGTTAACCCTCTTTTTTAATTGCAATCAAATCAATCATTGGTCACAAAAGATTATTGCATTCATTCAAATTCTTAGCCCAATTGAATTAATTAACTAAGCGAAAATCAACCCGGATTTCTTTACTTCCAAAGCTAAAGAGAAATCAGTGACTAAGCATCCCTAATTACTCCTATCCCAACCAATTAAACCATAGAGTATCTATCAAAGAGGGTAGGTGATTAAGCATCTCCAATTACTCCCAAATTTACTACTAACAACTAGAAATCATTGAGCTCACACAAAATTAAGCATTTCATATGCATCAATTAATCCTTAATCACATAGAATTAAGCAAACTATGGATAAAGCTTTAGCTCAACAACAAAACCTAAGGCTATTAAGCATAAACCCTAGAAATTGAATTTAAACCCAAACCCATGGAAGCATATAGATATCTAAGCAATAAAACAATAAGATTAAACATACAAAATTGTAATATTGCTCAAAACACAAATTAGCAAGGAATTAAAAGATGAAGAACATGAATAAATTAGAAACCAAATTAAAGCATAAACCTCAAGATCTTCATTGTAATATCCTAAGAAGATTAGTCAAAGAGTAAAGCCTTCCATGGATGGTAGGACACAAGCCATAACTTAAAAGAAAACTAAAAATAAGAAGAAGAAAAGAGAAGGAAGGGCGTTGGAATGGTGATGATAATAAGTGATGGATTGATGCCTGATCACGTCTCCTTGGCACCTTTATATAGCCTTGGCACATAGGACATAAATTGGATGCAAATGTAACAAGATAGCTTCACGTCCTTCCTCATCTTCTTTATTTATTTTATTCAAATCCTAATTAAATAATTTCCTATCTAATCTAATCTAATAAAATCTAAGAAGATCGTCTAAATATCTCATGAGTTAAAAATGGCAATTTAGCCAATTTTATTTATTAAATACAAATCCTAACGTGATCAACTAGATATGCTGCGATCCCCTTCAATTTCTTCAAATCCAATAAATATCTCCAATGGCCAATAATATCCTAAAAGATAATATCAACTTTAATTAGCTAATAAATTTAATTTAACTCAATAATTAACAATAACCTAATTTATCTCAATCTAATATTGTTGTGGACCAAAATAATGGTATCCCGGACAAACGCTTACATGCCGGGTCAAGAAGCCGCCAATTACCGCCGGTATCCCGGTAAGTTGGGCGCGGCCTATTAACAAGGCCCAGATGACGAGGATTGGGCCCAGGCATAGATCCTGGCGCAATATGGACCGCATTAGGTCTTTTACCTCACTCTATAAATACTATCATCATGCACCATGCAAGGTACGCAAGATATATTATCATATACAAACAAACCCTAATTCACTCACTGACTTGAGCGTTGGAGTGCTTACAGGTGCACACCACCGCCGCTGGAGCTCAGGACCCAGGAGCAATCCTACTTCCCTTTGCTGATCAAGAAGACTTCCCTGCTCGTCCTACATCCCTGTCAGGTCAGATCACAATATTGGCGCCGTCTGTGGGGAACGCAGCAAAAGGTTTCGTTCCCATCCATCATCAACAATGGTTGGCTCAATCAGAAATAGGGATTACAACGATCCCAGCGTGCAAAACCAAGGAGCTGGACAACAGGCTGGTGCGTCGAATCACGCAAGGGCATCCCAGCACTTTGATATTGAAGCAGAATTCCGTAAACTGCAACAGTTGGTGCAGTCACAAGCTAAAGAGATCGCAGATCTCAAAGAGCAACAGCGGAGGGGCAAACATGTTGTTATTGAAGATGATTTAGAAGAGGAAAGAGCTAAGAGGCATACCCAGCCAAACCCTGAAAATCTGGAAAAAGATAATGACAATGCAGAAAGACAGCAACGGAAATCCGCAATTGAGAGAGAAAAAGAAGGAAATCTGAAAACTCAAGAAAGGCAACAGGAAGGACGGGTAAGTCGCTGACATGAAGGGGCCCCGCATCAAACCCGGGTTGAGGGGGCCAACCCGCCACCTGTCCCCCCTGCGGGCCAGCAACCCAGACAACCTGCCGGTAACTAAGAGCATATGGCTGAAAATGTCCCGGATTTCGGGTACATTGACAATCCCTTCACGCCATGGATAATGTCCCATGCCCTTCCTCACGGATTCCAGTTTGCAAAGAAGTTGAAGGAATATGATGGAACCAAGGACCCCACTCTACATGTTAGCACTTTTGAAAGGGCTATGTACTTCCAAGGGGTGAATGAGGCCATCGTATGTCGTGCTTTCCCCCTCACATTGTTAGAGGCTGCAAGTCATTGGTTCTTAGACCTCCCACCACAATCCATCAGCCACTGGAAAACCCTCAAAGATAAGTTTATTCTTCATTTCACAAGCAGTAAAAGACAGTTCAAATCTGAATTCCACTTAGAAACTGTTAAACAAGGAAAAGATGAATCTCTACGAGACTATATAACACGTTTTAACAATGAAGTCTTAGAAGTTAGGAATGTCGAACCTAACTTGGTGTTATATTTCTTTGTAAGAGGATTGAAGCCAGGAGCCTTCGCCAAGCAACTGGCTGGAGATAAGCCCACTTCCATGGATGACTTGAAGGTCAGGGCCGAAAAGTGGATCAGAATAGAAGAATGGGAGAAGGCCCAAGCCGCCAAGAAGGATGACAAAGCAAAAATTGTCCCTCCAAACCAATCCCGGGGCAAAGATGACAAATCCCAAGATAGGTCTCCCAAGAAGCGCAAGGGTCTTTTCAACAATTACACTCCGCTAGTAGTCCCGCCAACTTCAGTGTTAAAAGAAGTGATGCATTTTGAACTGAGAGAGCGGCCGCCACCTTTGAAAACGGTTGGAAAGCATAAAAATAAATACTGTGAATACCATCGAGATCGTGGACATTCCACCAATGAATGCATCCAACTCCGAGATGCAATTGAAAAGCTGATTCGTCAAGGGAGGTTGAGAAATTATGCTCGGGCATCCCGAGAAAGGCGGGATCGTCACCGAAGTCCATCTCCTCGGACACAGACACTCAGATCTCCTCCTAGAAACCGAGATCAACGAGCTGAAACCCGTCAAAGATCCCGAAGCCCGAGGCGAGTACAGGAATCCCCTCCTAGGGGAATAATTCAAGTCATAGCTGGAGGAGCCAGCTTAAAGGGTCTCGAAGATAAGAAGAGGACCCGAGATGTTAGGGATTCTTGTTCCCAAGTAACTGCTGTGGCTAACCCAGTGCTATCTTTCTCAGATGCAGATTTCCCGGAAGAACGGATCCGAGATAACGAACCATTGGTCATAGCAGCTAATTTGAACGGTTTCGAAGTCCATCGAATCTTCATTGATCAAGGAAGTTCAGCTGACATCATGTTCTGGAGCTTGTTTGATAAAATGGGGTTAGGATCTAAGGATTTAATCCCCCATAAAGGCAGCCTAATTGGCTTCACTGGAGATACAATTATTCCTAAAGGATATGTTGACCTTAAGGTGAATTTTGGCAAAAAGCCAAATACCAAAATAATTCCCGCTAGGTTCATAGTGGTGGATTGCCCCTCGGCTTACAATGCAATCATTGGGCGACCAACCCTGAATAGCCTTGGCGCCATAGTTTCTACCATTCATTTAGCCATGAAGTTTCCAGGAGAAAATGGCTCAGTAGTAACCATCCGAGGAAAGAGCAGTGATGCACGAAAATGTTATCAAGAAAGTCTTAAAATCACGAAATCACCATCTATTTTGCCGATAACGGCAGAAGAGAAAGGGAAGCAAAAGATGGAGAGACGTGATTTGATGCGGGATGCAGAGGTCATGATGACTAACTTAGATCCCAGAGCAGACTTTGAATATCAACGACCTCAACCAGAAGGGGATCAGATCTTAGTCCAGATAGGACTTAAAGAAGGTTAGAACGTCAATATAGGGGCGAACTTACCCCTGATGATCAAAGAGCGACTCATTGAGTTGTTAAAGACTAATAAAGACCTATTTGCTTGGGTTTCCTCCGACATGCCCGGAGTTGACCCGGAATTCGTATGCCATCGCTTGTCTTTAAGACCGGGATCTATCCCGGTGGCTCAGAAGAAAAGAAAAATGGGTCCAGAGAGACAAGCAGCGATAGAAAAACAGGTGAAGGAGTTGCTAGACGCCGGGTTCATCCGAGAAATACGATATGCAGAGTGGCTTTCAAATGTGGTGATGGTGAAAAAGGCTAACGGGAAGTGGAGAATGTGTACAGATTACACTGATCTGAATAAAGCATGCCCCAAAGACCCATTTCCTTTGCCTTGTATCGATAAACTGGTGGACAACTCTGCAGGTTATAAATATCTATCTTTCATGGACGCTTACTCCGGCTATAACCAGATCCCCATGTACCCAGAAGATCAAGAGAAAACGACTTTCGTCACCGACATGGGTGTTTACTACTATACCATGATGCCGTTTGGTTTGAAGAATGCTGGCGCAACTTATCAGCGAATGATGAGCCAAGTTTTCAAAGAACAGATTGGTAGAATCCTTGAAGTCTACATTGACGACATGATAGTAAAAACCCCAGAAGATAAAGATCCAGTGGCAGACTTGCGTGAGACTTTTCAACAGCTGCGCAGGTATGATTTAAGGTTAAACCCTAACAAATGTACCTTTGGGGTCGAAGCCGGAAAGTTCTTAGGCTTTATGCTAACCAGTCGAGGGATTGAAGTCAACCCCGACAAGTGTAGTGCTGTGTTGAGTATGCAGAGTCCCAAAACTATCAAGGAGGTCCAACAGCTAACTGGAAGGGTCGCTGCATTGACGAGATTCCTTCCAGATTTGGCAAGGAAATGCTTACCCTTTTTCAGGACCCTACGACGTAAGGAAGACTTCCAATGGAATGCAGATTGCGAAGAAGCTTTCCAGGAGTTAAAGAAAATCCTCTCAAGCCCACCAGTCCTATCTCACCCAGATCCCAGACAGGTCCTATATCTCTATTTAGCCGTCACCAATGAAGCAATCAGTGCGGCTTTAGTTAAGGAAGAATCCCGGAATCAGAGTCCGGTATATTTTGTCTCTAAGGCGCTGCAGGGATTGGAGTTGAACTACCAGCGGCTCGAAAAAGTCGCCTATGCCTTGCTATTTGCATCCCGGCGGCTGAGGCCATACTTCCAATGTCATCCTATCATGGTAAAAACTAATCAACCTATCAGACAAATCTTGCACAAACCTGACTTGGAAGGAAGGATGATGACCTGGGCAGTAGAATTATCGCAATACGATATTTCCTACGAACCACGGAAAGCAATCAAAGCACAGGAGTTGGCTGATTTTGTGGCCGAAATGACACATCCCGGGGAGGAGCCAAAAGGATCCTGGACTATTTATGTTGACGGATCCTCAAACCCCAAAGGAGCAGGCGCAGGCATACTAATCGAGAATGACGAAGGGATAACAGTGGAATATTCTCTGAAATTTGAATTCCCAACCTCTAATAATCAAGCAGAATATGAAGCTTGTCTAGTCGGGATACGCGCGGCAAAAGAACTAGGGGCTACCGCGATTACTTTATGTTCAGATTCCCAATTGGTAGTATCCCAGATAAAAGGGGAATACCAGGCAAGAGAGCCATTGTTGCAAAGATACCTGACAAAGGTTAAAGAAAGTCTACTTGGTCTCTCTAAATTTGAGATCAAGCACATTCCAAGAGAAGAGAACAGTCGTGCTGATTTACTCTCCAAATTGGCCAGTACCAAGTCATCCTTAACTTTGAAGTCGGTGATAGAAGAAGTTCTCCCGTCTCCTTGTGCTATTTTGCAGGTTGAAAATGATGATTGGAGAACCCCAATAATAGAGTATATCAATAAAGGCACCATCCCGGCAGATACCCGGGAAGCAAAACGACTTGTACAAAATGCCTCCCAGTATTCCGTGATAGAAGGACAATTATTCAGGAGGGGACTATCAACTCCTTTGCTTAAATGCATTCGACCATCTAAAACATGGTATGTTCTTAATGAAGTGCATGAAGGAAGCTATGGTCACCATATTGGTGGAAAATCGTTGGCAAGAAAGTCCTTACGGGCAGGATACTTCTGGCCAACCATGAATAAAGATGCAGCTGATCACGTGAAGAAGTGCCAAAAGTGCCAAGAGCACAGTCCATTGTCCCACGTCCCGGCCGAAGATCTGCACAGCATCTCCACCCCCTGGCCCTTCCACACTTAGGGCTTGGACCTTTTGGGACCTTTCACTCCAACCACAGGTCAGTTCAAACATCTCATTGTTGCTGTGGACTATTATACCAAATTGATTGAACTGGAACCCTTAGCCAGCATAGCATCAGTCAAAGCCCAGAATTTTGTCTTCCGGCAAATAATATGCCGGTTTGGTATCCCGGCAGAAGTTATCTGTGATAATGGGACCTAATTCACCGACAAAGAATTCCGAGAAATGCTAGCAGGTCTCCGCATCAAGCAATACTTTGCTAGTGTGGAGCACCCACAGTCAAACGGACAGGCAGAGTCCGCCAACAAAGTCATACTTAATGGCTTGAAAAAGAGGTGTCAGAAAGCTGGAACTAGTTGGGTAGAAGATCTTTATCAAGTACTCTGGAGTTATAGAACTACTCCCCATAGTTCCACCGGAGAAACTCCATTTCGAATGGTATACGGATCAGATGCTGTAATCCCGGTAGAAATCGGGCACCCATCCTGGAGGGTTATGTACCCCGCACAAGAAAACGAGCAGCTCCTCAGAGAAGATTCCGACATGATCGAGGAAATCTGAGAAGCCGCCAGAATCAAAGAGTTATCCCGGAAACAACAAGTAGCACATAGATACAATTTGAGGGTTGTACCGAGAAGATTCCAAACAGGTGACTTAGTCCTAAGAAGGGCCAGTATTGGAAGTCGCAATGCTAAAGACGGGAAACTTAGAGCGAATTGGGAAGGCCCATTCCGGGTCAAGACCATCGCAGCTAACGGAGCGTATCATTTAGAAACTCTCAAAGGCAAAGAGATTCCAAGAATGCTTAATGTCGCAGACCTAAGACGCTATTACAGCTAAGCTATGTAATTTACATTCTTTGTAATAAAGGGGTACTCTTTTTCCTGTAGCAGGTTTTATCCCTAAGGAGGGTTTTACTGCTAGAGGTTTTAACGAGGCCCCCAGTTGTTATTTGCTTCTTATCATTAATAAAGTTACATTCCATTCATTCTGACATGAACAAGTTAGTTCAATTCTTAATAGCAAGCAGCTCGGAAGAAAGTATGAGAAATACAAATAAGCTGAGATCGAGACGTCGGCAACAAACAGAAACCGACATGTAAGGCCAATAATGAGTCGAGATACCATCGTGGGTAATTCTCTGCTACAAACTCAATAGGGATCCTAAACGGATTAACCCTGGCCAAAGAGAAGCATGAAGTACCACCATGCGCACACTTCAACTTAAACTTAGAGAAAGTACAAAATACTTTCCCTCCTATTGAGGAGCTAATAGGGTGACATCACAAATGTATCCCTAACAATGCAAACGACATGAAAAATCTACATGCCAAGCGAGTTGGAGGCATCTCGAGATGGCCACACCTCAACGACATATAGAAATGTAACAAAAAGGAAGCATAAACCGAAGCTACAGCTCAACAAAATTAGAGAAAGTACAAACTACTTTCCCTCCTGCTAAGGAGTTAAAAGGGTGTTATCTCGGATATACCCTAATAATTAAAAAGACACGAGAAAGTTCCACGGCAAGCAGGATGTAAAAAGGCACATGAACGAAAAGTAAACAAAGCTATGCATAAAGAATATCTCGGAAGGTCAGAACGATAAAGTCTACATTCAATATAGAATTATCTATTAGAATTACAAAATAAAAACTAAAGAAATACAAAAACATGGAAATAAATCAATTAGCCCCTCCAGCATCTGCAACTTCGGGTTCCGGCATGGGATTTGAGGAAGGGGGAGGAGTGTTGCAGTCGAATGGCTCCAATCTGGGATCAGCAGGATCAAGAGGCACGGGATTATGAGGATCATGGAAATCCATAAACATCTCATCCTTCATACCGTGATACTTGCAGAGACCACGGGTGTTCAACTCTACCCCGGGATTCAAAAATTGAAGAGTCTTCACACAATCCCGGTAAAAATCATCCACTGTAGTGTCCATATCACGGTACGCCTCTTCCAATCTCTCCTGAGTATCCTGTAGCTCCACCTGAACCTCATGGAACTTGGAAGCCGACCCCAGGAGTTCGGATTGAAGAAGCTTAAGAGCAGAATCATCCTCATCTATCTTATCCTTCAACCCAGAAACCTCTTCCTTCAACTTGGATTCTCCAACTCTAAGCTGGCGGTCCGCTTCTTCTCTTTGGCAAAATCCCCCTCCATCTGGGCAAATTTTTCCTTCAGAGAAACAAGCTCCTGGTTGGCCCGAGATTCAGACTCTTTGACACTCTGGATCAAGGCATCCTTGAGCTCCATGTCATCCCGGAGATCCCGCAGCTGAGCCCTTAAAGAGGAAGCTTGGCCCATGTCTTCTGCTTGGTCATGAACGTGTTGGAGCATAGCCATACTCATAGCCGTCCAGCCCATAAGGGATTTGGCTTGCTCCTACAGAGACGAAAACAACAAGAAGACATTAAACATATGTCTGCCGAGATTAATCATCATAAAGTAACGAGACCAAATGACAAAACATATACCTTCACGGTAGAGGTTCCACCCTTTGTGAAAAAATCCCTATGTTGGAACTTAACCAAGGGCGACTGGAATCCTTCCCAGGTAGAAGAGGGAGTAGAGAAGGGTGCCATCAAAATCGGATTCATCCCGACAGAAGCCCCTTGGGCATCCACAGGCTGGTCACCTACAAATCGAACTAAATAATATAATAAGAGAGTAACACACAATCCCTACACAACTACAAACCCCAAAAGATGAAAGCATATCGGACTTGGTAAGACGACGACGCTTTGGCTGCACATTAGCCATCTCGGCTCCAGAGGAGTGCGGAACAGATTTCTTAACAGGAGAAGCTCCCTTGGCAGGAACTGCGTCCGAGATTCTAATCCCGGTAGGAACTACCAGGATAGGAGCAGGAACTGGAGCGGGAGAAGGAGGTGGACCTGAAGTACCAACCTTTCCTTTTCCTTTAGCATCTCGTTTCTGAGAACGGATGACATAGTTGGCCATGATCTCGGCTGCAGAAAAAGATACACTTGTCAGTTAAGGAAAAATAACTAAAACAAGGAAAAAACACAACGACATTGCACAATAAAGGACAATTCCTACATAAGCATGTCACTTGGTCGCGACGAGACGCTCCTATCACATCTTTGCAGTGAATGGGAATCCCCCCTCGCTCGACAAAGACACAAAGATTCCTGAAGGTTAGCTAGTCTTCCTCTTCTAGGAAGCCAATCCCTAATTCCTTCAAGGATAGCACCCTCTTAAAATGATCTTCCGTCCAGTAGAGCGGAAATAGGGGCTGCTTATCCTTCCCCATCTAGAAGGGAGTACAATCTTTGGTCCGTGGGACGACCTTGACATAAATATCCCTATGGGCCTTAAAGGACTCTTCATAAGGGACAAATAGTTGGGGATCCCGGAGCGATGACGGAGGGACACCCAATTCTTCTTCATGGGACCACGGTAGACACCAAAGATATACAAGAATAAGGTTGAAGAACAATGCCAGCCTTGAGCCCAACAGAAGACCTCGAAGGCTTGGAGGAATCCCCAACTGTTGGGATGAAGTTGGGTAGGATCAAGATGGAGATGATGCAGAACTTCAATCTGGAGGTCAGAAAAAGGGAACCTAATTTTTAGCTAATGCCACAAAGACTCCAGCATCATGATATAGGAACCTTCACCCTCAGATGCTGGAGTGCAGATCCTCTCCCTCCTATTCGGGATGATCAACTTATGGTTCGATGAAGGATCGGCTTTGACATCAGTCCCAGGAGTGTTGGGCCCATAGTGAAACCACTTCCTCCAATGTTTCTCCACCCTCCTGAGCCGGCAACCATCTTTTACCGAGCACTCCTCCCGGATGATATCCCAGGGAATCCACAACATTCCCCAGATATTCTTTAGTTCTAGAAAATCCGGAGGACATTCGACCCGAGGCTTGGAAGTACTGGGCTCTCTTGCCCCTCGCACAACAACTTCAAAATCGCCGGTATTCGGTGAAGCCGGTACACCACTAGAGGACCCCAGAGCACCAGAAGCTACCAGGATGGGAATGTCACCTTGAGCAGACTCCATATCTACATGATCAGAGAAAGCAGAGTCAGATCCCGGGGATGAATGGCTACAAGAAGAAGGAGCATATGCAGGGTCGGATTCTGAATCTAAGGAATGAGTCATAGACGATGGTATAGATTCTCTATTTCCTAGAGAATCCCCGGGATGGGAAGACTCAACTTCATCCCCTACTGGGATGAAATTAACTAGGGCACGACGATCTGAACCTTGTTCAACAGACACAGAACTTGCAGAACTGTACTCATCAGGAAGATGGGTTGAGGCAAGAAGAAGAGAAGAAGGTTCTGGGTTCAAAGTGTTAAACGACCCACTCACATTTTGGGTAACTGATTCACCACTCTCTAGTCGTCGCGAATACAGGGGATAAAACCAAAAATGGCAAGATTCACAATAATCAAGATTGGCTATGGAGGGCGTACCAGGACAAGGGTTTGGCTTATTACAAGACCTATGTTTGCGAAGACCCCTCGCAAAACTCTCAAGAAGTTCAGTATCATTCAATTCCGAAGAGGAACTACTCGTCAACACGATAACGTTATCGGCCATTTTTGAGGGGAATAAACCCAAAAACTACAACTAAACCCTAAAGGGGGGAAGAATGCAACAGAACAATCCAAGAATCAGGAAAGAATCGAATAAAGGCACAAATTAGTAAAAAGTAGAAACAATACCAGAAAAATGAAGAGAGAATGTTGCTAGAAAACGGGTTTGGAAAACGAACACAAAGATGGGAAAAGCAAAGTTTTCAGGAGCTCTCTGTCGAAGGAAATGAAGAGACAGGAAGCGCGAAGGTGATGAAGAGTGAAAACTTGAATAAATGAGAAGGTGAAGATGTAACGGATGAAAAGAAATAAAGTAAAAACGGTCACGTCACCTTAAAGGACGTGGGGCCCAAGAACTGCGCTAATCATCGCGCGCAGTACCCAAAATGGGATGTGTGAAACACACGCGCCCAAAAAGAAAACCAACCGTCATCCCGTGAAATCTCCAGAATCACCATCTAACATCCACCCGACATGACAAATGAACTCGCCAACTTCTCCCAAGAAGAACTTGACAACTTGGGGGGCAACTATTGTGGACCAAAATAACGGTATCCCGGACAAACGCTTACATGCCGGGTCAAGAGGCCGCCAATTACCGCCGGTATCCCGATAAGTTGGGCGCGGCCTATTAACAAGGCCCAGATGACGAGGATTGGGCCCAGGCATAGATCCTGGCCCAATACGGACCGCATTAGGTCTTTTATCTCACTCTATAAATACTATCATCATGCACCATGCAAGGTACGCAAGATATATTATCATATACACACAAACCCTAATTCACTCACTGACTTGAGCGTCGGAGTGCTTACAGGTGCACACCACCACCGCTGGAGCTCAGGACCCAGAAGCAATCCTACTGCCCTTTGCTAATCAAGAAGACTTCCCTGCTCGTCCTACATCCCTGTCAGGTCAGATCACAACAAATATCAAATCATATTAATTAGGCATCATCATCACATAATAATAACTAAATAAAGTTAATAAGTGTGAATAAAATATGAATCATCAAATTGTATAAATTCAATTTTGAAATATGTTGAGGATAAAGAGTTTTATTATTTATTGGATCTAAGTGAATTGAGTATAGTACTCCTATTTTTAGAGCACTTACATCTTGATTGAAAAGTTTTACAAAGGTAACTATTACAATAAGTCTCTTCAATTGAGCACTTATTGTAATTGAGTCATAAAATAAGATGCTAATTATTGTCCTACGGTGCTAATAAAAGAAAAATAAAAAACTATTGTCCTACGAGCAATGATAAAAAAAATCAACAAATGTATATATATTTTTTAACTATATCATCTATCCATATCTTGGTTCGGTTGCATTTTAATTTCCAATAAAGCTTTTTATGATGGCAAATTTTAGACAGATTTTATTGAAGATGATTTTTTAGTTTCCAAATACAATTGATTGTTTAACTGTAGCAGGAGTAAAAGCTTTCATATTTATCAATCTTATTTTCGTGTGACGGATTACATGACACCATTATGGTTACTTGATTGTATGTCAAGATATGATAGTTGTTGTAAAGCATACAGACAGATTGGGAGAAGAACAAGAGGGGTTTCATGGGAAAAACTTGCCATTGAGTCTTATGTGGGTTAACTAGATTTTTTGAAACATAGCTAACTATTGTTTGGTATAATTGTTTTCAAAAGGAGTTGCTTTCGTTATTAGAGATTCGATAGGTGTTAAAATTATTAGTATTAGACGGTAACCCGCGGAATGCGCGGATTTAAAAAAGAAAGCTACTATTAGATATATTGTTTTTATATTATTCAAAATAATTTTTTTATTTATAAAAGAAGTGAATAAAATAAACTTGAAATTCATGTAAAATAACTTATAATATAACTTTTAGTAAAAATCATAGGAAAAATAATTAAAACATTTATAATCATTTAAAGAACAAAATTTTTGCATTAAAAAAATATCTATAATTAATTTTCATGAATTAAGTTCAAAAAAGATAATTTTAGGAAAACATAAAATGTGTTTTGATTTTTAGATATTACTTAAGAAATTATACAATATTAAAATAAAATTAATGGAGAAATATAAAAATTTATATATGAAAACAAAAGCATTTATAATTAATTTTCAAGGATTAAGATCAAAAGAATAATTTTAAGAAAACATAAAATGTGTTATGTTTTTTAGATAATAATTAAGAAATTACACAAAATTTAAAATAAGATTATGGATATATATATATATATATATATATATATATATATATATATATATATGAATTTGTCAGAGTAAAGAGATAAGTTCTTTATTATTATTTCCAAATGAAGATATTTTATAGTTTTGATTAATAGTTTTATGAAGAATATAGATTATAAATTAAAATTCCAAATATTAAAATAGAAAAGTTTTAATTTCAAACATTGAAATTTTTAATTACTTTATGAACAATTTTAAGATTAAGTGTTTATGTAAATTGGTTAATTGAATTTTAAAAATAATAATGTGAAATTTCAAATGCATATTATAATTAATTTAAATATGTCATAATTCTCTCTCTATTAAACTTTTATATTTGAATTATTTTGGATATTATTGTTAAAACTAATATTGAATGTGTAAAGGAAAAAAATACTGAAAAATGAATTTCAAGTGATTAATTATTATTAGAATAATAATGTTTTTTTTTTTGTTAATTTGATTTGTATTAAATATGAGATTAAGTGAAGAGTTATAGTGGAGGAACATGTTGAAGTTTAGTTGTGCCAAGTAGATTAAAAAGTTAATGTGGCACATTGATATTCAAGAATATGTGCAAGGTGTAGGATTACTAGTAATAAATTCTGTTATAATATAATAGATATATAGATTAGTTGTCTGAAATAATCAACAATGCATTGTAACGACTTATTATGTTCTTATAATTAACATTTTACTATGTTTTGTGTAACTATTCAAAACAATGCAAACTAATGTTACTTATACATTATCTCAATTATAAATATATGATAAATAAGTAACAACTGCATAATAACAACATATAAGACATCATGGATAACCCGTGTGAAGGCACGGGTAAAGTACTAGTTGGAATTAACGACCTTCAATCAATATTTTCATAATTCAAAAGACTAAATTGAGTTCTTTTAAAATATTTTAATATAGTAAATTGATTTAGTATTAAATAACTAGACTATGAGCATGTTTAGATATAATTTTTAACAGCTTTTTGGAAGAAAAAAAGCTATTGGAGTTTTAAAAATTATGTTTGGAGAAATTTTGATAAATTGATTTAATTTATTAAATTTTTTTAAGAAATTTATTGAATCTTTTTTATAACTACAAACAGCTTTTTTTTAAATAAACAAAAATTTGGAGCTTATTAAAAAAAGTTTAGCTTTAATTTACTTTTTTCTTTCACAATTTGAATTTATACTGTAAAAAACAATGTTAGATCTCCGGCCACTCATCAGGCGGTGAGGTTGGGTATCTGCAAGCACTCCGATGATCAAGTCAGTGAGTTTCTACAGAGAGGATAGTTCTGATATTAAGTGAGTAAAAAGCATACCAAATGAAGATAGGTTACATATATTTATAGAGATCCATAGGCTACTAAAGTCAAACCTGTCACTATCACGTCCCAGTAAATCGCGGCGCTAAGTACGGATTTGTAATTAACCCCACATGTGGGAGGAAAGCCCCGAGCACAATTGAGCACAATCAGTTATTTAATAACTTAAAAGACTAAATTAAGTTTTTTTTTCAAATGTTTTAATAGATTAAATTGATTTACTATTAAATAAGTAGGTTAAGTTCATTGACTACCCTTAATGTTGAAGAACAAAATTCTGTATTTTAATTTCAAAATCAAATTGATAGGTAGGCAGTCATGGTTTGAAGTACGAAATGTGATTATCTCCAATGCAAGGTGCTTAATTAATTAATAGGGTTTTTTAAACTTGTGCCGATAGAGTACAAGTTAACAATGATTAGATTAAATTTTTTATTAGTTAATTTTGATTCTATTTACTATACTCCGTGTGCACCCACTAAATCCCCTAGCACCCACTACTTAATAACTTCCCTTTAATAAAATTTCATTGGTAACTAATCATTGTTATCTTGTGCCCATAGATACAAGTTAAAAAAATCGTAATTAAATATCTTAATAAATTAATTTACTAATAAATAACTAGACTAAGTTAATTGACAATTAAGAAGTAAAATTATTTTTATAATTTGAGAAAACAAATTGATTGACAATCATAATTTAAATACAAAATCTAACCATCTCCAATGCATGCTTAGCTAAATTTTCTTCATTAAGAACTTTTCATAAACACGCATATTTCTTCGAAATGTGCTCAAAGCATCTCATACATTTTGCATCTAGACTGAAAATGACTAATAAACTCACGAAAATGAAAGGTTCTTGTTTTCAGCCCGAGATATACAAAAGGATACTAAGCAAGAAAAAAGGAAATATAAATATTTTCTCCAAAGTAAGAATATCTCATTATTTTATATAAAAAAAAACCTCATTTAATCCATGAACTTTTTTGGCTGAAGCAAAACATGTGTAATGTGCCCCAGTTTTAGATGATCATCTATTTGTTTCAACTACCTTTCAAGACTAAACACTGGATGAAGTGTATAGAGAAATTTAGACTTAAATATGCCCCTCCAAATGTCATTGCTTTGTGCCTAGAGCTTGAAGCTCAAGGGGCATAAGGAGGAGCTCTTGAAGCTTAAGGAGAGGGGTTTAGGACCAGGAGTAGTGTAGTGTGGGGGTGTGTGAGTTTGGCCGATAAAAAAAATGTCATTGCTTTGTGTGGCAAAAAGAATTTAAAAACTAAGGGGAACCTAAACAATAACTTATAGTGTATGACATATAAGTCTCAACGAAAAAAGGATGAACAGAATCTAAAACATGTGGAAAAGCTAGTAAAACAGTCATTGGTTAATGATATCGCTTTGTTGCATCATCCCTAGCAAAAAAGCTAGCAACATGAAAATAATGTCTTTGCATAGAGGGCATATAGCATAGTAAGCCGCAAACTACAATCCGCGAGTGTACAACAATTTAATACTAGTTGTATTTAAGATGAGAAATAAGGAACCAAACGTTGTCAATACTCAATAATTGGACTGAATAGGCCACATAACCAAAATCAACGCAACCCATATCATATTCTACTATTACTTACTATTCAACATGCCTAGAAGTTCATAAAAGATAACTCTGGCCCAAGAGTAGAGTCAACCAAAATAGTCTGAAAGATAGAACGGACAAGTATATAAATAAAAGATATATATGCATTTCAGGTCTTAGAAAACAAAAAACAAGCAAAGCATAAATTCACAAGGCAGATCATTGATGGAGATTTTAGGAACTAAACAAAATCAATAAAATCCCCATGGATTCTCGCGGCAAACTTCCTGCTCTTCCTCAGGAGTGAAGTCATTCTTAATGTTGAAGGTCTTGCGGATTTCCTTTGGAGTCTTCCCCTTGATCATGTCTGCTACAGTCTGGCACGTAAGATCCAATAGGCTCTTGATATCCAAATAGTTTGCAGCCTGAAGTGAAAATTTACAAAGAGAAATGTAATTTTAGTGCCTTACTTAAACATAGATGTACAAGTGGGTATAAGTGGCATTACATCAGACAAACAATACATACAAGATACATCATACACATACTAAGGATTCAAATATTCATAACAAATATTAATTACAAACTTAAAAATTGGGACATCGAAAACACACAATGGACAAAAACAATTGCTTATCATAATAAGGAATCCATTTCATTGTAATGTTGAATCAAGTTAAGATTGTGTGAACATTAATAGCAATACAAACAAGGATTCAAATATTCATAACAAATATGTTGTGAACTTAACAGTTGGTACATAAAACACACACTGGCCAAGAAAAATTGCTTAACAACATAATTTGGAATGGATTCCATCCATATCATTGTAATGTTGATTCAAGTTACTAAGATTTTGAAAATATTAATAGCAATAAAAACAATGATTAAAATATTCATAAAATATATTAAATACAAACTTAACTATTGGGACATTTGATACGGGTTTTTATCGTAATAAAGAATAATAGTGATTTTGTAATTAAGATGAATTTTGCGCCATTTGTGTATTTTCCTTAAAAGAAAAGTTAGTTAGAAGCAGTCAATCAGGATTTGCTATAAATAGGTATTAGTCAGAATTGGTGGTTATTCTATTGTGTAAACCGATTTCTAAATATTCTCAATTCAATGTCTCAATATATTCGGGTTCAATTCCTTCATTAGAATCCTTATTTTCTACAATTCTTCGAATATTTTCTTATTGCTAGAATTGTCTTATCAAGTGGTATCAGAGCCTGTCCTTCTTGGGTAATGGAGGATTTGTTTGCACAGAAGCTAAAGGAAGTTCTTCGGGAGGCTATTGATGAGGCCTTTTGCAAAACCATGACTGACCTGTGACGGAAATGGCAGGAGGAGGACCGGAAGGATTTGGAGAACCGCTGACGACGGTGGGAGGCAGACGACCGGAAAGCTTTGGAAGAGCTTTGCATGGTAGGAATTATCGTAACAGAAGAGAAAGAAGAAAAAGAAGAAAGATGGAGAACCCAGTTGTCCTAATGGTTGAAGATGAATATAAAGAATAAGGAACGACATTCAAACGTTGAAATTGGAAAAATTTGCATTAGGTAAGACAATCAAACCTTTATTGGTATCAACAATTTTGGTGCAGAGATGAAACTCCTTGGAGCCAAAAGAAGGAAATTTCGGAAATTGAAGAACACAATTTTGAAGATGAGTCTCAACCACAAAGCATCAAATGTGGCAGTGGAATTTTGTTAAGTGGAAGCACTCTTTCTCTGAAGATGCTTTATGGGAGTTCTACTATGATCTTCTCAAGAAGTTTCCGGCATTTAATCCTTGAGGTCAACAATTGTTTAAAGGTAGAGGATTTGATACTGGCTTTTATTGTAATAAAGAATAATAGTGATTCTGTAATTAGGATGAATTTTGCGCCATTTGTGTAATTTCCTTAAAAGCAAAGTTAGTTAGAAGCAATTAGTCATGAATTCCTAATAATAGGTATTAGTATTCTATTATGTAAACCGATTTCTAAATCATCTCAATTCAATGTCTCAATATATTCGGGTTCTATTCCTTCATTCGAATCCTTATTTTCTACAATTCTTCGAATATTTTCTTATTCCTAGAATTGTCTTATCAAAGGTCGATTATACACCGAAAAAAAATACTTACCATAATTAAGAATCCATATGCATATCATAGTAATGTTGAATCGTAAATCCTAATTCAATATACAATTATAATTTAAGCAGTAAACAAACTCGGCAAAAGGAAAACAACGACTATGGAAACCATTAATTTCAAGCATAATTACACAACCACATATAAATAAGACAGGTCTTCTTTGTATAAGCGCACAAGATCAGTACAATAAGTGACCCGAATACCATATAAATCTCAAAATCAGCCGTAGCCAGACTTTGGATTATTACTTAGTTTTGGATCACGTCAAGGAAAACTCAACCCATTCAACATGCACCATATGAAAGAATTGGTGAAATCGAAACTACATACAGTTCAAAAGACTCACAAATTTCACAACTAATTAGCATAATTAACCACCAACACAACCTTCCACCAGTACAACGTTATAGATTCCCAACACAAAAACCCTAATTTTTCCCCGATACAGTTATAACACAAACGAGAAATGTCCATGATCCAAAGAAAAACGATAAAATTATACAATGCATGGAGAATAAAAAGGAGAACTGACCAGGATGAGATCGAAGAGCGTGGCTTGATCGACCTTGACGAAATTAGCGTCCCATGCCTTGAGGTCTTGCTTGGAGGCTTTCTCTTCAGAAGCGGCGGCTTCGACATGCTTCTTGCAGTATTCGATGACCTTAGCCAGGATCTTGCTGTTGACGTTGGGTAGAGGAATTCCACTGCCAGTGCAATTGTCTTCAATCATGTGCTTTATCGTCTGCGATTCCAACGCCACCACTTCGTCAACATCGAACGCCTCGCCGTCCGAACTCTTGAGGGTGATCTTGTTCGTCGTAGCCATGGTTGGAATTCAATTTGGATTCCTTTAGAAAAAGGTTAAATCTCTAACCCTAACTTTTTTCTCAATTTGAAATCCGTAGAACGACTATGGGGCGAGTCTATTTATAGAGTACTCCTTAGCCTCTAGTACGTGGCGAAAACTCATTCAGTTTGGAGATAACTCCTTTTTTTCTTCTTTTTTCTTTTTGTATCCTTTTAACTTTTTATTATCTTTTCAAACCGTAAATCTTGTCTGTATTTATTATATTTTCTTAAGCGTTATCTCCGGTATATTTTTTTTTAAGTTTAATATATACGAACGACATTTCAAATCCATATGGTAATGGTAATTGCTGAAGAGAAAATATTATGATTTATGTTCAAATGCTAGAAAGAAAGCAAAAGCTTAACATTTATGGCTCATGCCGGAAACTTTGAAATATGGCGACTTGTGGTGGAGCGATTAGCGATTCTAATGGTAATTTTGTAAATGGTTTTATTCGTAATTATTTTTTCATTTAAAAATCTACTTCGTTTCTTTTTTTTTCTTTAAATGTTATATTTTCTATCTTTTTTTTTAAGCTTAACATTGATGACTAGCATTTCTAATCCATAAGTTAATTTCTGAAGAGTAATATAGTGTAATTCAGGTTCTAATGCTAGTAAGAAAGTAGAAGCTTAAATGGATGGCTCATAAACCTAGGAACATGGCAACCTCCAACAGAGCAATTAGGGATTCCAACAATGATTTTGTGAAGGGTTTTGTTTGTAATTTGGGCATCGTGCCTTCATGTATACTGAATTGATGGTTCTATGGTTTGGGCTCAAGCTTTTGGATGAATAGGGTCCAAGACATATTCGGTATTCCTGTAAAGATAGATTCAAACATTTTTGTCCCAGACATGTAGCTCAGTTGGTGAGCGCATAGGACATGCGTGTGTGGGTCCGGGTTTATCCCTGGTTATACTACTTTCCTATGAACAAAAAAAAATTCAAAGATATTTTACAACTTGATTAAGAAGCATTGCAACCTTGAGCCACAAATTTACTTTATTAATCAATCAAGAGCATTCAATCTATTATGAAGAAGCCCAACTTTATCAGATTTTCTAATGTTTTTAGAGTGTCTTATAGAGTTGTTAATTTCTCGATTACTCTGGGTCATTTCTTTGGGTACGATCTCATTTACTTAGTGTTTCCCTCTACTAGTTGTATTACTATTTTGAACGAGAATGCTTATGGTATATAGCATGTTCAAAACGTGAAAGTTAATAGTGTATTCCTATTTTGAAGGAGAATGCTTATGGTATATAGCCAAAGAACTTGGAGCTGCTGCAATAACTCTCTATTATGATTCTCAGCTAGTAGTATCTCAGATTTGGGGAGATTATCAAGCTAAATAACCTCTGATGCAGAAGTATTTTGCCATGATCAAAGAAATTTTGATTGGGCTCTCTAAGTTCAAGATAAAGCATGTCCCACGAACTGAAAGAGTAGAGCTGACTTGCTGTCAAAAATAGCAAATACCAAATCAGCATCTGCCTTGCATTCATTCGTAGAGGAAGTTGATAAGTGTCCATTTATCTATGGTTTAGGAGTTGTTTTCACCTTGTTTTAAGTCTAGTTTAGAGTCTAGAAACATGATAACTGGGGAATTTGTTCATTTGTTTGAATGTTTTGGTGTAGAATAGGACAATGATTTTAGTAGTGTTTTCTTTGAAAATTCCCTTCTTTTGATCTTTGTTTTGGTGTTTTGGTGATGTTATAGGGTCAAGAGAAATAGAAGTTGGAGAATAAAGCATTTGAAAGAGCCAAGGAACTTGAAGAGAAGTCTATTAAGCAAGGACTCACTCAAGAAAGGGGTGCCCACGTTTAAATTGAAGGAATTTGCCTTAGTTTTAAGTGTGTCCATGCCCAAATGCACGTCGCGCATGCCAAGTTGAAGATACCTCTCGCGAGTTTGAGCATTCCCACGCTCTCCAAGCGTGCTCACGCACACTATAGGGCCTGTAGGAAACATTATTCTAAGCGTTGGCAACGCTCCCAGAGCGTGCCCACGTGCAAGCCAAGGGAGTCCTCAAGAATTTTGGGCGTGCACACGCCTAGAGAGTGTGCTCACGTGCAGTACCTACTATATATAGGGAGAAATTAGTTATTTTTCGGGACTTTTGGATTTATAACTCATTTTAGGCGCGATTTCTCTCCCTCTTCTCACTTTTCTCTAGTTCTAAGGTGTTTTTGAAGTCTTGAAGGATCTTGCGGAAGCAAAACCCTCAAGGATTCGTGGATTCCTCTTCTTTTATGGTTTTATTCTCTTCTCTTTCTCTCTTTGCAATCATATTTGGCTAAACTTCTCTAGGTTAGGGAATTTGGGGAGTTTGATCCCAGAACTTATGTAATTGATTCTTGTGGTTAATTCAATGTTTCTTTCTTTCAATTGAGTGATTACTTCTATGTTTAATGCTTTCTTCTTTGTTGATTAACTTCAATTTTGGTGGAATTGCTTCTGACGTGAATGCTACACTTGAATTAGTAAATAGGGAATTTGTGGTAGATGCAACTGTGCAATTGGAAGATTGGTGATTGTGTTGAAACTATTGTAATTCACCATAAACTTGCATGATCTTAGGAATAGGACTTGTAGGTTATGAAGTTTTGTTAAATCCACCTTCTTCTCTGGTTTTCTCTAATATTTGCCTAAGGAATTAGCAGATTGAGGACAAAGCAAAGGGGCTAAGACTCTAGGGATAGACTTAGTCTATATTATGTGGATTGTTACCTTCAGTTGATTGATTTGAACTTAAATTAATCTAAAGATGATGTTACATAAGGGTTGCATCAAATGAACCTATTCCCTAACCCTTGTCACTCTTGATTCTACCTTTGTTAGTTGTTTTCTTTTGAATTCTTTTGCATGAACATTCTCTCATACACAAATATGGAAGTCCAAATAGTGAATTTCTTTGGAATATGGTAGTCTTATACATTGTCCCTGTGGATTGACACTCTTATTCACTCTCTACTCTTAAACCGACATAGTGCACTTGCTTTCATGGCTTTTGCCTTTTAGAAGTCGTCCCTTCACCATGCGCTGTTCTTCAAGTAGAAAATAATGATTGGAGAACCCTGCTAAAGAGTTATATTGTGAAGGGGATATTGCCTGATGATAAAAAAGAAGCTAAGAAGATAGTTCAAAATTCTTCTAGGTATGTCATCGTTGAAGGTCAGTTGTTCAGAAGAGGATTATCCACACCGCTGCTCAAGTGTATTGGGTCTTCTGAAGTGTGGTATGTGTTGACCGAGGTGCACAAAGGTAGTTGTGGCCATCATATTGGAGGAAAGTCTTTAACTAGAAAATCCTTAAGGGTAGGGTATTTTTGTCCCACCATGAACATAGATGCAGTAAAACATGTCAAGAAATGCCAGAAATGTCAGGAGCACAACCCTCTGTCTCGTATCCCAGCCGAAGATATGCATAACATATCAACCCCATGGCCTATCTATACTTGGGGACTAGATCTTCTAGGACCTTTCACTCCAACCATAGGTCAGTTAAAAAATTTAATTGTTGCGGTAGATTATTACACTAAGTTGATTGAATTGGAACCCCTAGCTAGCATAGCTTCATTGAAGTTCAAAAATTTGTTTTCTGCCAAATTATATGTCGTTTTGGCATCTCGGCAGTATCTGTGATAACGGGACTCAGTTTACTAACAAAGAGTTTTGAGAAAAGCTAGTAGGGCTCCTATTAAGCAGTAATTTGCTAGTGTAGAACACCCGCAGTCCAATGGACAAGTGGAATCAGCTAACGAGATAACCCTAAACGGCTTAAAGAAACAGATTGAGAAGGCCGAGCCAAATGGATAGGGAACCTCTATCAAGTGTTTTGGAGCTACTGGACCACTCCTCACAGCACCACTGGGAAACGCCATTCAAAATGGTATATGGAACTGATGTAGTGATTCTGATGGAAATTGGCTAGCCTTCATGACGGGTGATGTACCCCGCCGAGGACAATGAACAATTGTTGAGAGAAGACTCTGACATGATAGATGAAGTTAGAGACATAGCCAAGATAAAGGAGTTATCTCGGAAGTAGCACGTCGCCTAGAGATATAATTTGAAGGTGGTCAAAAGGAATTACCAAGCTGGTGATTTAGTGATGAGGAGAGCCAACATTGGGAATAGAAATGCCAGAGATGGTAAATTCAAGGAAAACTGGGAAAGCCTGTACCGGGTAAAAAGCGGTACTACAAAGGGATAATATCATTTGGAGACTTTGAAGGGCGAAGAGCTGCTAAGAACTCTTCATATCACTGATTTAAGGCTTTACTACAGCTGAACAATAATGTAATCTTTACTATGTAATAAGGGGTACCCTTTTTCCTGTAACATGTTTTATCCCTAAGGAGGGATTTTCTGCTAGAGGTTTTAACGAGGCCCCAATCATTTTTCTCCACTAAAAAGTTCTACTTTTAGTAATTGTTAAATTGTTTAATTATATTGTGTATGCATGCCTTGTATGTATTTTTTGGATGTAGGAAATTCAATAATGTCGACACAAATATCACGGAACAAACACCAACGAAACTACATCAAAATAAATTCAGCAAAAACAATCGGGAGACATATGTCGTCAACTTGAAAGAGTTCCTCGAGACAATCATCAACAAAAGTGACAAAGCTCACTAGGGTTATCAAGGTCTCATCAAAAATGAAGACGACAAGGGTCACATCTACAAATGTCGGCTACAGATGCCGGTGATCAAGGTCTCTTCAAAAAGAAGACGACAAAGGTCACATCTACAAATGGCAGCTACATATGCCGGTGATCAAGGTCTCTTCAAAAGAAGATGAAAAATATCACATCTACACGTGTCAGCTATAGATGCCGGTGATCAAGGTTTCTTCAAAAACAAGATGACAAAGGTCACATCTACACATGTCGGGGATCAAAGCCCTTTTGAAAGAAGATGACAAAGGTCACCCCTACAGATGTTGGTAACCAAGACCACTATATGTCACCTATCTGCAAATGATGGATCAATATTATCTCGACTATCTCAAAGCAACATTTAAGACCAAGAAAAGATGTTGTGATTTGATGATTGATAACAAAAGGCATGATATTGAAGAAATAGGAGGATGACAATATTATAATAACGGAATACAAAAGTTTGTTTACAAAGAATAAAGTATTGAAATTGGAAAGCTCAAATAAAGAGCCACTAAGATACAAAGAAAAATTCAAAAAAAGAGAAATATAAGTTGAGTTATTAAGCTTCGGCACCACCATTTGCAACCTCAGAGCCTTTAGCTTCTCCTCCGTCAGTAACTTCCGGCGGAGGGGAATCACAGTTGAATGGCTCCATGGAGTTGGGATCCAGGAGGACGGGATTGTGGCAGTTATGAAAATCTTAGAATTTCCCGTATTTAAAACCGTGGAACGGATCTAGCCCATGAGTGTTTAACTCCACGCCGGGATTCAGGAACTTAATCGACTTCACAGCCTCTCGATAGGTGTCATATCCAGCCTTAAGTGAGCTCTGTGTTCCTGGCCTCCTCTTTCGCCTCCAAAGTCGACTTGAGTTCAGCTACTTGAGCCTTAAGCCGAGCAATGTTCTCTTTTGACTTCTTCATTTCAGAAGCTTGAAAGGAATTCTTTTTCTTCTGTGCGGGAAGAAGCTCGTCGCACTTAGCCAAGGACTCGGTCCTCTTTTCAAACTGCTTCTTCAAGTCCTTCAGTTCCCCTTCCAACTAGTCAATAACCTCCTTGGAATTCTTAAGCATCGTCTCCCGCAACTTGAAATCATCTTCAGCATCTCGGAGCTCGTCCTTCAACATGGAGATATTCTCCGAGCTTTTGGCCTCTTCATAAATGCTTTGGAGCATGGCCATGTTCATGGCCATCCATCCCATAAGTGATTGGACTTGACCCTGTGACAAAATGAATAAGATCAGAACGACATGCAAGATAACAATAGAAAATAAAGGAGCAAAGTTTGAAGTAGGCTTACCATTCTTGTGTCGTCTTTCCCTCTTTGGAAGAAGTCGTCGTGATGAAATTGGATGGTAGGAGAAGAAAATCCTTCCCAGACCTGTGGCGAGTTCGCTATAACCGAGATGAGTTCTCGGGATGAACCACCCCCTGTCTCAGAGGGAATATCTACATTCAAAATTTACGAGTAAATTGGAGGAACGAATGAATAATATAAATCGATCGAGAAGAAAAGAAAACAAAGTTTACCCTAGTTGGCGCGTTCACGATTGTTTTTTCAGGCTTCAGCACCTTTGGCAGTGGCAGCAGCAGCAGGGGCTTTACCCCCAACAGGAGACCCCCCGGTTGCAGATGCCTGTATGGCAAGGATAAAACGTTTGGCCGGGATTGCCCCAGTCCCACCAAAGGAAGGAGAATCAGGCAGGTTCACTTTTCTCTTGCTCTTAGAGTCCTTGGTGGCTTTGGTGGTGAAACGAATAGAGAACTTAGACATTATCTCGGCTGCAACAGGAAAAAGAGACATTAGTATATATTGTAAAACAGACATTAAAAAGGAATAAATACAAAAGATCAGTACATAAACAGGATGCGGGATGAGCAAGAGAAGCCCCAAGCACATCCCGACAATGAATTGACATCCCTTGGCTAGATACAAAGTCATTTAGATTATTGAATGTCTTCTCATCATCGTCGTCGAGAAAACCACACTCTAACTCGTCGTACGTAAGAGACTTTGAATAGTGATCAACTGTCCAATAAAGCCGGAATAGAGCTTGACGGTCAGCACCCTCCCAGAATGGAAGAAATCCCTTCTTCTTAGGCGTACCCTTACGTACAAATCCCAGTGCACCTTGACAGAATCATCCCATGGGATAAATAGTTGAGGGATATTTATACGATGTCGAAGAGACACCCAGGATTTTTTGGTAGAACCCTAATACGTACCGAAAAGGTACAATAACAGGTTCGAAGAGTATGCCCACGTATTCGCCCATCATAAAACCTCCAAGGCCTGTAAAAACGCCCAACCATTTGAGTGAATTTGGAAGGGGCCAAATGAAGATTGTGTATAACTTTTATCTGGAGATTTGAGAAAGGAAAACGAACACTAAACTGGTCAAACATGATGGTATAAGCCATGAAGAAAAGTTTTTCTCCCTTAACCGCACCTGTGCAAATCCTCTCATCCTCCCCCGGGATTTCAAGCCTATAGTCAACTGAGGGATTAGAAGTGTAAGAATTATATGGGGTGTTAGGCCCATAATGTAAGCATAGTAAGTTTCTGCAACCATGGAAAAGGAACCCATAGGAAGTTCCTGACATCCTTGATGTTTTCCCACTCCGGCCGCATTGATTAAAGCTCCACATTAGAGCTAGAAGGACCAGGCGGACTTGTCCCAGCATGTGCATCCGTATCCTGCTCTTGAACGGATGGGATTTCTTTCACAGTTTGTGGGTGAGACCTTTTGGTCTCCATATCTACAAATTTACTAGAGGAGTGGTTAGATCCCGGAAGAAAAGAGTTTGGAGTAGGAGAACAAGAAGGACAATAAGCCAAATCAGATTCAGAATCCAAAGAGTTAGTCATAGAAGATGATAGGTCATCAGGGTTTTCCGAGATACTTATGGGATTAGTTTGGACGGGATTGGTCTTTACTAACATGTTTTCATTACCGGGAAGCTTTTTAAAAGGATCTTCTGTAGAATTTCTAGCAGCAACTATGTAAATTGGAGGTTCTGGGTTCAAAGTATCAAAGGAACGACTGACATTTTGAGTAGCAGACATGCCACTCTTAGGTTTTTGGGGTGTATGCACCCATACAGCTTGGGGTTCAGAGAAATGATAACTATTGACGAAACACATACCTCTAACGAGGTCAGGATTTAGTACTGTCAAGGGTTTTGAAATTCTGTTCGCTAGAACCCTAAGGACTTTGGTGTTACCAGAATCGGACGAGGAACTGCTAGAAAGGACTATGATTTGGTCTTCCATTGATAAGGGGGAAGGACACTAAAGAAAGAAAAATTAAGGAAATTAAACCCTAGGGGGTAGAGGAACTGAACTCACAATGCATAACAAACGAGCAAAAAGGAACAAACAGAGTAAGGAAGAAGAACGTTGTACCTGAATGAAGAAGGAAATAGACGAAATGTTCAATAAAATCCTCGAACAAAGGTCTTTGAGAAAGATTATCTTGCTCTTCGAAAGGAGAAGGAAGAAAATGGAAGATGCGCACGCAGGGAAGATGGAGAACGAAAGGTAGCATTTTTGCAGTTAAAAAGAGAAGGAATTCCGAAATTGAAAGCGAGTGAGGGAAATTCTCCTTTTTTTCTGCGTAATTAAAGAGAAAATATAAAAACCGTCCCATCGCATTAAAGAGCGTATGGCTCAAGACTGCGCGTAATCATCCTGCACGTTACTCCATAAAGGCATGTGTTCTCACGTGCCCCCAATGAAGGTCAACCGTTTTGTCAGACATTGAGACCGGGAAACTCATAAGTTCTTAGTTGACGTATGACGCAGTTGAATCGACATGTGGAATGCAACTCGCCGACTTACTAAATGGTAACCCAGCGACTTTAGGGGAAACTATTATGGACTGGATTTATGATATCTCGGTCATGTGTCACATGTCGTCCCTGGCGTGATAAGGTGCAACCTTGAGGGTATCTCGCCATGAAGACGGGATATGAATTGACGACGAGATGTAATGATAATCATGGGCTGGGCCGAGACAGAGCATTGATGGCCCATTAAGAACCACGTTCAACCCTAATGCACCTGACAAGTGGGCAATAGCCCACATGGTCATGTACCAAGCCTAAGGCTTGCGAGTTGGAGGTCCAAGGTTCGAACCTTGGCGATGGTGATTTAGATTAGGATATTGGAGGGAGTTAGTTTAGGATGAGTACTTGTGTATTTGCCGAAAAAACCCTAATGAATCTAATATAAATACTCACTTAAGTGCACCATACAAGGTACATATCATTCTAATTATCACATATCAACCCTAATTCCAGTATTGACTTGAGCATCAGAGTCCTAGCAGGTGCACCACTGCCACTGTTGGAGCTTGGACGTCGTGTCTTGAGTCTACCATTGATCTAGAACATCATAGGCATTGCTTGCCCGCTATCCCAACTAGGTACAATCACAACACTTCCCTTCGCTCATTAGGAGAATTCTTGGACAAATCCCCAAACATGCTTCTCCTCTCCTTCCCTTCATTTTATGTTAGAATTCCTTCTAACCATCGTGACCTCACCGCACCACCGTGCCGTGAACCACACTCCACTACTATGGGTCACACACACATTACGCATGCCAATTCCAAAGGGAATGAAAACCAAAATATTATTCAATATCTCATAATCAATACAATTCTATTTTTATAGTTTTCCCTAACTGCCTAACGAACTTACCCACTAGGTGATAACTCTGCAATTAAGGACTATTTTGCAATTATTAACTACTAATTGCACTTATTCTATTTGTTACATTTTTCACTTCGATGTCATCTCCAAATGCTCTCTCAAATCCACTCTTCGGATATGTGTCATGCTCTCTAAACCACTCTTCAATTGCTCATATTTTTTATTCTTTGAAATCTTCTCTTCAAGTAGAAATCCAACTCTCGCTACCCTCTCCTTCCCTTCCTTTTCTATTCAAGGGTTTTTACCTTCTTCGCTCTTTATGTAAACACTCTCTTCGTTTCACTGTCTTTGGCTGTCTCCCTTGAGGCCGCCGGCGATGTTGTTTAACGTTGAGGGACTCGCCCGCACTGTTGTTCACTTGTTGTTTGTTACTCTGGTATGTTTTTATTCTTCAATTTTGTTAGTATTACTAATCTATTCTTAAATGATTATGAATTTCATTTTCCCCCTTTTGAAAACCATAACTCTAAATTGGAAGAGATACTTTGCCTGTTGCAATAGTGTTGAGTCACTATTTTCGTTTTCCCCCTTAAATCACTTGCAAGAATGATAGATACATGCTTTTCTTGTAAGTTTTGTACATGATTTTCTTGCGGAACTTATGATATGTGTGATTCTGATAATGATTTGGTAATGTTTGTTTAATGATTGCACAGTTACAAAAGCATTACTTTCTATTGCTTATAATTTTGTTATCTTGTTTTGTTTTTTACCATGAATTGCGAATTATGAAGGATTTTAGCTCAAAAGATTCTTTCATTTGTACAATGCAGAGATGAAGAGAAAGAATAAATGTAAGGTCGAGAATCCTACAAAACTTAGTTACCAATGGAACCAAGGTACTAGCTTTCTCCATGGCAATCCAACTAATCTCTATCAAACAATTAATTGGTTAAGATGCTAAAATTCTGAAGTTTTATAAAGTTTTCTTGTTCATGAATTTCAGGTGGATATTAGCACCATGCTTGAGGAAGTTGTACAATATGTCAAGTTTTTGCAGCTTCAAATGGTGGTAATTACTCGAGTGTTCAGTTAGTGCAAAATAGTGTCCATATTATTATATCCTTAGGAAACATAGAGATTCATTGATTTTTGAAATAATATATGAAGTTATGTGGAAATATATGAAGTTTTGTTATTTTGGTTAGTAGATGGAATGACATTATAAAGTTTCAACTTTTACGAAGGTTATGAGATGGGGTTTGATAATTGTGTTTCCAGCTGTTTCTTTCCATCTCTTTCTTCCCTATACATTTCTAGTGTCCATCACTTAAGCAACTTGCTTGTGGATATACTAGGCTAGAATATAATATATACCAATAGAACTTTCTTATCTTTTTTTTAGAGTTACAAAAATCTAGCTATTATTCGTCTTTGAGATAATAGTTGTTGTTGGACTTTCTTATCTTTTTACTTTTCTTATTATCATAACACTTCAATTCTCCGTATTTAACATATCTAAAATGAAAATTTGGGTTGTTGTCTATATGTATGGGCACTTCTATTTATGAATTTTATCATGCCAACTCACAGAGCATAAATAAGGTGAAGCAACTTTGAAAATTTTAAAGTCCTTTTAATTTAAGGTCCTTAAGTAGCTGCAGGACAAAGAGAATTGTGATTTCATTTTATACCATAGTTCTCATATTATCAAAGAGTTCTGATTTTTGTAGTCACCATTTTTTGTACTCAATGTACTCATTGGTTATGTACGTTTAAAAAAGTGGTTACATTAGTTATTTTTTTGGTTACAGTGTACATTGGTTACGTACGTTGAAAAAAGTGGTTACATTAGTTTTTTTTTGGTTAGTGTTTTTTTGGATTTGGTGGCTACACGTGTAGAAATATGTGGTTACAATGTAAAAATCAAAATTCAACAAAACTTCTACGTGTGTAACCAGATATTTTAACGTATGTAACCATGAGTATAAAGTGAGTACAAAAAATGTGAGTACAAAAATCTTTTTTCATTATCAAAAGTTCAATTTTCATTGCTTATATACTATGTTGCTGCTTTGTTGAATTTGTGATTAATGCTCTGCCTACCTCAATAGACAAATGAAGCAACTCACTTAGATATCTATTTGTGGTAGTTTGTTTGATAAGGTTCCATGTTTTATTTCTTCCTCTATAGTTCATTGGTTATACTACCTATAGAAATTCTCTATTGCTTGATAGATTAAAGGTTTGTCCAATCTTGTTGCTGACATGTCTAACAACAAATTAATAAGAATGGTTAGTAGCTTCTAAGAGGAAGCCACACAGAATAGGTTTTATCCATAGCGTTGTTATTATTACTTCCTTTATGTGATTTAGGCAGTGATTTGGGAAACAATGCTTTTTAGTCACTCTTGCATTATAGGTCATAGTTAAATTCCTTTGTTTAAATCGTCTGTTGTTATGAATTAGTTTATGAGGGAATTTTTTACTTGTTATAAGAAGCATATTTGGACTTATGGAAGTGCCTTATATATAACATATATATATAAGGGTTCTGTTTTGTTCTTTTAGTGGGAAATAGGCTCTAGATTATTTTAAGGAAGAACCATCACTATTCAACTTGGTAAGGGTTGTTTATATTGATTTTTGTAATAAGAAATTTGAGCATCATTGATTCTTGTATGATTGAACTTCGCTTGTTTTATTTGCTTCCTTATATCGATGCTATGCACATCCCACAATATAATTTTAATTCCTCCAATTCTCTTGTAACTATTTTTTTCAAGATTAAGGTTTTTGCCTCTACCGTTATCAATATAAAGCATGGTTCTTTATGTGTGTTATTTACTGCTAATGTGTAATTTATTGATATGCTGCCATTGTATTCTTGTTTTTCCCATAATGGGTGATTTTCAATTGATAAATTCAAGGCTTTAGTGTTTCATTGTTCTTTATTTTCCGTTCAAAAATTGATAGAGCACTCATAAATATCGAACTGAATAATTTATTAATGGTTTGCTGCGTATTGATTTACAATTTCCTCTATATATATGAATTCTGATTCAAGGTGTAGTATTGTAGCATGTAAAGTGCATTTTAGATGCATGTAGCATACTCATGTAGTATGTATAACACGGGTTCAAACCATCTCTATTTTTTTAAAATATTTTTGGCGGTGATATTATATATAGATAAATTACACATGTAAAGTGAGAGATCTTAAATAATTTATATATTCTTTGTGTTAATTGCAGGATCAAGGATCACCTCCACAAGTGAGGCCTTCTTCCTCGGCTAGTCATCAACCTTAGTGATATTTGTATTGATATTCGACATTATATGAGCTTGTATTAATTTTCAATTTTTTTGGTTAGGAGATATAAATTACTTATTACTTTCCTAAATTACTTACTATATATGTTGAAACCTATTTCATTAATATGTTGGTAAGTTTATTGTTTGTATATGTTTAGTTACTTATGATATTTATATATTAGTTTTAAAATTATTCACTATTTTAAAATTTAATTATAGAGAAAAATAAAAAATAAAATAAATATAATTCAATTTTTAACCAATGGATATACATGTAAAAAATTTAATTAAACAAATGGGAAGAAAGGCTTAGAACCACAGAAAAAAAAATTGAAAATAACTAATACATCAATGGCGGTTTAGAACTGCAAGAAACCTATGCAAAACTGCCGCGATAATTAGGCTGGCGGCGAAGCATCTACCAGCGGTTTTGGAAATGCCAGAACTGGCATTTAGCGGCGGTTTTAACCACCGACACATGCGAAAATAACCGCCACGAAAAATCCTTTTTCTTGTAGATTACTAATGAAATATTAGTTTATTTATTTTTCCGTTATTTCGTTTTCTTTATTTATTATTGTCATTTAATTTTTAGATTTTTTCCCCATTATTTTATTTTCTTTACGGTTAATTTTTCAAGCAATATTCATATATTATAAGATAGTAATAAAATATTAATTTTTTTTTATCATTATTTCATTTTATTTAGTGTTAATATTTTAATATAGATCTATATATTGTAGTATACTACTCAAATATTAATTTATTAACATGTTAATATATTATTTATTTTCCATTAGTTCATTTTGTTTACTGTTAATATTTCAATATATATCTATATATTTGTAACATATTAATTAAATGTTAATTTTATACACATATTAAATATTTTTTTTCATTATATCATTTTATTTAATGATAATATTTTGATATATAATCATATATTGTAACATAGTAATCAAAGTTTAGTTTATTAACATATTAATAAATTTTTTTTCCTGTAATTTTATTTTCTTTAGTGTTAATATTTAAATACATGTCCATATATTATAACATGCTAATCAAATATTAATTAATTACTATATTAATAAATTATGTTCTTATTCGTATTTAATATTTTAGAATTTATTTTTGTTTGAATAGACAGAATTTGTAAAATATTAATTTTGAAATTCCTAGGAAATTGTTCTTTTTCCTTTTTATGTATGAATTGTTGGAAAACTATTTTGTCAAAATGTCTTTAAAATAGCCAACCAACAATTAAAGATAAAAAATAGAAGCGGAGCCTAGCATGGTGCATAAGGCAGTAATCCAATAGGAGGGTAGGCTATAGGAGAAGCTGCACAATCGATGGACTTGTTCAGAGACTTGTAGGAGCACTTGAATGCACTTTAGACGAGGAATGATCTAGCCGAACAAAGGAATTGAGAATTGGACAATAGAAATCAAGACCTACAAAGACAAATAGACGAGCTACAGGGGAACGATCGTTGGTCGGAACGATCAGTAGAAAATACCTCAGGAGAGAATAAAAGTGCAAGTCAAAGAAGCACAAGGGTGAACATGAACACTCCAAACCCGCTAGCTAATCAGTTCGAAGATTCACCTTTCGCAAATGAACTGATGAGTGCGGACATCCCTAATAATGTTAAGCCACTCTTAGCAGTTTTGTATGACGGAGTAGGAGATCCACAAGAGCATGCAGAATATTATAAATAGCTTATGCTGGGTTACAGACCGACGGAGGCCATGATGTGTCGCCTGTTCCCCGGAACTGTAGTCAAAAAGGAAAACAAGTAGTTCAATAGACTCCCTGCAAAGTGTATATAAAGTTTTCGACAACTCAGAGAGCTCTTCGTAGCAAAATTCTCTTTCACAATTCCTAGGAAGCGCTCACAAGAAGATTTGGGGAACATCAAGCAAGGAGTCAACAAATCCCTGAATGACTATTTAAACAGATACGACCAAGAGTTAATACTGGTCAATAATTTGAGCTTGGAGGATATGATAAATCAACTCATATCAGGCCTCTAGGAGAGTCATTTTTATCAATACATTGAATAAAAAAATATTGGAGATCTGGCTCATTTGAGGAGAAAGGAAGAAGAGTGGACATCCATGGAAGAATCTTTTGCGGCTAAAAAGGATGATCTCAATGTAGAAGCCTATCCCTCTAAGGGAAAAAATACAGCATGACCTCCTCGACCGCCAAAGGCAGAGCGAAGACAATATCGAGGGAACAAGGAGCCTCGATATCGAGATCGGTTAGCAAATTACACCACTATAAATGCATGGAAAGATCGTCTATTGACAAGTGCCAAATTTTAGTGATTTCATAGTCCATTTTAAGGCACTTTTTGTGAAAATTGTATTGAAAAAGAGTAAAAATCCCTCCATATATGAATCTTAGTTAGTTTGTAAAATATATACATTTTGATCGTATACCACAGGAACTTTGATCCCTTTATTGGTGATTTTGAAGGTTGAAGGAAAGAAGAAAGCAAGCAAACAAAAGTCCAAAAGACAAAGAAAATCTAGAAGAAGGGCATTTTCGCTGCATCAAACAGCTTCGCTACAGCGAAAATGGCCCAGACTTAAGGGTGAAGTAAGCTCTTCCTCGCTACAGCGAAGGAACTTTCCCTGTATCGAAACACTTAAAGAGAAATCAAAACTGTCAGGAATTTTGCCGTGGCAAAACTTTCCCTGTTTGGATTTCAAGCTTTGCCGCCAAAAATCGCTGCAATTAAAGGCTTTCTTCCTGATGAAGCAACGTTTTCGGTACAGCGAGGCTATTTTTACTACAGTGTAAATACCCAGCCTCAGAACTATAAAAAAAAAAGGGACTTAGGGCGTGTAGTTCAGATATCTTGGTTTAGTTTGAGAGTACCTAAGAGTGAGAAACAGAAGAGAGTGAAGAACAGTGAGGAATCCTCTTCAAAGCTTCTTTTCAAAGGTTTGTAACGTTGTACGGATGCCATGAGCAACTAAGCTCTCATTGAATGTAATTTTTCAACTTGTGTACTTGTTTATTTCATATATATAGATGAACCAATTTGTTTTATGATCTTGTAATATTAATGTTTGCTTAATGATTGAAACTAACTGGTCATTAGAATCATGATCTTGGAATCTAAGTGTATGCTGGAAAGGTGCACTTGGAATTTGATCTGATTAGTGTTACTTGTTACGTTGTTATTCCAGGAATGGATGATAGGTTAACGATTGCAATTGCACTTGTACAAAATGGGCCCAATGCTGGACAAGCCTGTTAGGCATTTTGAATGTTTATCGGTGTTTAAGAGGCTTATCTTAGATTTTATAACTGAGGAATCGTTATAAATGTTTTATAGTGTGCATCAAGAATCATAGCTCAAAACATCTATATGTATGCGAATTAAACAAGTATAAAGAAGTTAATTAATGAAGTTCAATCCGAACTTACTCTCGCAACTGAATCAAAGATCATCTTTATAGCTTTCAATTTTATTTATTTTTGTCATGAACAAATTAAATCAAATCATTTCTTTTGTATAGAAATACTCTAACTACTTATATCTTTATACTCTACACAATCCAATGTACTCCTTGTGGATGATATTTCGGTACTCACCGGATTTGTTACTTGAACGATACGGTGCATTTGCTGTGTTTGAGGTCAAGTTAGACCCCATCAAGTTTCTGGCGTCATTGCCAAGGATCAACTTGCAACTGTGTAGTATTTGAAAATATAATAGTTCGGTATTGTAATTAGTTTTCATTTTTTTTAGTTATCTTTATATAAAAAAAATATTTGTTTGTTGTTAACCTTTGTTCTATCTTTAGTCTTTTATGAGCACTAAAAGTAACGCCATAAAAGATTGATTGTTATACCATCCACATCGTGTAAAGTTGGCTAGAGAGCTCAGAAAGCAGTTAAGAGAGGAAGCAAGTTAAGGTATCCAACAAACAGAAACTTCAACTTCATCTCTTTTGTCACATATGGCTACTCAACATGGTGGTGGCAATGGAAACAGAAATGGAAATGGTAATAGAGAACTTGGTAATGTGGAAGTACCTCCAAGAAGAAGAACATTAGGAGATTTTTTAAAGAATGTTGACAAAATAAAGAAAAAAAAAGTTAAGAAACTAAAAACATAAAAAGAAATGTGATTAACCCTCATGTTCAATTGCAATCAAATAAATCATTGGTCACAAAAGATTATTCCATTCATTCAAATTCTTAGCCCAATTGAATTAATTAACTAAGTGAAAATCAACTCGGATTTCTTTACTTCCAAAGCTAGAGAGAAATCAATCAAGAAAGGTTGGTGACTAAGCGTCCCTAATTACTCCTATCCCAACCAATTAAACTAAGCCATCTATCAAAGAGGGGTGATGATTAAGCACCCACAATTACTCCCAAATTAACAACTAACAACTAGAAATCATTGAGCTCACACAAAATTAATCATTTCATATGCATCAATTAATCCCTAATCACATAGAATTAAGCAAACTATGGATAAAGCATTAGCTCAACAACAAAACCTAAGGCTATTAAGCATAAACCCTAGAATTGAATTTAAACCAAAACCCAAGGAAGCATATTCATATCTAAGCAAAAAAATAGTAAGATTAAGCATATAAATTGTAATATTTCTGAAAACACAAATTAGCAAGGAATTAAAAAATGAAGAACATCAATGAATTAGAAACCAAATTAAAGCATAAACCTCAAGATCTTCATTGTAATATCCCAAGAAGATTAATCAAAGAGTCTAGCCTTCTTTGGATGGAATTACACAAGCAATAACTAAAAAGAAAACTAAATATAAGAAGAAGAAAAAGAAGGAAGGGCGCTGGAATGGTGATATTGATAAGTGATGGATTGATGCTTGATCACATCTCCCTGGCGCCTTTATATAGCCTTGGCACATAGGACATAAATTGGATCCAAATCCAACAAGATAGCTTCACGTCCTTCCTCATCTTCTTTATTTATTTTATTCAAATGATAATTAAATAATTTTCCATCTAACCTAATCTAATAAAATCCAACAAGATCTTCTAAATATCTTCTAAATATCAAACAATTTTTTTTATTAAACACAAATCCTAACGTGATCCACTAGATATGCTCCGATCCTCTTGCATTTCTTCAAATTCAATAAATATCTCAAATGCCCAATAATATCCTGAAAAATAATATCAACTTTAATTAGCTAATAAATCCTATTTAACTCAATAATGAATAATAACCTCATTTATTTCAATCTAATAAAAATATATCAATTAGGCATTATTATCACATAATAATAAGTAAATAAAGTTATTAAGTTTGAATAAAATATGACTCATCATATTCCCCCACACTTAAGCTTTTGCATTCCCGGGCAACATCAAAAGCTTAACTCAAGTGACTCAATAGAAATCATAGGGAAAACATACTAGTGGACACATATGGCATAGTCCTCAATGAATCCTTGGAATGTTGAGTAGTAGTCCTCAATGAATCCTAGGGAATGTTTACCCTCAAAGCACTTTATGAAAGCAAGCACTACCATAGGCTTGGCAAGCCTCTAACATCAACAATTAATACACATGTATATAAAGATCAAAAGGACTTTTGAAAGGTTGTATTGGGGCCAAGGATAAGGTGGAGGATAAAATTTATGGATAAGTAGCTAAAAACCAAAGAGAATAGAGGAGCAATGGGGAATACGTTAAAAATAAGCATGAGAAGTAACCCCTAAAACCTCTAATTCCAATCCTCTTTTCCCTCACACAACTATTATTCTACTTTGTTTTTTCATCATTTCTCTTTTTTTTAATTATTTATATATATGTGTGTGTGTATGTGTGTGTGTGTGGATACCAAATTTTATCTGGTCAATAATAATTCCACTTCGTCAAATTGTGAAACAATGTAATAGTGATATTGCCGATAAGGCATTCAACTGAGGTCACTGATACTACTTTTCCAAATAGAAAATTACAAGTAACAACACTATGAAAGTACGAGACAGGAGTTGATGTTTCCAGTATCAATGCAAGTCAACCTGAACCAAAGTACAGAATGAGGGATCCTGAATCAGAAGGAATATCAGATAGAGCAGAATCACAAAAGTAAGGTAGCAGAGAGGAAGAAGGTTTAGTGAGAAGAAATCATACCACCATCATGCCTTCCTCAACGTGCGTAGCCCCTCAAAAGCATGCTCTCTCTGCGTTCACGGGTACCCCTCCTCAGCGTTTCCTGATTTTCTTGATCGGTTGCCACGTGTACTATTTGGTTTGTAACTAACTCCCGCGCCAGTTGGTCACTCTCCCCAACTCTACATGTTACATTACCCTCCTCATGAACAGAAATCTTGTCCTCAAGGTTGAAATGAGGATAAGAGAATTAAATGTCTTCCATATCTTCCCAAGTGGCATCCTGAACATCTGCAATGTCCCATTGAATCAAAAGCTGAGTAATAGCTTTAGAACCCTTGGTGACTTTTCTGGCTTGTAGCACTGGGACAGGTTGAACGGTGGGGCCAAATTCTGAAGTTGTCAAAGGCAATGGTATATAGTGTTGAGGAGGTTCTCCGTTAAAATTTTTAAGTAAGGAGATGTGAAAGACAGGATGTATTTTGGCTGCATCTGGGAGCTTCAATTTGTAAGCTACTTTGCCAATCTTCTACAACACCTCAAAAGGACCAAAATATCATTAACCAAGCTTCTGATGTTTCCGGAGCACCACAGATTGCTGTCGGTAAGGTTGGAGTTTAACAAGAGCAAAATCAGCTTCCTCCAAAGAGTGGTCATGCCTCTTCTTATCTGCCTGATTCTTCATATAATTCTGAGCCTTTGACAGATTCACTTTCAATTGAGATAGCAATTTATCTCGTGTTTTCAAATTTTCCTGCACTGAGATAGGGTCATTGCTGGTAAGTGCATATTTCACAATTGATGCATGTGGCCTGCAAAAAACAGCTTGAAAGGGAGTCATCCCTAAACTATGATGATAGGATGTGTTATACCAAAATTGAGCCCAGGGCAACATAGGCACCCAGAACTTGGGATTCTCATGCACATAGCACCTCAGATACATTTCCAGAGTTTTATTTAAATTCTCCGTTTGGCCATCGAGTTGGGGATGACATGCAGATCCCATTGCTAAGGTAGTACCTTGAGCTTTAAACAATTACTGCCAAAAGGAACTAATGAATACCATTCCTCTATCTGAGACAATAGATTTAGGAATACCATGAATTTTAACCACATTAGTTACAAAAGCCTCTGCGACAGATTTGCTAGAAAAATCTGATCTTAGGGGAATGAAGTGTGAAAACTTGGACAATCTATCAATAATCACCATAATGACAGAAAAATGATGAGAAAGAGGCAAATGCGTGATAAAATCCATTGCTATATCTTCCCACACCTGGTTAGGAATAGGCAAGGGTTGCAACAAACCCATAGGCAGTGTATGATCCACCTTGGCCTGTTAACAGATTGCACATTGTCGCACATATTTGCGAACATCCTGCTGCATATGCGGCCAGTGAAACCAAGCCCCAATTCAAGCTGCTGTCTTGGTGGCTCCAGCATGACCACCTAATTTGGAATCATGAAATTCATGTAAAATCTGCCGAATAATGGTAGGATCATCAGGCACCATAATTTTCCCTTTCCAAAACAACAAACCATCTTTCACCATATAAGCAGAGTAGTTGGATCCCCGCCAGGTGCATACGATGCATATAACTGAGCTAGTTTTGAATCCTGTTGTGTCAATTGCTTCAACATATTCAACCAATCAGAAACAGATTCAGACCAGGCCATCATAAAGCTTTTGGACAGGGCATCAGCAGGGATGTTTTACTTTCCTGGTTTGTATTGAATGGTAAAGTCATACCCCAAGAACTTGGGCAGCCATTGTTGCTGCTCAAGGGTTTGCAGTTTCTGCTCCAACAACTCTTTCAAACTTTGTTGATCAGTCTTGATAATGAATTTATGCTCCAACAGATAATGTCGAAACTTACCCAATGCCTCCGTAATAGCATAGAACTCTAGTGTAAGAAGATTTCTTTTGCATGTGGGGGGATAGCTTCTTAAAAAAATAAGCTATAGGGTGGTGATCCTAACTCAAGACTGCCCCTATGCCAGAACCAGAGGCATTTGTTTCCAAAATGAATGGTACATTAAAGTTGGGAATGGCCAAGACAGGAGCAGAGGTAAGAGCTGATTTTAATTTTTCAAACGCAGTTGAAGCTGCCGGAGTCCACTTAAAAGCATCCTTCTTCAAAAGCTTAGTCAAAGGATTCGCTATCGTTGCATAGCCCTTCACAAAGCTCCTATAATAACCTGTGAGGCCTAAAAATCCGCGCAACTGCTTCAAGGTTGTTGGTTGAGGCCAAGCTTGGACAGATTCCAATTTAGAATGATCCATAGCAACACCAGCTCCAGATAATGTGTGACCCAAATAATCAATCTGTTTGACCCCAAAACAACACTTGGAAAATCGAGCATATGAAGCATGTTTCTGTAGAGTACGCAGAACTAACTCCAAATGGGATAAATGGTCCTTCTAAGATGAACTATACAACAGTATATCATCAAAGAAAACCAGCACAAAACGTCTCAAAAATCCTGCAAAAATCTCATTCATTAAGCTTTGAAATGTGGCGGGTGCATTGGTCAATCCAAAGGGTATGACCAACCACTCATAATGGCCATGATAAGTTCGAAAAGCCGTTTTAAATCTGACAACAAGATTCAACAGAATCTGATGATAACCAGACCGCAGATCAAGCTTGGAAAAGTAAGTAGCGCCAAACAGTTCATCTATTAGTTCGTCTACTGTCGGAATGGGGAAGCAATCGTTAAGAGTAATGGCATTCAAAGCGCGATAGTCAGTGCAAATCCGCCACGATCCGTCTTTCTTTTTCACCAGTATGATAGGAGAAGAAAATGGGCTCCTACTAGGCTAAATGATACCTTCCTTCAACATACCATCAACTAACTTCTCGATTTCCTCTTTTTGACTATGGGGATACCTGTACGGCTTGACTTTAATAGGAGCTGAGCCAGCTACCAAGGGAATAGAATGGTCATGTGTCCGTGGTGGTGGTAAGGAAGTGGGGTAGCAAACACAGAACTAAAACCATGTAACAAAAACGCCAAGTCAGGTGCCATATTTGTGGGAAGATCAAGAATTGGAGAAGTAGGAGAATAACGTTCCAGCATGTGCAAACTATAAACTTCAGCAATAGCATTGGTGTGGACCAACTACTACACCTACTCTTTCTTCTGCTCCTGCTACTGCTCTCGCTCCTCCTCCTGCTACTACTTCTGCTCCTGCTCTTGCTATTGCTCCTATTACTGCTACTATTCTTATCTTGTTCCTACTCCAGTTATTGCTCTTGCTCCTAATTCTACTCTTGCTTCTACTACAACTAGTGCTCGTGCTCGTGCTCGTGCTCGTGCTCGTGCTCGTGCTCGTGCTTCTGCTTCTGCTACTGCTATTGCTCCTGCTCCTGTTACTGCTACAACTACTACTCCTGCTCCTGCTACTACATCAGCTATTGCTCCATCAACTCCTTCTGGTCCACCTCTTGCTCGTGCTACTGCTTCTTCTCTTGCTCCTGTTACTGCTACTACTCATAGTCCTTCTCTAGCTCGTGCTACTGCTACTGGAGTTGCTCCTTCTCCTGCTCCTCCTACTGGTATTGCTCCTTCTCTTACTCTAGCTCCTGGTATTGCACTTGCCCTTACTACTGCTCTTGCTCCTACTACTGCTCTTACCCCTACTTCTGCTCCTACTACTACTCCTGCATGTACTCCTGCTACTACTATTACTTTTGCTACTTCTACTTCCCCTGCTCTTGCACCTGCTACTACTCCTACACCCGCTCTTGCTATTGCTTCTGCTACTGCTATTACTCCTACTCCTGCTACTACATCTGCTTTTGCTCCATCAACTGATCCTGGTCCTCCTCTTTCTCGTGCTACTGCTTCTGCTCTTGATCCTATTACTGCTACTACTCTTGTTCCTGCTCTAGGTCGTGCTATTGCTACTGCACTTGCTCCTTCTTCTGCTCTTGCTACTGCTGCTGCTCCTTCTCTTACTCCAGCTCCTGGTCCTACTCTTGCTCCTGCTACTGCTCTTGCTCCTGCTACTGCTCTTACTCCTGGTCCTGCTCCTGTTACTACTCCTACTTCTGCCTTTGCTACTACTATTACTTCTGCTACTGCTACTGCTACTTCCCTACACTTGCTACTACTACTCCTACACCCGCTCCTGTTATTTCTTTTGTTACTGCTACTGCTCCTGCTCCTCCTACAACTACTGCTTGTGCTTTTGCTTCTGATACTGCCATTGCTAATACTCCTAATCCTGCTCTTATTACTACAACTGCTAATGTTACTACTCCTGCTCCATCTCCTGCTTCTACTACTACTTCTGCTCTTGCTCGTGCTACTACTACCGCTCCATATATTGCTACTTTAGTTGCACATGCTTCTGCTTCTACTACTGCAATTGCTCCTGCTCCTACTACAACTACTGCTCGTGCATCAGCTTGTGCTTCTGCTTCTGTTATTGCTCCTGATATTTCTGCTACTGCTTCTGGTCCTACTCCTGTTACTGCTACTACTCCTGTTCATGCTCTAGCTCGTGCTACTGCTACTGCCCTTGCTACTTCTCCTGCTACTACTACTGCTCTGTCTCTTACTCCAGCTCCTGATCTTGCTCCTACTACGACTACTACTCATGCTCCTACTACTATTATTGCTTCTGCTCCTGCTACTATTATTGCTTCTGCTCATGCTACTGCTACTGCTCTTGTTCCTACACCTGCTCATGCTACTACTCCTGCTATGGCTCCGGTTACTGCTTCTATTCTTGTCCTGCTCCTGTTCCTGCTACTTCTCCTGCTCCTGCTCCTAATTCTACTGCTATTGCTCCTGCTCCTACTAAAACTACTACTCGTGCTCTTGCTCCTATGACTACTACTACCCCTGTTACAGCTATTGTACCTGCTCCAGCTACTACTCTTGCTTTTGGAACTGCTACTGCTCTTTCTCCTCCTGCTACTATTCTTGCTCCTACTATTACTCCTGCTCCAAAACCAACCACTGCTCCCACTCTTGCTCCTCTTATTGCTACTACTCCTGTTTATGCTACTGAACCTTCTCTTGCTACTGCTCTATCTTTTGCTACTATTACTGCTCTTTCTCCTACTACTACTACTCTTGCTCTTCCAAATGCTACTGCTCCTTCCACTACTCTAGCTCCTGCTACTGCACATGCTTCTTCTCCTGCTACTACTACTATTCCTGCTCCTCCTCCTGCTACTGTTACCGCTACTGCCCATGGTCCTTCTCATGTTATTGCTCCCGTTACTGCTACTACTCCTGTTCCTGCAACTGCTCTATCTTTTGCTACTGCTACAGCTCTTTCTCCTACTACTACTACCCTTGCTCTTGCTCCTGCTACTGCTCCTCCTCCTGCTACTGCTCTTGTATTTACACCTGCTCGTGCTACTACTCCTGTTGTTGCTCCGGTTACTGCTACTATTCTTGGCCTGCTCCTGCTCCTACTACTGCTCTTGCTCTTGAACCTAATTCTACTCCTGCTTCTACTACTGCTACTGCTCCTGCTCCTACTAAAACTACTGCTTCTGCTCTTGCTCCTGTTACTGCTACTATCCTTGTTATAGCTACTGTACCTGCTCCAACTACTACTCTTGCTTTTGGAACTGCTACTGCTCTTTCTCCTCTTACTACTACTCTTTCTCCTGCTACTGCTTCTGCTCCTCCTCTTGCTCCTACTATAACCACTACACCCATTCTTGCTCCAATTACTGCTACTACTCCTGTTTCTGCTACTGCACTTGCTCCAGATACTACTCATGGTTTTGGAACTGTTATTGCTCTTTCTCCTACTACTTCTCTTGCTCCGGCAAATGCTACTCCTCCTGCTACTGCTATTGCTCTTGCTACAACTCATGTTCCTGCTCCTGCCACTACTTTAGCTCTTGCTACTGCACCCGCTCCTTCTTCTGCTACAGCTACTATTCCTACTCCTCCTCCTGCTACTACTACCGCTATTGCTCCTGCTCCTGCTCTTGCTATTGCTCCTGTTACTTCTACTACTCATGTTCTTGCTACTACTCCATCATTTCCTACTGCTATTGCTGTTTCTCCTACTACTACTACTCTTGCTCCTGCTACAATTCTTGTTCCTGTTCCTGCTACTACTCTTGTTCCTACTCCTGCCACTACTCCAGCTCCTGCTACGCTCCTGCTACGCACCTGCTCCTTTTCCTGCTCCTGCTCCTGCTCCTGCTACTGCTACTATCCTGGTCTGGCTCTTGCTCCTGCTACCGCTCCTGCTCCTAATTCTACTCCTGCTTCTACTACTACTACTGCTCCTGCTCCTACTACAACTACTACTCGTGCTTCTGCTTTTCGTATTGCTCCTACTACAGCAACTGCTACTACTCCTACTCCTGCCATTGCATCTACTTTTGCTCCATCTACTAATACTGGTCCTCCTCTTGCTCCTGTTATTGTTGTTACTTGTACTACTTGTGCTCCTGCTTCTACTCTTGCTACTACTCTTGGTACTGCTACTACTCGTGCTCCTACTCCTACTCCTGCTATTACTTCTGCCACTGTTGCTGCTACTGCCCCTGCTCTTGCTCTTGCTACCACTCCTGCTCCAGCTCCTGCTACATATCCAGCTCATACTCCTACACCTGCTTTTGTTATTATTCTTGCTACTGCTACTACTCCTACTCCTGCAACTAGTCTTCCTCTTGCTCGTGCTACTACTCGTGCTCTTGCTCCAATTACGGCTACTACTCCTGCACTTGCTCCTGTTCATTCTCCTACTATTGCTACTTCACCTGCTCCTACACCGCCTCTTGCTACTGCTCCCTGTCTTGCTCCTGCTACTGCTACTACTCCTGCTCTTGCTACTATTACTGCTTCTGCCCTTGCTCCTGCTCCCTCTCCTACTACTACTGCACCTGCTCCTACACCTCCTCTTGCTACTGCTACTACTTCTGCTCTTGCTCCCGCTACCACATACACCTGCTCGTGCTACTACTTTTGCTTATACTCTTACACCTGCTCCTGCTCCTGCTATTGCTCTTGCTCTTGCTCATGTTACTACTCTACTCTTGCTTCTGCTACTACTTTTGCTTTTGCTCCTGCTACTGCTCCTTGTCCTCCTCTTGCTCGTGCTACTGTTCTTACTCGTGCTCCTGTTTCAGCAACTACTGCTCTTGCTCCTACTACTACTCCTGCTTTTGCGACATTTCCTGCTTTTGCTACTGTTCCTACTACTGCTCTTGCTCTTGCTCCCGCTCTAGCTCCCGCTCTTGCTCCTGCTCCTTGTACTACTCCTACTACTGCTCCAGCTACTCTAACTTCTTCTGCTCTTGCTCTTGCTCTTTTTACTACTACGACTCATGTTCCTACTACTGCACCAGCTCCTGATACTACTCTTGCTTTTGTTACTACCACTGCTTATTCTCCTACTACTACTATTCTTGCTCCTGCTACTCCTCCTCCTTCTCCTCCTCCTCCTTCCCCTGCTCCTGCCACTACTCCAACTCCTTCTCCTGCTCCTGCTACTGCTACTACTCCTGCTCGTGCTCTGGCTACTACTATCGCTACTGCTCCTGCTCCTACTCCTACTATTTCTCCTGTTACTGAACTATCTTAGTCCTGTTCCTACTCCAAGTATTACTCCTGCTCCTAATTTTACTCCTGCTTCTCCTATTGCTACTACTCCTATTCCTAGTACAACTACTGCTCATGCTTCTTCTTTGCTACTGTTATTGCTCCTACTCCTGCTACTGCTACTGCTCCTGATCCCGCTCTTATACCTGCTTCGACTATTTATCCTAATCTTCCTCCTTCTACTTCAACTACTCCTACTCCTGCTTCAGGTCTTGCTACTGCTGCTGTTCTTGCTCTTACTACTGCTACTACTGCTAGTCCTCATCTTATTCGTGCTACTGCTCCTGTTCTTGCTTCTATTACTTTTACTACTTCTGTTCCTGCTGTTGAACGTGCTCCGGTTACTACTCTTGCTTTTGCTACTGCTACTGCTCTTTCTCCTGCTATTACTACTCTTGCTCCTACTACTTGATCTTCCTCTTGCTCCTTCTTTTGTTACTGCTCCTGCTCCTACTCCTGCAACTACTCCTGCTTCTGCTCCTGCTACTCCTCCTACTACTCCTGCTACTGCTCCTACTTGTGCTCCTGCTCCTGCTACTGCTCCTGGTCCTCCTCTTGCTCGTGCTACTTGTTCTTGCTCTTGCTCCAGTTACTGCTATTACTCCTGTTCCAGCTACTACACCTGCTCTGGCAACTACGCTTGCTTTTGTTACTGCTACTGCTCTTTCTCCTGATACTATTACTCTTGCTACTGCTACTAGTCCTGCTCTTGCTCCTAATACTACTGCTGCTCCTACTCTTGCTACTACTCCTACTCATGCTCCTACAACTGCTCTTGCTTTTGCTCTTGCTCTTGCTCTTGCTATATCGACTACTTCTGCTTTTGTTCCTGCTACTGCTCCTGTTCCTCTTCTTGCTCATGCTACTATAACTACTCTTGCTCCTTCTCATGTTCCTACTACAACTACTGCTATTGCTACTGCTCCTGCTTATGCTACTTCTCGATTTACTGCTACTGCTCTTTCTCCTGCTACTACTGTCCTTGCTCCAGCTACTGCTACGACTCCTACTCCTGCTCATACTACTACTGCTACAACTGCTACTACTGCTACTACTACAGCTCCTGCTACTACTACTATTTTTGCTCCTATTCTTACTCCTGTCATTGCAACTACTCATGTTCCATCTACTGCATCTGCTCCTGCTATTACTCTTGCTTTTACTACTGCTACTTCTCTTTCTTATACTACTACTCTTGCTCCTGCTATTGCTCCTGCTACAACTGTTGCTCCCGATCTTCCTACTGCTCCTATTCTTGCTCCTGTTACTACTCCTGCTCCTGCTACTGCACCTACTGCTTCTTCGTCTACTACTACTGCTACTGCTCCTTTTCCTGCTCCTGCTCTTGCTCCTACTCCTACTTCTGCTCCTGCTACTACTCCTACTACTACTCCTGGTACTGCTCCTACTCGTGCTCATGCTCCTGCTATTGCTAGAACTCCTGGTCCTCCTCTTGCTCTTGTTACTAGTTCCTGCTTTTGCTCCTGTTACGACTACTTCTCATGTTCCTGCTCCTGCTACTACTCTTGCTTTTGTTACTACTAATGCTCTTTCTCTTGCTACTTTTACTATTGCTAGTGCTATTGCTACTACTCATGCTTTTGCTCCTAATACTGCTCTTGCTCCTACTCTTGCTACTATACCTACTCCTGCTCCTACACCTGCTCTTGTTGTTGCTCTTGCTCTTGCTCTTGGTATTGCTACTACTCTTGTGACTACTTCGGCTTTTTCTTCTGCTACTGCTCCTAGTCCTCCTCTTGTTTGAGCTACTGCCAATGCTCTTGCTGCTTCTCCTGTTCCTACTACTACTCCTGCTTTTGCTATTGCTACTGCTCCTGTTACTGCTACTGCTCTTGCTCTTGCTACTACTGCTGCTTCTACGACCACTACTTCTACTACTACTGCTCTTGCAACCACTATTGCTTATGCTCCTACTCTTGCTCTTGTCATTGCTATTACTCCTGTTCCTACTACTGCACCTGCTCCTGCTACTATTGCTTTTGCTACTGCTACTGCTCTTTCTCCAACGACTATTACTCTTGCTCCTGCTCCTACAACTACTCCCCCTCCTTCCACTGCACCTACTCCTGCTACTGCTACTGCTTCTTCACCTGCTTCTGTTACTGCTCCTATTCCTACTCCTGCTACTGCTACTGCTCCTACTCCAGCTCTTTTTAATACACCTTCTCTTACTCCTGCTCTTTTTACTACTCATGCTTCTGCTTCTGCTACTACTGCTGCTACTGCTCATGCTCCTTCTCGTGCTTCTGCTCCTTCTTGGGATACTACTTCCGCTACTGCTACTGCTACTGCTGCTACTCTTGCTCCCAATACTACTCCAGATCCTGCTACTACTCCTGTTCCTACTCCTGCACCTGCTACTTCTTTTGCTCTTGCTCTTGCTCTTTCTCCTGCTACTGCTACTACTCCTACTCCTCCTACTAGTTCTGCTTTTGATCTTTCTACTGCTCCTTGTCCTCGTCTTATAGCTGCTACTGCTCCTACTCTTACTCCTTTTACTTATATTTCTCCTACTCCTACTACTACTCCTGCATTTGTTACTGCTCCTGCTTTTGCTACTACTCCTGCTACTGCCACTGTTGTTGCTCCTGCTACTAATACTCTTGCTCCTATTACTATTACTACTCCTGCTCCTTCTGCTTAATGCTACTAAATTTGCTCCTACACCTCCTCCTGCTCTTGCTCCTGCTACTTCTACAACTCCTGCTCCTCCTACTACAACTTCTTTTGCTCCTGCTACAGCTCCTGTTCTTAGACCTGCTCATGTTACTACTCTTGCTATTGCTCTTGTTACTACTACTATTCTGGTCCTTCTCATGCTCCTTCTACTACTCTTGCTCCTAATTCTACACTTGCTTCTACTTCTGCTACTGCTCCTGCTTCTACTACAAATTATGCTCCTGTTTCTGCTTCTGCTATTGCTATTGCTCCTGCTCCTGCTCCTACGCTTGCTCCTACTATTTCTCCTACTCTAGTTCCTGTTACTCCTACTACCCCTGCTACTGCTGCTATTCTTGCTCCTGTTGATGCTCCTAGTCCTCCTCTTACTCGCGCTACTGCTCCTGCTCTTGCTCCTGTTACTGCTACTACTCATGTTCCTGCTACTGAACCTACTCTTACTAATACTTTTGCTTTTGCTACTGCTACTGCTCTTTCTCTTGCTACTACTATTATTCCTCCAACTGCTACTCTTGCTCCTTCTACTACTCCCGCACCTGTTCCAGCTCCTGCTCTTACTCTTGCTTCTGCTCCTACTCCTGCTACTGCACCTGCTCCCTCTCCTGCTCCTTCTCCATCTCCTGCTACAGCTACTTGTTATGCTCCTGCTCTTGCGATTTCTACAACTCCTTCTTTTGCTCCTGCTACTAGTCCTGCTACTGCTTCTGCTCCTACTCATGCTCTTGCTCCTGCTCCTGCTACTACTTCTGCTACTGCTATTGGTACTGCTCCTACTCTTGCTCCTAATACTACTCTTACTCCTACTCCTGCTATTGCTCCTGCCACTATTCTCAATGCTACTCCTACACCTTCTTCTGCTATTGCTCTTGTTGCTGCTCCTTCTGTTGTTACTACTTCTGCTCCTACTACTACTTTTTCTTTTGCTCATGCTACTACTCTTGGTCCTCCTCTTGATTGTGCTACTATTCTTGCTCTTGCTCGTTTTACTGCGACTACTCTTGCTACTGCTCCTACTCTTGCTCCTAATACTTCTCCTGCTCCTGCTACTACTCATGTTCCTACTCCTGCACCTGCTCCTTCTTTTGCTCTTGTTCTTGCTCTTGCTCCTGCTACTGCTACTACTCCTACTAGTCCTATTGTTGCTCTTGCTACTGCTCCTGCTCCTTCTACTTAATGCTACTACAACTGCTCCTACACCTCCTCCTGCTCTTGCTCCTGCTACCTCTACAACTCCTGCTCCTCCTACTACAACTTCTTTTGCTCCTGCTACAGCTCATGTTGTTACACCTGCTCATGTTACTGCTGTTGCTATTGCTCTTGTTACTCCTACTATTCTGGTCTTTCTCGTGCTCCTTCTACTAATGTAGCTCCTAATTCTACACCTGCTTCTACTTCTGTTGCTGCTCCTGCTTCTACTACAAATAATGCTCGTGCTTCTACTTCTGCGACTGCTATTCCTCCTACTCCTGCTCCTACGCTTGCTCCTGCTATTTCTCCTACTTTAGTTCCTGTTACTGCTATTACTCCTGCTACTGCTGCTATTCTTGCTCCTGTTTATGCTCCTAGTCCTCCTCCTACTGCTCTTGCTCTTACTCCTACTACTACTTTTGCTTTTGCTACTGCTATTGCTCTTTCTCTTGCTACTACTACTATACCTCCTACTCCTACTCTTGCTCCTGCTACTGCGCCCGCACCTATTCCAACTCCTGTTCTTACTCTTGCTTCTGCTCCTACTCCTACTACTGCACCTGCTCCTAGTCCTTCTCCATCTCCTGCTACAGCTACTTATGCTCATGCTCCTGCGATTTCTACAACTCCTCCTTTTGCTCCTGCTACTAGTTTTGCTACTGCTCCTGCTCCTACTCATGCTCTTGCTCTTGCTCCTGCTCCTGCTACTACTTCTGGTACTGTTATTCCTACTGCTCCTACTCTTGCTCCTAATACTTCTCTTACTCCTGCTCCTGCTATTGCTCTTGCTACTACTCCCGTTGCTACTCCTACACCTTCTTCTGCTATTGCTCTTGCTCCTACTCCTTCTATTGTTACTACTCCTACTCCTGCTACTACTTTTTCTTTTGCTCATGCTACTACTTTTTCTTTTGCTCATGCCACTACTCCTGGTCCTCCTCTTGATTGTGCTACTACTCCTGCTCTTGCTCGTTTTACTGCAACTACTCTTGCTACTGCTCCTAATTCTACTCCTGCTTCTACTATTGCTACAGCTCTTGGTCCTACTATAATTAATACTCGTGCTTCTGCTTCTGCTACTGCTATTGCTCCTGCTCCTGCTACTGCTATTGCTCCTTGATATAGCAGTTTCTTGCAAATCGGCAAGTATATCGATCGTTTAGCAGATAAGAGGGGAATAAGAGTGTCGTCCCATGAGGACTATGTTAGAATATCAAATCCCCAAGGCCTTTCACTATTTGGACAATCAAGTTTTTTTGAATAAGAATGATTCATATCAAGAATTCATGATAAAAGCAATAAGAAACAAAAGTAGAAACAAGAAAGAGAGTGGGTTAAGGAGTAGGTTAATTTGATCCTACCCTTATGCAACTTCGTCCTTAGGGTAATTCAAGTTCTAATCAATCAATTGAAGGTAACAATCAACAATTATAGACTAAGTCTATTCTTAGATCATTAGCCCCTTTGTTCTAACTAAAACCCCCTAAATCCTTAGGCCAATTTTAGTGAAAACAAGAAAGAGGTGGATTTCAAAAAACGTCAAAACCTACAAGTCTTATTCCTAAGATCATGTGAGATTATGGTGAACTGAAACAGTTCCAATACAATTACCAATTTTCCAATTGTTTAATAGCATCTAGATCAAAATCCCTATTGACTAATTCAAGTGTAGCATTCACATTGGAAGCAATTCCATCAAAATTGAAGTTAATCAACAAAGAAGAAGCATTAAGGGAAGAAGTAATCACTCAATTGATTGCAAGAAAAATTGAATTAAACCACAAAACTTACATTACAAAAGGTCTGGGATAAAAATCCCCAAATTCCCCAACCTAGAGAAACCTAACCTAACATAGAGAGAGGAGAAGAGAAGAAAAGAAGAAGAACAAACATAGACGTAATCACTATGAATCCTCAAGCTCTTGCTCCCACATGTCTTCAATCTTCAAGTATCTTCACAAGAAAAGAGAGAAAAGATGAGTAGCAGAGAAAATCGCGCACAAATCGACAAATGAACAAAAGGTACCCAAATTAACTAATTTCGGGCTATTAATAACATGTAGAGGGCGTGCCCACGCTGCTTTGGGTGTGCCCACATGCTCCCTCTGCTGCATTTTCCTTCTTGGGCGCGTGCCCAGCCTGGTTTGAGCGTGGGCACCCTCTAAATCCCGAGAGCTATTTCCAAAATGGCGTGGGTAGCTTCCTTTGGAGCATGGGCAACCTTGAAACAAGTGAAAATTAGTTATCTTTGGACGTGGGCACCCTTGAAATGGGTGGACCTTTGCTTGATCAACTTCTCCTTAGGTTTCATGGCTCTTTTCAATGCTTGATTCATCATCCTCTCCAACTCTTGATCCTACAATGACATCAAAACAACAAAATTAAGATAAAAAACAACAAAACTATCTCAAAAGCTACAAGTTTCTAACAAATGACTCAAACTACACTAAGATGTGAATTGATTCCTAAATGACTAATAAAGTGGAACCAAACACTACAAAACACCCTAAAATAGACCTCTAAAACAAAGATAAGTGGTAACTTATCACTCCTGCTTCTGCTACTACTACTGCTAGTGGTCCTCCTCTGGCTTGTGCTACAGCTCCTGCTCTTGCTCCTGTTACTACTACTACTCATGTTCTTGCTCTTGGTACTACTCTTGCTTTTGCTAGTGCTACTACTTTTTCTCCTGCTATTACTACTCTTGTACCTACTACTTCTCCTGCTCTTACTCTTGCTACTGCTCCTGCTCTTGCTCCTGCTCCTGCTCTTGCTACTACTACTGCTTCTGCTCCTGCAACTACTCCTGCTCCTACTGATGCTCCTGCTACTGCTATTGCTTGTGGTCCTCCTCTTGCTCGTGCTACTTGTTCCTACTCTTGCTCCTGTTACTGCAACAACTCCTGTTCCTGCTACTGCACCTACTTTTGCTACTACTCTTGCTTTTGCTATTGCTACTACTCTTCCTGCTTCTATTACTACTCTTGCACCGGCTACTGCTCCTACTCTTACTCTTGCTACTGCTACTGCTCTTGCTTTTGCTCCTGCTCCTGCTCTTGCTACCATACCTGCTTCTGCTCCTGCAAGCACTACTGCTACTGCTCCTACACATGCTCGTGCTGGTGTTCCTATTCATGTAATTGCTCCTGCTCCTGCTACTGCTACTGCTACTTCTTCTGGTCCTCCTCTTGCTCAAGCTACTTACTCCTGTTACTGCTACTACTCCTGTTCCTGCTACTACACCTGCTCATGCTACTACTCTTGCTTTTGCTACTGCTACTGCTCTTGCTCTTGCTACTGCTCTTGGTACTACTCTTGCTTTTGCTACTGCTACTACTCTTTCTCCTGCTATTACTACCTTTGTACCTGCTACTGCTCTTGCTCTTACTCTTGCTACTTTTACTGCTCTTGCTACTACTCCTGCTTCTACTCTTGCAACTACACCTGCTACTGCTCCTACTGATGCTCATATTCCTGCAACTGCTCCTGCTCCTACTGCTGCTTCTACTACTGCTACTACTGTTGTTCCTCCTCTTGCTCATGCTACTAGTTCCTACTCCTGCTCCTGTTACTGCTACAACTCTTGTTCCTGCTACTGTACCTACTCTTGCTACTACTTTTGCTTTTGCTACTGCACCTACTCTTCCTACTACTCTTGCTTTTGCTACTGCTACTGCTCTTTCTCCTGCTATTACTACTCTTGCACCTGCTACTGCTCCTGCTCCTGCTCTTACTCTTGCTACTGCTACTGCTCTTGCTTCTGCTCCTGCTCCTGCTCTAGCTACTACTCTTGCTTTTGCTCCTGCAACTACTCCTGCTACTACTCGTACTCATGCTCCTGTTGCGGCTCCTATTCCTGTAATTGCTCCTGCTCCTGCTACTGCAACTTCTTCTAATCCTCCTCTTGCTCATGCTACTTGTTCCTGCTCTTGGTACTACTCTTGTCTTTGCTACTCCTACTGCTCTTTCTCCTGCTATTACAACTCTTGCACCTACTAGTGCTCCTGCTCTTACTCCTGCTACTGCTACTACTCTTGCTCCTGGTCCTGCTACTACTCCTACTTCTGCTCTTGCTACTACTCCTGCTACTGCTCCTACTCATGCTCCTACTCCTGCTCCTATTCTTGCTACTGCTCCTACTCCTGCTACTGCTACTACTCTTGGTCTTCCTCTTGCTCGTGCTACTTGTTCTTGCTCTAGCTCCTATTACTGCTACTACTCCTGTTCCTGCTACCACTATTGCTTTTGCTACTGCTCCTGCTCTTGCTCTTGCTACTACTCTTGCTCCTGCTCCTATTCCTGCTCCAGCTACTACTCCTGCTCTTGTTCCTGCTCCTGCTACTACTCCTGCTACTACTCCTACTCCTGTCCCTGCTCTTTCTCCTTATACTGATGCTGCACCTGCTCCTACACCTCCTCCCGCTTTTACTCTTGCTCTTGGTTCTACTACTGGTACTACTACTGCTTCTACTCCTATTCCTACACTTGCTCGTGCTACTGCTCCTGTTATTGCTCTTGTTACTTCTACTATCCTGGTCCTGGTCTTGCTCCTATTCGTAATTTTACTCATGTTTCTACTACTCTTGCTCTTGCTACTGCTCCAGCTCCTGCCACTGCTGCTGCTACGAGTCTTGCTCTTGCTACTGCTTATGTTCCTACTCTTGCGACTACTCCTGCTCCTACTACTGCAATTGCTCCTTTTGCTACTCCTGCTACTGTTAATGGTCTTGCTACTGCTACTGCTCCTACTCTTGCTTCTGCTACAGCTACTATTCTTGCTTCTGCTCCTGCTACTAATCTTGCTACTGTTTCTACTCGTGCTCCTGCTCCAGCTGCTGCTTCTAATTCTACTACTACTACTATTCCTGCTCTTGCTCCTGTTGTTACTACAACTACTGCTCCTGCTCCTGCATCTGCTAGTGTGGCTGCTTTTGCTCCTTTTATTGCTACTGCTGTTGGCCCCGGTCTTTCTCGTGCTACTTATCCTATTCTCGTTCCTTTTACTGCTACTACTCGTGTTCCTACAACTGAACCTCCTCCTGTTACTACTTCTACTTTTGTTCCTTTTACTGCTCTTTCTCCTGATACTTCTACTCTAGCTCCTGCTAATACTTCTGCTACTACTCCTACTCCTGCTTCTACTCATGCACCTGCTCCTCCTCCTGTTACTACACCTGCTCATTCTCCTGATCCTGCTACTGCTCCTTTTCCTTCTCTACGACTCCTGCTGCTCCTACTCCCGCCCAAGCTACTGCTACTACTCATGCTCTAGCTCCTGCTCCTATTCGTGCTCCTGCTCCAGCTCCTTTTACTACTTCTGTTAATGCTACTACTACTGCTCCTGATATTGCTCCTGCTACTGCTCTTGCTACCATTACTAATCATGGTCCTCCTCTTGCTCATGCTACAGCTCCTTCTTGTACTCCTTTTACTGCTACTACTCATGTTCCTGCTACTGCACATACTGATGCTACTACTTTTGCTTTTGCTACTGCTATTGCTCTTTCTCTTGCCACTGCTACTCTTGCTCCTGCTACTGCTCCTGCTCCTGCTCCTGCTCCTACTACCACTCTTGCTTTTGCTACTGCTACTGCTACTGCTCTTTCTCCTCCTCCTACTATTCTTGCTTTTATTACTGCTCCAGCTCCTACTCCTGTTACTGCTCTTTCTGCTGCTCCTACTACAACTCCAACAACTACACCTGCTCTTTCTCCAGCTCCTGCTACTGTTACTACTCCCTCTCCTTCTCCTGCTACTACTGCTGGTCCTACTCCTGCTCCTGCTCTTGCTACTGCTCCTGCTCTTGCTACCACTTCTACTACTGGTAATACTTCTGCTCTTGCTCCTGCTACTACAACTACTTTTGCTATTGCTTCTACTTTTGCTTTAAGTCCAGTTACTCTTCTTAGTCCTCCTCTTGCTCGTGCTACTCCTCCTGCTCTTGCTGCTGTTACTGTTGTTGCTCCTTTTCCTGCTCTTGCTACTGTTACTGCCCCTACTCCAACACATCCTCCTGATGCTGCTCCTGCTACTTCTTTTGCTTCTGCTCTAACTACTACTCGTGCTACTGCTCCTACTCCTATTAACACTATTGCTCGTACTTCTGCTTCTGCTACTGGTATTGCTACTTCTTATACTACTACTATTGCTCCTGCTCCTGCTCAAGCAACTGTACAACTCCTGCACCATCTTCTGCTCTTGCTACTACTCCTGCTTCTGCTCCTTCTACTACTTCTGTTTTTACTCCTACTACTGGTCCTGGTCCTCCGCTTTCTCGTGCTACTGCTCCTGCTATTGCGCCTGTTAATGTTAATGCTCCTGCTCCTACTATTGCGCTTGTTAAAGCTACCACTCCTCCTCCTTCTCCTACTTCAATAGCATGTGCTCCTACACCTCCTCCTGCTTCTACTCCCGCACGCAGTCCTGCTCCGCTACTACTACTGCTTCTGCTCCTACTATTGCTACTTCTCCTGTTCCTACCCCTTCTCGAGCTATTGCTCCGGCTATTGCTCCTGTTGCCGCTACTATCTGGTCCTAATTCTACTCCTGCTTCTGCTACACTTACTGCTCCTGCTCCTACTACAACTACTGCTCTTGCTTCTGCTTCTGCTATTGCTCCTCCTATTGCTACTACTCTAGCTCCTGCTCCAGCTCTTGTTCCTGCTCCCGCTTCTGCTCTTGCTACTACTACTACTCCTGCTCCATCTCCTGCTCCTGCTACTACTCCCTCTTCTTCTCCAGCTACTACTTCTACTTTTGCTACTACTACTGCTCTTTCTCCTACTACTACTACTCTTGCTCCTGCTACTGCTCTTGTTCCTGCTCCTGCTTCTGCACCTGCTCCTTCTCCTGCACCTGCTACTGTTAATGCTCCTTCTCCTGCCGCTGCTACTACTATTGTCCCTGCTCCTGCTCCATCTCTTGCTCATTCGCTGGCTACTGCTACTGCACGTGCTCGTACGCCTCCTCCTTCTACTCCTACTCTTGGTTCTGCTTCTGCACTACTACTGCTTCTGCTCATGCTACTATTACTTTTCCTGTTCCTACCCCTTCTCGAGATACTGCTCCGGTTATTGCTCCTTTTTCCGCTACTATCCTGGTCCTGGTCCTACTCCTAATTCTACTCCTGCTTCTACTACTTCTACTGCTACTGTTCTTGCTCCTACTACAACTACTGGTCGTGCTTCTGCTTCTGCTACTGCTCCTCCTCCTCGTCTTTCTCTTGCTCATTCTACTGCTCCTGCTCTTGCTCCTTTGACTGCTACTACTCCTGCTCCTCCAATATCTATTGCACCTTCTCCTACACCTCCTCTTGTTTTTCTCCTATTGTTGCTTCTACGACTGCTACTACTCCTACTCCTCCTACTTCTATTACTCCTATTCCTGCTACTACTTCTGCTTCTGTTGTTGCTCCTGTTACTGCTACTCTTCCTTCTCTTGCTCCTGCTCCATCTCCTGCTACTGTTACTGGTATTGCTCCTGTTACTATTACTGCTCCTAATTCTACTCCTGCTTCTACTATTGCTGTTACTCTTGCTCTTGCTCCTGCTCCAGTTACTATTACTGCTATTGTTACTGCTCCTGCTCCATCTCCTGCTCCTGCTTCTGCTTCTGGTACTACTTCTGCTACTGCTAATGCTCCTGCTCTTGCTCCTGCTACTACTGCTACTCTTCCTACTACTCCTACTCCTACTCGTAAACCTGCTCCTGCTGTTGCTCTTGCTCTTGCTCCTGCTACTTCTATTACCTTTGCTTCTGTCACTATTTCTGCTTTTGCTTCTGTTACTGCTCCTGGTCCTCCTGTTGCTCATGCTACTGCTCCTGCTCCTTGTATTTCTTCTGCTCGTGCTATTGCTTCTACTACTGCTACTGCTCCTGCTCCTACTACAACTACTGCTCGTGCTTATGCTTTTGCTTATGCTTCTGCTATTGCTCCTGATATTTCTGCTACTACTTTTGCTCCTTCTCCTACTCCTACTCCGACCCTTACTGCTACTCCTACACTTACTCCTATTGTTGCTACTGTTCCTGCTCTTGCTCCTGCAGCTGCTCCTTCTCGAGCTACTGCTACTGCAATTGATCCTACACCTGTTCTTGCTACTGCTCCTGCTACCGCTACTATTCCTGCACCTGCTACTAATACTACTTCTGCTCCTGCTACAGCTCATGTTCCTACACCTGCTCGTGCTACTCCTTCTGTTGTTTCACCTGTTACTGCTACTATCATGGTTTTGGTCCTGCTCCTGCTACTGTTCCTACTCCTAATTCTACACCTGCTTTTACTACTACTACTGCTCTAGCACCAACTACAGTTGTAGCTCATTCTTCTGTTTCTGCTATTGTTATTGCTTCTACTATTGCTACTGCTCCTGCTACTGCTCCTGCTCCTGCTCTAACTACTGCTCCTGCTCTTAATCCTGCTCCTGCTATTACTCCTGCTCCTTCTACTACTCCTGCTCCTGCTATGACTCATGCTCCTGCTCCTACTCCTGCTACTGCACCGGCTCCTTCTCTTGTTGTTTCGTCAGCTCCTACTCAAACTTCTACACCTACTACTATTGTTGCTCCTGCTTCTACACCTGCTCCTTCTATTGCTACTGCTACTACACCTGCTCCTACACCCCCTGTCGCTACTGCTCCTGCTTTTTCTCTTGCTACTACTACTACTCCTATTCCTGCTACTACTATTGCTTCTGCTCTTGCTACTACTACTACTCATGTTCCTACACATGCTCTCGCTACTGCTACTGCTATTACTCCTATTACTACTACTACTCCTTCTCCTACGCTTGCTCTTTCTCCTTATACTTGCTCCTTCTCCTACTCCTGCTACTACAACTACTTCTGCTCCAGCTACTGTTACTGCTCGTGTTCCTATACATGATGTGCTACTGCTCCTGCTATTGCTCCTGTTACTACTCCTATCCTAGTCCTGGTCTTGGTCCTGCTCCTAATTCTACTCCCGCTTCTACGACTGCTACTAGTCCTGCTACTGCTCCTACTTCTTTACTAAAACTGCTATTGTTACTGCTCCTGCTATGCTTCTTGCTTCTGCTTCTGCTCCTGGTACTACTTCTGCTACTGCTACTGCTCCTGCTCTTGCTCCTACTACTATTGTTGCTCCTGTTACAACTACTACTCCTACTCCTACTTCTACTCCACCTGCTCCAATTGTTGCTTTTGCTCTTGCTCCTGCTCCTGTTACCATTACTGGTGTAGCTTCTGCTACTGCTCCTGGTCCTCTTCATGCTCGTGCTACTGCTCCTGGTCTTTCTCCTGTTACTGCTACTACTCCTGCTCCTGCTCTTGCTCCTTATATTGCTACTGCTCATACTACTGCTACTGCTAATGCTCCTACTACAACTACTGCACATACTTCTGCTTCTGTTATTGCTCCTGATATTTCTGCTACTGCTTTTGCTCTTACTCCTACCCCTACTACTACTCCTAAACTTACACCTATTGTTGCTCTTGCTCCTGCACCTGCTCCTTCTCGAGCTACTACTACTGCACCTGCTCCTACACCTCCTCCTGCAACCGCTACTACTCCTGCTCCTGCTACTATTACTGCTTCTGCTCTTGCTATTTCTACTGCCCATGTTCCAACACCTGCTCGTGCTACACCTCCTTCTGTTTCACTTGTTACTGCTACTATCATGGTTCCGGTCCTTCTCCTGCTACTGCTCCTGCTCGTAATTCTACTCCTGCTTTTACTACTATTACTACTCCGACACCAACTACAATTGCAACTCATTCTTGAGTTTTTGTTACTGTTATTTCTTCTGCTACTACTACTGCTCCTGCTCTTGCAACTACTCCTACTCCTAATCTTGCTCTTGCTCGTATTACTACTCCTGCTCCTGCTACTACTCCAGCTCCTACTATTACTCATGCTCCTGCTGGACCTCTTGCTACTGCACCTGCACCTTGTCTTGCAATTGCATATGCTCCTACTCCAACTTCGACACCTACTCCTATTGTTGCTCTATCTTCTACACTTGCTCCTTCTCTTGCTACTGCTACTGCACCTGCTCCTACACCTCCTGCTACTACTGCTCCTGTTGCTACTGCTCCTGCTTTTGCTACTGCTACTGGTACTACTCCTGTTCCTGCTACTACTACTGCTTCTACTGTAGCTACTACTACTCCCGTTCCTGCACCTGCTCTCGCTACTACTCCTGCTATTATCCTGTTACTACTATCCTGGTCCTTCTCCTAGTCCTGCTACTACTCCTGCCTCTACTACTGCTATCGCTTCTGCTCCTACAACTACTGCTCCTGCTTCTGTCTCTACCACAGTTATTGCTCCTACTCCTGCTCCTACTCCTACACTTGCTCATACTATTTCTCCTACTCTTGCTTATGCTACTACTACTACTCCTACTCCTGCTGCTAGCCCTGCTACTGCTACTATTCTTGCTCATGATATTGCTCCTGCTCCGGCTTCTACTACTATTACTAATTCGGCTCCTGCTACTGCTGCTGCTCTTGGGCCTTCCCTTGCTCGTGCTACTGCTCCTGCTCTTTCTAATGTTGCTGCTACTACTCCTGTTCCTGCTATTGTACCTGCTCTTGCTACTACTCCTGCTTTTGCTACTGCTACTACTCTTTCTCCAACTACTACTCTTGCTCTTGCTACTACTCTTGCTGTTGCTCTGGGTACTGCTCTTTCTCCTGCTACTACAGCTCTTGCTCTTGCTATTACTGTTTTTTCTCCTGCGTCTACTGCTCTTTCTTTTGCTACTACTGCTTTTGCACCTACATTAGCTCCTGCTCCTGCTACTACTCCAGTTCCTACTACTACTCATGCTCATGCTCCTACTCCTGCTACTGCACCTGCACCTTGTCTTGCAATTTGTGCTGTTACGCCTTGGTAGCCCGCTCCCCATAGCGACCGAGCTACCTCCCTTCTCAAGACCTGGAGTAGAACGGGAAAGGTAACTTCCCAACTCCCCTAGTCTCTTGTAAAAACCACCCACAACCCCACGACCTCTGAGCACCTCACCCATGATCCCACAATCGCCTAACCGCCTTTCCCCCTAAACACCTATAAGACCCATGACCATTGGACTAAGAGGGCATGTCACAAACTCAGGCAACTACTAAGTTCTAGTCCTCAAGGCTCACTGTCTAAGGGCCACCTAATAGCTTGTCGTGAACATCTGGCGCCGTCTGTGGGACAGTAAATTTCCGATTCCCATCCTCATTAAAAATGCATGATGCTTTTTGAGTCACGATGGTCCGAAAACAATCTCAACATATCACTTCCTTGCTTTCATCTTGACTTTGGTGGCACCACCATCACCATCGACATCGACAATTAATTCTGTGGATGCTTTTTCTCATCGGAATTGCTTTCCATTGTTACCCAAAAAATTCTCAAGTCATGCTCATGTAGCATTGGAGCATGTGTGATTACAACTTTAAAACACTGATTTTAACAATTCAAGAAGAAGCAGTAAAGGCAAGTCGGGTTTTCCATACATATATTAGCAACAATAAAGGCAAGTCGGGTTTTTCCTACATATACACCGTGAGTTTTGACAAAGTGCTAAATCGTTAGTTAGTACGTGCACGTTCTTGTGTTGCTGGTAAATGGTACTATCCCTCGTTCAATGAAATTTCAATTCTAGGATAAAACACATTAGTAGTTTGAAACAACCACTTTTCAAGTTTTAATGGACCTGCAATTCCATGTTTATGATCATACTATATGCTATTTAATTAATTACCCCGAGTGAATTAGTAGTTATTTTGCTAAATTCATCCCAATGTTGATTCTCGGTTAAGTTTTCATTGCCAATTGTTTTTTAATCAAATTTCCAACCATCAAATCGAGTTATTATGTCTTGCATTTTACCAAAATTATCAAAGGTGACAAGGATTTCTGAAAGAAACCTCTAGTTTTGTTAATCTATCTGTAAATGGTTCTCTTCCATGATTGTTGACTCTAGCGGAACTTGTAAAATATGCAATATAATTAGAAACTTTGTGTGTGTTAAGTATGAGATTACAACTTTCTTATAAGTTGATTGTGCCTCCTTATTCTAAAATTCATAATGTTTATCATTGTTCTTTGTTTTCTTTTTCTTTTTCTTTCTTTTTTATTATAGAGTCGTTGAACTATTACTTAAACCTAAGTTCCTTAGTCACCAGACCAAAGTGCATCATTGTTCTCCGTTAAATTATTTTATTATCATAAAGTACCTAGGAAACAAGTTTATTTAACTAAATATTCCAATTCAACTTTCTAAATACTTGATCAATCTTGTTTATTTAACTAAATAAACAATTTCAAAGTTGAAGTTTGGTTGAAATATTTTAATGCGTAAAAGCTCAAACTTCACAAACTTACCATTGAGAGGTCTTTAAAATTTCATTTACTTTATATATATGAAATTGTGATTGTATAAGTTGTGTAAGTACTTTTTTTTAGTTAATTATAAAGTAGTTGTTCCACTTAAACAATAGGGAGAATATTATTTTATTATTATAAAATACCTCTTTTCAATTTATTTTACTAGTAATCTATATAAACGATTTCATTTAATTATTCCTTATCTTTTAATTTGATGAAACAAATAATGGCAGTATGCATATATATTACAACTGCATAGTAATTAAAATATGCAAAGAGAAATGCAAATGCAATATACATATATAGCAAATAATGTGCTAACACTAGAAGTATTTAATTCCATGTTATCAATTATTACCATGCCAAGTTTTCACTAATGATATAAATTTACTATTATTATGATCGGTGTTAATTGTTATATATTATACAATCATCCATTTATTGACCTACTGATGACATTATTTTTTTTTGGAAGCATTAAATTTTTGACAGGTTTACGAAAAACTCAATCTCAATATATTTGGGGTCAAATATGATAACAAATTAGAGGCACCTCACATAACAAAAGTGGAAAGAGCGAAGTTAGAAGCATCTCGTCAATTCATATTTACACGGCGTTATTGAATTTCTTATTGGAGGAGAAAGGATTCTTGTTCTAAATACAAATCTACACGCTAGGCCGTTTTATAAAACGAGTTCCTACACGCTAGATTCTCATCAATATCTAAACGCTAGGTCGTTTTCTAAAACGAGTTCCTACACGCTAGATTCTCATCAATATCTATACGCTAGGCCGTTTTCTAAAAACGAGTTCCTACACGCTAGATTCTCATCAATATCTACACGCTAGGCCGTTTTCTAAAACGAGTTCCTACATGCTAGATTCTCATGAAATAGAGAGGAATCCTAACCACAGTGGAGAAACTTCAAAATAACTCAATCTTTTTTCATTAATTAAAAGCCTAACATGCTTATCACAAGAAAACAAGAACGAAATATAGATAATTCAAGTACAACCTTCATCATTTGGAACCCCAGCCGAAGTCCCTTTATTTCAAGTTTCACCAAAGTCAACAGGACCAGTTTCAGGTCCCTTTTCGTCATTATCTTCAATCCCCGAGCTGATCTCATCAGAGTAGCCAAGGAGGGCAAGCACCTCCTTGGCAGAACTCAGCCCTACCCCATCGAGCTTTGGACTTTACCATTGATTATTTTTCACATCAAATTTTGGATGTAACTTTCAAGTCGACCCATTGCCATATAGGAAGGCCACTTGTGTTTTGCACCGTTTAAACCCCTCAAAAGAGTCCAAAATCTGATCACCATATGTATCTCGTTCCTTTTTGGTTCGAGCTAACTCTTGAGGCAGCTTTTGTATTTCAGTGGACATCTCAGCAGCCACTTCTTTTTCCTTCTGTAGGTCGGTTCCTATAACATTAATTTTCCCCTCCTTCAAATCCAGAAGGCGTTGTAGCTCGACCTTCTCAGTGCTTAACTTTTCAATGGTAGCTAGGGAATTCTCCTTCAGTAAAGTTTCCTGGGCCAGCTCTACTTTCAAGTTTTCACGAAGTCAATCTGTCTATTCTTTATACCACATTACCACTTCATGCCTTTTCAGCCAGCGGCCCCTAGGCTTGTGGGTCTGGTATGCAATTATGCCTAGGTAGCCCGCTCCCCATAGCGACCTGTCTACCCCTGTTTTTATTACATCTCTCCTATTTTAGACTTTAAGCCTATTCGGCCCGTAGCCTCTAGGCTTGTGGGGCTGGTGTGCTGTTATGCCTAGGTAGCCCGCTCCCCATAGCGACGAGCTACCTCCCTTCTCAAGACTTAGAGTAGAAAGGGAAAGGTAACTTCCCAACTCCCCTAGTCTCCAGTAAAAACCACCCACTACCCCAGGACCTCTGAGCACCTCACGCAGGATCCCACAACCGCCTAACCGCCTTTCCCCCAAAACACCTATAAGACCCATGACCATTGGACTAAGAGGGCATGTCACAAACTCAGGCAACTACTGAGTTCTAGTCCCCAAGGCTCACTGTCTAGGGGCCACCTAGTAGCTTGTTGTGAACACAATTGCATCTGCTCCTACTCCAACTTCTACACCTACTCCTATTGTTGCTCTTGCTTCTACATCTGCTCCTTCTTCTGCTACTGCTACTGCACCTGCTCCTACACCTCCTACTGCTACTGCTCCTGCTACTGGTACTACTCATGTTCCTGCTACTACTACTACTTCTTGTCTTGATACTACTACTACTCCCGTTCCTACACCTGCTCTCGCTACTGCTCCTGCTATTACTCCTGTTACTACTATCCTGGTCCTTCTCTTGGTCCTGCTACTGCTCCTGCTTCTACTACTGCTACCGCTCCTGCTCCTATAACTACTGCTCGTGCTTCTGTCTCTACTACAGTTATTGCTCCTACTCCTACACCTGCTCCGGCTATTTCTCCTACTCTTGCTTCTGTTACTAACACTACTCCTACTCTTGCTGCTGGTCCTGCTACTGCTGCTATTCTTGCTACTGATATTGCTCCTGCTCCGGCTTCTACTACTATTACTGATTCGCCTCTTGCTCCTGGGCCTTCCCTTGCTCGTGCTACTGCTCTTGCTCTTTCTAATGTTGCTGCTACTACTCCTGTTCCTGCTATTGTACCTGCTCATGCTAGTACTCTTGCTTTTGCTACTGCTACTACTCTTTCTCTTACTACTACTACTCTTGCTCCTGCCCTGGCTACTGCTCTTTCTCCTGCTACTACTACTCTTGCTCCTGCTATTACTGCTCTTTCTCCTGCGACTACCGCTGTTTCTTTTGCTACTACTGTTCTATCAGCTGCTTCACCTCCTGCTCCTGCTCCTACTCCTGCGCCTACTACTACTCCTGGTCCTGCTCCTACTCCTATTATTGCACTGCTACAACATCTTCTCTTGCTCTTGCTACTGCAACTGCTCCTGCTCTTGCTCCTGCTCTTGCTCCTGCTATTACTTCACTTTCTCTTGCGACTACCGCTCATTCTCCTGCTACTACTGTTCTTGCTCTTGCTACTGGTCCTGCTCCTACTCCTGCTCCTGCTCCTGCTCCTACTCCTACTCCTATTACTGCACTACTACGACATCTTCTCTTGCTCCTGCTACTGCAACTGCTCCTTCTCCTGCTATTAGTCCTACTCTTGCTACTACTCCTACTTTTGCTCTTGCTACTACCCCTACTATTTCTCCTACTCGTGCTCATGTTCGTGCTCTGCCTACTACTTATGCTACAGCTATGTCTCATAATACTACTCCTGCTCTTGCTCCTGCTACAACTCATGCTCCTACTCCTCAACCTAATGCTACTACTCTTGCTCCTGATACTACTTCTGTTATTGCTCCAGCTACTACTCTTGCATTTGCTACTGGTCCTGCTACTTCTACTGCTCTTGCTCCTATTATTATTACTCTTGCTACTACCCCAGCTACTATTACTGCTCCTGCTCCTGCTCTTGTTCTTGCTACTACAGCTGCTCTTGCTGCTACTACTAGTCCTACTCCTACTCCTACTCCTACTCCTACACCTGCTCCTGTTGTTGCTCTTGCTTTTGCTCCTGCTACTGCTACTACTTTTGCTCCTGCTACTATTTCTGCTTTTGCTTCTGCTATTGCTCCTGGTCCTCCTCTTGCTCGTGCAACTACTCCTGGTCTTTCTCCTGTTACTGCTACTACTCCAGCTCCTTCTCCTGCTCCTTATCTTGCTACTACTATTGCACCTACTTATGCTCTTGCTACCACTTCTACTACTGCTACTACTCTTGCGCCTACTACAACTATTGCTCGTGCTTCAGCTTTTACTTCTACTTCTGCTATTGCTCTTGATATTTCTGCTACTGCTTTTGCTCCTACTCCTACTCCTACCACTGCGCTTACACTTACTTCTATTGTTGCTCCTGCTCCTGCACATGTCCTTCTCGAGCTATTGCTTCTGACTTGCTCCTACACCTCCTCCAACTTCTACTCCTACTCCTGCTACTACTACTGCTTCTGCTCCTGCTACTACTATTGCTCATGTTCCTACACATGCTCGTGCTACTCCTCCTGTTGTTTCTCCTGTACTGCTACTATCATGGTTCTGTTCCTGCCCCTGCTTCTAATTGTCCTCCTGCGTTTACTACTACTACTGCTCCAGCACCAACTAAAATTGCAGCACATTCTTCTGTTTCTGCTACTGTTATTGCTTAAGTTACTGCTCCTGCTCCTTCCACTAATCATGCTCCTTCTCGTACTCTTGCTACCGCACCTGCTCCTTCTCTTGCTTTGGCGTCTGCTCCTACTCCAACATCTATACCTACTCCAATTGTTGCTCCTGCTTCTACACCTGCTCCTTCTCCTGCTACTGTTACTGCAACTGCTCCTACACCTCCTGCTGCTACTGCTCCTGCTTTTTCTCCTACTATTGGTAATACTTCTGTTCCTGCCAGTACTACTACTTCTGCTGTTGCTACTACTACTACTCATGTTCCTACACCTGCTCTCGCTACTGCTCCTGCAATTACTCCGTTTACTATTATCCTGGTCTTGCTACTATTCATCCTCCTATTTCTACTCCTGCTTCTACTACTGTTGTCGCTGTTGCTCCTGCTCCTACAACAACTATTGCTCGTGCTTTTGTTTCTACTACTGTTAATACTCCTACTCCTGCTATTTCTCCTACTCTTGCTTCATCTACTGCTACTACTCCTGCTCCTACTGCTGGTCCTGCTACTATTGCTATTCTTGCTGCTGATACTGCTGCTGCTCCAGCTTCTACTACTGTTACTGCTTCTGCTCCTGCTCCTAGGCCTTCTCTTGCTCGTGCTACTGCTCCTGCTCTTTCTCATGTTGCTGCTACTACTCGTGTTCCTGCTATTGTACATGCTCCTCAACTACTTTTGCTTTTGCTACTGCTACTACTCTTTCTCCAACTACTAGTACTCTTACTCCTGCTACTACTCCTACTCCTGCTCTAGCTACTCCTCTTTATCCTGCTACTACTACTCTAGCTCCTGCTCTTACTGCTCATTATCCTTTGACTACTGCTCTTTCTCCTGCTACTACTAAACTTGCTCCTGCTTCAACTCCTGCTCCTCCTATTACTCCTGCTCCTGCTCCTACTCTTATTACTGCATTGCCACGGCATCTTCTCCTGCTCCTGGTACTGCAACTGCTCCTACTCCTGCTATTGCTACTGCTCCTGCTCTTGCTTCTACTCCTGTTTTGCTCTTGCTACTAGCACTGCTACTTCTCTTACTCGTGTTCATGTTCCTGCTCCTACTACTGCTTCTGCTACTGCTACTGCTCCTAATACTACTCCTACTCTTACTCCTGCTACTACTCATGCTCCTACTCCTACACATGTTCCTGCTATGGCTCTTGCTCTTGCTACTGCTACTACTTCTACTTTTGCTCCTACAACTGCTGCTCCTCCAGCTCTTGCTTCTCTTATTGCTACTATTCCTGTTCCTGCTCCTGCTACTACTCCTGCATTTGCTACTGCTCCTGCTACTACTACTGCTACTGATCTTACTCCTACTACTATTACTCTTGCTACTGCTACTGCTCCTGCTCCTGGTCTTGCTCCTACTCTCCTACTGCTACATCTCCTATTACTACTCTTCCTCTTGCTACTACTCCTGCTCCTACTCCTAAACCAACTACTGCTATTGGTCTTGCACCTACTACTACTCCTACTCTTGCTACTACTCCTACTCCTGCTACTACTTCTGCTTTTGCTCCTATTACTGCTCCTGCTCTTGCTCCTCTAATTTTATAATTCTAGCTCCTGCTCCTGTTACTACTCCGGCATTTTCTACTTCTCCTGCTACAACTACTGCTCTTGCTCCTACTACTACTACTCTTGCTCCTACTACTGCTATTGCTCCTGCTCCTTCTCAAGCTACTACTACTACTACTCCTGCTACTACTCCTATTTTGGTAACTGCACTTACTCATGTTACTACTCTTGCTTTTGCTACTGCTACTGCTCTTTCTCCTACAACTATTACTCTTACTCCTGCTACTGCTCCTGCTCCGGCTATTGTTGCGGCTCATCCAATTGGTCCAGTTCCTGCTCCTACTACCGCACCTTCTTCTTCTCCTGGTCCTACCACTGCTACTGCTCCTTTTCCTACTCCTACTACTGCTCCTACTCCTGCTACTACTCCTACTAGTGCTCCTGCTAATTCTACTACTTCTGCCACTACTACTGCTCCTGCTCTTGGTCCTGCTACTGCTCCTGCTGCTGCTCCTGGTACTACTCCTTTATCAGCCCCAGCTGCACCTACTGCTACTACTCCTTCTCGTGCTACTACTCCTACTTCTGCTCCTGCTACTACTCCTGCTCCTACTCCTACACCTGTTCCTGCTACGATCTTAGTACTCCTCTTGTTCTCACTCTTTCTCCTGGTACTTCTACTCTTTCTCCTGCTACTACTGCTCTCTCTCCTGCTACTACTACTCTTGCTCTTGCTTCAGCTCCTTCTCATGCTACTACTTATGATCCTGCTCCTATTCATGTTACTGCACGTACTCCTTCTCTTACTCTTGCTCCAGTTCCTGCTCCTCCTACTACTTCTGCTACAGATCCTACTCCTGCTACTGCACCTGCTCCTCCTTCTGATCCTGTTACTACTACTTCTCTTTCTCCTACTCCTGCTATTGCTTATTCTCTTAGGCTTCTTTTTGCTTGTGTTACTGCTCCTTCTCTTGTTCATGTTGCTGATACCACTCATGTTCCTCCTACTGTACCTGCTCTTGCTACTACTCTTGCCTTCGCTACTGTTACTACTCTCTCTCTTGAAACTACTACTCTTGCTACAGTTACTACTGTTGCTCCTACTCTAGCTACTGCTATTTCTCGTGCTACTACTGCTTTTTCTCCAAATACTACTACTTTTGCTCCTGCTTCAGCTCCTTCTTCTGCTATAACTCCTGTTCATGCACCTATTCCTTCTACTGCTACTTCTCCTGCTCCTGCTAGAGCTACTGCTCCCGCTCCTGCTACTGCTACTGCTCCTTCTCCTGCTCTTGCTACTTCTCCTGCTGCTGCTCCTGCAACTACTCTTGATACTTCTCCTACTTGTGTTCCTACTCCTACTCCTGCTACTACATCTGTTCTCCTACTACTCCTGCTCTTGCTCCTGTACTACTCCTGCTACTACTCCTACACCTACTCCTTCTTTTGCTCTTGATCTTGCTCCAGCTACTGCAACTACTCCTGCTCCTGCTACTACTCCTACTCTTGCTCCTGCTACTACTCCTGCTATTGGTCTTGCTCCTACTACTACTCCTTGTCTTGCTACTACTCCTACTCCTACTACTACTGCTTTTGCTCCTGTTCTTGCTCCTCTAATTGATATAACTCCAGCTCCTGCTTTTGTTACTACTCCTGCATTTTCTACTGCTCCTGCCATAGCTTTTGCTCTTGCTCCTACTAATACTACTACTCTTGCTCCTACTAGTGCTATTGCTCCCGCTCCTTCTCATGCTACTACTACTACTACTAGTACTACTACAACCGCTCCTACTAATATCCTACTCTTGCTCTTGCTCCTGCTACTGCTCCTAATTCTACTCTTGCTTCTACTATGCTACTATTCTTGCTCCTACAAGAACTACTTTTTGTGCTTCTTCTTCTGCTACTACTACTGCTACTACTCCTGCTCCTACTACAACTATTTTTTGTGCTTATGCTTCTGCTACTACTATTGCTACTACTACTCCTGCTCCTACTCCTACTTCTGCTATTGCACATGCTCCTTCTCCTACTCCTACTATTGCTATTGCTACTTCTCCTGCTCCTCCAACTACTACAGCTCCTTCTCTTGCTAATGCTACTGCTCTTGCTTCTACTCCTACGGCTACATGTCCTATTACAACTCTTGCTCTTGCTCCTGCTCTTACTCTTGCTATTGGTCTTGTTCTTGCTCCTGCTACTGCTACTACTCATACTCTAGCTACTACTTCTGTTGTTGCTCCTACTACTACTCCTGCTCTTGCTCCTCTTATTGCTACAACTCATGCACCTGCTACTGTTACTACTCCTGCATTTTCTATTGTTCCTGCTATAGCTACTACTCTTACTCCTACTACTACTACTCTTGCTCCTACTCCTGCTATTGCTCTTGCTCCTGCTCATGCTACTACTCCTTCTACTACTATTACTACTACTACCGCTCCTGCTACTACTACTGCTTCTGATTCTACTCTTGCTCCTGTTACTACTACTGCTTCTGCAACTACTCCTATTCTTATAACTGCACTTACTCTTGCTACTACTCTTGATGTTGCTACTGCTACTTTTCTTTCTCCTACAACTACTACTGTTGCTACTGCTACTACTCCTGCTCCTTCTATTGCTGCTGCTTATCGTACTGCTCCTATTCCGTCGCTTGCTATTACTCATGATCCTGCTACAGCACCTTCTTCTTCTCCTGCTCCTACTATTGCTACTAGTCCTGTTCCTGCTCCTGCTCCTGCTACTACTCCTACTTCTGCTCCTGCTACAACTCCTACTCCTGCTCCTACTAGTTTTCCTGCTAATGCTACTACTCCTGCTACTGCACCTGCTCCTTATCCTGCTCTTGCTACTACTATTTCTCTTTCTCCTACAACTGCTACTACTACTGCTCCTAGGCTTCCATTTGCTCGTGCTACAGCTCCTACTCTTGCTCATGTTGCTGCTACTACTCCTGTTCCTGCTATTGTACCTGCTCTTGCTACTACTTTTGCTAATGCTACTGTTACGACTCTTTCTCCTTCTAATACTACTCTTGCTCCGGAACTACTCTTGCTCTTGCTCCGGCTACTGCCCTTTCTCCTGCTGCTACTACTCTTACTCCTGCTTCAGCTCCTTCTCCAGCTACTACTCCTGTTCTTGCCCCTATTCCTGCTACTACTACTTCTCCTGCTCCTACTAGTGCTACTACTCCTGCTTCTGCTACTGTTACTGCTACTGCTCCTTCTCCTGCTCTTGCTACTACTCCTTCTGCTGCTCCTGCAACTACTCTTGCAACTTCTCATACTTGTTCTCCTACTCCTGCTCCCGCTTCTACTTCTACTTCTCCTGCTGCTCCTAATACTACTCCTGCTCTTGCTCCTCCTACTGCTCCTACACCTACTTCTTCTTTTGCTCTTGCTCTTGCTCCTGCTACTGCTATTACTCCTGCTCCTGCTACTACTTCTTCGTTTTCTCCTGCTCTAGCTATTACTTCTTGTTTTGCTCCTACTACTGCTACTACTCTTGGTCTTGCTGTTGTTATTGCTACTACTCCTGCTAATACTCTTGCTACTACTCCTGCATTTGCTATTGCTCCTGTTCCTACTTCTAGCCTGGTTATGGTTATGCTCCTGCTACTGCGGCTGCTCCTGATTCTACTCCTGCTTCTATTATTAGTATTGCTCCTGCAACAACTAAAACTGCTACTCTTGCTTCTATTTACGCTACTATTATTGCTCCTGCTACTACTACAGCTCCTGCTCCAATTATTGTTCTTTCTCTTTCACCTGCTCCTACACCTGCTCTTGCTATTTCTCCAACTCTTGCTCCAGCTTCTGCTACTACTCTTGCTCCTACTATTGCTCATGTTACTGCTATTGTTCTTGTTGCTGCTACAGATACTGCTCCTGCTCCTGCTCCTTCTCTTGCTCGTGTTAATGCTCCTGCTCTTGCTCCTGCTCCTGCTACTACTCCTGCTCCTAGTACTACCCCTACTACTCCTCCTTCTACTGCTCATTCTCGTGCTACTTCTCCTACTCCTGCTCCTACTACTACCCCTACTCCTACTCCTACACCTGCTCCTGCTACTTTCTTGGTCCTCCTGTTGTTCTTGCTCTTTCTCCTGCTACTAATGCTCTTTCTCTTGCTACTACTGCTCTTTCTCCTACTACTACTCTTGCTCCTGCTTCAGCTCCTTCTCCTGCAAGTACTCATGCTCCTGCGCCTACTACAACTCCTGCTTCTACTCCTGCTACTCCACCTACTACTGCTCCTTCTCGTGCTCTCGCTTCTGCTCATACTACTACATCTGCTACTGCTACTGCTCATGCTCTTGCTCCTGATACTAATCCTACTTTTGCTTCTGCTATTACTCCTACTCCTACACCTGCTCCATCTACTGCTCTTGTTCTTGCTCTAACTTTTATTACTACTTCTGTTTTTCCTCCCGTTACTGCTCCTGGTCCTCCTCTTGTTCTTGCTACTGCTCATGCTTTAGCTCCTGTTACTACTATTACACCTGCTCCTACTTCCGCTCCTTCTCTGGCTAATCCTACTACCCCTATTCCTCCTGCTTTTGCTCCTGCTCCTGCTCCTGCTACTGCTACTACTCTTGCTCCTTCTACTACTACTGCTTCTACTCCTCCTACTGCTAATGCTCCTGTTCTTAAACCTGTTCGTGCTACTAATCCATCTATTCCTCCTGTTACTTCTACTATCCTGGTCTTGCTCTTGCTCCTGCTACTATTCCTAATTCTACTCTTGCTTCAATTACTTCTACTATTCTTGCTCCTACTACAACTACTTTTTGTGCTTCTGCTTCTGCTACTACTCCGGCTCCTACTACAAATACTTTTTGTGCTTCTGCTTCTGTTACTACGATTGCTACTACTACTCCTGCTCCTACTCCTACTCCTGTTAATGTACCTGCTCCTTCTCCTACTCCTACTATTGCTACAGCTACTTCTCCTGCTCCTGCTCCTGCTACTACTACTGCTCCTTATCTTGCAACAGCTACTTCTCTTGCTTCTACTCCTACTAATAATTCTGCTACTGCTGCGTCTCCTATTACTACTCTTGCTCCTGCTCCTGCTCTTACTCCTGAACCTACTCCTGCTATTCGTCTTGCTCTTGCTCCTGCTACTGCTACTACTCCTACTCTAGCTACTACTTCTGCTTTTGCTCCTACTACTGCTTTTGCTCTTACTCCTCTTATTGCTACAACTCCTGCTCCTGCTCTTGTTACTACTCCTGCATTTTCTATTGCTCCTGCTACAGCTACGGCTGTTACTCCTACTACTACTACTCTTGCTCCTCCTCCTCCTACTACTACTACTACCGCTCCTGCTACTACTTTCGCTTCTGATTCTACTCTTGCTCCTGTTACTACTACCGTTACTGCTACTACTCCTATTCCTATAACTGCACTTACTCTTGCTACTACTCTTGATGTTGCTACTGCTACTACTCTTTCTCCTATAACTACTACTCTTGCTACTGCTACTGCTCCTACTCCTTCTATTGTTGCTGCTCATCCTACTGTTCCTATTCATGCTCTTGCTACAACTCATGATCCCGCCACTGCACCTTCTTCCTCACTTGCTCCTGCTATTGCTACTAGTCCTATTCCTGCTCCTGCTACTACTCCTGCTTTTGCTCCTGTTACTACTCCTACTCCTGCTCCTACAAATTCTCCTGCTAATGCTAATACTTCTGCTCCTGCTCCTGGTACTACTACTACTCTTGCCTCTGCTTCAGCTCCTTCTCCTGCAACTTCTCATGCTCTTGCTCCTACTACAACTCCTGCTTCTGCTCCTGCTACTCCACCTTCTCGTGCTCTCGCTTCTGCTCATACTACTACTTCTGCTACTGCTACTGCTCATGCTCTTGCTCTTGATACAAATCCTACTCCTGCTTCTGCTATTACTCCTACTCCTACACCTGCTCCATCTACTGCTCTTGTTCTTGCTCTAACTACTATTACTACTTCTATTTTTGATCCCGTTATATCTCCTGGTCCTCCTCTTGCTCTTGCTACTACTCATGCTTTTGCTCCTGTTACTGCTACTACATTGGTTCCTACTTCCGATCCTTATCCGGCTACTGCTACTACACCTGCTCCTCCTGCTACTACTCTTGCTACTGCTGCTACTCTTGCTCCTGCTACTGCTACTGCTTCTACTCCTCCAACTGCTAATGCTCCTGTTCTTAAACCTGCTCGTGCTACTAATCCATCTATTCCTCCTGTTAGTGCTACTATCCTGATCTTGCTCTTGCTCCTGCCACTGCTCCTAATTCTACTTCTACTTCTAATACTTATACTATTCTTGGTGCTACTACAACAACTTTTTGTGCTTCTGCTTCTGCTACTACTACTGGTACTACTCCTGCTCCTACTACAACAACTTTTTGTGCTTCTGCTTCTGCTACTACTATTGCTACTACTACTCCTGCTCCTACTCCTACTCCTGTTAATGCACCTGCTCCTTCTTCTGCTCCTACTATTGCTACTGCTACTTCTCCTGCTCTTGCTACTACTACTGCTCCTTGTCTTGCTACGGCTACTTCTCTTGCTTCTACTCCTACTAATACTTCTCCTATTGCTTCTCCTAATACTACTCTTGATCCTGCTCTTACTCCTGAACCTACTCCTGCTATTGGTCTTGCTCTTGCTCCTGCTACTGCTACTACTCATACTCTAGCTACTACTTCTGTTTTTGTTCCTACTACTGCTCCTGCTCTGGCTCCTCTTATTGCAACAACTCCTGCTCCTGCTCCTGTTACCACTCCTGCATTTTCTATTGCTCCTGCTATAGCTACTACTCTTACTCCTACTCCTACTACTACTACTACTCTTGCTCCTGCTACTGCTATTGCCCTTGCTCCTACTCATGCTACTACTCCTCATCCTACTACGACTACTACCGCTCCTGCTACTACTACTGCTTCTGATTCTACTCTTGCTCCTGTTACTACTACCGCTACTGCTACTACTCCTATTCCTATAACTGCACTTAATCTAGCTACTACTCTTCATGTTGCTACTGCTACTACTCTTTCTCCTACAACTACTACTCTTGCTACTGCTACAGCTCCTGCTCCTTCAATTGCTGCTACTCATCATACTACTCCTGTTCATGCTCTTACTACAACTCATAATCCTACTACTGCACCTTCGTCTTCTCTTGTTCCTGCTATTGCTACTTGTCCTGTTCCTACTCCTACTACTACTCCTGCTTCTGCTCCTGCTACTACTCCTACTCCTGCTACTACTAGTTCTCCTGCGAATGCTACTACTTCTGCTACTACTCCTGCTCCTACTCCTGCACTAGTCCTGCTCCTGCTCCTGCTCTTTCCATTGCTATTTCTGTTACTACTGCTGCTCCTACTACTACTCTTCCCATTGCTACTGGTCCTGTTCCTGCTCCTGCTTCTGCTAATACTCCTACTCCTGCTCCTAGTAGTTCTACTAATGCTACTACTTCTGCAACTGCTCCCGCTCCTGCAACCGCTACTACTCCTGCTCCTGCTCCTGCTCATCCCATTGCAACTGCTCCTTTTCTCGCTCCTGTTATTGCTACTGCTCCTGTTGCTGCTCCTACTCTTGCAAATACTTCTGCTACTGCTATTGCTCCTGCTCTTGGTCAAGCTACTGCTCCTGCTGCTGCTCCTGGTACTACTCTTGCTTCTGCCCCTGCTACTGCTCCTTCTCGTCCTACTACTCCTACTCCTGCTCTTGCTACTACTCCTGCTCCTACTCCTACTCTTGCTCCTGTTACTACTTCTCTTTCTCTTGCTACTACTGCTCTTTCACCTGCTACTACTTCACTTTCTTCTGCTTCAGCTCCTTCTCCTGCTTCTACTCCCGCTCCTACACTTATTCTCGTTATTGCACCTGCTGTTTCTCCTACTCTTGCTACTGCTGCTGCTACTGCTACTTCTCCTGCTCCTGCTACTGCTACTGTTCCCGCTCGTACTACAACTGTTGCTCCTCCTCTTGCTCATGCTCCTGCTCTTGGTACTACTCCTACTGTTGTTTCTGCAACTACTCTTGCTACTTCTCCTACTTGTGCTCCTACTCATGCTCCTGCTACTAGTTCTACTACTCCTACTACTCCTAATACTTCTCTTGCTCTTGCTCCTGCTACTACTCCTACTCCTACTCCTACACCTACTTTTGCTTTTGCTCTTGCTCTTGCTCCTGCTGCTGCAACTACTCCTGCTCCTGCCACTATTTTTGCTTTTTCTCTTGTTATTGTTACTACTCTTGCTCTTGTTGTTGTTATTGCTACGACTCCTGCTCCTACTCTTGCTAATACTCTCGCATTTGCTACTACTATTGCTCTTGCTCCAAGTACTACTACTTCTGCTATTTCTACTACTCTTGCTCCTGCTACTACTCCCCTTATTGCTCCTACTACCACTCCTACTACTGCTACTACTACCGCTCCTGTAACTACTACTACTTCTTCTCCCACTCTATCTCCTGTTACTACAATCACTACTGCTACTGCTCCTCTTCCTGCTACTGCAGGTACTCTTCTACTACTCTTGCTTTTGCTACTACTACTGCTCTTTCTCCTACTACTACTACTCCTGCTCCTACTACTGCTCCTGATCTTGATATTGCACATGCTCTTCCTAATGCGCTTGTTCCTGCTCTTGCTACAATTCCTGATCCTGCTACTGCACCTTCTCCTTCTCATGCTCCTGCTGTTGCTACTGGTCATGTTCCTCCTCCTGCTCCAGCTACTACTCCTGCTTCTACTCCTACTACTACTCCTACTCCTGCTCCTACTAGTTCTCCTGCTAATACTATTACTTCTGCTCCTTCTCCTGCTCGTGCTACTGCTACTACTCTTGCTTCAGCTACTGCTACTGCTACTGCTCATGTTTCTCACCTGCTCGTGCTACTACTCCTGCATCTGCTACTTCAACTGCTCCTGCTCCTGCTACTACTACTACTACTGCTCCTATTACTCCTCCTAATGCTCCTGTTTCTGCTGCTTCTACAACTTTTGATATTGATACTGCACTTTCTCCTCCTTCTCTTGCCACTGGTATTGCTCCTTCTCTTGCTCCTCCTACTACTACTGCTCCTGTTCCTTCTCCGGCTGCTGCTACGACTTCTACAACTGCTTCATCTCCTACTGTTGCTCCTGCTACATCTCCTGCTCCTACTACTACTCTTGCTTTTGCTCTTGCTACTCCACTCGCTACTGCTACTTCTCGTGCTTCCGCTTCTGCTCCCGTAACTACTTCTGCTACTGCTACTCCTCATGCTCTTTCTCCTGATACTAATCATACTCATGTTCTTGCTCTTACTCCTCTTTCTACTTCTGCTTTGCTCCCGCTACTGCTCCTGGTCCTCCTCTAGCTCTTGATATTGCTCATGCTTTTACTCCTATTTCTGCTACTACACCTGCTCCTCCTTACGCTCCTTCTCCGTCTATTGCTACTGCACCTGCTCCTACACTTCCTCCTGCTACTGCTCGTGCTCTCAATCCTACTATTGCTATTACTCTTGCTCCTGCTACTGCTATGGCTCCTATTCATACACCCGCTCGTGCTACTACTACATCTATTCCTCCTATACTGCAACTATCCTAGTCTTGCTCTTGCTCCTGCAAATACTCCTAATTCTACTACTGCTTCTACTACTGCTACAACTACTGCTCCTACTACAACTACTTTTTGTGCTTCTGCTTCTGCTACTACTATTGCTACTACTACTACTCCAGCTCCTGCTCCTACTTTTGTTACTACACCTGCTCCTGCTCCGGCTACTACTCTTTCTCATGTTACTACTGCTGCTACTTCTCCTGCTCCTGCTACTGCTACTGCTCCCGCTCCTGCTACTGCAATTGCTCCTGCTCTAGCTCTTGCTACTACACTTGTTGTTGCTCCTGCAACTACTCCTATTACTTCTCCTACTTGTGCTCCTACTCTTGCTCCTGCTACTACTTCTGCTAGTCCTACTGCTCTGAATAGTACTCCTGAGCTTGCTCCTGCTTTAACTCCTGTTCCTACTGCTACACCTATTCCTGCTTTTGCTCTTGCTCTTTCTCCTGCTACTACTACTACTCCTTCTCCAACTCCTACTACTACTTCTTTTTCTCCTGCTTCTGCAACTACTTCTTCTTTGGCTCCTGCTACTGCTGATGCTCTTGCTCTTGCTGCTGTTATTACTACAACTCTTTCTCATACTCTTGTTACTACTCCGACATTTGCTATTGTTCTTGCTACTGCTACTGCTCTTGATCCTACTACTACTACTTTTGCTCTTGCTACAGCTACTGCTCCTGCTCCTACTCCTACTACTCCTCCTACTATTGCTCATACTACCACTCCTACTACTGTTATTACTACTGCTCGTGCCACTACTACTGCTTCTGCTCCTACTCTTGCTCCTATTACTACTACCACTACTGTTACTGCTCTTGCTCCTACTACTGTACTTACTCTTTCTACTAATCTTGCTTTTGCTACTGCTACTGCTCTTTCTCTTACTATTACTACTCTTACTCCTATTACTACTCTTGCTCCTGCTATTGCTCCTTCTCCTAATGCTCCTGTTCCTGCTCCTGCTACAACTCTTGGTCCTGCTACTGCACCTTCTCCTTCTCCTGCTCCTATCACTGTTATTGCTCCTTCTCCTGCTCCTATCACTGCTATTGCTCCTTCTCCTGCTCCTGTTACTTCTACTGCTCTTATTCTTGCTCCTGCTACTACTCCTGCTCCTGTTCCTGCTCCTGGTACTACTCCTGCTCCTGATACTACTCATTCTACTGCTATAATTAATGCTCTTGCTCCTGCTACTGCTTCTTGATCCTGCTACTGCACCTTCTTCTTCTCCTGCTCTTGCCACAGCAACTGCTCCTTTTCCTGCTCCTGCTCCTATTGGTGCTCCTACTCCTGCTAGTAGTCCTGCTTCTTCTCCTGCTACTACTCCTGCTACTACTCTACTACTTCTGCTATTGCAATTGCTTTTGCTCTGGGTCATTCTACTGCTCATGCTCCTGGTACTACTCCTGCTATTGCATCTGCTACTCCTCCTGCTACTGCTCCTTCTCGTGCTACTACTCCTACTCCTACTCCTGCTACTTCTCCTGCTCCTACTCCTACACCTGTGCCTGCTACTATTCTTGGTCCTCCATTTGTTCTTGCTCTTTCTCCTGCTACTACTACTCTTGCTCCTGCTTCAGCTCCTTCTCTTGCTACTACTAATAATCCTTCACCTATTCTTGTTCCTGCACCTACTCCTTCTCCTACTCTTACTAGTGCTACTGCTAATTCTCCTGCTCCTACTCGTGCTACTACTCCTGCTCCAGATCCTATTCCTGCTATTGCACCTGCTCCTTCTCCCACTCCTGCTAATACTACTTCTCGTTCTCCTACTCCTGCTCCTGGGCATCCTTTTGCTCGTACTACTACTCCTGGTGTTGTTCATGTTGCTGTTATTACTCCTGTTCCTACTATTGTACCTGATCTTGCTACCACTCTTGCCTTTGCTACTGTTGCTACTCTTTCTCCTACTACTACTACTCTTGCTCCTGCTCCGGCTACTTCTGTTTCTCCTGTTACTACTACTCTTGCTCCTATTACTACTGCTCTTTCTCTTGCTACTACTGCTCCTTCTCCTGCTACTAATAATCTTGCTCCTGCTTTAGCTCCTTCTCCTTCTACTACTCCTACTCCTACACCTATTCCTGTTACTGCACCTGCTCTTTCTCCTACTCCTGCTACTGCTACAACTACTTCTCCTACTCTTGCTAGTGCTACTACTCGCGCTCCTGCTACTGCTCCTACTCTTGCTGTTGCTCCTGCTCCTGCTCCCGCTGTTGCTCCTCCTCCTGCTCCTGCTTTTGCTCCTGCTCCTGCTCTTGCTACTACTCCTACTGTTGCTCCTGCTCATACTCCTGCTCCTGCAACTACTACTGTTACTCCTACTACTCCTAATACTACTGCTCTTGCTCCTTCTACTATTGTCGTTCCTATTCCTATACCATCTACTACTCATGATCCCGCACCTATTCCTGTTTCCGCACCTACTCCTTCTCCTGCTCCAGCTACTACTAGTTCTCTTTCACCTACTCTTGCTCTCTTGCTCATGTTGTTGCTACTACTCTTGTTCCTGTTATTGTTCCTGCTCTTGCTACTACACTTGCCTTTGCTACTGTTACTACTCTTTCTCCTTCTACTACTACTCTTGCTCCTTCAGCTACTGTTGCTCCTGCTCATGCTACTACTACTCTTGCTCCAACTTCAACTCCTTCTCCTGTTACTACTCATGTCGCTAGACCATTTCCTGTTACTACAGCTGCTCCTTCTCCTACTCCTACAACTGCTACTTATCTTGCCCCTGCTACTGCTATTGCTCCTGTTACTACTCATGCTCCTACTCTTGCTACTACTCTTGCAACTACTCCTGCTACTTCTCCTACTTGTGCTCTTACTCGTGCTACTACTTCTGCTACTCCAACTGCTCCTAACACAACTCCCGCTCTTGCTCCTGCTACTACTCCTACTCTTGCTTCTGCTACTACTCCTGCTCCTACTCCTACACATACTCCTGCTTTTCCTCTTGCTCTTGCTCCTGCTACTGCTACTACTCTTGCTCCTGCTACTACTTCTTCTTTTTCTCCTGATCCTACTACTACTTCAACTTTTGCCCCTGCTACTGCTACTGCCCTTGCTCTTGCTGCTGTTAATTCTACAACTCTTACTCATACTCTTGCTACTATTCCTGCATTTGCTACTGCTTTTGCTTTCTACTACTACTACGTTTGCTCTAGCTACAGCTACTGCTCCATCTCTTGCTCCTGCTACTACTCCTACTATTGCTCATACTACGACTCCTAGTACTACTACTACTATAGCTCGTGCTACGACTACTACTACTTCTGCTCCTACTCTTGCTCCTGTTACTACTACCGCTACTGCTACTGCTCCTGTTCCTGGTACTGCACTTACTCTTTCTACTACTACCACTTTTGCTACTGCTACTACTATTTTTCTTACTACTACTACTCTTACTCCTGTTACTACTCCTGCTCCTGCTATTGCACCTTCTTCTCCTAATGCTCCTGTTCCTGCTCCTGCTACAACTCCTGGTCCTGCTACTGCACCTTCTCCTTCTCCTGCCCCTACCATTGCTATTGCTCCTTCTCCTGCTCCTGTTACTTCTACTGCTCTTGTTCCTGCTCCTGCTACTACTCCTGCTCCTGTTCCTATTCCTGCTACTACTCCTGCTCTAGATACTACTCATGCTACTGCTACAATTCATGCTCCTACTACAGCTACTGCTTGTTCATCCTTCTACTGCACCTTCTTCTTCTCCTGCTCTTGTCACAGCAACTGCTCCTTTTCCTGCTCCTGCTCCTATTGGTGCTCCTACTCCTGCTAGTAGTTCTGCTTCTACTCCTGCTACTACTCCTACTAGTGATCCTGCTAATGCTACTAATTCTTCTATTGCAATTGCTCTTGCTCTGGGTCATTCTGCTGCTCATGCTCCTGGTACTACTCCTGCTATTGCATCTGCTACTCCTCTTGCTACTGCTCCTTCTCGTGCTACTATTCCTACTCCTACTCCTGCTACTTCTCCTGCTCCTACTCCTAAACCTGTTCCTGCTACTTTTCTTGGTCCTCCGTTTGTTCTTGCTCTTTCTCCTGCTACTACTACTCTTGCTCCTGCTTCAGATCCTTCTCCTGCTACTAGTAATAATCCTGAACCTATTCTTGTTCCTGCACCTGCTCCTTCTCCTACTCTTACTAGTGCTACTACTAATTCTCCTGCTCCTGCTCCTACTACTACTCCTGCTCCAGATCCTATTCCTGCTATTGCACCTGCTCCTTCTCCCACTCCTGCTAATACTACTTCTCGTTCTCCTACTCCTGCTCCTGGGCATCCTTTGGCTCGTACTACTACTCTTGGTGTTGTTCATATTGCTGCTATTACTCCTGTTCCTACTATTGTACCTGATCTTGCGACCACTCTTGCCTTTGCTACTGTTACTACTCTTTCTCCAACTACTACTACTCTTGCTCCTACTCCGGCTACTTCTCTTTCTCCTGTTACTACTACTCTTGCTCCTATTACTACTGCTCTTTTTCCTGTTACTACTGCTCTTTCTCCTGCTACTAATAATCTTGCTCCTGCTTAAGCTCCTTCTCCTTCTACTACTCCTGCTCTTACAACTATACCTGTTACTGCACCTGCTCCTTCTCCCACTCCTGCTACTGCTACAACTACTTCTCCTGCTCTTGCTAGTGCTACTACTCGCGCTCCTGCTACTACTACTGCTCCTGCTGTTGCTCCTGCTCCTGCTCCTGCGGTTGCTCCTGCTCCTGCTCCTGCTCTTGCTACTACTCCTATTGTTGCTCCTACTCATACTCCTGCTCCTGCTACTACTTCTGTTACTCCTACTACTCCTAATACTACTGCTCTTGCTCCTTCTACAACTGTCGTTCCTATTCCTATACCATCTACTACTCATGATCCCGCACCTATTCCTGTTACTGCACCAGCTCCTTCTCGTACTCGTGCTACTGCTACTTCTCCTTTTTCTGCTCCTGCTACTACTTCTGCTCCAGATCCTACTCCTGCTACTGCACTTGCTCCTCCTCTTGCTCCTACTACTACTATCTCTCTTTCGCCTACTCCAGCTACTGTTCCTGGGCTTCCTTTTTCTCGTGCTACTACTCCTGTTGTTGCTCATGTTACTGCTACTACTCCTGTTCCATCTATTGTACCTGCTCTTGCTACTACACTTGCCTTTGCTATTGTTACTACTCTTTCTCCTTCTACTACTACTCTTGCTCCTTCAGCTACTGTTGCTCCTGCTCCAGCTGCTACTCTTTCTCCTGCTACTACTCTTTCTACTTCTCCTACTTGTGCTCCTACTCCTGCTACTGCTACTACTTTTGCTACTTCTACTGCTCCTAATACTACTCCTTCTCTTGCTCTTGCTACTACTCTTGCTCTTGCTGGAGCTCGTTCTCTTGCTACTATTGATGATCCTGCACATATTCATGTTACGGTACCTGCTCCTTCTCATACTCCTTCTACTCCTACTGCTACTTCTCCTACTCCTGCTACTATTTCTGCTCTAGATCTTACTCCTACTACTGCATCTACTCCTTCTCCTGCTCCAGCTACTACTACTTCTCTTTCACCTACTTTTGCTCTCTTGCTCATGTTGTTGCTACTACTCTTGTTCCTGTTATAGTTCCTGCTCTTGCTACTACACTTGCCTTTGCTATTGTTGCTACTCTTTCTCCTTTTACTACTACTCTTGCTCCTTTAGCTACTGTTGCTCCTGCTCCGGCTGCTACTCTTTCTCCTGCTACTACTCTTACTCCTATTACTGCTGCTATTTCCTCTGCTACTATTGCTCTTTCTCCTGCTACTACTACTCTTGCTCCAACTTCAACTCCTTCTCCTGTTACTACTCATATCCCTAGACCATTTCCTGTAACTACAGCTGCTCCTTCCCCTACTACTGCTACTTATCTTGCTCCTGCTACTGCTATTGCTCTGTTACTACTCCTGCTCCTGCTCTTGCTACTACTCCTGCTACTTCTCCTACTTGTTCTCCTAATCGTGCTACTACTTCTACTACTCCAACTGCTCCTAACACAACTCCTGCTCTTGCTCCTGCTACTACTCCTGCTCTTGCTCCTGCTACTACTCCTGCACCTACTCCTACACTTACTCCTGCTTTTGCTGTTGCTCTTGCTCCTGCTACTGCTACTACTCCTGCTCTTGCTCCTGCTACTACTCCTGCTCTTGCTCCTGCTACTACTCCGGCTCCTACTCCTACACTTACTCCTGCTTTTGCTGTTGCTCTTGCTCCTGCTACTGCTACTACTCCTGCTCCTGCTACTACTTCTACTTTTTCTCCTGCTACTGCTACTGCCCTTGCTCTTGCTGCTGTTATTGCTACAACTCTTACTCATACTCTTGCTACTATTCCTGCATTTGCTACTGCTCCTGCTACTGCTACTGCTCTTGCTTCCTACTACTACTACTTTCGCTCTAGCTACAGCTACTGCTCCAGCTCTTGCTCCTGCCTACTATTGCTCATACTACGACTCTTAGTACTACTACTACTACTGCTCGTGCTACTACTACTACTACTTCTGCTCCTACTCTTGCTCCTGTTACTACTACCGCTACTGCTACTGCTCCTGTTCCTGCTACTGCACTTACTCTTTCTACTACTCTTGCTATTGCTACAGCTAGTGCTCTTTCTCCTACTACTACTACTCTTACTCTTGCTACTGCTCCTGCTCTTGCTATTCCACCTGCTCCTCCTAATGTTGTTGTTCCTGCTCTTGCTACAACTCCTGATCCTGCTACTGCACCTTCCGCTTCTCTTGCTCCTGCCACTACTACTGCTCCTTCTCCTATTCCTACTCGACCTACTATTCCTGCTCCGGTTCTTGCTCCTGCTACTAATCCTGCTACTAATACTACTCATGCTGCTGATCCTACTTGTACTTTTGCTCCTACTACTACTTCTGCTAGTGCTTCTGCTCCTGCTCCTGCTCCTGCTACTGCTACTACTTCTGCTCCTACTCCTGCTACTACTTCTGCTCCTGCTCCTGCTACAGCTACTGCTTCTTGATCCTGCTACTGCACCTTTTTCTTCATTTGCTCCTGCCACTTCAACTGCTCCTTTTCCTACTACTACTCGTCATCCTTCACCAATTCCTGTTACTACACCTATTCTTTCTCTTACTCCTGCTACTACTACTTTTCCTGCTCCTGCTACTGCTCCTGCTCCTGCTCCAGATCCTACTTCTGTTACTGCACCTTCTCCTGCTACTTCTCCTACTCCTGCTACTACTACTTCTCTTTCTCCTACTCTTGCTACTGCTACAGCTCCAAGGCTTCCTTTTTCTCGTTCTACTACTCCTGCTATTGCTCATGTTAGTTCTACTACTCTTGTTCTTACTACTGTACCCGCTCTTGCTACTACTCTTGCCTTAGCTACTGTTACTACTCTTTCACTTGCTACTACTACTCTTGCTCTAGCAACAACTCTTGCTCCTGCTCCGGCTACTTCTCTTTCTCCTGCTACTGCTACTCTTGCTCCTATTACTACTGCTCTTCCTCCTGCTACTACTGCTCTTTCTCCTGCTACTACCACTCTGGCTTCTGCTTCAGCTCCTTCTCCTGCTACAACTCCTGCTCCTACACCTATTCCTGTTACTGCACCGACTCCTTTCCCTACTCCTACTACTGCTACTGCTACTTCTCCAGCTCTTGCTAGTGCTACAGCTCCCGCTCCCGCTACTGCTACTGCTCCTACAGTTGCTGCTACTCCTGCTGCTGCTCCTGTTCCTATTCTTGCTCTTGCTACTACTTTTGCTACTCCTACCGCTCCTAATACTAGTCATGCTCTTGCTCCTGCTACTACTCCTGCTCCTATGCCTACACCTACTCCTGCTTTTGCTCTTGCTCTCGCTCCTGCTACTGGTACTACTCCTGCTCCCGCTAATATTTTTTATTTTTCTTCTGCTCCTGCTACTACTTCTTCTTTTGCTCCTGCTTCTGCTATTGCTTTTGTTCTTGCTGTTGTTATTGGTACAACTCTTGCTCATACTTTTGCTACTACTCCTGCATTTGCTACTCCTCCTGCTACTGCTCCTACTACTACTTGTTTTGCTCTTGCTATAGCTACTGCTCCTGCTCCATCTCCTACTACTACTCCTACTATTGCTCATACTACCACTCCTAGTACTACTACTACAGCTCGTGCTACTACTACTGCTTCTGCTCCTACTCTTTCTCCTATTACTATTACCACTACTGCTACTGCTCCTGTTCCTGCTACTGCACTTAATCTTTCTACTACTCTTGCTTTTGCTACAGCTACTGCTCTTTTTCCTACTACTACTACTACTCTTACACCTACTACTGCTCTTGCTCCTGCTATTGTACCTACTCTTCCAAATGCTCCTGTTCCTGCTCCTGCTACAACTCCTGATCCTGCTACTATACCATCTCCTTCTCTTGCTACTTCTACTGCTCATGTTCCTGCTCCTACTACTCCTGCTCTTGATACTACTCATGTTACTGCTCCAACTCGTGCTCTTGCTCCTGTTACTACATCTGCTAGTGCTCCTGCTCTTTCTCCATCTGTTGCTACTACTATTGGTCCTGCTACAACTACTGCTTCTTGATCCTGCTACTACACCTTCTTCTTCGTCTGTTCCTTCCACTGCAACTACTCATATTCCTGCTAATACACATGATCCTGCACCTATTCCTGTTACTGCACCTGCTCATTCTCCTACTCCTGCTACTGCTACTGCTCTTGCTCGTGCTACTGCTCCTGCCCTAGATCCTACTCCTGCTATTGCACCTTCTCCTTCTCCTACTCCTACTACTACTACTTCTCTTTCTCCTACTCCTCGTACTACTACTGCTCCTAAGCTTCCTTTTGCTTGTGCTACTGCTCCTGCTGTTGCTCATGTTGTTGCTACTACACCTTTTCCTACTACTGTACTTGCTTTTGCTACTACTCTTGCCTTTGCTACTGTTACTAACCTTTCTCCTGCTACTTCCACTCTTGCTCCAGCAACAACTCTTGCCCCTACGGGTCCTAATACTACTCCTGTTGTTGCTCCTGCTACTAATCCTGCTCCTGCTCCAACACCTACTCCTACTTTTCCTCTTGCTCTTGCTCCTGCTACTGCTACTGCTACTACTCCTGCTCTTGCTACTACTTCTTCTTTTTCTCTGCTCCTGCTCTTGCTAGTGCTACTGCTCTTGCTCTTACTTCAATTATTGCTACTACTCTTGCTCATACTCTTGCTACTACTCCTGTATTTGCTTATGCTCATGTTTCTACTACTAGCCTAGTTATGGTCATGCTCCTGCTATTACGCCTGCTCCTAATTCTACTCCTGCTTCTACTAGTGGTATTGCTCCTGCACCAACTAAAACTACTACTCTTGCTTCTGTTTTTGCTACTGTTATTTCTCCTGCTACTACTACTGCTCCTGCTCCAGCTACTGTTCTCGCTCTTGCAACTGCTCCTACTCCTGCTATTTCTCGTGCTCCTACACCTGCTCATGCTATTTCTCCTACTCTTGCTCCTGCTTTTGTTACTACTCTTGCTCCTTCTATTGCCCCTCCTATTGTTGTTGTTCTTGCTCCTACTACAGATATTGTTCCTGCTCCTGGTCCTTCTCTTGCTCGTGTCAGTGCTCATGCTCTTGCTCTTGCTTTTGCTACTGCTAGTGGTCTTTCTTCTCCTACTACTACTTCTTGCTCCTACTACTGCTCCGGCTCATGCTCCTGCTACTATTGTAGCTCTTGCTCCTGATCCTACTCCTACTCCTACACCTGCTCCTTCTCCGGCTCCTACTACTACTACTTCTCTTTCCCTTGAACCTGCTACTACTACTGCTCCTGGGCCTCCTTTTGCATGTGCTACTGCTCCTGCTCTTGCTCATGTTGCTGCTACAACTTTTGTTCTTGCTACTGTACGTGCTCATGCTACAACTCTGGCCTTTGCTATTGTTGCTACTCTTTCTCCTGCTACAACTACTCTCGCTCATGCAACTACTCTTGCTCCTGTTACAACTCCTCTTTCTACTACTACTACTACCTTGTTACTGCTTCAGCTCCTTCTCCTACTACGACTCTTGCTTCTTTACCTGTTCCTGTTACTGCACCTGCTCCTTCTCCTACTCCTGCTACTGCTGCTGCTACTTCTCCTGCTCCTGCTACTGTTCCTTCTCCTGCTACTACTCCTGCTTCTCATCCTACTCCTGTTATTGCACCTGCTCTTTCTCCTACTCCTGCTACTACTACTTTTCTTTCTCCTGCTACTACTGCTCTTTCTCCTACAACTACTACTCTTTCTCCTGCTTAAGCTTCTTTTCGTGCTACTATTCCTGCTCCTACACCTATTCCTATAACTGCACCTGCTTCTTCTCCTACTCCTGCTACTGCTACTTCTCCTACTCCTGCTCATGCTCCTGCTCTTGCTACAACTCCTACTCTTGCTCTTGCAACAACTCTTGCTACTTCTCCTACTTGTGCTCCTAGTCCTTCTCTAGCTACTACTTCTGCTACTCCTACTACTACTAATACCACTTTTGCTCTTGCTCCTTCTACTACTCCGGCTCTTACTCGTACGCCTACTCCTGCTTCTGCTCTTGCTCTTTCTCGTGCTACTGCTACTACTCCTGCTCCTGCTACTACTTCTGCTTTTGCTCATTTTATTGCTACTGCTCTTGCTCTTGCTGTTGTTATTGCTACTACTCCTACTTCTATTCTTGCTAATACTCCCGCATTTGCTACTGCTACTGCTCTTGCTCCAACAACTACTACTTCATCTTCTGCTACTACTCCTACTCCTGCTTTTACTCCTACCTTTGCTCCTACTACCACCCATACTACTGCTACAACTACCGCTCCATTTGCTACTACTGCTTCTGCTCCTACAATTGTTCTTCCTACTACTACGACTACTACTACTACTCTTGTTACGGCTACTGCACTAACTCTTTCTACTATTCTTGCTTTTGCTACTACTATTGCGCTTGCTTCTACTATTGCACCTGCTCCTCCTAATGCTCCTGTTCCTGCTCCTACTACAACTCCTGATCCTACTACTGGACCTTTTCCTTCTCCTGCTCCAGCTATTGCGACTGCTCCTTAACCTGCTACTGCTCCTACTAGTTCTCCTGCTAACGCTACTACTTCTGCTACGGCTCCTGCTCCCGCTACTACCCCTGCTATTGGTCTTGCTCTTGCTCCTATTACTACTACTACTCCTACTCTTGCTACTACTTCTGCTTTTGCTCCTGCTACTGCTCCTACTCTTGCTCCTTTTATTGCTACAACTCCTGCTCCTGCTCCTTTTACTAGTCTTGCATTTTCTACTACTCCTCTACAGCTACTGCTCTTACTCCTACTACTACTACTATTCTTGCTCCTACTACTTCGATTGCTCCTGCTCCTGCTCATGCTACTACTCCTACTACTACTATTACTACTACCGCTCCTTCTATTACAAATATTTCTGATTCTACTCTTGCTCCTGTTAAAACTACCAATACGGCTACTACTCCTATAACTGTAACTGCACATACTCCTACTACTACTCTGGCTTTTGCAACTGCTACTACTCTTTCTCCTAAACCTACTACTCTTGCTCCCTCTACTTCCTCTGCTCTTGCTATTGCTGTTGCTCCTCTTACTGCTCCTGTTCCTGCTACTGTAGCTTCTTCTTCTCCTGCTCCTGCCACTGTTCCTGCTACTGCTACTACTCCTGTTCTTGCTACTGCTCATGTTCCTGCTACTACTCATGATCCTGAACCTATTCTTGTTACTCACTTGCTCTTTCTCCTACTCCTGCTACTGCCACTGCTACTTCTCCTGCTCCTGCTCCTGTTCCTGCTCTTGCTACACCTCCTGCTATTGCTCCTTCTCGTGCTACTACTCCTACTCCTGCTCCTGCTACTACTCCTGCTCCTACTACTAATACTGCTCCTACTCCTACACCTGCTCCTGCTACCGGTCTTGGTCCTCCGCTTGTTCTTGCTCTTTCTCCTGCTACTACTGCTCTTTCTCCTGCTACTACTACTCTTGCTCCTGCTTCATCTCCTTCTGCTGCTAATACTCATGATCTTGCTCCTATTACTGTTACCACACCTACTCCTTTTCTTACTCATGCTACTGGTACTGCTACTTCTCCTGCTCCTACTCCTGTTCTTGCTCCTGCTACTACGTCTACTCCAGATCCTACTCTTGCTACTGCACCTGCTCCTGCTACTACTACTTCTCTTTCTCCTACTCCTACTACTGCAATTGCTCCTGGGCTTCCTTTTGCTCGTGCTACAACTACTTCTTTTTGTCCTACTCCAGCTTCTGCTACTATTCCTGTTCCTGCTACTGTACCTGCTCTTGCCACTACTCTTGTCATTGCTATTGTTACTACTCTTTCTCCTGCTACTACTACTATTTCTCAAGCAACTACTGTTGCTCCTACTCCGGCTGCTGCTCTTTCGCCTGCTAGTACTACTCTTGCTCCTATTACTACTACTCTTTCTACTGCTACTACTGCTCTTTCTTCTGCTACTACTACTCTTGCTCCTGCTTCAGCTCATTCTTCTGCTACTACTCCTGCTCCTGCACCTATTCATGTTACTGCACCTGCTCCTTCTCCTACTCCTGCAACTTCTCCTACTAGTGCTAGTGCTACTGCTATTACTCCCGCTCCTGCAACTGCTACTGCTCCTGCTTCTGCTATTGCTACTACTCCTGCTGCTGCTCCTACAACTACTCTTGCTACTTCTCCTACTTGTGCTCCTACTCCTGCTCCTACTACTACTTCTGCCACTCCTATTTCTCCTAATACCAATCTTGCTCATGCTCCTGCTACTACTCTTACTTGTGCTCCTGCTAATGCTACTGCTACTACTCCTGGTCTTGGTCCTGCAACTGCTCCTACTGCTGCTCCTGGTACTATTCCTGCTTCTGCTCGTGCTAAACCTCCTGCTACTACTCCTACTCGTGTTAATACTCCTACTCTTGCTCCAGTTACAACTCATGCTCCAACTCCTACTCCTACACCTTCTCGTGCTATCGGTCTTGGTCTTCCTCTTGTTTTAGTTGTTTCTCCTGCTACTACTCATGATCCTACACTCTTCCTGTTACTGCACCTGCTCCTTTTCCTACTCCTGCTACTACTGCTGCTATTGCTCCTTGTCCTACTATGCTACTACTCCAACTACTACTACTACTGCTCCTGCTACTACTACTGCTTCAGATTCTACTCTTGCTTCTGTTACTACTACCTCTATTGCTACTAGTCCTATTCCTATAACTGCACTTACTCCTACTATTACTCTTGCTTTTGCTACTACTACAGCTTTTTCTCCTAAAACTACTACTCTTGCTCCTGCTATTGTTCTTGCTCTTGCTATTGTTGCTGCTGCTCCTACTGCTCCTGTTCCTACTCCGGCTACAACTCTTGATCCTGCACCTACTCCTTCTTCTACTCCAGCTACTGCAACTGCTACTTCTACTGCTCCTGCTACTACTTCTGCTCCAGATCGTACTCCTGCAACTACTTCTGCTCCAGATCCTACTCCTGCTACTGTACCTGCTCCTTCTCTTGCTCCAGCTAGTACTACTTCCCTTTCTCCTACTCCTGCTACTGCTACTGCTCCTGGGTTTCATTTTGTTCGTGCTACTACTCCAGCTCTTGCTCATGTTGATGCTATTACTCATGTTCCTGTTATTATACCATCTCTTGCTACTACTCTTGCCTTTGCTACTGTTACTACTCTTTCTCCTGCTACAACTACTCTTGCTCCAGCAACTACTGTTGCTCCTGCTCCGGCGACTGCTCTTTCTCCTGCTACTACTACTCTTGCTCCTATTACTACTACTCTTTCTCCTGCTACTACTGCCTTTTCTCCTGCTACTACTACTGTTGCTCCTACTTCCGCTCCTTCCCCTGCTACAACTCCTGCTCCCGCACCTATTCCTGTTACTACAATTGCTCCTTCTCCTACTCCTGCTACTGCTACTACCACCTCTCCTGCTATTGCTCCAGCTCCTGCTACTGCTATTGCTCCTGCTCCTGCTCTTGCAACTATTCCTGCCGATGCTCTTGCAACTACTCTTGCTACTTCTCCTACTTGTACTCCTACTCCTGCTCCTACTACTACTTCTGCTACTCCTAGTGCTCCTAATAGTACTACTACTCTTACTCCTGCTTCAGCTCCTTTTCCTGCTCCTACAGCTATTCTTGTTACGACACCTACTCCTTCTCCTACTCCTGCTACTGCTACTCCTACTTCTCCTGCTCCTACTATTGCTACTGCTCCTTCTCTTGCTACTGCTACTCCTCCTCATCCTCCTCCTCCTGTAACTACTTTTCCTACTGCTACGTCTCCTATTACTACACTTACTCTTGCTCCTGCTACTACTCCTAAACCTACTCCTGCTATTGGTCATTCTCTTGCTCCTACTACTACTAGTACTACTACTCCTGCTACTACTTCTGCTTTTGCCCCTACTACTGCTCCTACTCTCACTCCACTTATTGCTACAACTCCTGTTCCTTCTCCTGTTACTACAATTACGGTTCTTGCTCCTTCTACTACTACTACTCTTGCTCCTGCTACTGCTATTGCTCCGGGTCCTGCTCATGCTACTACTCCAACTACTACTACTACCGCTCCTGCTACTACTACTGCTTCAGATTCTACTGTTGCTTCTATTACTACTACTTCTACTGCTACTACTCCTATTACAGTAACTGCACTTACTCCTACTACTACTCTTGCTTTTGCTATTGCTACTGCTCTTTCTCCTAAAACTACTACTCTTGCTCCTGCTATTGTTCCTGCTCCTACTATTGTTGCTGTTCCACCTACTACTTCTGTTCCTACTCCTGCTACAACTCTTAATCTTGCACATGCTCCTTCTCCTACTACTGCTACTGCTACTGCTACTTCTCCTGCTCCTGCTACTGCTACTTCTCCTGCTCCTGCTCTAGTTCTTGCTCCTGCTACTACTTCTGCTTCAGATAGTACTCCTGCAACTACTTCTGCTCCAGATCCTACTTCTGCTACTGCACCTGCTCCTTCTCCTGCTTCTGCTACTACTACTTCTCTTTCTCATACTCGTGCTACTGCTACTGCTCCTGGGCCTTAATTTGCTCGTGCTACTGCTCCTACTCTTGCTCATGTTGCTGTTATTACACCTGTTCCTGCTACTGTACCTGCTCTTGCTACTACTCTTGCCTTTGCTACTGTTACTACTCTTTCACCTGCTACTACTACTCTTGCTCCAGCAACTACTGTTGCTCCTACTCCGGCTATTGCTCTTTCTCCTGCTACTACTACTCTTGCTCCTATTACTACTGCTCTTTCTCCTGCTACTACCGTTCTTTCTCGTGCTACTACAGGTCTTTTTCCTGATACTACTACTTTTGCTTCTGCTTCAGCTCCTTCTCCTGCTACTACTTCTGCTCCTGCACCTATTCCTGTTACTACACCTGCTCCTTCTCCTACTCCTGCTACTGCTACTGCTCATTCTCCTGCCCTTGCTACTGCTACTACTCCCGCTTATGCTTCTGCTACTGCTCCTGCACCTGCTACTACTACTGCCCTTGCTCCTGCTCTTGATACCACTCCTACTGCTGCTCCTGCATCTACTCTTGCTAGTTCTCCTACTTGTGCTCCTACTCTTGCTCCTGCTACTACTTCTGCTACTCATAATAGTACTTCTGCTCTTGCTCCTGCTACTACTCCTGCTCCTACTCCTACACCTACTCCTGCTTTTACTTTTGCTCTTGCTCCTGCTAGTGCTACTACTCCTGCTCCAGCTACTGCTTCTTCTTTTTCTCTTGCTCCTGCTACTACTCCTTCTTTTGCTCTTGCTACTGCTACTGCTCTTGCTCTTGCTGCTGTTATTGTTACAACTCCTGCTCATGCTCTTGCTACTACTCCTACATTTGCTACTGCCCCTTCTACTGCTACTGTTCCTGCTACTTCTACTACTCTTGTTTCTGTTCCTACTACTACTCCTTCTCCTGTTCTTGCTCCTGCTACCACTCCTGGTCTTGATACTACACATGCTCCTGCTCCTATTCGTGCTCCTGCTCCAACTACTACTTCTTCTTCTGCTTCTGTTCTACTCTTGCCTTGCTAGTACTCGTGGTTCATTTTGATCCCTGTCGCGAAATTCTGAATTTCATTCCTTCGATTACTCAAAGCCCTTCCAAATTTATTGTGGTAACGTTTGAAGCACAAACCTAACCAAATGCACAAAGTTTCTCAGGTGGTAACGTTTGAAGCACAAACCTAACCAAATGCACACAGTTTAAGATTTTATTCCTGCTACTGTACCTGCTCTTGCTACTATACTTGCCTTTGCTACAGTTCCTATTCTTTCTCTTGCTACTACTAGTCTTGCTCCAACAACTACTCTTGCTCCTTCTCCGGCTACTGGTCTTTCTCCTACTATTACTCTAGCTCCTATTACTACTGCTCTTTCTCCTGCTACAACTGCTCTTTCTCCTGCTCCTGCTACTCTTTCTCCTGCTTCAGCTCCTTCTCCTGCTACTACTCCTGCTCCTGCACCTATTCCTGTTACTGCAACTTCCCTTCTCCTACTCCTTCTCTTGCTACTGCTACAACTACATCTCCTGCTCCTACTCCTGCTACTGCTACTGCTACTGCTCCCACTCCTGCTAGTTCTACTACTCCTACTGCTGCTCCTTCAACTACTCTTGCTACTTCTCCTACTTGTGCTTCTACTCCTGCTCTTGCTACTACTTCTGCTACTCCTACTGCTCCTAATACTACTCCTGATCTGGCTCTTGCTACTACTCATGCTCCTCCTCCTACAGTTACTCCTACTTTTGCTCTTGCTGTTACTCCTGCTATCACTACTGCTCTAGCTTCTACTTTTTATTTTTCTCCTTCTTCAGCTACTACTTCTTCTTTTGCTCCTTCTACTGCTACTGCTCTATCTCTTGCTACTGTTATTGTTACTACTCCTGCTCATACTCTTGCTACTAGTCCTGCATTTGCTAGTGCTCCTGCTACTACTACTGCTCTTGCTCCTACTACTAGTACTTTTGCTCCTGCTCATCCAACTTCTACTACTCTTGTTTCTGTTCCTGCTACTACTCCTGCTCCTGCTACTACTCCTTCTCCTGTTCTTGCTCCTGTGCTTGCTCTTGTTGCTACTGCTGCTCTTTATACTACACATGCTACTGCTCCTACTCGTGCTGGTGCTCCTGCTACTACTTCTGCTACTGCTACTGCTCCTGATCCAGCTACAACTACTACTCATGCTCTTGTTACTTTTACTGCTCCTTCTCCCGCTACGGCTCTTGTTCCTACACCTACTAGTACTACTGTGCCTGATAGTGCTCCTATTATTGCTACTATCCTGGTCTTGCTCCTACTCCTGCTACTACTCCTGCATTTCCTCCTGCATTTGCTACTGCTCTTGCTACTAATACTGCTCTTGCTCCTCCTACTACTAATATTACTTCTGCCACTACTACTGCTCCAGCTCCTACTCCTACTACTACTCCTACTACTGCTCCTACTACTACTCCTACTACTACTACTACTGCTCCTACTATTACTACTGCTTCTGCTCCTACTCTTGCTCCTGTTACTACTACCACTACTGCTACTACTCCTGTTCTTGGTACTACACTTACTCCTTCTACTACTACTGCTTTTGCTACTGCTACTACTCTTGCTTTTGCTACTGCTACGGCTCTTTCTCCTCCTCCTACTACCCTTGCTCTTGTTACTGCTGCTGCTCTTACTATTGCTCTTACTCCACCTAATGCTCCTATTCCTACTCCTGCTACAACATCTAATCCTGCAACTGCATCTTCTCCTTCTCCTGCTCTTGCCACTGTTACTACTCCTACTACTTCTACTGCTCGTGTTCCTTCTCCTGATTCTGCTTCTGCTATTACTCCTACTCGTGCTCCTGCTCCTGCTACTACTTCTGCTACATCTACTTTTGCTGCTACTACTCCTGCTCCTGCTCCTGCTCCTTATACTACTCCTGCTTCTGCTCCTGCTACTCCACCTTCTACTACACCTTCTCGTGCTCCTACTCCTGCTCCTGCTACTACTTCTGGTACTGCTACTGCACATGCTCTTCCTCCCAATACTACTCCTACTCCTACTTCTGCTAATACTCCTGCTACTGCACTTGTTCTTGCTCCTACACCTGTTACTACTTTTGCTTTTGCTCCTGCTACTGCTCCTTGTCCTCCTTTTGCTCTTGCTACTGCTCCTGCTTTTGCTCCTGTTACATCTACAACACCTGCTCCTTCTCCCGCTCCTTCTTCGGCCACTGCTACTGCACCTACTCCTACAACTCCTCCCGCTATTGCTGCTACTATTGTTGCTACTACTGCTACTACTCTTGCTCCTACTACTGCTACAGCTTCTGCTACTGCTCCTGCTCCTACACTTGCTTGTGCTACTGCTCCATCTATTGCTCCTATTACTGCTACTATCCTACTCCTACAACTTCTTTTTGTGCTTCTGCTTTCGCTACTGTCATTGTTCCTACTCCTACACCTGCTCCTGCTATTTCCCCTACACTTGGTCTTACTACTTCTACTACTTCTGCTCCTGCATCTGGTCTTACTACTGCTGTTGTTCTTGCTCCTGCTCGTGCTCCTCCTCTTTCTCGTGCTAATGGTTCTTGTTACTACTACTCTTGTTTTTTTTACTGCACCTGCTGTTGCTAATTCTCTTGTTCCAGATACTACTACTGCTCCTGCTACTACTCCTACTACTGCTACTACTACCGCTCCATCTAGTACTACTGCTTCTGCTCCTGCTTTTTCTCCTGTGACTGGTACTACTCTTGTTCCATTTATTGCACCTGCTTCTGCTACTACTCCTGCTTTGGCGACAACTCTTTCTCCTACTACTACTACTCTTGTTCCTACTACTATTGCTCCTTCTCCTGCTACTACTCCTACTCCAACTCATACTCCTGTTACTGCACCTACTCCTTCTCTTGCTACTATTGCTACTGCTACTTGTCCTGCTCTTGTTTCTACTATTGCTCCTTCTGCTGCAACTGCTACTGCTTCTGCTCCTACTACTACTTCTACTACTGCTACGTTTCCTAATACTACTCTCGTTCCTGCTCCTGCTACTACGCCTACTCATTGTATTGGACTTGCTCTTGCTCTGGCTACTGCTACTACTCCTACTCCTGCTACTACTTCTAATTTGCTCCTACTACTGCTCTTACTCTTGCTCCTCTTATTGCTACAGCTCCTGCTCCTTCTCCTGTTACTACTCTTGTATTTTCTACTTCTCCTGCTACAGCTACTACTCTTGCTCCCACTACTACTACTACTCCTGCTCCTACTACTGCTATTGCTCCTGCTCATGCTCATGCTACTACTGCTACTACTACCGCTCCTGCTACTACTACTGCTTCTGCTCCTACTCTTTCTCCTGTTACTACTACCGCTACTTCTACTACTCATGTTCCTGTTATTGCACTTACTCCTGCTACTAGTACAACTTCTGCTCTGACTCATGCTTCTGTTACTACTACTGCTACTACTACTACTCTTGTTCCTGTTACTGCACTTACAGATGCTAATGCCACTACTCTAGGTCCTGTTAGTTCTCTTGCTCTTTGTCCTGCTCCTAGTACTACTCCTGCTTCTGGCTCTGCTACTCCCCCTTCCACTGCTCCTTCTCGTGCTACTAATTCTCCAACAACTCCTGCTACTACTCTTGCTCCTACTCCTACACGTGATCATGCTACTGGTCTTTTTCTTGCTCCTACTTTTGTTTATCTCTTGCTACTACTCTTGGTCCTCCTCTTGTTCTTCTTATTGCTCCTACTCTTCCTCCTGTTACTGCTACTGATTGTACTCCTACTCCTGCTCCTTCTCCTACTACTGCTACTGCACCTGATCCTACACCTCCTCCTACTTCTGCTCCTGCTCATGCTCCTACTACTGCTACTACTCCTGCTCATGCTACTGCCACTGCTTCTGCTCCCGCTATTTCTATTGCTCCTGGTCCTACACCTGCTCTAGTTACTTCTGTTGCTATTGCTCCAGTTACTGCTGCTATCTTTGTCATGCTCCTGCTCCTGCTCTTTCTCCTAATTCTACTCCAGCTTCTACTTCTACGACCACTCCTACTACAACTTCTACTTGTTTTTGTGCTTCTGCAACTACTATTGCTCCTGCTCCTACACCTACTCCTTTTATTTCTCTTGCTCTTGTTCCTGCTCTTGTTATTTCTCCTACTCTTTCTCTGGCTTCTGGTCGTGCACCTGCTCGTGCTACTGCTCCCGTTACTGCTACTATCCTTGTCTTGCTCCTGCTCCTACTACTGCTCCTAATTCGACTCTTGCTTCTACTACTGCGACTACTCCTACTCCTACAATAATTCTTGCTTGAGCTTTGCTCCTGCTACTGCTATTGCTCCTACTCCAACACTTGCTCCTGTTATTTCTGCTACTCTTGCTCCTGCTCTTGCTACTGCTCCTGTTCCTACTCCTGCTACCACTCCTGATCCTGCTACTGCAACTTCTCCTTCTCCTGCTCCTACCAGTAATACTGACCCTGCTCCTGCACTTGCTACTCCTCCTGCTCCTACTCCTCCTCCTGCACCTGCTACTACTCTTGCTTCTATTCCTGCTACTACTACTGCTACTACTCATGTTACTATTCTTACTCCTGCTCGTGCTCCTGCTACTAATTCTACTACTACTACTGCTCCTGCTTTGGCTTTTGCTACTACTCTTGCTCTATTACTGCTCCTTTTCCTGTTATTGCTACTGCGCCTGCTCCTGCTACTACTACTACTATCTGTTCCTACTCCTGCTCGTGCTCCTGCTACTCATTCTACCACTGCTATTGCTCCAGCTTTGGTTTTTTCTACTATTCCTACTACTCATGCTTTTGCTACTACTACTACTCCTTTTCCTATTACTGCTACTGTGCCTGCTGCTGCTACTACTAATAGTACCTGTTCTAACTCCTGCTCGTGCTCGTGCTACTAATTCTACTACTGCTACTGCTCCTATTTTAGCTTTCGCTACTACTCCTACTGCTGCACCTGCCCCTAGTATTGCTCTTACTCTTGCTCTAGCTACTGCTACTACTCCATTGCTGTTACTACTTCTGCTTTGCTCCTGTTACTGCTCTTGGTCCTTCTCTTGCTCGTGTTACTGCTCCTGCTCTTGCTCCTGTTACTGCTAATGCGCCTGCTCCTACTACTACTTATGCCTTTGCTACTACTACTGCTCCTTTTCCTACTCCGTCTCATGCTACTACTACTAATTCTACTACAGCTACTGCTCCTGCTTTGGCTTTGGGTACTACTCCTACTCCTGCTCCTACTCTTGCACCTGCTCCTGCTATTGGTCTTACTCTTGCTCCAGCTACTGATACTACTCCTGCTGCTGTTACTAACTGTGCTTTGCTCCTGTTACTACTCCTGGTTCTCCTCTTGCTCGTGCTACTGCTCCTGCTTTTGCTCCTGTTACTGCTACTGCGCCTGCTCCTGCTACTACTCATACTTTTGCTACTATTATTTCTCCTTTTTCTACTCCTGCTCTTACTCCTGCTACTGCTCCTACTCCTGCTAAAACTCCTGCTTCTACTCCTACTACTACTCCTGCTACTACTCCTGTTACTGTTCCTACTCCCGCTTGTGCTCCTACAACTAATTCTACTACTGCTACTTCTCGTGCTTTGGCTCTTGCTACTACTCCTACTCCTACTCATACTCCTACACCTTCTCCTACTATAGCTCTTACTCTTGCTCCAGCTACTACTGCTGCTGTTACTACTTCTGCTTTGCTTTTGCTACTACTCCTAGACCTCCCATTACACGTGCTTCTGCTCCTACTCTTTCTCCTGTTACTGCTAGACGCCTGCTCCTGCTACTACTCATGCTTTTGCAACTACTCATGATTTTGGTATTACTACTGCTTCTTTTCCTGCTACTACTACTCTTGCTCGTGTACTGCTCATACTCCTGTTCCTCCTACTGCTCCTTCTTCTCCTCCTATTCCTTCTCTTGCTCCTACTCCTGCTACTGCAACAGCTCCTTCTCCTGCTCCTACTACTTCTACTAGTCTTTCTCCTACTCCTGCTACTGCTGCTCCTGGTCCTGCTACTCCTTCTACTACTGCTACTTCTACTGCTACTGCTACTACTACTGCTACTAATACTATTCCTGCTCCTAATTCTACTTCTGCTACTAGTACTACTCCTGCTCCTACTCCTGCTATTGCTCTTGCTCTTGCTCCTGCTACTGGTACTAGTCTTGCTCCTACTACTTCTTCTACCTTTGCTCCTGCTACTGCTACTACTCCTGCTCTTGCTCTTGTTAATGTTGCTACTCCTGCTTCTGCTCCTACTACTACTCTTGCATTTGCTACTGCTCCTGCTCCTGCTACTGCTCTTCCTCCTACCACTATTACTCTTGCTCTTGCTACTGCTACTGCTCCTGCTCCTACTACAGCTACTACTCTAAATACTACTCTTGCTATAGCTCCTACTACTACTCTTGCTCCTACACCTGATATTGCTCTTGTTCTTGCTCTTGCTACATCTACTACTGCTGGTCCTGCTACTACTTCTGCTTTTGCTAGTGCTATTGATCCTGCTCTTGCTCCTGTTACTAATACTACTCTTGCTCCTGCTCCTGCTTCTACTCCACCTTCTACTACTCCTTCTCGTGCTCTTGCTCTTGCTTCTGCTACTGCTCCTGCTCCTGCTACAACTCCTGCTTCTACTCCTGCTACTACTCCTCTTACTGTTCTTACTCATGCTCGTGCTCCTGCTACTAATTTGACTACTGCTAGTGCTCCTGCTTGGGCTCTTGCTACTAGTCCTACTCCTGCTTCTACTCCTACACCTTCTCCTGCTATTGCTCTTACTCTTGCTCCCACTACTACTCCTGCTACCGCTTCTAGTCCTCCTCTTACGCGTGCTACTACTCCTGCTCTTGCTCCTGTTCCTACTACTGCGCCTGCTCCTGCTACTACTCATGCTTTGACTACTATTACTGCTTCTTATCTTGCTACTACTACTCTTGCTCCAGTACTGCACATACTCCTGCTCCTTCTACTGCTCCATCTCTTGCTCATGTTATTTCTCCTGCTCCTACTCCTGCTACTACTTCTGCTACTGCTACTACAACTACTACTGCCACTGCTACTGCTCTTAATACTACTCATGCTCCTACTCCTACACCTACTACTGCTATTGCTCTTGCTCTTGCTCCTGCTACTAATACTACTCTTGCTCCTACTACTATTTCTACCTTTGCTCCTGCTGCTGCTACTGCTACTGCTACTGCTCCTGTTGTTCCTGCTCCTGCTACTACTTCTGCTACTGCTCCTAATACTACTCCTGCTCCTACTCCTACACCTGTTGCTGCTATTGCTCTTGCTCTTGCTCCTGCTACTAATACTACTGCTCCTATTACTACTTCTACCTTTGCTCCTTCTACTGCTACTGCTCCTGCTCCTACTACTGCTCCTGCTCCTGCTGTTCCTGCTCCTGCTACTACTTCTGCTACTGCTACTGCTCCTAATACTACTCCTGCGCCCAATACTAACTCATGCTCCTACTCCTACACCTACTCCTGCTATTGCTGTTGCTCTCGCTCCTATTACTGATACTACTCCTACTCCTACTACTATTACTCACTTTGCTCCTGCTACTACTACTGCTGCTGCTCTTGCTCATGTTCCTGCTACTGCGCCTTCTCTTTCTACTAGTCATGCTCCTGCTACTACTCATGCTTTTACTACTACTACTGCTTCTTATCTTGCTACTACTACTCTTGCTCCAGTAATGCTCATACTCCTACTCCTTCTACTGCTCCTTCTCCTGCTCCTACTCCTACTACTACTTCTACTACTGCTACTGCAACTACTACTACCACTGCTATTGCTCCTAATACTACTCTTGCTCCTCATACAACTTCTGCTACTGGTACTACTCCTACTCCTACTCCTACACCTACACCTGCTATTGCTCTTGCTCTTGCTCCTGCTACTTATACTACTGCAGCTCCTACTGCTATTTCTTCCTTTGCTCCTGCTCTTGCTCTTGTAAATGCTACTACTCTTGTTTCTGCTCCTTCTATTACTCTACATTATATTCTCCTCCTGCTACTGCTACTGCTACTGCTCTTGCTCCTACTACTACTACACTTGCTCTTGCTATTGCTACAACTCCTGCTGCTACTACAACTACTACTCCTGCTCCAGCTCCTACTCCTGCTATTGCTCTTGCTCTTTCTCTTGCTCTTGCTGCATCTACTACTGCTTCTCCTACTACTACTTCTACCTTTGCTACTGCTACTGATCCTGCTCTTGCTCCTGTTACTAATAATACTCTTGCTCATGCTCCTGCTTCTACTCCTGTAATTGCTACTGCTCCTATTGATGCAACTATTCTTTCTCCTACTACTACTACTCTTAGATCTTCAACTGCTACTACCCCTCCTCAGGCTCCTGCTCCTACTCCTACAACTGCTCCTCCTACTACTATTACTACCGCTTCGACTATTACTACTGCTCCTGCTACTACTACTGCTTCTTCTCCTACCATTGCTCTTTTTACTGCTACTACTCCTGTTCCTACTATTACACTTGCTACTGCTCTGCTCTTTCACCTACTACAACTACTCTAGCTCCTGCTACGGCTTCTGCTCCTGTTCCTGCTCTTGCTACTACTCCTAATACTGCTACTGCACCTTCTCCTTCTCCTGCTCCTGCCACTACTACTTCTCCTTCTTCTGCTACTGCTATTGCTCCGATTCTTGCTCCTGCTACTACTTCTGCTCTTGTTCCTCCTGCTGCTACTTCTCCAGCTGCTGCTCCTACTCATGCTGCTGCTCCTGCTATTACTTCTGCTAATCCTAATGCTCCTTTTCCTTCCCTTGCTACTGGTACTACTCCTGTTGCTGCTCCTACTCGTGCTACTACTCCTTCTTGTGCTCCTGCTACTACTCCTACTAGTGCTCCTGCTAATGTTACTACTTCTGCTACTGCTACTGCTCCTACTCTTGGTCCATCTACTGCTCAAGCTCCTACTCTTGGTATTACTCCTGCTACTGCTCCATCTCGTGCTAGTACTCCTACTCGTGCTCTAGTTACTACTGCTCTTTTTCCTGCTACTACTGCTCTTTCTCTTGCTGCAACTACTCTTGCTCCTACTTCAGCTGCATCTCCTGCTACTACTCATAATCCTGAACCTATTCCTGTTACTGCACATGTTCCTTCTTCTACTCCTACTACTGCTACTGATACTTCTCCTGCTCTTGCTCCTGTTCCTGCTCCTGCTACTACTCCTGCTCCAGATCCTACTCCTACCACTCCACCTGCTCTTTCTCTTGCTCCTGCTATTACCACTTCTCTTTCTCCTACTCATACTACTATTACTACTCATGGGCTTCCTTTTGCTCGTGCTACTGCTCCTGCTCTTGCTCATGTTGCTGCTACTACTCCTAGTCCATCTACTTTAACTGCTTTTGCTATATCTCTTGCCTTTTTAACTATTACTACTCTTTCTACTGCTACTACCACTCTTGCTCCAACATTTACTCTTGCTCCTTCTCTGGCTACTGCTCTTTCTACTGCTACTAGTACGCTCGCTCCTATTACTACTACTCTTTCTCCTGCTACTACTACAGTTGCTCCTGCTTCACCTCCTCTCCTGCTACTAATCCTGCTCCTGCACCTATTCCTGTTACTGCACCTGGTCCTTCTCCTACTCCCTCTACTGCTACTGCTACTGCTACTACACCTGCTCCCGCTACTACTACTGCTCCCGCTCCTGCTACTGGTACTGCTCCTGCTTCTACTCCTGCTCTTGCAATTACTTCTACTGCTGCTCCAGCAACTACTCTTGCTACTTCTCCTAGTTATGCTCCTACTCCTGCTCCTGCTACTACTTTTGCTACTCCTACTGCTCCTGCTACTACTACTGCTTCTGCTCCTATTCTTGCTCCTGTTACTACTACAGCTACTTCTACTACTCCCGTTCCTGTTCCTACACTTACTCCTGCTAGTACCACTACTTCTGCTGCTACTCCTACTCATGCTTCTACAACTACTCCTACTTCTGCTACTACTTCTGCTTTTGTTCCTCCTACTGCTCCTACTCTTGCTCCTCTTATTGCTACAACTCCTGCTCCTGCTCTTGTTACTATTCCTACATTTTCTATCGCTCCTGCTACTGCTCTTTCTCCTATTACTACTACTCTTCCTCCTACTACTGCTACTACTCCTACTCTTGTTACTTCTCCTTCTTCTACTCCTGCTACTACTCTTACTAGTGCTCTTGCTAATGCTACTACTTTTGCTATTGCTACTACTCCTGGTCCTGCTTCTGCCCCTACTCCTCCTCTTGCTACTGCTCCTTCTCGTGCTACTAATTTTACAACTGCTCCTGTTATTACTCCTGCTCCTACTCCTACACCTGATCTTGCTACTGATCAAGTTCTTGCTCCTGCTCCTGTTACTACTTTCGAGTTTTCTCGTGCAACTTCTCCTAGTCTTCCTCTTGTTACTGCTACTACTCTAGCTCCTACTCCTGCTCCCTTTCTTGCTACTGGTACTGCACCTGATCATACAACTCCTCCTTCTTCTGCTCCTGCTGTTATTCCTAATTCTGCTACTACTCCTGCGCATGCAATTGCTACTGCTATTGCTCCTTGTCTTACACTTACTCTAGCTACTACTCCTGCTATTGCTCCGGTTACTACTACTATCCTGGTCTTGCTCGTGGTCTTGCTACTACTCCTAATTATACTCCAGCTTCTACTACTGCGAATACTCCTACTACAACTACTGCTTGTTTCCGTGCTTCTGCTACTGCTATTGCTCTTGCTCCTACACCAACTCCTGTTATTTCTCATATTCTTGCTCTTGCTCCTGCTCCTGTTAATTCTCCTAGTCTTGCTCTTGCTTCTGGTCGTGCACCTGCTCTTGCTACTGCTCTTGTTACTGCTATTATCCTTGTCTTTCTCCTTCTACTGCTCCTAATTCTACTCTTGGTTCAACTACTGCGACTACTCCTGCTCCTACTACAACTACTGCTTGAGCTTTGCTTCTACTACTAGTATTGCTCCTGCTCCTACACTTGCTCAAGTTATTTCTCCTACTCTTGTTCCTGTTCTTGCTACTGCTCCTGCTCCTTCTACTACTCCTGATCCTGCTACTGCAACTACTCTTGCTTCTACTCTTGCTACTACTCCTGTTACTGTTCCTACTCTTGCTCGTACTCGTGCTACTAATTCTACTACTGCTACTCCTCCTACTTTGGCTCTTGCAACTACTACTACTCCTGCTCCTACTCCTACACCTGCTCCTGCTATTGCTCTTACTCTTGTTCCAGCTAGTTCTACTACTACTGCTTTGCTCATCCTACTGCTCCTGGTCCTCCCCTGGCTCATGCTACTGCTCATCCTACTACTCCTGCTCTTGCTCTATTATAACTACTACTCTTGTTCTTGCTATTGCACCTGCTTCTGCTAATACTCATGCTATTGCTACTACTACTGCTCCTTTTCTTGCTACCACTACTCTTGCTCTTGTACTGCTAATAATCCTGCTCCTTCTACTACTCCTTCTCCTGCTCCCGTTCCTTCTCCTGCTCCTACTCCGGCTACTGCAACTACTCCTTCTACTGCTCCTGATACTACTTCTGGACCTTCTCCTACTCTTGCTACTGTTGCTCCTGGTCCTGCTACTACTTCTGCTATAGCTACTACTAATGCTAATACTCCTAATACTACTCCTGCTCCTAATACTACTTCTACCACTAATACTACTCCTGTTGAAACTACTACTTCTACCTTTGCTCCTGCTACTGCTCCTGCTCCTGCTTTTCCTCCTGTTCATGCTCGTACTCTTGCTTCTTCTTCTTCTATTACTCCTGCATTTGCTACTGCTCCTACTACCGCTACTGCTCCTGCTACTACTACTGTTCTTGCTCCTACTACTACTACTCTTGCTCTATCTGCTGCTACTGCTCCTGCTCCTACTATAGCTACTGCTCCTAATACTACTCCTGGTCCAGCTCCTAGTACTACTCTTGCTCCTACTCCTACACCTACTCCTGCTATTGCTCTTGCTACATCTACTAGTCCTGCTCCAACTATTACTTGTTGTGTTGCTACTGCTATTGATCCTGCTCTTGCTGTTGTTACTACTACTACTCTTGCTCCTGCTCTTGCTTCTATTCCTATATTTGCAAGTGCTGCTACTAATGCAACTGCTCTTGCTCTAACTACTACAACTCTTGGATCATCTATTGGTACTGCTCCTCCTCATGCTCCTGCTACTACTCCTACAACTGCTCTAACTACTGCTACTATTACCGCTCCTGCTATTACTATCACTCCTGCTACTACTACTGCTTCTACTCCTACCCTTGCTCCTTTTACTGCTACTATTCCTGTTCTTGCTACTGCATTTGCTACTATTACTACTCTTTAACCTACAACAACTACTCTTGCTCTTGGTATGACTTCTGCTCCAGTTCCTGCTCCTGTTTCTACTGCTAATACTTCTACTGCACCTTCTCCTTCTCCTGCTCCTGCCATTGCTACTTGTCCTTCTCCTGCTCATACTACTGCTAGTGCTACTGCTACTGCTCCTGTTTCTGCTCTTGCTCCTGCTACTGCTCCTGTTATTACTCTTGCTACTTCTCGTACTCGTGCTCCTGCTCCTACTAATACTTCTGCTATTTCTACTGCTCGTGCTCTTGCTCCTACTACTACTCCTACTCATGCTACGAATACTACTCCAACTCTTACTCTAACACTTGCTCCTACTACTGCTTTTGCTCTTGCTCCTCTACCTGTTACTACTTCTACTTTTGCTCCTGCTACTGCTCCTGGTCCTCCTCTTGCTCCTACTACTGCTCCTGTTCTTGCTCCTGTTACTGCCACTTCTCCTACTCCTGCTCCATCTTATGTTACTCCTACTTCACCTACTGCTACCCTTCCTCCTGCTACTACTACTACTCTTGCTCCTCCTATTGCAACTACTCTTGCTCCTGCTACTGCAACTACTCTTGCTCTTGTTACTGCTACTACTCTTGCTCCTGCTATTGCTACTACTCTTGCTCCTACTACTACTATTGCTTCTGCTCCTGCTATTGTTTCTGCTCGTGTTCCCACACCTGCTCGTGCTGCTACTCCTTCTTTTACTCCTATTACTGCTACTATCCTGGTCGTGCACCTGCTATTGCGACAACTCCTAATTCTACTCCTGCTTCAACTACTGCTTCTAGTCCTACTCCAACTTCAACTACTACTTGTGCTTCTGCTTCTGCTTCTGCTACTGCTCTTGCTCTTGCTCCTGCTACGACTACTACTGCTACTCCTACTACTGGTCTTGCTACAGTTGTTGTTCTTGCTCCTGCTACAAATACCGCTCCTGCTCCTTGACCTTCTCTTGCTCATGCTAATGCTATTGCTCTTGCTCCTTTTACTTCTACTACTCCTGTTCCTGTTACTACACCTGCTTCTACTACTACTCTTGCTTTTGCTACGGCCACTGCTCTTTCTCCTACTACTACTTCTTGCTCTTTATACTTCTCATTCTCATGCTTTAGCTACTTCTCCTACACCTGATCCTGTTCCTGCTCCTGCTATTACTCCTACTCCTGCTACTGCACTTGTTCCTTCTCCTGCTCCTGTTACTGCTTTGTGTCTTCTCCTGCTCATGCTATGACTATTGCTCCTGCTCTTTGCAATGCTACTACTCCTGCTCTTACCACTGCTACAACTCCTGTTCCTGTTACTACACTTCCTCTTGCTACTACTCTTGCTTTAGCTATTGTTACTGCTACTGCTCTTTCTCCAACAAATACTACTCTTGCTCCTGCTCCTACTATTACTGCTCTGATTCCTACTGTTGCTACAATTCCTGATCCTGCTACTGCACCTTGTCCTTCTCCTGCTCCTTCCACTGCCACTACTCCTTCTCCTTCTCCTGCTACTACTATTGCTCCTGTTGCTTCTCCTACTCTTTCTACTTCTCCAGCTTCTAGTCCTGCTACTACTCCTACTATTGCTCCTGCTAATGCTACTACTCTTTGTCCTGCTACTTCTCATGCTCTTGGTTCTGCTCCTGCTCCTGCTCCTGGTACTACTCTTGCTTCTGCCCTTGCTGCTCTTTCTTCTACTGCTCCTTCTCATGCTACTAATTCTACAACAGCTCCTGCAACTACTCTTGCTCCTACTCCTACACTTGCTCATGCTCCTACTACTGCTCCTACTCCAGCTACAAGTCCTGCTTCTACTCCTGATACTACTCTTGCTACTGTTCCTACTCCTGCTAGTGCTCTTGCTACAATTTCTACTACTGCTACTGCTCGTGCTTTGGCTCCTGTTACTACTCCGACTCCTGCTCATACTCCTACACCTTCTCCTGCTATTGCTCTTACTCTAGCTCCAACTACCACTCCTGCTGCTGTTCCTACTTTTGCTTTGCTCCTACTACTGCTCCTGGTCCTCCCCGTACTCGTGCACCTGGCCCTGCTCTTGCTCTTGTTACTGCTACTGCGCCTGCTCCTGCTACCACTCATGCTTTTGCTATTACTACTGCGTCTTTTCCTACTACTACTACTCTTGCTCCTGTACTGCTCATACTCCTGCTCCTTTTACTGCTCCTTCTCCTGTTCCTACTCCTGCTACTGCAACTGCTTCTACTCCTGCTCCTGCTACTTCTACTAGTTCTTCTCCTACTCCTGCTACTGCTGCTCCTCGTCCTTCTACTCCTACTCCTAATACTACTCCTGCTCCTAATACTACTACTACTACTTCACCTGTTGCTACACCTCCTCCAACTACTACTACAACTCTTGCTCCTAGTACTACTACTACTCTTGCTCCAGCTACTGCTTCTACTCTTGCTCCTGCAACTGCTATTCCTCCTATTCCTACTATTGCTACTGCTTCTGCTCCTGCTATTGCTACTACTATTGTTCCCACACCTGCTCGTGCTACTACTTCTACAATTACTCCTGTTACTACTACTATCCTGGTCGTGCTCATACGACTACTACTACTCCTAATTCTACTCTTGCTTCATCAACTGCTTCTACTCCTACTTCAACTATTGCTTGTGCTTGTGCTTCTGCTACTGCTATTGCTCTTGCTCTTGCTCTTGCTACCACTCCTGCTCCCGCTATTGCTCCAGCTCCTACACCTGCACCTACACTTGCTCCTACTATTTCTCCGATTCTTGCTCCTGCTACGACTACTACTGCTACTCCTACTTCTGGTCTTGCTACAAATGTTGTTCTTGCTCCTGCTACAAATACTGCTTCTGCTCATGGACCTTCTCATGCTCGTGCTAATGCTCTTGCTCTTGCTCCTTTTACTGCTACTACTCATGTTCCTGTTACTACGCCTACTCCTGCTACTACTCTTGCATTTGCTACGACTACTGTTCTTTCCCCTACTACAACTTCTTGCTCGTTTTACTGCTCATGCTCATGCTTTTGCTACTACTCCTACACCGGAGCCTGTTCCTGCTCCTACTACTACTCCTACTCCTGCTGTTGCACTTGCTCCTGTTACTGCTATTGTGTCTTCTTCTGCTCTTGCTACTACTGCAGCTCCTGCTCTTACCACTACTTCTACTCCTGCTCCTGCTCCTACATCTGCTAATGCACCTGCTCCTTCTCCTGCTCCTACTACTACTACAGCTCTTTCTACTGCTCTTGCTACTCTTACTGCTCCTTCTCTTGCTACTTCTACTGCTCCTACTACTGCTCCTACCCTTGCTGATGTTGCTGCTACTACTCCTGTTCCTACTGCTGGACATGAGCAAGATCAATAGCGGGAACAGGTGTAGGAGTAGGAGAAGGAGTAGAAGTAGGACTAGGAGTAGTATTAGGAGCATGACAAGGAGCAATAGCAGAAGTAATAACAGGAGCAGGAGAATGAGTAGGTTCATGGGCAGTAACAAGAGTAGAAGCGGGAGGTAGTAGCAAGAGCCGGAGAAGGAGCCGAAGTAGTAGAAGTAGCAGGACCAGGAGTAGGAGCAGTAGCAGTAGCAAGAGCAGGAGAAGGAACAGTAGCAGTAACAGGAGCAGGAGATGGAGCAGGTACAACAGCAGGAGTAGGAGCAGGAGCAGGAGTAGTAGTGAGAGCAGTAATAGGAGCAATATCAGGAGTAGGAGTAGAAGCAGTAGCAGGAGCAGTAGCAACAGTAGTAGGAGAAAAGGCAGTAGCAGTAGCAAAAGTAGAAGTAATAGCAAGAGCAGGAGCATGAAAACATGTAGGAGCAATAGCAGAAGTAGTTGTAGGAGTAGAACTAGGAGCAGGAATAGTAACAGGAGCAAGAGTAGGAGTAGTAGCAAAAGAAGGAGCAGTAACAATAGAAGATATAGTAACAGAAGCAGGAGCACGAGTAGGAGTAGTAATAAGAGTAGTAGCAGGAGTAAAAGCATGAATAGTAGTAGGAGCAGGAGTAGAAGCAATAGCAGTAGTAGGAGTAGGAGCAGGGGCAGTAGGTGTAGCAGGAGCAAGAGAAGGTGCAGTTGCAATGGCTAGAGCAGGAGAAGGAGAAGGTGCAATAGCAAGTTCAGGAGTAGTAGCAGAATACGAAATAGGAGCAGTAGCAAAGCTGGAGCAGGTGCAGGAGCAAGAGTAGTAGTAGTATAAGAATGAGCAGTAGCAGTAGCAGTAGCAAAAGCAAGAGTAGTAGCATGAGCAGGAGCAAGAAGTAGTAGTATGTGAAAGAGCATTAGCCGTAGCAAAAGCAAGAGTAGTAGCAGGAGTAGGTGCAGTAGATAGAACTGGAGTAGTAGCAGTAACACGAGCAAGAGAAGGAGCAGTAGCACGAGCAAGAGGAGGACCAGGAGAAGTAGCAGTTCAGAAGCAGGAGTAGGAGAAAGAACAACAGTTGTAGTAGGACTAGAAGTAAGAGTAGGTGTAATAGCAATGGCAAGAGCAAGAGTAGGAGAAATAGCAGAAGCAGTAGCAGTTGCAGGAGCAGAAGTAATAGTAGGAGCAAGAGCAATAACAGTAGCAGAAGTAGAAGAACGAGCAGTAGTTGTAGTTGGACCAAGAGAAGTAGCAGGAGAAGGAGTAGAACTAGGATAATAGCAAAAACAAGATCTATAACAGGAGCAGTAGCACGATGATTTGAGGGTTGATAAGATCTAGCTTCAATTGGTAGGAGTTCTTGATGCTCAAGCAATGGCTGAACCGTGAAAATCAAAATGGATTTAAAGCCATTTTTGAACCAAAATCGAAAAGATGGGAAAGAGGAAAGGAGATGGAAGAATTAGTGAATGAATACCACAATCAACCTAGATTGATGGATAAATTCCATTGGGATTCGCCACAAAGGAGCCAAACTCCATTGATAAGAATCAAGGTTTACAAAGCTTCACAAGATATGAACAAAGAGAGGATTTCTCCAAAAACAATTCAATCGATTTTCAATTCAACAAAAGGTTCCTTTAGTGTTTTTACAAAATGTATTTATACTTCCTAACATCAATGACCTAACTGTAGAAAAGCTAAACTATGAGGACCACATAGCAAAGTCCTTGAACCAACTAAAAACCACCAAAACAGCCCCTACACTAAAAATCGACAAAACAGCCCCTAAACTATTTATTTATTACAATTTGAAACATGTGAAAACATTTGGAAGATATGTCTTTAGAAAGCACCAAATTTGAAATCAACATGTCTTTAGCAAAGGCTTCAAGCTTCTTCTTTTTAGACTTAGTTAGAGGTCCATGTCCTAGAGTGTCCTTAGGCTCTTCTTCAAGTTCCTCAACTTTCACAAGCTCTTTATCAACCGAATCTACATCACACGAGCAGGTGTAGGAAGAGGAGCAGTAGAAGTAGTAGGAGCAGAAGCAGTAGTAGTAGCAGGAGTAGGAGTAGGAGTAGTAGCAGTAGCAGGAGCGAGAGAAAGAGCAGTAGCAAAAGCAAGAAAAGGACCAGGTACAATAGCAGGAGCAAAATAAGAAGTAATAGCAGGAGCAGGAGTAGGAGCAGCAGCAGGAGCGAGAGCAAGAGCAATAGCAAGAGCAGGAGGAGGAGTAGGAGTAGGAGTAGTAGTAGGAGTAGTACTAGGAGCAAGACCAGGAGAAATAGCAGAATTAATAGAAGGAGCAGGAGAACGAGTAGGAGCAGGAGCAGTAACAGGAGTAGAAGTAGGAAATAGAAGCACGAGCTGGAGCAGGAGCCGAAGCAGTAGAAGTAGCAGGAACAGGAGTAAGAGCAGTAGCAGTACCAAGAGTAGGAAAAGGAGTAGTAGCAGTAACATGAGAGCAAGTGCAATAGCAGGAGTAGGAGCAGGAGTAGGAGTAGTAGCGAGAGCAGTAATAGGAACAGAATCAGGAGTAGGAGCAAGAGCAGGAGCAGCAACAGTAGCAGAAGCAAGAGTAGTAGTAAGAGAAACAGCAGTAGAAGTATCAAAAGCAAGAGCAGTAGCATGAGCAGGAGCAAGAAGTTGTAGCATGTCCAGTAGTAGTAGCAGATGCAGGAGACGGAACAGGAGCAATAGCAGTAGTGGGAGCAGGAGCAGGAGTTGTAGTGAGAGCAATATTAGGAGCAAGAGCAGCAGCAACAGTAGGAGCAGTAGCAATAGTAGTTGGAAAAGGAGCAGTAGCTGTAGCAAAAGCAGAAGTAATAGTAGGAGCAGGAGCAGGAGAACGTGTATGAGTATTAACCTTTTGATGAGGCTGGAAATGGTTAACTCGTTTCACTATAGTGACTATACGTGTATCGTACACAGGGAGGACTTGGATTAATTCCATTAAGAATTAAGTTGACGAGTTGTTCAAAAACATAACAAGATTTTGAATGGAAAATAAAATAAACACTAGATAAAGAGATAAACAATTAAGATAACAATTCACCTGGGATTGAGTTTCATTACTTCACCTTGTTTCTTTCTATTTTAGTTAAATATTATAAGAAAAGATGCGTACTCAATGTCACAAGTGCAAATCTCTTTGATCACTTGATTCTAAGACACTAGCCTCTAGAGCCCAATCTCTTGGCACTCTAGCTACCAAGTCTTGCATTAAGCAGAGCACAAAAGCAATCATAAGCACTTCCACCTATCTCTAGATTCGAAGGTTTTATGAGAGTTTTTCTCCATATCCATTTATAAACTAGTTTCTCAACTGCGCAGATAAACTAACACATGGAAAACGTGATCAAGCTTAAACCAAGAAAAGAATCACAGAAGAAGAACTCCATTTCATATATAATATAAACTAATAATTGAAAGAAACAAGAGACGAAGTAATTACATTCAATCCCGGTGGAAAGTTTAGCCTAGCAAGGCCATGAACTTCAAGAACAAAACCTAAGAGTATTAGAACTCTGACTAAAGCCTAAAATTTGTGGTTTATTTGTATACAATTCAATATTATTTCTCCTAAGTTCTGAAAGGCTGTATTTATAGGTGTTTTGGGCAGGGGTCTGGCGCTCGAGCGCCCTCCTGGCGCTCGAGCGCTGGTCTGACACGTGATGGTTAATGAGCTTAATTACCTGGTTAATGTGTCTGGTGCTCGAGCCCTGGTGTGGCGCTCAAGCGCCAGGATCATAACTCAGGCAGGGAGGATCCAATGCTCAACGTATTCTGGCGCTCGAGCCCTGGTCTGGCGCTCGAGTGCTAGGCTCATAACTCTGGTAGAAAAGGATGCAATGCTCAGCGGTTATTGGCACTCGAGCCCTGGTGTGGCGCTCGAGCGCCAGAGCATTTACACTGGCAGAAAGGATCCTATGTTCCTCAGCTTCCAGCGCTCGAGCGCTGGCCTCTTATATGCTCCTGTAACTTGACTTTCTTATTTTGCTTCCAAAAACACCTGAAAATACATTTCTAAAGTTAGAAAACTTATTATTACCACTTATTTACTCTTAAACTCACAAAGTAAGGAAAAAGGGTGAAATTATGTATAAAACATGTAATTTCTAGAGAGGATCAGTGCAAATCCTTTATTAAAAAAACACACTAATTTGCACTTATCAAAGTCCCGCCAACCTAAGACTTTGCTTGTCTTCAAGCAATGTATCCTAAAACAATGAAAAACAACAAAAGAAAACATGGCAAGTATGGGTTAGAGCAAAGTGTATCAAACTTCAATCCTTATGATATGCATGGAAAGAGTTAAGAGAAACTTATTATCACCCAATTTACAGAAGCAACGGACCAATTTATGACTTAAGTGCAAAGGAGATTGTAATCAACCATTAACAAAGGTTTACTCTCAAGCCTTACATGGTGTCAATTTCGCTCATTCCTCAATGTCACTTAACTTGAATTTTGTTTTTCATTTGCCATCAAACCATTTCACAAAATCAACACTAAATCCAGAGGTCTTTTCAAAAGGTTGTAATGAGGCTGGGCTACAAAGAATCTTTGTTTTTCTGTTTATGCAAAACGAGTTGGAGAAAATATTTTCATATTTTTACAAGCTTCCCCCCAACCTATTCTACAGAACATGCTCACCACATACTTCCTTTCAAGTGTTTCTGTTTCTTACTTTCCAAGGCACCTTCACTTTTCTTTATTTATTTACTTTTTCTTTTCTTTTCTTTTTCTTTTTCTTTTTCACAAATATACACAAGGATGCCCAAGGATTTTTACTAGAAACACTTGAACATATAAATATTTTTCTCATACATCATTTGAATACCCATTACTTCCCCCTTGAACATATAAATATTTTTCTACAACTCAAAGCTGGGCCAATGAGTAGTGTGAGAGGTGAAGACTAGTCATCCCCCGATGTAGGGCAGCAAATTGCTTGTCGTGGTGATCAAGCCTTGTGCTGATACGGCCCCACAAATCCTCCATATTCCTCGGGGGAACTTGCGATGGTGGTACAGGTGGTGCATTCGGATCCCTGTCCGCACAGTGGTTTCGGAAATACTTCTTATCAATGGGCTCCCGAATCTTCTGGCAACAAACGACTGGAACCCCCGCGTCTTCACATAGACTAGTGATGAGAGACGGGAACGCCAAACTTTGTTTCGTGCCACCCTTGTGCACATTGGCCCATATCATGTCAAAAATAATCCTAGTCGGGTCGACCGTGATGCCGAGAGTTTTGATACACCCAAGGAGATAGCACTCTTCAAGTGGAAGATCAGAGGGATGGGACTTTGGCCGAAGGTTGGCGAGAATAAAGGTCATCCACAATTTGGAGACCACAGTCATGTTGCCCCAGAGAACCTTGTAAGGAACTCCATTTCGAGACGTCTCCACAATCCTCCGGTCCTCATAGCAAATTTGCTCCAAAGTTGTTTTGAGGTCCAAATCCCCTTGATTCCACATTCTCATGAAGTCATCAACCACCCCTTCACTTCTCTCATAGGCTGAGATAGGTGAAATGACTCCTCCGCCGATCTTCTCATTAATCCAGTCGGCATCATATGGTACCCGTAACCCGCGGACAGTGGACACCTTCTCGCGGGTCTTTGTGTCTTTACCCCCAAAGGCATTGGCATAAAACTCCTTCACGATCTCCGGGTCGAACTTCTCCGGGAGCGATGCAATAGACCACCAGTTGCGGAGAGTGAGCATGCCGGTGAACTCTTGGCATTCTCCATCCCGCAACTCAACTCTATGCTCAGCTATGAAGTTCCAGTCATCAATGACCTGGAACCATTCAGCCCTCTCCCGATCAACGAACCGTTGGGGGTGGTTAGAACCACTGCCCTAGGATGAGGAACCTCCTCTTCTCCTTTGGGGGCCTTCCTTCCTTTTCCTGGAAGCACGTTCGGTCTCATGAGCGGGTGCCTTTCATCGGTTCCTGTAGAAATTATTTACAAACACCAAAATTAGCAACTATACAATCAAACCATCATCATCATTATTCACAAATACAATGTTCATTTGGGTTTCAAAAATGGACTAATTTCACTAAAATACTCATATGGTAATTTATGCACAGACTTCAAACAGATAAATATGTCGAACATGGTTCAGAATGACAACACAAAGTATCTATTATTTCATAAAGAAATGAGTAAATTTTAGTATTACACAAGCCCTTTATCAGAAAACCCAAATGTTCAATGTATTCAAAGAATAATATCAGAATAAACTCATTTTCATGTTCATGTTAATGGACCCTTTTATCAGAATCAGAGAAACAAAACAACACAAATATATATGAACCATGAACAATGCAAGTTGTTACTTGAACATGAAGATGATGATGATTAAGAAATTGACACAAACTTGGAGAATTTGATGATTTTTGGAAGATTTTGAGAGAGAAAACGAGATGAATTGCGTAAACAGAGAAGAGAAAAAGGGATTTTGTGAAAAGAAAACTGCCACTGCGCCGTTTTTAAAGCCAACGCGTGACTAGCGCTCGAGCGGTAGTGCATTGATGAGCAGATCAACCGTTTCGCTTTTCTGGCGCTCGAGTGCCAACCCAAAATGCATAGCAGTGAAGAAAACCTTTCAGCTGTCTCTGGCGCATGAGCGCTGATATTGGCGCTCAAGTGCCAACATCTGACTCAAAATTTTTGAATATAGCGCCAGTTAAATGCTACTGGCGCTTGAGCGCTAGGTCCAAAAACTGGACAGTGAAGAAGCCTGCTTCAAGTGCTCAAATTTTCAACTTTCTCACAAAAATTCTCTCAAAATTCATAAATTTATTTATTCTATTTACACAAAACACACAAAATTGGGTTGCCTCCCAATCAGCGCTTGTTTAACGTCATTAGCTCAACGCCTGTAGCATGGTTATGCTTCCTTTAAATCCATTATGGTGGTGAGCCGCTCGACGTAACCACCAAGGTACAACTTTAATCTCTGACCATTTACTACCCAACTTTCATTTTTCACTGGGTCTTCAATTTCCACAGCTCCATAAGGCCTTACTTCCTTAACCCTAAAGGGTCCGGACCACTTGGACTTTAATTTTCCCAGGAATAATTTTACTCTAGAATTAAAGAGTAAAACATATTGCCCAGGACTGAAAACCTTTTTGACCAACATTTTATCATTATACAACTTCATTCTTTCTTTGTATATCCTTGAAGACTCATAAGCTTGGAGTCTCAATTCTTCCAATTCGTGAAGTTGTATTTTTCGTTTTTCACCAGCAGTTGTTTGGTCAAAATTAAAATACTTTAAAGCCTAATATGCCTTATGTTCTAATTCGACCGGTAAGTGACCGGACTTCCCATAGACTAACTGAAAAGGAGTAAATCCTATGGGAGCTTTAAAAGCTGTCTGGTACGCCCGCACAACATCATCCAGTTTAATGGCCCAATCTTTCCTTGAAATACTAACGGTCTTTTCCAGAATTTGCTTGGTTTCTCTGTTCGAGACTTCAGCTTGACCATTAGTTTGGGGATGGGGATGGTATGGACTAGCAATTTTATGTCTCACCCCATAATGTTCCAGGACTTTCTTTAATTGGGAGTTGCAATAGTGCGAACCTCCATCACTGATGAGTACTCTCGGGGAACCAAACCTTGAGAATATATTCTTTCTCAAGAATGTCACTACTGTCTTCGTATCAGCTCTTGCACAAGGAACTGCATCTACCAATTTTGAAACATAGTCCACTCCCACCAATATATATTCATTGGTGAAAGAGGGTGGAAATGGACCAACAAAATCAATTCCCCAGCAATCAAAAACCTCTACCTCCTGCGTAATTGTCAGAGACATCTCATTCCTTCTTGTCACTCCTCCGGTTCTTTCACACTTATCACACTGCTTCACATAGATGTGAGCATCTTTGAAGATTGTCGACCAATAGAAACCGGACTGCAATATTTTGGCTGCAGTGCGTTCCCCATTAAAATGTCCCCCATAGGGTGAATTGTGACAATGCCACAATATGCTTTTGGATTCTCCACGGGAAACACACTGTCTCAGAAGACCATCTCCTCCAATTTTAAATAGGTAAGGATCATCCCAAATGAAGTAAGAATAGTCCTTTAAGAACTTCCTTTTTTGTTGCCAAGAAAATCCATCCGGAATGATTCCTGCTGCTTTATAATTTGCCATATCAGCAAACCATGGCCTTTCTTGAATTAGAACCAATCGTTCATCCGGGAATTCCTCGACAATCTCTTATGTTTCGTTGGTCCCCTCTGTGTTATAAAGTCAGGAAAGATGATCAGCCACAAATTTTTCGCATCCCTTTTTATCGTTGATGACTAGATTGAATTCCTGCAGCAAGAGAATCCAACGAAGTAATCTTAGCTTCGACTCTTTCTTAGTCACCAAGTATTTTATGGCTGCACGGTCAGTATAGACAATTACTCTTGACCCTATAAGATAAGATCTAAATTTTTCCAACCCATATACAATCGCTAGTAATTCTTTTTCTGTAGTTGCATAGTTCACCTGTGCATCATTAAGTACTCTACTAGCGTAATGTATTGGATGAAAAATTTTGTCTTTTCTTTGGCCTAATACGGCACCAACAGCATAGTCACTCGCATCGCAGTTAAGCTCAAAGTCCAAATTCCAATTTTGAGCAACTATGATTGGGGCCATAATCAGTTTTTCCTTCAGTTTTTCAAATACCTCCAAGCACTTAGCATCAAAATTGAAATCCACATCTTTTACCAAAAGATTACTTAGTGGCTTGGCAATCTTGGAGAAGTCTTTAATAAATCTCCGATAAAAACCGACATGTCCTAGGAAACTCCGTATTCCTTTAACATTCACCGGTGGTGGAAGTTTTTCAATGACTTCCACTTTTGCTTTGTCAACCTCGATCCCTCTAGACGAGATCTTATGACCAAGCACCACCCCTTCTTCTACCATGAAATGGCACTTCTCCCAGTTAAGTACTAGATATGTTTGAACACATCTTCCTAGCACAATATTCAGATTGTTCAAACATTCTTCAAAATTTTTCCCAAAGACAGAAAAGTCATCCATGAAAACCTCGATACATTTCTCAACCAAATCCGAAAAAAGGCGAGCATGCATCTTTGAAAGGTTGCAGGCGCGTTACACAGTCCAAACGGCATACGCTTATAAGCAAATACTCCAAATGGACATGCGAAGGCTGTCTTTTCTTGATCTTCTAGGTTTACCAAAATTTGGTTATACCCAGAATATCCATCCAATAAATAGTAATATGCCTGGCCAGCTAGTCTCTCAAGCATTTGATCCATAAAAGGCAAAGGAAAATGATATTTCCTGGTGGCTTGATTTAATCTTCTATAATCAATGCACATACGCCACCCGGTCACTGTCCTTGTAGGAATTAATTCATTTTTTTCGTTCTCAATGACCGTCATTCCCCCCTTGTTTGGAACCACTTGAACTGGACTTACCCACTCACTATCGGAGATGGGATAAATCATACCAGCTTCAAGTAACTTGAGTACTTCTTTTCTCACTACTTCTTTCATTGTCGAGTTTAATCGCCTTTGAGGCTGGGCAACAGGTTTAAAATCCTCTTCCATATATATCTTGTGCATACAGAAAGAAGGACTTATTCCTTTAAGATCTGTTAGTGCCCATCTGATTGCCCCTTCATTGGCTTTTAAAACCTCCAACAGTTGTGCCTCTTGGTCAGAAGATAGTGAACTATTAATTATTACTGGCTTGCTTCCCCCTTCATCTAAAAATGCATATTTCAGATGGGACGGCAACACTTTTAGTTCTAACTTATTTTTTTCTGACTTTTCCTCCTTGGATAAGTCTTCCGGGATAAATGTTATCATGGGGTCCTCTTTCAGAGTATCTAGGTCCCACAAACATTTGTCAATTTCGACTTCCTCCAAGTCATATAATTTTGCACGAGACTGCACTAGAGCTTTTTCTAAAGGGCTAGCACTATACAATTCTTGCTTCCCTAATAGATGTGCCTCTTCCATGACATCCACCTTAAAGGCTGACTATTTTTCCTTTGGGTGTTTCATGGCTTCCAACACATCAAACTTTACCTCATCATCCTCAACTCGTACCTTGAGTTGTACATTATCCACGTCAATTATGACTCTTGCCGTTTTCATGAAAGGTCGCCCTAGAATTAAAAGCACCTCCAAGTCTTCCTCTATATCCATAATGACAAAGTCAACCGGGAAGACAAATTTATCAACCTTCACTAAAACATCCTCCACTACTCCATACGGGAATTTTAATGACCTACCCGCCAGTTGGAGGGTCATTCTAGTAGTAAGTGTAGGAGGTGGAGCACCAGAAACAATAGCAGCAGTAGCTAGAGCAGGAGCAATAACAGATGCATTAGCAGAAGCACGAGCAGTAGTGGTAGTAGGAGTAGAAGCAGTAGCAGTAGTAGTAGCAGGAGCAGAAGCAGGAGAAGTAGATGGAAAAGGAGCAGGAGTAGTAGGAGTAACAGGAGCAAGAGCAAGAGCCATAGTAAGAGCATGTGTAGGAGTACGAGCAGGAGTAGTAGTAGGAGTTAGAGAAGGAGTAGTAGCAGGAGCAAGAGCAGGAGCAGTAGCTTTAGCACAAGTAGTACTAGGAGAAGGAGCAGGACCACGAGAAGGATCAATAGAAGGAGTAATAGCAGGAGTAGAAGTAGTTGAAGTACCAGGACTATGAGCAGTAGCAAGAGCTTGAGTGGGGGCAGTTGCAGTGGCAGGAGCAGCAGAAAGAGAAGGTGTAGTAGCAGGATCAGAAGTAATAACAGGAGTAGCAATAGGAGCAGTAGCAGTAGCAGGAGCAATTGTATTAGCAGAAGCAGAAGTAGGAGGAGAAAGAGCAGTACTTGCTGCAAAAGCTAGAGTAGTCGCAGGGGAAGGTGCAGTAGCAGGAACAAGAGTAGTAGTAGTAACAAGAGCAAGAGCAGGACCAGAAACAGTAGTACTAGTAGCAGCGGTTGTAGTAGACGTAGTAGGAGCAATAGTTGGAGTAGTAGCAAGAGTAGGAGCAGGAGGAATAGCAGTATTAGAAACAAGAGTAGTGGTATCATGAGAAAGAGCAGCAGCAGCAGAAGGACTAATAGAAAATGCTTCAGTAGTAGTAGGAGCAGAAGTAGAAGAAGTAGCAGTAACAGGAGTAAGAGTAGGATCAATAGCTGAAGTAGGAATAGTAGTAAGATCAAGAGCAGGAGCAGGAGCAGTAGCAAGAATGTCAACAGGGGCAATAGCAGTGGCAGGAGCAGAAGAAGAAGAAGGTGCAGGTGCAGTAGCATGACCAGGAGTAGTAGTTACTGCAAAAGCTAGAGTAGTCGAAGGGGAAGGTGCAGTAGCTGGAACAAGAGTATTAGTAGTAACAGGAGCAGGAGCAGGACTAGAAGCAATAGTACTAACAGGAGCAGTTGTAGTAGACGTAGTAGGAGCAGTAGTAGGTGTAGTAGCTAGAGTAGGAGCAGGAGCAATAGCAGTATTAGGAGCAAGAGCAGTGGTAGCAAGAGCAAGAGCAGTAGCAGCAGAAGGACCAATAGAAAATGTTGGAGTAGTAGCAAGAGCAGGAGTAGAAGTAGTAGCAGTAACAGGAGTAAGAGCAGGATTAGTAGCAGTTGTAGGAGCAGGAGCAGTTGTAGAAGCAAGAGCAGTAGAAGGAGCAGTAGTAGAACCAAGAGCAAGAGCAATAGCAGGAGAATGTGTAGGAGTTCGAGCAGGAGTAGTTGCAGGAGCACAAGTAGTAGTAGTAGCAGGAGCAAGAGTAGCAGGAGCAAGAGTAGTAGCAGGAGCAGGAGCAAGACCATGAATTGGAGTTGTAGTAGGAGTAACAGCAGGAGCAGGAGTAGGAGTAGTAGTAGGAGCAAGAGAAGGAGCCGAAGTAGTAGCAAGAGCATAAACTGGGGCAATAGTAGTGGTAGGAGCAGAAGAAAGAGAAGGTTCAGGTGTAGTAGTTGCTGCACGAATAGGAGCAGTAGCAGGGTCAGGAACAGGAGCAGAAGTAGGATCAAGAATAGTAATAGGAGGATAAAGAGCAATAGTAGTAGCAAAAGCAAGAGTAGTATCAAAAGCAGGTGCAGTCGCAGGAACAAGAGTAATAGTAGTAACAGGAGCAAAAGCAATAGCAGAAGCAGTTGTGCTAGCAAAAGTAGAAGGAGTAGTAGTAGCAGGAGTAGGAGTAGTAGCAGTAGCAGGAGCAAGAGGAGGAGCAGTAGCAAGTGGAGTTGTAGGATCTGGTAGAGTAGCAGGGATTGCAGCAGGAGCCAGACTAGTAGTAGTAAGTAGAGAATGAGCAGGAGCAGTAGCAAGAGCAAGAGAAAACAAGGAACAATAGCAGGAGCAAAGGCAGAAGCAATAGCCGGAGCAGGAGTAGGAGCAGTAGCAGGAGCAACAATAAGAGCAATAGCAAGAGCATGTGTAAGAGTAGGAGCAAGAGTTGTATAAGAGTAGGACTAGTACTAGGAGCAAGACAAGGAGCAATAGTAGAAGTAATAACAGGAGCAGAAAAATGAGTAGGAGCAGGAACAATAACAGGAGTATAAGCAGGAAATAGTAGCAAGAGCCGGAGCAACAGCCGAAGCAGTAGAAGAAGCAGGAGCATGAGTAGGAGCAGTAGCAGTAGAAGGAGCAGGAGTAGGAGCAGTAGCAGTAGCAAGAGTAAGAGAAGGAGCAATAACAGTAGCAGGTGTAGGAGAAGCAACAGGAGCAATAGCAAGAGTAGGAGCAGGGGCAGGAATAGTAGTGAGAGCAGTAATAGGAGCAGTATCAGGAGCAAGAGCAGGAGCAGTAACAGGAGCAGTAGCAATAATAGTAGGAGAAAAGGCAGTAGCTATAGCAAAAGCAGAAGTAATAGCAGGAGCTGGAGTAGGAGAACATGTAGGAGCAGTAGCGGAAGTAGTTGCAGGAGTAGAACTTGGAGCAGGAGTAGTAACAGGAGCAAGAATAGGAGTAGTAGCAAAAGCAGGAGCAGTAACAGTAGAGGATGTAGTAACAGAAGCAGGTGGAGGAGCAAGAGTAGTGGTAGTACGAGAAAGAGCAGTAGCAGTAGCAAAAGAAAGAGTAGTACCAGGAGCAAGTGCAGTAGCAGTAACAGAAGTAGTAGGTATAAGAGGAGCAAGAGTAGGAGCAGAAGCAGTAGTAGTAGCAGGTGCGATAGTAGTAGCAGTAGTAGGAGTTGTAGACGGACAAGAGCAGTAGCAGTGGTAGGAGCAAGAGTAGTAATAGGAGGAGTAAAAGTAGTAGCAAAAGCAGGAGCAGTAGCAAATGCTCGAGCAGTATCAAATGCTTTAGTAGTAGCAGGAGCAGGAGTAGTTGCAGTAACAGGAGAAAGAGCAGGAGCAGTAGCAATAGTAGGAGATAAGCAGAAGTAGTAGCAGGAGCAATATTAGTAGTAGTTGTAGGAGCAAGAGCAAGAGCAAGAGCAATGGGAGTAGTACGTGTAGGAGTAGGAGTAGGAGTAGGAGTAGTGGCCAAAGCAGGAGTAGGAGTAGTATTAGGAGCAGTAGTAGTAGTAGCAGAAGTAGTAGCAGGAGGAGGAACAAGAGCAGGAGAGGGAGCAGAAGTAGGAGTAGTAGCAAGAGTAGGAGCAGGAGCATGAGTAGTAGGAGAAGCAACAGCAGGAGCTGTAGTAGTAGTAGGAGCAGGAGAAGTAGTAGTAGCAGTAGCAGGAGCAGGAGTAGGGGCAGAAATAGTAGCAACAGTATATGGAGTAGTAGAAGCAGCCGAAGCAGGATTAGTAACAAGAGCAGGAGTCAGAGTAGTAGCAGTAAAAGTAGCAAGAGCAGGAGCAGAAGCAGGAGAAGTAGCATTAGCAATAGCAAGAGAAGGCGTAGGTTTAGTAACAGGAGAAGGAGCAGGAGCAGAAGCAGTGGCAATAACAGCAGTAAGAGCAGGAGCAGGAGCAGTAGCCGGAGACGGAGCAAGAATTGTAACAGGAGCACGAGTAGGAGTAGTAGCCGGAGTAGTAGCAGGAGTAGAAGTAGGACTAGTAGCAGAAGCAAGTGTAGTAGCAGGAGCAGGAACAGGGGAAATAGCAGTAGCAGGAGCTGGAGAAGGAGTAGTAGCAATGGTAGGAGAAGGAGCTGGAGTAGTAGCAGTAACAAAGGCAAGGGCAGGAGTAGTAGCATGGCCTAGAGGAGGACCAGGAGCAGTAATAGGAGCAAAGCAGAAGTAGCATTAGGAGCAGGAGCAGGAGCAAAAGCAATAGCAGCAGCAGGTTTTGGAGTAGGAGTCGGGGTAGTAGTAGAAGCAAGAGCAGCAGTGGTATTAGAAGCAAGAGCAGAAGCAGTAGCAGTAGTAGTAGTAGCAGGAGCTAGAGCATGAGTAAGAGTAGCAGCAGTAGCTGGAGCAGGAGAAATAGCAAATGTAGTAGCATTAGTAGTAATAGGAGAAGAAGCAGGAGAAGTAGAGCAACAGTAGGAGCAGTTATAGGAGCACGAGTAGGAGTAGTAGCTGGAGCTAGAATGGGAGTAGCAGTAGGAGCAAGAGCAGAAATAGTGGCTGTAGGAGAATTAGTACCAGGAGTAGGACCAGTACCATGAGTAGGAGCAGTAGAAAGAATAATAGCAGGAGCAGAATCAATAGTAGTGTCAGGAGCAGAAGCAAGAGTAGGAGCAGTAGCAAGAGCTGGAGCAGGGGCAGCAATGGCAGGAGCAGGAGAAGTTGTAGTAGCAGCATCAGGAGTAACAGCAGGAGCAGGAACAGGAGCAGGAGCAGAAGTAGGAGCAAAAGTAGTAGTAGGAGGAGAAAGCGTAGTAATAGTTGCAAAGCAAGAGTCGTTGCAAGGGCAGGTGTAGTAGTAGGAACAAGAGTAGTAATAGTAACAGGAGCAAGAGCAGGAGCAGAAGCAGCAGTACTAGCAGGAGTGGTAGTAGTAGCAGTAGTAGGAGCAGTAGTAGGAGTAGTAGCAGGAGTAGGAGCAGGTGTAGTAGCAGTAGTAGGAGTAGCTGGAGCAAGAGCAGTAGCAGCAGGACCAATAGCAAATGCGGGAGTAGTAGCCGGAGTAGGAGTAGAAGTAGTAGCAGTAACAGGAGTAAGAGTAGCATCATTAGCAGTTGCATGAGCAGGAGCAGTTCAAGTAGCAAGAGCAGTAGAAGGAGCAGTAGCAGCAACAAGAGCAATAACAGTAGCAAGTGTAGGAGTTTCCGCATGAGTAGTTGCAAGAGCATGAGTAGGAGTAGTAGCAAGAGCAAGAGTAGCAGCAGTAGCAGTAGCAGAAGTAGTAGCAGGAGCAAGACAACGAGTTGGAGCAGTAGCAGGAGTAACAGCATGAGTAGAAGCAGGAGTAGTAGTAGGAGCAAGAGCAGGAGCAGGAGGAGTAGCAAGAGTGGCAGTAGGGGCAATAGAAGTGGCTGGAGCAGGAGAAGGAAAAGGTGCAAGAGCAGGACCAGGAGTAGTAGCAGGTGCAGGAACAAGAGCAGTAGTAGGAGCAAGAATAGTAGTAGGAGGAGAAAGAGCAATAGTAGTAGCAAAAGCAAGAGTAGTAGCACGAGAAGGTGCATTCGTAGGAACAGGAGTATTAGTAGTAATAGGAGCAAGAGCAGTAGCAGAAGCTGTTGTACTAGCAAGAGCAATAGTAGTAGCAGTAGTAGGAGCATTAGTAGGAGTAGAAGCAGGGGCAGGAACAGTAGCAGTAGCAGGAGCAAGAGGTGTAGTAGAAGGAGCAAGAGCAGCAGCACTAGTAGGAGTAGTAGGAAATCACGGAATAGTAGCAGTAACAGGAGTAAGAGCAGGAGCAGTAGCAGTTGCAGGAGTAAGAGCAGGAGAAGTTGCGGTTGGAAGAGTAGGAGAAGGAGCAAATGCAGTAGCAGGAGCAGGAGAAAGAGCAAAAGTAGTAGTAGTAACAGGAGCAAGAGCAGAAGTAGTAGCATGACCAAGAGGAGGACCATGAGCAGAAGCAGGAGCAAAGCAGAAGTAGTAACAAGAGTAGGGAGTTGGAGTAACAAGAGCAAGGGCAATAGCAATAGCAGGAGCAGGTGTAGGAACAATAGCCAGAGCAGGAGCAGGGGTAGTAGCAACGGCAGGAGTAGGAGAAGGAGAAGGTGTAGTAGTAGGAGCAGGAGCTAGAATAGGAGTAGTAGAAGGAGTAAGAGCAGGAGCAGTAGCTGTAGTAGAAGTAGTAGAAGGAGCAGGAGCAGGACCACGAGTAAGAGCAGTAGAAGGAGTAATAGCAGGAGAAGAAGCAGTTGAAGTACCAGGAGCAGGAGCAGTAGCAAGAGCTGGTGCAAGGGCAGTTGCAGTGGCACGAGGAGGAAAAGGAGAAGGTGCAGTACCAGGATCAGGAGTAATAACAGGAGCAGGAACAGGAGCATGAGAAGGAGTAGAAGTAGGAGTAAAAGTAGTAGTAGGAGAAGAAAGAGCAGTAGTAGGTACAAAAGCAAGGGTAGTCACAGGGGCAGGTGCAGTAGCAGGAACAAGAGTAGTAGTAGTAACAGGAGCAACAGTAGGAGAAGAAGCAGTAGTACTAGCAGGAGCGGTAGTAGTAGCAGTAGTAGGAGCAAGAGTAGTGGTAGCAGGAGAAAGAGCAGCATTAGCATAAGGACCAATAGAAAATGCAAGAGTAGGAGCAGTTGCAGTAGCAAGAGCAGTAAAAGGAGCAGTAGCAGAAGAAAGAGCAAGAGCAATAATAGGAGCATGGGTAGGAGTTCAAGCAGGAGTAGTTGCACGAGCAGGAGGAGGAATAGTAGCAAGAGCAGGAGCAAGATCACGAGTTGGAGTAATAGTAGGAGTAATCGCAGGAATAGAAGCAGGAGTAATATTAGGAGCAAGAGCAGGAGCAGGAGCAGTTGCAAGAGAAGCAAGGGCAATAGCAGTGGCAAGAGCAGGATAAGGAGAAGGTGTAGGTGCAGTAGAAGGACCAGGAGTATTAGTTTCTGCAAGAACAGGAGCAGTAACAGGATCAGAAGGAATAACAGGAGCAGGAGCAGAAGCAGAAGTAAGAATAGTAGTATGAGGAGAAAGAGCAATAAAAGTAGCAAAAGCAAGAGTAGTAGCACGAGCAGGTGCAGTCGCAGGAACGTGAGTAGTAGTAGTAATAGGAGCAAGAGCAGTAGCAAAAGCAGTTGTACTAGCAGGAGCAGAAGCAGTAGCAGGAGCAGGAGTAGTAGCAGTAATAGGAGCAAGAGCAGGAGTAGTAGCAAGAGTAGTTGTAGGAGCAGGTATAGTAGCAGGAGTAGGAGCAGGAACCAGAGTAGTAGTAGTAACAAGAGAAAGAGCAGGAGCAGTAGCAAGTGCAAGAGGAGGACCAGGAATAATAGCAGGAGCAAATGCAGAAATAATAGCAAGAGCAGGAGTAGGAGCAGTAGCAGGAGTAAGAGCAATAGCAGGAGCAAGTGTAGGAGTAGGAGCAGGAGTAGTAATAGGACTATGAGTAGTATTAGGAGCAAGACAAGGAGCAATAGCAGAAGTAATAGCAGGAGACGGAGAACGAGTAGGTTCAGGAGCAGTAACAGCAGTAGAAGCAGGAGGTAGTAGCAAGAGCCAGAGAAGGAGCTCAAGCAGTAGAAGTAGCAAGAACAAGAGTAGGAGCAGTAGCAGTAAGAATAGCAGGAGAAGGAACAGTAGCACTTAGAAATGAATAAAATCAAAAAAAGTGCTTTCTTGCTTAGTTAGTTGTAGTTTCTTTGAAATTGATGAATTTTGATCTTGATTTTTGTTTGATTATGTTCATGTAGGAATAAATCATGGAGAAGTTTTGTTTTTAGAAGATTGGACTTGAAGAATGAAGAAAGTTGAAGAAAGGAGGTTAGAAAACACTAAGAAGATGTCACAAGCTGTCAAGCCTAATCCTGTGGGCACACCCTCCCAACCTGTGCGCACCTTAAATGGTCCTGGAAGGTGCTGCCTCATCTTGTGCGCACACCTCTAGGACATGTGCGCACAAGCTATGTGCAGGGGCAGTTTTAAGTAGTGCGAAACATAACAGTTTTTGGGACTTTTGGGTGCGATTTTCTCTCATTTTCTCACCTTTTCCCCTCATCTTTGTGGAGGAACTGGGAAGATCCTTGGAGTTCTTGGTGATTCTTAGTTTCTTCATGATGATTTCCTTCATCTCCTTTTCCATTTCTTCTTCTATCTCCATGTTTGGCTAGTTTCTAGGTTAGGAGGAGATTGGTGATTTTGATCCCAAACCTTATGTAATCTGAATTCTTGTGGTTAATTCTTGTTCCTATGATTCTAATTGAGTAATTGCTTCTATGCTTAATGCTCTTTCTCTATTGATTATGCTCAATTGTTGAATTGCTTCCGATGTTGAATGCTCACTTGAAATTGATCAATGAAAATCTTATTTTGATGCAATTGTGAATCGGAAAATTGATAGTTGTGTTAGAATTGAAGTAGATTACCATAATCTTGCATGTGCTTAGGGATAAGACTTGTAGGTTGTGAGGTCTTGATGAATTTACTCTTTCTCTTATTTCAATTAAAATTGTTCTAATGGATTAGGGAATTTGATTAGAAGCAAAGGGATTAATGATCTAGGAATAGACTTAATCTATAGATTGGTAAATTCTGCCTTCAATTAGGATTTGTGAACTTGAATTGACCTTAGAATTAGGATGCATAAGGGAAGGATCAAATGAATCAAATCTCCTAGCTCTCTTCTCAATTAGTTGCCCCATTTTCTAGCTAGTTATTGTAATTTCTCTGTTTTTGTGTAAAATTCTTCTAGGATACACTATTCTCTATGCACTATGTTTGTCCAAATAGCAAAAGTCTTGGGAATTCGATAGTCTATCGCATAGTCCCTGTGGATACGACAACCCCTATTCTCCCTTTTCTATCTAAACTTGACTAGTGCACTTGCTAATGTGGCAATCAAGCTACCAAGTTTATGGCGCCGTTGCCGGGGACTATTGATTAGATATCAATAGTTCCAAAGGCAATTGCTAATTTGGACACTTCACTTCATTGTCTATACTCATTTTTTTTATGTTTTTGTGTTTTTCTTTTCCATCTTTCATTATTGTCATATATTGGCCTGTTTTTGTGTGCACTAACCTCTTTGTGAAGCTTGCATGCGCAACAAGAGGATAGAATTTGAGCTTGACTTTGAATTGGAAAGAACGATAGGGAAGAACCAGAAGCAAACTAAGGCCAATAAAGACAAGTTCAAGGCACATAGAAAGAAGGCAACTCATGAGCAAGCCACTACTTCTCAACTAGCAAGGGTTGGGGAAGAGTAACCAACCCTAGAACAAGAGCAAGTGGTTTTGACTCAAGAAGCAAAGATGGAGAATAGACCACCTCAAAGGGGGATGACTTTGGAAGATCTCACCGCTCCTCACCTTGATGTATGCGGTTCTTGCATAAATCCTCCTACTATAGCTGCAAATAGCTTTGAGATCAAACCGGCACTCACACAACTAGTAAGGGGAGACGAATTTGGAGGGAGAAAAGAGGAGGATCCAAACCTCCACATATACAAATTCCTCCAAATTTGTGGCACCATCAAGATAAATTGAGTGACCGATGTAGCAATCCGTTTGAGACTCTTTCCTTTTTCTTTGAAGGATGAAGCTCTAGATTGGCTCCAAAGCCAACCAACCGGGAGCATTACTACATGGGAAGCTCTAGTATCCAAGTTCTTGGCTCAATTCTTTCCCCCATCAAAGTATGACCAATATAGAGCGGAGATATCTTTCTTCAAGCAAAGAGATGGTGAATCTTTTGCTACTGCTGGGAAGAAATTCAAGACACTCCTCCGAAAGTTCCCGCCCCATGGATTCACCGATCTCCAAAAAATTCACATCTTCTATAATGGGCTGAACCGGAATATGAGAAGTTTGTTAAATGCATCCGCCAGTGGCTCAATTAGAAAGAAGGAAGCGGAAGAAGTAAGAGAAATGATAGAGATTATGGCACATGAGGATGAGGCATCGAATAATGTGTTTGTTGGAAGAGGAGGAATCATGGAGCTTAGGGTACATGATGCAACCTTAGCTCAAAACAAGCTACTTACTCAACAAATTGAAGCTCTCACAAAGCAACTCCAAAAAGTGCAAGTTGGAGCCATTCAAGCCCCCCAACTCCAATGTGACTTTTGTGGTGGTAACCACCAAAATGGTCATTGTGCTACTAATGGAGGTGGGAGTGGAGAGCAAGTTAACTACATGGATAATGGCCAAAAGAACCTCCCCTTTCCTTAACAAAACACATACCATCCCAACTTAATAAATTATCCAAATTTGTCATACAAAAGCAATAACTATCTCCAACCCGACCAACCCACCTACAATAAACAATTCACCCAATCCTCTTCCACCCAAAAACAACCATTTAACACATCTTCCTCATACAACCAAACCACCTCTACCCAACCTCCCAATCCTCAAGAAACCATTCAAACCTCCCAAGGTGTCTCTCCTAATCTTGAGAATATCTTGTTGGCTTTCATGCAAAGAATGGATACCTATATTCAAGAGACTTCTTCCACATTGAAGAACCATGATGCTTCCATCAGGAATTTGGAAACTCAAATGGGCCAAATTCTAAGCAATTAACCGAGAGGCCAAAAGGGACATTCCCATGTGACACTATATTGAATCCAAGGGAGCAATGCAATGCTATACCACTAAGGAGTGGAAAAGTGGTATCGCCTCCTTCTCCCCTAAAAATTTTTGAATTTGAAAAGGAGGATGAGCCACAAATGGAGTCTAGTGCGCATGATGGCAAGGAAGATACTTCTAGTGGGGTGCATAATGATGAAGGGGGACCCAAACGCAAACCAAGTGACATTGAGATTTCCCCCAAAGAAGACAAGAAAACAAATCCTAGAAGATGGGGTCAAGCATGAGAATGTCACTCCTTATGAGATTTCAAGACTTCCATTTCCACAAAGGGTGCAAGGGCAAGATAAGGAGAAGCAATTCTCTAAGTTCCTTGATGTGTTTAGGAGCTTGACGATCAACATACCTTTTGCGGAAGCCCTTGAACAAATGCCTTTCTACACCAAATTCATGAAGGAGCTCCCTTTGGGCCATCGAACACATGTTAGGCACAAATAGTACTTCTTAGTCACTACTTCACCAGAATGGGCCTCTTTGGGCCACAAGGCACTTAATATGCCCAAATGGAACTTCTCAGTGATAACTTGACCCCGAGTAGGCCTCTTTGGGCAACTAGACGGCTACCAGGCTCAAGTGGCACTTCTTAGTTATAACTTGACCTTAAAAGGCTTCTGTGGGCTACTAGACACCTATAAGGCCTAAATAGTACAACTTATGGATAACTTGGCCCAAGTAGGCCTCTTTAGGCGTTTGAACACATGATAGACCCAAATGGTACTTCTTAGGGATAACGTGACCCGAATAGGCCTGTTTAGTCCACTAGACACCTATCAGGCCCAAATGGTACTTCTTAGAGATTACTTGACCGGAATAGGCCTCTGTGGGTCACTAGACTACAATGAGGTCCAATTGGTACTTCATAGTGATAACTTGACTTTAATAGGCCTCTTACGACCACTAGACACCTACAAGCCCAAAATTATACTTCTTACGGATAACTTGACCCAAGTAGGCCTATTTGGGCAACTAGACACCAATCAGGTTCAAATGGTACTTCTTAGTCATAAGTTGACCCGCATAGGCCTCTTTGGGACACTAGACACCTATCAGGATCAAATGGTACTTCTTAGTGATAACTTGACCTTAATAGGCCTCTTTGGGCCAATAGAAACCTATCAAGCCCGAATAGTACTTCTTAGGGATAACTTGACACGAATTGGCCTCTTTTGGCCACTAGACACCTATGAGGTCCAATTGGCACTTCTTAGTGATAACTTGACCTTAATAGGTGTCGTTGGGCCACTTGACACCTATCAGACCCAAATGATACTTCTTAGGTAAAACTTGACTCGAATGGGCCTCATTGGGACACTAAACACTTATCAGGCCCAAATAGTAAGTCTTAGTGATAGCTTAACTCGAATAGGCCTCATTGGGATACTACACAACGATCTGGTTAAATTGGTGTTTTTTAGTGATAACTTGACATTAATAGGCCTTTTTCAGAAATTAGACACCTATTAGGCCCAAATGATACTTCTTATGGATAACTTGTCCAAAGTAGGCCTCTTTGTGTCGTTGAACACATGTTAGGCCCAAATGGTACTTCTTAGGGATAACTTGAGCCGAATAGGCCTCTTTAGGCCACTAGAAACTTTTAAGGCCCAAATGGTACTTCTTAGTGATAGCTTGACCTGAGTAGGCCTCTTTGGGAAACCAGACAGCTATTAGGCCAAATGGTACTTCTTAGGGATAACTTGACTGGAGTAGTCCTGTTTGGGCCTTTGAACACATGTTAGGCCAAAATGGTACTGCTTAGGGATAACTTGACCCAAAAAGGCCACTTTGGGCCACTATACACCTATCAGGCCCAAATATTACTTCTTAGTGATTACTTGACCGGAATAGGACTCTTTTTGGCACTATACATCTATGAGGTGCAATTGGTACTTCTTAGTGATAAATTGACATTAATAGGCCTCTTTAGGCCACTAGACACCTATAAGGACCAAATAGTACTTCTTAGTGATAACTTGACCTAAATAGGCCTCTTTGGGTCATTAGACACCTATCTGACTCAAATGATACGTCTTAGGGATAACTTGATCCGAGTGGGCCCCTTTAGGCCAGTGGACACATGTCAAGCCCAAATGGTACTTCTTAGTTATATCTTGTCACGAATTGGCCTATTTGGGCAACTAAACACCTATTAGGCCTAAATACTACTTCTTAGTTATAACTTGATCCGAATGGGCCTCGTTGAGCCATTACACATAAGGATGGCAAAAAACCCCGTACCCGTGGGTATACCCGTCACGGGTCGGGCACGGGTAGCTAATCGGGTATCCATCGGGTTTTTTAAGCGGGTATTTACCTACCCGTTTATAAACGGGGCGGGGCGGGTATTGTGGTGCCCGTACTCGCAGATACCCGTTTATATATATATATATACATATATATATTAAAATAATATTTATAATAAATAAATATACGTAAAATTATAAAAATATCCTCATATATATATAAATGTTAAGACTGACTCTTTTTTAATTTATTGTGGTTGAATAAATTCTATTATTCAATGCAACATGGTTAATTTTATTGTTTGTTGTTCTTTTTTTTATGAAAAAAAAAACTAGTTGGTTATTCATGGGTACCCACGGATATGAAAAACTACCCGTGGATATGTATAAATGGGTACCCGGCGGGTAATTGGGCGGGGACGGGTATAGCAGGGTTAAATGGGGGCAGGTAGCGGGGGGTAGGTACCCGTCCACGCCCCGCCCCGTTGCCATCCTTAATTACACACATATCAAGCTCAATTGGTTCTTCTTAGTGATAACTTGACGTTAATAGGCATTTTTGGGCCTCTAGACACCTTTAAGACCCAAATGATACTTATTAGAGATAACTTGACCCGAGTAGGCCTCTTTGGGCCATTGGTCACTTGTTAGGCCCAAATAGTACTTCTTAGTCATTCCTTGACTCGAATAGGCCTATTTGGGGCACTAGGCATTTAATAGGCCCAAATTAAATTTATCAGTGATAGCTTTACCCGATTACGACACTTTGGGTAACTAGACAGCTATCTGGCTCAAATGGCACTTCTTAGTTGTAAGTTGAACTTAATAGCACTCTTTGGGCCACTAGACGCCCTATCAGGCATGAATAGTACTTCTTAGGGTTAACTTAACCCGACTTAGCCTCTCTGGGCTTTTGAACACCTGATAGACCCAAACGACACTTCTTAGTGATAACGTGACCTGCATAGGCCTCTTTAGTCCACTAGACACCTAACAGACCCAAATATTACTTCTTAGAGATTACTTGATCAGAATAGGCCTCTTTGCGCTATTAGACTACTATGAAGTCCAATTGGTAATTCATAGTGATAACTTGACCTTAGTAGGCCTATGTGGACCACTAAACACCTATTAGGCCCAAATTATACTTCTTAGTGATAACATGACCCAAGTAGGCCTTTTTGGGCAACTAGACACTAATCAGGCTCAAATGGTACTTCTTAGTCATAAGTTGACCCGCATAGGCATCTTTGGGACACTAGACACCTATTAGGCGCAAATGGTACTTTGTAGTGATAACTTGATCTTAATAGGCCTCTTTGGGCCAGTAGAAACCTATCAAGTCCAAATAGTACTTCTTAGGGATAACTTGACATGAATTGGCCTCTTTTGGCCACTATACACCTATGAGGTGCAATTGGTACTTCTTAGCGATAACTTGACCTTTAAAGGCGTCGTTGGGCCACTCGACACCTATTAGACCCAAATGATACTTCTTAGGTTTAACTTGACTCGAATGGGTCTCATTGGGCCACTAAACACTTTTTAGGCCCATATAGTAAGTCTTAGTGATAACTTGACTCGAATAGGCCTCATTGGGCCACTAGACAACTATCTGGCTTAATTGGTATTTTTTAGTGATAACTTGACCTTAACAGGCCTCTTTGGGCCACTAGACACCTGTCAGACATAAATAGTACTTCTTAGTTATAACTAGGCCTAAGTAAGCCTCTTTGGGCCTTTGAACACATGTTAGGCCCAAATGGTACTTCTTAGGGATAACTTGAGCCGAATAGTCCTCTTTGGGCAACCAAACAGCTATCAGGCTCAAATGGTACTTCTTATTTATAACTTGACCTTAGGTTCTTTGGGCCGATAAACACCTATCAAGCGCAAATAGTACTTCTTGGGGATAATTTGACTCGAGTAGTCCTGTTTGGGTCTTTGAACACATGTTAGGCCTAAATGGCACTTCTTAGGGATAACTTGACCTAAAGAGGCCTCTTTGGTCCACTACACACCAATAGGACCTAAATATTACTTCTTAGTGATTACTTGACCAGAATAGGCTTCTTTTGGCCACTAGACATCTATGAGGTGCATTTGGTACTTCTTAGTGATAACTTTACCTTAATAGGCTTGGTTAGGCCATTAGACAACTATCAGACCCAAATAGAACTTCTTAGTGATAACTGGACCTTAAAAGGCTCTTCGGGCCACTAGACACCTATCAGGCTCAATTGGTACTTCTTAGTGATAGCTTGACCTAAATAGGCCTCTTTGGGCCATTAGACACCTATCCGACTCAAATGATACTTCTTAGGGATAACTTGATCCGAGTAGGCATTTTTGGGCCGTTGGACACATGTCAGGCCCTAATGTTACTTCTTAGGGCTAACTTGACTCGAATAGACCTCTTTGGGCTACTAGACACCTATCTGGCCCAAATAGTAACTTTTAGTGATAACTTGACCCTAATTGGCCTCATCGGGCCTCTAGAAACCTTTCAGGCTCAATTGGTGTTGGTCATGGAAACCATCACCCAAGAGGGGGGGTGAATTGGGTGATTTAAAACTTTAAAACACTTTCAAGAAATTTAAACAATTTTGTGCAAATAAAAGTTATAAGCAGCGGAACAAGTTTATAAAGAATTCAATTTGCACAACCAACTCAAATATAATGATATTAGAGGAATTAGAATATGAAGCAAGATGAGTAACAAAAATATAGAGCAACAAATATGAAAGTTTAAAGAGTAGGGAAAAGAGGATCAAACACAGAGATTTATACTCTTTCGGTCACTAAACCTCCTTGTGACCTACGTCCAGTCTTCAAAACGGCACCGCGAAAATACTTGTATTCAATCTTCAACAACATTACAAACTAAGATCACTCCCCACCATTGGATACCCCACCAATGTGCAAGAGCCTAACCTAGGGATACCTCACCCTAAAACAACCTTCAAGGATACCCCACCTTCAATCAACTAGAAGGATACCTCACCTTCTCTTCACAATTCACTATAAGGTTTTACAAATAGTGAAGCTTGCAAAAGAGTAGATATTACAACTTGAAGCACAAAGATTTGAGCAAGCCTTTAGCAAGATAGAGCAATTTTGAATAACAAAGCTTTTTGGATGATGAGAATGATTCAAGATGAAAAACCTAAATTAAAGCATTTGATTCATGTTAGAAGAAGCTTAGAAATGAGATAATATGATTCTAGTGTGATACTAGAGATGAAAACCTTGCTTCTTGTGTTAGAATAGCCCAAGAACTGAATTTTATAGCCCTCCATTGAAATATAGTCGTTACTAGCCATTTATAGCTCTACACAGCCCATATTTGAGTATATATTCGAATATAGAATCCCATATTCGAATATAGCACTTCTGGAAGTAGATTTTTCACATTTTGAAAGCTATATTCGAATATATATTCGAATATCAAAACCCATATTCGAATATGTATTCGAATATGTACTTACTGATGCTTAGAAAGCAATATTCGAATATATATTCGAATATCAAAAGCCATATTCGAATATGTATTCGAATATGCACTTACTTGTGCTTAAATATTCGAATATGTATTCGGATATAAAATTCCTAACGACAATCTCTAAATTTGAAAAACCATAACTCCTTCATTTCTTATTCGTTTCAAGCGAATGACCAGTTGTTAGAAAGCTATTTGAGTCTACTTTCTTATGAAATAAGTTTCAGATTGAAAATAAAAGTAGTTTTAAAGATATGATCAAAAAAGTGAACAAAGGTGATTTTCTAAAACCTACAAACAAAGGCTGAATTCAAAAGTTCATAACTTCTTCATTTGTGATCCATTTAGAGAAAAAGACCCGTCATTAGAAAGCTTATTGATTCTATTTTCAAATGAAATAAAGTCTAGCTCAATACACAAAATACACATAATGATATGATCAAAACGGTAAACATATATCAGCTTCCATATAAGACTATTGCTGAAAATATATTTGTTTATGCTTATTAACAAATTCAAACCAAATATTTGAGTACTTTTAAACATAAACTCTCTTTTCAAATCCTTATATAATTGAAAAACAATTTTCTAATGATAAAACACTTTGTAACCAATTTCTTTGAAAAACACATTTTGAAGGCTATGGTTTAAAATGATGTTATGAATGCAAGGTGAAAGACAAGCTCTATCAAGTAATGGCTTCTCAAATTTACACTTACATAGCCTAGAAAAGAAATATACCAAACTAAGTCCTTAGGTTTCTTGATGTAATCCAAGCTTGTTGGTTTCTTTTTCATAGTATCATAAGCGCTTGGCCATCATTGTCATTCTCCTTCTTGAGTTGAGCATAATTGATTTTTCCATTTTTCTTGATTATTGCTTACTCTTAATACTTGGACTATCTAAAAAATATTTCTCACTTGAAAATCATAGTTAGTCCAAACATCCAAACTCAATATCAAATATGCTTGATTTATAAATATATAACTCTAGTTAGTCTATCAAGCATTGATGTACACATTGCATGGTTATCAACTTGTATATCACAACATAGAACACATAATCATGCACTCCATTAAGCTCATATAGTAGCATGTTCATTCCTAATTTAATCTTACATTTGTCAACATCAAAACATACTACACATAACTTATTGCTCTTGTATTTTTCATCATCAAAATATAATATATTAAACATTGAAGCACACATACTTCTACATTCTCCCCCTTTTTGATGATGCCAAATCACCAAGAAAAATATGTTAAGATCAAAGATATATATGATCATGTGTGCATATTAACACAATAACCATAGGAACATATTTTTCCTTTCTTCTCCCCCTATTTGACATCAACAAAAAGGCTTAGGCAAGAAATATCAAAACAAATAATTTTGTATCTCCTTTATTCTCATCTCCCCCTATTCAATATTACCAATAATTCATTTCCCCTTTATGATATCGACATATAGAAAGCATTCTTTGAGCACATTAGGGATCATTCATTTTAAACATCTCAAGTCATAGTACATGATAGCTAAGATCATTAAGAGACTATTTTAAGAATATTCAGTGCACCCACATGTCACAATAGCTACCATTTGATGAAGCAAGCAAATTTTCTCATAAAACACCATCATCTTGATTCAATACATACTCCTTATGCATATATCATGAAATCATCATTGAAATAAAGAAATGATATGGAAGTGAAGAATGGTTATCTTCTTTCTTTAATGGAGGAACTCAAGAGGCAACAAAGATCTTCATTGACATATTATTGTAGTATCAAGAATCACTTCATATGAGACTAAATATTTAAAGAATTAAGATATAGCTCCCCCTAAAGCTATGCACATTATCAAAATATATATAATGCATGATTAATCATGTAGTTGGACACATATATAAGGCACAAATAATCAAAGAGCATTTAGCTCACCCTTATTGAAATGAAAGTTAAATAAAGTAAATAATGTGTACTACTAACATATAAGCACATTTTCCAAAGGTAGATCAAGACAAAAAAAAAATGTTTCTAGCAATCCACTAAGCAAAAATCATTTTGAATTTTCTCCCCCTTTCAAATATAAATTTTCAAAGATACACAATTTCAAAATAAAAGCCTCAAGGGAATAAGATGATGAAATTTAATTAGGAATTTTGTCATGTTAGGCATACATTCAAATATTGAGATATCAAATAGCATCAACAAGCATATAACAATCCTAATCATATGACACCATAGAGATTTTAGGGATTGAGATAATTATTGAATTCCATAGTGTGAGATGTTCCTTATTTGACATCATCCTTTGTGCTTGAAATTTCTTCTATCCTTGAGATGCACTTGAGAAGCAAAGCTAACTTTAAAGTTCTTCAAATCAAAGATAAGCATCAAGTATAAAGTATAGCACATTTACAAGCATAACTTTGGTTGATATAAAGTATAAGGCATATACAACAATGTCAACCATAGGCTATATCATTAGATTTTGACCGAGAGGTATATTAACACTTGAATATTAAGCATAATATAGGCATTGTTAGAGAAATATTCAAGATTAGTGAAAAGAATTGGACAATCATCATCAAAACATGGATAACTGTTTTTGGGGCAAACAATGATCATGTTAGGCATGTTAACTCAAGTAAGGAATTTAATGCCACATGCTTATTTAAAGATAGAGTTCCCTTTCATAAGCCAAGACTCGAAAGAATATGAAACTATCAATTTAAGTAAAACATGAATCATTTCAAGATATTCACCAACATATTGAATACTGAAGATCTAATGTAAAGTTTCAAAATAATCATGTCTCTCTCCTTTTTTTTTCATGTCTCTCTCTTTTTTTTTAAAGTATGCACACGCAAATATATTAAGCACAAAATATGCACATCAAGTCATGTTATTTAAAACAACATTCTTATTTATCTAGCATGCTAAAAGGATGGGCATTTGAAGGCACATTGCTAATGAAGCACAAACCAAGGATAAATGAAGATGGCAAGCTAGTTTCAAAAGATTAAAAAATAATTAAGCAAATCACATATAAAGGATAGTAAGGGATATGAATTGATATAACAAAAATGTAATTCTTCAATGTATGAGTCACTCCAACTTATTTCTCCTTAACCTTTTTAAGAACTTGAGAATTTGGAGTAAGCTTCAATGTCATGCACTTACTTCAATTTCATACTCAACTTGAATCCTTTAAAGATATGATAACCTCAAGTCAAATTGGTGTTTAATGTCAATTTGTATGCTCACTGGAGGTAATTTTCACCCTACAATACAATCCAAAGAACTTTGGGTATCCTTTAAGTTTGGATCCCTTATGGTTAGTCATTGATCACTAATTTATCATGCTTCAATAAAGACTAATGTCATGATGAGAAAATTAAGCATAATAAATTAAGGAATTACATTAAGCACAAAGCCTATTGTATCCTATCTTTCAACAAATTTAAAATTATAGCAAAGATACTAATGAGCAAGGAAATCACATTATCAACCTATATGTAATCATGTGTCATATAAAATTTTCAAATTTTATCACACACATGATTTGATATCATTACCTAAGGCCTATAAGGAATATACCTCAAATTCATTGTATTTATAAATGAATGTGTATAAGAGGTAAAAACATTTGATACCTTAGCCTTTGTAAGAAAGGGAACACTTCTTCTCACCCATTGCTTCTCTTGTTGGGTTTTGAACTTTTGAAGTTCTCCATTATGGATTTGAGAAGCTTTAGTTCGAATCTCTTCCTTTTTTTGGCATAGACTCTTACCATCAGGCCTTGGAAGAATTCTCATTGTTGATCTCCCATTGGCTAGACCAATTTGTCCTTCTTTTTGAGAAATTTTCTGCATAGAAAGATTAATAGAAGGACATTTCGGTACCCATTTCATCTTGGGTCCTTGGGAGTTAGAATTAGAGAGTTTAACATTTTTAGGAACCCATACCAATTTATTTCTTATACAAGAATTTCTTCTATATTTACACAAATGAGAAATATGTCCTAAACATCCACAATAATTGCAAATAATAGATTTAGAAGATGATTTTGTCTTTTGCGAACTATTGCTCAAAATCTCGGCTTTATCATAATCCAAAACTTTTCTTGGCTTTTCATGCAAACACTCATTGTTTTCCTTTTCCTTTTCAACTATGTACTTTGAGCAAGCATAATAATTTGATTTAGGGAGTTGAATAGACACTTTATCAATGAGAGTTTCAAGATCAATGCATGTTTCATAAATAGACGAGGTTTCACATTTCAAGCATGTTTCCTCTTCATGAAAATAAGCATTCTTCAATGATTGAATTTGATTTTCAATGAAAGAAATATTTTGCAAACAAGCCAAACTTTTCTCTTTTGAGTTGAACAAGTCATCACATAATTCATCATCAGCACATTGTAACTCATCAAAGGAAGGACTATATGTAAGTTTAGCATTATTTACCTCAAAGTCCTTTTGAGCCATTGTGGTGCTTGCTTGAACTTGTTGCAAGATTTTATCTTCCTTGAAATAATTTTGCTCCTCAATCATTTCCATGAAAGCATCAAGACTATGCTCCTCATCATTTTGCTTTTTCTCATCCTCAAATTGAATTTCACCACCATCAAGAGCCATTGAACTCATTTCACAAACTTGAACATCTTTTTGGGGACTATAAGCTTCCTTCAATGAATTTTGCTCTTCACTTTCTACTTTCTGCACAAACTTATTATTAGGAAGATAAATGGCATTAAGAGCATCCTAAATATCCTTAACACGAGCAATTTTTAATTATATCATAAGCATCATCATTCAAGTTATTTCTCAACATTTGCTTTGCTCTAATATTCAAGGAAAAACAATTTTAATCATAAGAACTCATAGATTGCTTTGGTTTACAAGAAAATCCTTCAAGTATAATATCCCACAAATCAAAATCAATGGATTGAATATAACACTCCATTAAAGTTTTCCAATAAAGAAAATGTATACCATCAAAGAATGGTGGTTTATCAATTTCTAAACCTTCTATTTTCAAATATATCTCAATGGCTGCTCAAAATAAGGATCTTTCACTCTAAGCGGTTAAGCTTCTACTAGAGCACGAAGCTCTGATACCACTTGTTGGTCATGGTAACCATCACCCAAGAGGGGGGGGGGGTGAATTGAATGATTTAAAACTTTAAAACACTTTCAAGAAATTTAAACAATTTTGTGCAAATAAAAGTTTTAAGTGGCGGATCAAGTTTATAAAGAATTCAATTTGCACAACCAACTCAAATATAATGATATTAGATGAATTAGAATATGAAGCAAGATGAGCAACAAAAATATAGAGCAACAAATATGAAACTTTAAAGAGTAGGGAAAAGAGGATCAAACACAGAGATTTATACTGGTTCAGTCACTAAATCTCCTTGTGACCTACGTCCAGTCTTTAAAACGGCACCGCGAAAATACTTGTATTCAATCTTTAACAAGATTACAAACTAAGAGCACTCCCCACCATTGGATACCCCACCAATGTGCAAGAGCCTCAACTAGGGATACCTCACCCTAAAACAACCTTGAAGGATACCTCACCTTCTCTCCACAATTCACTATAAGATTTTACAAATAGTGAACCTCTCAAAAAAGAGTAGATATTACAACTTGAAGCACAAAGATTTCAGCAAGCCTTAAGCAAGATAGAGCAATTTTGAATAACAAAGCTTTTTGAATGATGAGAATGAGATGAAACACCAAGATTAAAGCATTTGATTCATGTTAGAAGAAGCTTAGAAATGAGATAATATGATTCTAGTGTGATACTAGAGATGAAAACCTTGCTTCTTGTGTTAGAATGACCCCAGAACTGAATTTTATAGCCCTCCATTGAAATCTAGTCGTTACTAGCCATTTATAGCTCTAGACAGCCCATATTCGAATATAGAACCCCATGTTCAAATATGTATTCGAATATGGCACTTTTGGAAGCAGATTTTTCACATTTTGAAAGCTATATTCGAATATCAAAACCCATATTTGAATATGTATTCGAATATGTACTTACTGATGCTTAGAAAGCAATATTCGAATATCAAAAGCCATATTCGAATATGTATTCGAATATGCACTTACTGGTGCTTAGATATTCGAATATGTATTCGGATATAAAATTCCTGACGATAATCTCTAAATTTGAAAAACCATAACTCCTTCATTTCTTGTCCGTTTCAAGCGAATGACTAGTTGTTAGAAAGCTCTTTGAGTCTAATTACATATGAAACAAGTTTCAGATCCAAACGCAAAGTAGTTTTAAATATATGATCACAATAGTGAACAAAGGTCATTTTCCAAAACCTAAAAACAAAGGCAGAATTCAAAAGTTCATAACTTCTTCATTTGTGATCCATTTATAGAAAAAGACTAGTCATTAGAAAGGCTATTGATTCTTTTTTCAAATGAAATATGGTTTAGCTCAATACTCAAAATACACGTAATTATATGATCAAAACGGTAAACATATATCAGCTTCCATATAAGACTATTGTTGAAAATATATTTGTTTATGCTTATTAACAAATTCAAACCAAATATTTGAGTACTTTTAAACATCATTTCATATCTTTATCTAATTGAAAAACAATTTTCTAATGATAAAACACTTTGTAACCAATTTCTTTGAAAAACACATTTTGAAGGCTATGGTTTAAAATGATGCAATGAATGCAAGGTGAAACACAAGCTCTATCAAGTAATGGCTTCTCAAATTTACACTTACATAGCCTAGAAAAGAAATATACCAAACTAAGTCCTTAGGTTTCTTGATGTAATCCAAGCTTGTTAGTTTCTCTTTCATAGTATCATAAGCGCTTGGTCATCATTGTCATTCTCCTTCTTGAGTTGAGCATAATTGATTTTTCCATTTTTCTTGATTATTGCTTACTCTTAATACTTGGACTATCTACAAAATATTTCTCACTTGAAAATCATAGTTAGCCAAACATCCAAAATCAATATCAAATATGCTTGATTTATAAATATATAACTCTAGTTAGTCTATCAAGCATTGATGTACGCATTGCATGGTTATCAACTTGTATACCACAACATAGAACACATAATCATGCACTCCATTAAGCTCATATAGTAGCATGTTCATTCCTAATTTAATCTTACATTTGTCAACATTAAAACATACTACACATAACTGATTGCTCTTGTATTTTTCATCATCAAAATATAATATATTAAACATTGAAGCACACATACTTCTACAATTGGTATTTCTTAGTGATTAGTTGACCTTAATAGGCCTCATTGGGCCACTAGACACCTATCAGGCCGAAAACATAATTCTTAGGAATAACTTGACTCGAGTAGGCCTCTTTACGCCTTTAAACAGATGCTACGCCCAAATGCTACTTCTTCGGCATAAGTATTCCCGAATAGGCCTCTTTGGCCCACTAGACACCTATACGACTCAAATATTACTTCTTAGTGATTACTTTACCCAAATAGGCCTCTTTGGACCACTAGACACCTATGAGGTCCAAATGATACTTCTTAGGGATAACTTGACCCAAGTAGGCCTCTTTGGGCAACTAGACACCTATTAGGCTCAAATGGTGCTTCTTAGTCATAAGTTAACCCGAATAGGCCTCTTTGAGACACTAGACACCTATCTGGCTCAAATGGTACTTCTTAGTGATAACTTGACCTTAATAGGCCTCTTTGTGCCACAAGACACCTATCAACCCCAAAGAGTACTTCTTTGGGATAACTTGAGATGAATAGGCCTCATTGGGACACTAGACTCCTATGAGGTCTAACTGGTACTTCTTAGTGATAAGTTGACCTTAATAGGCCTTATTGGGCCACTAGACACCCATTAGACCCAGCTGATACTTCTTAGGGATAACTTGACTCGAAAAGGTCTCTTTGTGCCACTAAACATCTATCAGGCCCAAATAGTATTTCTAAGTGATAACTTGACCCGAATAGGCCTCATCGGGCCACTAGAAAATTATTTGTCTCAATTGGTATTTCTTAGTGATGACTTGACTTTAATAGGTCTCTTTGGGCCACTAAACACCTATCAGACCCAAATAATACTTGTTAGGGATAACTTGACCCGAGTAAGCCTCTTTACGCAACTAGAGACCTATTAGGCTGAAATGGTACTTCTTAGTCATAACTTGACCCGAATAGGCGTCTCTAGGACACTAGACACCTATATGGCTCAAATGTTACTTCTTAGTTATAACTTGACCTTAAGAAACCTCTTTGGGCCACTAGAAACTTATCAGGCCCAAATAGTACATGTTAGGGATAACTTAACCGGAACAGGGCTCATCGAGCTACTAGACACCTATCAGGACAAATTGGTACTTCTTATTGATAACTTGACCTTAATAAGCCTCTTTGGGCAACTAGACACCTATGAGGCCCAAATGATACTTCTTAGGGATAGCCTGACTGTAACACTCTCAATTTTGCTAATTAATTACTAAATAGGAAATTATTACGCTAGAAAAATATTTCGATACCGATTATATGATTAGAAAATATTGGAGAACGATATATTTTAATTCTAGAATTTTTGGTTGCATTTTTAATTTTATAGTGCACGCATAAGAATCGAAGTATACCAGTTATTCCAAACATATCTACATTCTAGAGTATTAATCAATAAAAGACAAATCTCTCTAACACTCCATACTCTCCATGTGGTCAAACCATACCCTAGACATAGGGAACTTGATTTGCTTCAACCACTCCAACTATTCACACCATGCCTTCATGTACCCCTCAACTATTCAACAAAGCTCTCCAAACACTCCAAGACCCCTCAAAAAAACTCAGCCCACTTCCTCTATAAATAGGGGACTCTACTTCACTTCCAAACACACCAAAACACAAGCTTCTCTTCTCCTTTCTCTCTAAAATTTTCTTGAGTCCAAAATTGGTGTTGCTTGTAGTGATAACTTTGGAAGCTCTACCCTTCATCAACCCCTTTAATCCTTGAAGATAACCTTGGTAAGGGGAAGTGAGAATAGCTTAGTGTAGAATTTAGTTGGGTATTTGGGTGAGGGTTGGCCCTAGACCCTCTTCATTCATTAACTTTCAAAGCTGGTTCTGTCTTATGCCTGTTGATTTAGAGCCCATATTTTGGGAACTGATCATTGGATAATTCAGATCCATGCTTAAAAATCATTTTAAGATGTGTTTTGACTACTGGTAAAGTTTCATAATTTTTGGATGATGTTAAGACCTTATTTTGATTCTTGAAACATTATTGCTCTATTCTGTCTGGTGAGTTCATGCTACTGGAGTTACTTTGTGCGTATCATTAAAGCTCTTATTCTGTTTAGATGCGTACGAAAATTTGTATGATGATAGATCTGTGTATTAGCTTTCCAGATTAGTATCATTTGTAATTTTTGATCTTGTGTTTGATTTTATATGGATTTTTGAGTGACACAAGGTCATTTCTGGAACATTCAGAACGTTTTGGTTTTTCTGCACCATTTGGGAAATGGATTTAACTTAGGAAAATTTTTATGAAAAACTACACTCAAAGAGGATCATTTCTGGGTTGGTTTCATAAATATTTAGTAACTGAGTGATTTTATAAAAATCATTGAAGTGAAGATCCTGTTACTGTAGTTTTCTGTTTTGCTGCGAAAAAGTTGTAACTTTGAGAAAATATTTCGCACGGTATTACTACTCAAAAATTCTTAAAAACTTTATATGTGGTGTGTTAATATATCTACTATATCATATCAAAAATTCATATTTTTCTGGGCACGTATGAATTTATTATACTTTTTAGACTAGCTACTGCCAGATCCTATACAGTTTGAAAGAAGGATTTTTCTGGCCATCTTAAGTATTTTAAAAAAAAAATTCTGGAAAAATTCTATTTTGACCCTAACCCTGTGAAGTAACTGTATAAATTAATTGGGGATCAAATAAAATCGTTTAATATTTATTTTACCCCTTTTCAAGAAAGGACAGCATGCTGAAGAGTCACTGAAACAAAGGAAAAACCACTTTTCTTTCCACTTTTGAATATTCGAAATTTATGAGCTTTTTAATACCAAAATAAATCATTTTTAAGATGTTAATGATGTTTTCAAGGCTAAATGGTTGTTTTGGACTTATTTATAAATTCCTATAATTTTTGGATATGGTTTAAATTATAATATGTCTAGAAGGACTAAAGTAAATTTCAAACAATGGTGTTAATAGTAGAAGTTAATAAAGGCCTAAGTGCCAAAAGATGAATATAGAAAATGTGAAAATTGAATATATGACTTTTAAAGGTGTATTCTCCCTATTAGGAGTATTATATGAATACCATGATAATTGCTTTGTTTTTGGGAATTAAACTGAAATCTGTGGTAAAGGATTTGACAAGGTGGTGTGATTAGTAATTTTTTTTGCAAAATGTTGTTTGAGCCTAGTTGTATGGATGGGATGTGAACCTGGTTGAATCCTTGTGATAAACTATGCTTAAAAGCACTAAAACACCTTGAGATTGTATGTTTTGAAAATAGTATTTTCGAAAACTTCTATTAAGGAGGAATAAAAGGTAAAAGTGGTGCGTTGGAACAATAACGTTATACTCTAGGGAGTGGGTTCGGCCTTTGGGGGCTTTAACCAGAGTGTGAGATGCCTAGGGGACTAGGTGGTAGCTCCCCGATGTCGGGCTACTCACTGAAAAAGCTCGGTTACCTCGACACGTCTCTAAGTATATTCTGGATCGATGGAGAGTACTGAGGTACATGGACTTGTACGAACGAAGTATGACTCCCGGTCACCTCCTTAATAGAAAGAGTCGCTAGCGATGATGTCGTTTTTTTTTTCTTTTTTTTGGAGTCTCATACGTTATGGTATCCTTGAATGTGCATGTTGTGTGATGTTACGAGTGAGAATATCAATTGTAAGCTATTATGGATTTTCTGTTTAAAAATCTAAATATCCTAACTCTACTTCTACCAAACTTTGTTGTATCTCACTCTTCTGTTTTGTGTTGTATTTATCTGTCTATGTATATATCTATTACGCGATACAATAGATGGCAGCTCAAGAGACCCTCTTGGAAATCAACTGTCCGATTGAATTTGGCTACTGGGAGCATGATGTGTCTCGTGGGACGTCCACTTTTGTAGGAAAAGTATCCTTCTGGATATCTCATCCGTCACTACCGATGCTCCGGCCCACTTACATTGGAGCAACCTTGACGTTGGTTATTCGGACACCCCCTGGTCTCATGCCTGTATCCGCAGCGTTCCGACCCGCTTCTCATCTTTCTTATTTCACTCCGTCTCTTGAGGAGCATTACTCTGGTGGCCAGGGTTGGTTCTTCAACTCGCCTAGGGAGAGCTCTCCTGAGAGTGATCCGAGTGAAGATACTAGGATGGAGAATGCAGCGTCCTTTATTTAGTTATATTTTCGTTAAGACATTTTGGGTGGCTGTAATATTTGATCAGTGCATTTCCTATGTGCGACATCTTCTACTCTTCGAGTGGTAGAGTATTTTTTTTGTCATGTTGTCTAGGATTCCCAGTAATTTATGTTTGTTATCTGACTAATTAATATATCTATGTTATATTAACTTATCGTATGTGTGTTAGTTACCAAATCTAAACTTTCATTCGACTAGGTCTCATTACCGTTTCGAATATACAACTATTAAGTTTCGAAAAATTTAACTAGAAATTTAACCTATCGATACAAGTATGATGAATTAGCCTTAATAACTTTAATTGAATAACTCATTCCGCTTAGTATAAATTGGGGCGTTACACTGACCAGAGAAAGCCTCTTTAGGCCACTAGACACATGTGAAGCCTAAATGGTACTTCTTAGTTATATCTTGACACGAATTGGCCTCTTTTGGCCACTAGACACCTATTAGGTCCAAATTGTACTTCTTATTTAAAACCTTACCTAAACGGGCCACGTTGAGCCACTACTTACCTATCAGGCTCAATTGGTTCTTCTTATTGAGAACTTGACCTTAATAGGCCTCTTTGGGTTAGGAATGGCAACGGGTGCGGGTGGGCGCAGGTATTAGCTACCCGCAAAAAACCCGCTAAACTTGCACCTGCAAAAAATCTGCCAGGTATCCGTCAAGGCAATATCCGTGGATTCTAATCAATATCCGTGGATATCCACGGGTATCCATACCCGCGAATCCGAAAAAAAAGGAAAAATTAGAAAAAACAATAAAAAACCTAAATTTTGAGGTAAAAAATTTCATCAAAAAATTATATAACTTAAAATTGGTAGAATTATAAAAATAAAACTAATCTAATTTTAAATAACCTTCAAATTAATTCATGCAAATTAAAATAAACTTCAATAGTCACTAGAGACATATAATGATATTAGTGAAATTGGATTTATATTTGACGGGAGCGGGTATCCGCGGGCACGTATACTACAAAACCCATACGCACCCATTCATTTGCGGATTTTACAAATCCCATTTATCAAACACACGTGCACCCGAATAAAACGCGAACACGAACCCGTCACGGGTAATACCCATGGGTTCGGGTTTTTTTGTCATCCCTACTTTGGGCCACTAGACACCTATCGGGCTCAAATGATACTTCTTAGGAATAGCTTAACCCGAGTTGGCCTCTTTAGGCCACGAGACACAAGTAAAGCCCAAATGGTACTTAGTTATATCTTGACACGAATTGGCATCTTTTGACCACTAAACTCCTATTAGGCCTAAATATTACTTTTTAGTTATAACTTGACCTAAATGGGCCTCGTTGAGCCACTACACACTTATCAGGCTCAAGTTGTTCTTCTTAGTGATAACTTGACGTTGATAGGCATTTTTGGGCTACCAGACACCTATAAGACCCAAATGATACTTATTAGGGATAACTTGACCCAAGTAGGCTTCTTTAGGCCATTGGACACATGTTAGGCCCAAATAGTACTTCTTAGTCATTACTTGACCTGAATAGGCCTCTTTGGGCCACTAGGCACTTAAGAGGCCCAAATTGAACTTAACAGTGATAGCTTGACCCGAATAGGCCTCCTTGGGCAAATAGACAGCTATCAGACTCAAATGGTACTTCTTAGTTATAACATGACCTTAATAGGCCTCTTTAGGCCACTAGACACCTACAAGGCCTAAATAGTACTTCTTAGGGGTAACTGGACCCGAGTAGGCCGCTTTGGGTCTTTGAACACATGATAGACCCAAATGGTACTGCTTAGTGATAACATGACCCGAATATGCCTCTTTAGTCCACCAGACAATTAATAGGCTCAAATATTATTTCTTAGAGATTACTTGACCGAAATAGGCCTCTTTTCGCTACTAGACTACTATGAGGTCCAATTGGTACTTCATAGTAATAACTTGACCTTAAAAGATCTCTTTGGACCACTCGACACCTATCAAGCCCAAATTATATTTCTTAGGGATAAATTGACCCGAGTAGGCATATTTTGGATACAAGACACCTATAAGGCTCAAGTCGTACTTCTTAGTGATAACTTGACCTTAATAGGCCTCTTTGGGCTACTAGACACCTATCAAGCCAAAATAATAGTTCTTAGGGATAACTTGACATGAATTGGCCTCTTTTGGACACTAGACACCTATGAGGACCAATTGGTACTTCTTAGTGATAACTTGACCTTAATAGTCGTCATTTGGCTACTCGACACCTATCAGACCCAAATGATACTTCTTAGGTAATTAGGCATGAATCCTAGAGTAGAAATCAAATGTAAACAAAGTCATACATAAAGAACATCTCAGAATACCAAAATGAAAAAGTCTACATTCAACATAAATTTGTTTATAAGAATTACAAAATGAAAACAAAACAAAAGACTCAAATGGGACTCATTGGGCCTCTAAACACCTATCAGGCCCAAATAATAATTCTTAGTGATAACTTGACTCAAATAGGGCTTATTGGGTTACTAGACAACTATTTGTCTTAATATGTATTTCTTAAAGATAACTTGACCTTAATAGGCCTCTTTGGGCCACTATACATCTAACAGGCCCAAATAGTACTCCTTAGGGATAACTTGCCCCAAGTAGGCCTCTTTGGGCCTTTATACACATGTTAGGCCCAAATAGTACTTCTTAGGGATAACTTGTGCCGAACAGGCCTCTTTAGGCCAATAGACACTTATCAAGCCCAAATGGTACTTCTTAGTGATAGGCTGACTCGAATACGCCTCTTTGGGCAACTAGACTGCTATCAGGCTCAAATGGTACTTCTTAGTTATAACTTGACCTTAATAGGTCTCTTTGGGACACTAAACACCTAACAGACACAAATAGTTCTTCTTAGGGTTAACTTGACTCGAGTAGTCTTGTTTGGGCCTTTGAACACATGTTAGGCACAAATGGTACTTATTAGAGATAACTTGACCTAAATAGGCCTCTTTAGGCCACTAGACACTTATCATGCAAAAATATTACTTCTTAGTGATTACTTGAACTGAATATGCCTCTTTTGGCCACTAGACATCTACGAGGTGCCATTGGTACTTCTTATTGATAACTTGACCATAATAGGCCTCTTTAGGCCAGTAGACACTTATCTAGCCCAAATAGTACTTCTTAGTTATAACTTGACCTTTATAGGCCTCTTCGGGCCACTAGACACCTATCAGGCTCAATTAGTACTTCTAAGTGATAACTTGACCTGGATAGGCCTCTTTGGGCCATTAGACACCTATCCGACTCAAATGATACTTCTTGCAGATAACTTGACCCAAGTAGGCCTCTTTGGGCCATTGGACACATGTCAGGCCCTAACGGTACTTCTCAGGGCTAACTTGACTCGCATAGGCCTCTTTGGGCCACTAGACACCTATCTGGCGCAAATAGTATTTCTTAGCGAAAAGTTGACTCCAATTGGCCTCATTAGGCCGCTAAAAACCTTTCAGACTCAATTGGTATTTCTTAGTGATTAGTTGATCTTATTAGGCCTCTTTTGGCCACTAAACACCTATCAAACCCAAAGGATAGTTCTTAAGGATAACTTAACCCGAGTAGGCCTCTATGAGCCATTTGACACATGTAATGGACAACTGGTACTTTTTAGGGATAAGTTGACCCGAATAGGTCTCTTTTGGCCAAAGTCACCTATCAGAACCAAATAGTACTTCTTGATGATAACTTGATCAGAATTAGTCCTCTTTGAGCAACTTGAAACCTATCAGGCTCAAGTGATACTTCTTAGTGATAACTTGACCTTAATACGCCTCTTTGGGCAACTTGACACCTACCATGCTCAATTGGTATCTCATAGTGATTACTTGACCTTAATACGACTCTTTGGGCCACTAGACAACTATCAGACCCAAATGATACTTCTTAGGGATAACTTTTGTCGAGTAGGCCTCTTGGTGCCATTGAACACATATTTGGCCCAATGGTACTTCTTTGGGATAACTTGACCAGAATAGGCCTCATTGGGCCACTAGACACCTATTAGGCCCAAAAAGTACTTCTTGGTGATTACTAGACCTCAATAGGACTGTTTGGGCCACTAGACTCCTATCGGGCCCAATTGGTATTTCTTAGTAATAACTTGACCTGAATAGGCCTCTTTGGGCCATTAGACACCTATCAGGCCGAAATGATACTTCTTATGGATAACAATACCCGAGTAGGCCTCTTTGGGACATTGGATACATGTTAAGCCCAAATGATACTTCTTAGGGATAACTTTACCCATATTGGCCTTTTTGGGCCACTAGACACCTATCATGCCTCAATAGTACTTCTTAGTGATAACTTGACCCGAATAGGCCTCTTTGGGCCACTAGACACCTATCAGACTCAATTGATACTTTTTAGGGATAATGATTAGTGTTTTTTTATAGTGATTTTCTATATGTTTTTCACTTAAAAGCTTGTGGTTTATTTTAAAAAATCTTCCTATAATCAATGCATTGTTTGTTTTCTTCTAAATTTATGAATTTTCAATAAATAGTTACAATTCTAATCCTTGGAAATGCATTTACAGAGAAATTAGACCCTGGAACACAAGATTTGGAGTTGAAGGTTCAGAACCTAGCGCTCGAGCGCCCATATGGGTGGCCAAGCACTGGAAAAGCTTTCTAGAAGCCTTTCCATGTTGTCAGGACCTGGAGGCCAGCGCTCGAACATAGGTAGGACGCGCGAGCGCCAGAAAAGTAATCTAGAAGCATTTCCACGTGGTCAGGAGTTGGTGGCCAGCGCTTGAGCGCCAGGGTCAGCGATTGCCTATACATAGAATGTGATCCAAGCTATTTCTCATCAAGTCTCATTATTCCTCTATTCTTTTCTCTTGTTGTCTCTTGTATAAATACTTAGAAAGAGTTTTGGAGAGGCTTAGATTCCTACTCTCTCTTGTGTGAAGACCACCATGAGTGGCTAAATCTTCTTCACTTGGGATTGAATGTAACTATCATTTCTTACTCTTGCTCTTTTAATATATAGTATTTGTTTCTTTTATAAATTGGGTGTTTGTTCCTTTACCTAATGCTTGGATTAGCCTGATCATCTAGTCCATGATGTTAGATTATTTGCTTTGGTTGGAAACCGTTACTTATAATCAGACATGGATGAAAATCTCACATGAATTGCTTTGCTAGGGATAGTAGGCAACTAATGCGATTTCTTTCTTAACACTTGATCTTAATGCAAAACCCAAGCATCATAATGCCAAGGGATTGGGTTATGTTCCTTGTAGTTTTAGAATTAGACTGCAAAATAATTTTTATTTGTGATAATAGTGTGTTGCATCAATTCTATAAAAGATTCAACTTCCATTATATTGAATTAGTAAAGATGTTAAGAAGATGACAGTGAAGTTCATTCCCAAGTGGCTTCTCAATACTAAGTTCTTCCGTATATTTGTATTCTTAAGCGATATTCTTTTATTATAGTGTTGTCTTCAGTAACTTTTAATTGTTCCACTATTTGACAAAGTTTTCAAACCCTTCCTTAACATTAGAAACTTCATATATAATAAGAACGTGCTCCTTATGGACGATAATTGTTTTGCAACTATACTCCAATAGTGTGATGGTGAACGAATGAAACAAGAACTAAAGAAAATCTCCATCAAGTTTCTGGTGCCATTTCCGGGGAGCATGGTACGTAGCCATATAGATATCTGGTTTAATTGTTAAGTGTAAATATTTTAACTCCTTTTGTAATTACTTTAACTTTTGTCTAACCCTTCTCAAAATTGTTTTAGTTTCTTGTTTATGCATACTCATAGTATTAGTGACAAACAATCACTTCAATACTTTCACAATATTAAAGCTCTTGCTATAAGTAAGAGGAAGCAAAAACAAAATTAGAGAAGAAGGTAACTCAAATCCTTCAAATTCACTTCCTAAGTTAAAAATTTCAAACATGGAAAGACCACAAGATCAAGGAGAAGCAAATCCACCTCCTAGAGTATTGATTGCAGATTATGTTGCTACACAAGGACCTAGGAACCGTTCAGCAATTATACTATCTGCCAAAGCACAACAGATGGAAATCAAACGTTATTGGTACAATCTTATCCTCACTAATCAATTTTCAGGAAAAGAACATGAAGACCCTCATGTTTTCCTCGAAACATTCTATGACTTGGTTGTCACAATGGTGATGGATGAAAATAGAGTTGAAGATGCTTACATGAAACTTTTTCACTTGGCACCAATTGGAGATGCAAAAGAATGGTTCAAAACTCTTCCTAGCCAAATTTTAAGAACGTGGTCCGAGGTTGAGTCAGTATTCTTGACAAGATTCTTTCCTCCAGCAAAAATGATCCAAGTACAGTTAGAAATTGCTGCTTTCTAGCAAGGCAATGATGAACCATTTCATGAAGCATGGGAAAGGTTCCAAAGGTTACTCAGGAAATGTATAAACCATGGGCTCCCTAAATTAGCTTTACTAACATCTTTTGTGCAGGTTTAAACCATGAATGGACTATCCATTTGACTGCCACTGCAGGGAGATTATCCTTAAAAGCTATTGATGTGCCAACTACGTTAGAAATCATTACCTTTATGGCAGAAAGTGACCCAACGAATGGAGCTTCTCAACAAGACCTTAACTCAACTAGAACAAAAGCCTCAACAATTACAAGCAGTTACTCAGCCTTTTCAAGTCTTGTAAAGTGCAGCATCTCAAAAGATAGAATGTGGATTGTATGGAGACAACCATTCATATTCTCAATGACCACTTACAAGTCCTCAAAAAGAGGAAGAGATAAGTTATGTTAAAAACCAGTAAGGAGGTAACTTCTATTCCCAACCTTTTAAGACTAATAATTTCTCTAATATGAATCAGGGATGGAAGAATAACCAAGGAGGGTGGAATCAATATGGGGGATTATCTAGCAAATAAACTCAATTTGTACCATTGAGCAAGAGGATCTCCAAGCTAGAAGACACTTTGCAACAGTTTATTCAAACATCCATGGCTAATCAACAAAAGTATGAGTTTTTCCAAAAGAACACTGTGGCGTCCATTCGGAACCTCGAGAATCAGGTTCGCCAAATTTCCAAACAATTAGTTGATATGAGCACCACTCCGTTCTCAGCTACTACCACCACTAATCCTAAGGAGCAATGCAATTACATAACTACTATGAGTGGTGTGGTGATTAAAGAGGGCATAAGTGATATCCTAGAGGAGGAAGAAATAATAATTGATGTGTTCATGGTACAACTCTAGGCTTGTGATGAGATATTTCCTAAAGATGTGGAGGTAAAGCCTATTATTACTCAAGAAGAAAAGAAAAATGATGGTGTGAGTACAAAAATAAAGGAGGATAGGGGAGAAGAGAAGATTAAAAAAAGAGAAAAAAAATAAAAAAGAGAGTGAAAATAAGAAAATAAGTGAGGCACCTCAACTAAAAGAAGTTCCTTACCCACTTCTACCTTCAAAGAAGACTAAGGAATGATAGTACGCTCGATTCCTAGAAATCTTCAAAAGGCTTCAAATCAATGTTCCATTTATGGAAGCCATGGAAGAAATGCTTACCTATGCAAAGTTCATGAAGGACTTGTTGACGAAGAAACTCAAGGAAGAATTGGTGGAGTTAGAAGCATGGTGTAGTGCTATCATACAGAAGTCGTTGCCTCACAAGACTAAAGACTCTAAAACCTTTAACATTTCAGTCACCATAGGTGCATTACCTGTGAGAACAACATTACTGGACTTGTGAGCCAGCATCAACTTGGTGCCTTTGTCAATGCTAAAAACAATAGGGAACATAGTGGTGAAACCTACCAGAATGACTCTCCAATTGGCTGATAGATCATTAAAATTCCCATATGGAGTAGCAGAAGATGTCCTCGTACAGGTAGACCAGTTCGTATTCTCGGTAGATTTTTGTATCATTGATATAGAGGAAGATTCTAAAGTTCCCCTAATTCTTGGAAGGCTATTCTTTGTCACTTCCAATGTTGTCATTAATGTCCCAAAAGGGGAGTTGACCTTGAAAGTTAATAAGGAGGAAGAGACTTTTCAAGTGTGTGCAAAACAGCATACAACTCCAATCCATACTCTTCATACTGATGTACAGAGTCATGAAGCCATGAAAAGTGGCAAGGCTTGCTTGGTAGACAATACAAATATTACGGTGGATAAGGATATTACAAAGAAAAAGAGAGTGGCTACTCCATTTGATGATCAACCCAAGCCACCTTGGCTAAGTGAAGTATAATCAACTAAGAAGAGTTTAGGAGCTGGACTTAACATTGGAAGGAAGAAAGCATCTTTGTTTTCTTTCAAACCTCCTTAAATCTTCAAATATTTAGGCGTCGAGCTAATTACGATAAACAAGCGCTGATTGGGAGGCAACCAAATTTTTATTTGCTTTACTTATTAATTTTGAAAGGGATAGCTTTGCGTATCCCGTACTTTATTGCATCAGGAATCCCGAACCAAAATGATCAGCAATTCAGTTTCATGCACAGAGGTCTCACCCGACTCAATCAAGCTCAATATTAAATGGCTCAGCATCAGATGCCCGAAAAGACGAATTTATAGCTTATGTTGCTTGACCAGAAGACTGGCCATTTCCACCGGAGGGGGAAACTGATGGAGGCCATGATGATGATGGAGATGGAGACGATGGGATTGACATTGCTGACTATTTAGATGAGGATGACCATTTGTTTACATCAGGGAGTTACCCAAAACTTTCACTTTTTAGTTTATTTTTGTTATTTTAGTTGTCGACTCTTATATTTAATTGTGGATTTTGGATTTTGTTGTTTGGTTGTTGTTGTTTGATTTTCAAATTTCTGATTTTCGTTGTTTAAATATTTCTATTATGTGATTTTTGTATGTTTGTTAAGTTTTTATGAATATAGTTGTGATGATTACATGTTTATAAGGAAATTAAAATCTTGAAAAACAACAATTTCATAATAGTTGTACAGAAAGTGAATTTTGTGTCATTGGAATTTTTGAAAAACTTTTGTTAAGGGAATTTTATCCTTTTAAACCTTGTGTGTTGAGTACATCCCACATAAAAATTTGAGAGTCTTCTTTGTTATTCTTAATAAGCTTTGCCTAAATTTTCGAATCACAATGAAGCAGTTGATGAATAAAAAGGATAGAGGCTTAGTTTGAATTAATAAAATCAGACCCAAAAAGCTAACCTAGTAAAAATTTGTAAGACTCTAATTTTTCGTACCCAAGTTCAGCCTTGAAATTATTTTTCTTCATGACCCTGCACCTTATTCTTAAAAGTTTTATCCTCGCCTGAGTGAGTTGGAGTTAATTGTTATAAATGTAGGGAAGCAAAACAAATGGGTATTGAAAAGTATATGCAAACGGGTTCTTAAGAAGTGCTCTTTTTCAAGAAAGAAAATCTTAGAGCACCTCCCAATTGTAAGTATTTGTTCAAATGAAAAGAAAATAAGTGGAGGTGTCAAAAAGAGAGCATGAAGAGTACTTCAGTGGATGAGATGAAAAATTGTCAATATGGTTGTGAAGAATAGGTTGGGGGGAGTGTTGAGTGTCAAAATATTTAAATCTCCAACTCGTTTTAAATAACCAGAAAAACAAGAATCCTTTGAAGCTCAGCCTCATTATAACCCTTGAAAAAGACGTCTTGATTGATTCTTGATCTTGTGGACTTGTTTGATAGAAAATGAAAGGCAAAGCTTATTTGAGACATCATTAAGGAATTGAGAGGAAACACTTACCCTGTGAGGTTCGTGGAGATTATTTTTCTCTTAACTTTATTTATTAATTGTTTTAATAATGCTTAATAAGTTATTGAGTTTTAGAGCCATGTTTGCTACGAGTTTTATGTGATATTTTGTGTTTAATTTTACATTGCTTGAGGACAAGCAAAGTTTTAGGTTGGAGGGAGTTTGATAAGTGTGTTTTTATAGTGATTTTCTATATGTTTTTTCACTTAAAAACAGTGGTTTATTGTGAAAAATATTGCTATAATCAATGCTTTGTTTGTTTTCTTCTAAATTTATGAATTTTCAATAAATAGTTACAATTCTAATCCATGGAAATGCATGTGCAGAGAAATTAGACATGGAACACAAGATTCGGAGTTGAAGATTCATGTTTTGTGCAAATTTCACCTCTGATCCATACTTTGTAAGTTCAAGAGTAAAAAGGGAGAAATAATCATTTTTCTTACTCTAGAAATGTATTTTCATGTGTTTAGGAAGCTAAATAAGAAGGACATTGTGCTGGAACATGCAAGAAGCCGGCGCTCGAGCACTGTGAGAAGGCTTGAGCGCTGGGAACAGAGTTAGCTTAGGATACACACTGTAAGCATAAATGCTCTGGCGCTTGAGCACCATACCTGGGCTCAAGTGCTGGTGGCATTAACCAGCGCAAATACCAACCATTAAAGACAGTGCCTAAGCGCTGAAACTGCCACTTGAGTGCAAGACTCCTGTCCAAAACACCTATAAATACACCTTTGCTGAGTAAGGAAGATATACTGAATTTTAGAGAAATAAATACTAAGTTACATCACTTTAGTTAGCGTTGTAGTACTCTTACGTTTTATTCTTAGAGTTCATTGCCTTGTTTGGCTAAGCTTTCCACGGGGATTGAATGTAATTACTTTATCTTTTGTTACTTTCAATTACTAGTTATTCTATTATATATGAATTGGAGTTCTTCTTCTGTTCTTCTTTTCTTGGTTCAACATGATCATCTTTACCATGTTCGTAGTTTATTTGCAAAGTTGAGAAACTTGTAGTCTAGAGATAGATAGAAGTTCTTATGAATGTCATAATACTCTGATTACAACAAGACTTAGTTCCTAAAGCTTCAAGAGATTGACCTTTAGAAACTAGTGTTTTAGAATCAAGTGCAAAGATATTTGCGCTTGTGACATTGAGTATACATCTTTTTATATATAATATTCAACTACTATTAAGATGAACAAAGTTAAGTAATGAAATTCAATCCCAAGTGATTCTTCATTTATTTGGTTAACATTTTATCAAGTTCTTATCTTATCACAAGTTTACACTTTATTATGTTTTTAACACTCTTTTGACTCGATTTTTAATCAAATATATTCAGTGCTCCTTGAGGACGATACACGTTTTATCACTATACTTGGAACGAGTTAACCATTTGAAGTTTTATAAAAGGTTAATAAATTTCTAGCATCGCTTCCGGGGAGCACAGTAGTTTATTTTAAGTTTTGAGTTTATTTGTAAAAATGGTGAATTGTAATTCTTTTTGTATTTAATTGTATATTTGAACCTAACTCTCACCATTGTTCCAGTGTTGTTGTATGCTTACTCACAGCAAAACCCAAAGAGATAAGTTACTGTATATTGACGAAATCGAGCCGTTTGCAAGGCGAAAGTCTGCAATAAAACACCGAGAACAAAAGTAGGGAGAGAGTTCGTCAAATTTTTCTGCTCATACGAGACATTCTGCTACTTTTATCATGGATGAGGAAGTTCATAATCCTCCACCTCCGAGGGTTATCCTGTGTGATTATGTCACTCCTCAAGGTCCAAGGAATCGGTCCACTATAATCTTGTCCCCCACAGCTCAACAGATGGATATTAAGTCATATTGGTATAATCTCATTCTGACTAATCAGTTCGTGGGGAAAGAGCACGAGGATCCACCTAATTTCTTGGAAACCTTTTATGATCTTGTAGCAATTATGGGCTTGGATGAAGCAAGTGCTAAGGATGTCTATATGAAATTATTTCATTTAGTACTTATTGGAGATGCGAAAGAATGGTTCAAGACTCTTCCGAGTCAAAGTTTGAACACATGGAGTGAGGTTGAAGAAGCCTTTTTAACAAGGTTCTTTCCTCCTTCTAAAATGATCCATGTGCAATCTGGAATATCTGCTTTTAAGAAGGGGCAAGATGAAGCATTCCATAAGGCTTGGAAGAGGTACCAAAGGTTGTTAAGGAAACGCCCAAATCATGGGTTGACCGATGTTGCAAAATTGAATATATTTTGTGCAGGATTGAACCATCAATGGACAATCCATCTCACTGCATCTGCTGGAAGGTCACTGAAAACCATTGATGTACCGACTACAATGGAAACTATAACTTCTATGGCAGCAAGTGATAGAGCTGGTCATATGCCAAGAAGCTAGGTCTCAAAACCCAAGGTTGTTCTTGAATTAAATTCTTCTAATGCGATTGTGGCACAGAATAAACTAATAACTCAGCAAATTGAGCTCTTGAGTCAAGCTATCACTCAATTGGTGCCTAAGCCGTAACATGTTCAATTAGTGAATTAGCAAGCTCAAGTAGGAGCATGTGAATTGTGTAATGAGGCTCATTTATTCACTCAATGTCCACATGCCTCTTGCCAAAAAGATGAACAGTTGAATTTTGTGAATAATCAGTCAAGAGGAAATTTCTTTTCTTCACCCTTTAAATCTAATGTTTCCGATGCTGGAATACAAGGGTGGAAGAATCCTCAAGGACAGAATCAAACAAACTGAAAAAATTCAACGAATTCATCTAACAGGCAGCCATTTGTTCCATTGGTAGAGAGGACCATTAAGTTGGAAGACACCTTGGATAAATTTATCCAAGCTTCGTTGGCTAATCATTAAATAATGAGGCTTTTTAGAAAAACACTGAGGCGTCTATCCGGAATCTTGAGACGCAGGTTGGTCAAATCTCTAAGCAATTGGCAGAGCTTACCCCTACTCCTTTCTCCGCTAATACCACCACAAATCCTAAAGAACAATGCAAGTCCATTGTAACAAGGAGTGGTAAGGAGACTGGTAAAAGAATTAGGGATCATCTAAATAATCTCGAGGAGGTGTAGAGAAAGTAGTCATGGAGGAAGCAGGAAAGGAAGTTGAAACTGAAAAAAAAATGAGGAGAATAATAATGTAAATACTGAAAAAAATAGAAGAATTAAAAAGAAGAGTGAGGACAAGGAGAAGATGGTTGGAGTACCTTAGGTGAAGGAGGCTCCTTATCCTTTGCATCCATCAAAGAAAACGAAGGAAAAGCAATATGCTCGGTTTCCGGACATTTTCAAATGGCTTCAAATTAATGTACCATTCATGGAAGCTATGCAGGAAATGCCAACTTATGTCAAGTTCATGAAGCACTTGTTAACTAAAAAAAGGAAGTTCAAAGATGAAACTGTGGAACTAGAAGCCGGGTGTAGGGCTATCATTAAAAAATCTTCGCATCATAAGACCAAAGATCCGGGTAGTTTTACTATCCATGTTATTATTGGTGCCCTTTCCATAGGGAATACATTATTGGATCTTGGTGCAAGCATTAACCTCATGTCGTTATCCATGCTAAAACGAATTGGTGATTTGGAAGTGAAACCCACTAGAATGACTTTCCATCTGGTGGATAGGTCATTAAAGTTCCCTTATGGTGTAGCAGAGGATGTTCTAGTGCGGGTGGATAAATTTGTTTTTCCAGTTGACTTTGTTATCATGGATATTGAGGTAGATTTGAAGGTGCCTTTGATTCTAGGGCGACCTTTCATGAAAACGGCAAGAGTCATTATCGATGTCGATAATGGTCAACTCAAGGTACAAGTTGAAGATGATGAGGTTAAGTTTGATGTTTTAGAGGCCATGAAGCACTCAAAGGAGAAACAGTCAGCCTCTAGGGTGAATGTCATGGAAGAGGTATTTCTATTAGGGAAGCAAGAATTGTGCAGTGCTAGACCTTTAGAAAAGGCCTTAGAGAAGTCTCATGCAGAATTCTATGACTTGGAAGAAGTTGAGATTGAAAAATGTTTGGGGGATCTAGATACTCTTAAAAATCTCCCCATGAAGGCATTTGTCCCGGAGAATTTACCAAGTGAAGTCAGAAAATAAAAAGGTGGAGTTGAAAGTGTTGTCGTCTCGTCTAAAATATGCATTTTTAGATGAAGGGGGAGGCAGGCTAGTAATTATTAACAGTTCACTATTTTCCGGAGAATTTACCAAGTGAAAGGAAAGTCAGAAAATAAAAAGGTGGAGTTGAAAGTGTTGCCGTCTCGTCTAAAATATGTATTTTTAGATGAAGGGGGAGGCAAGCTAGTAATTATTAACAATTCACTATCTTCCGAAGAATTTACCAAGTGAAGGAAAGTCAGAAAATAAAAAGGTGGTGTTGAAAGTGTTGTCGTCTCGTCTAAAATATGCATTTTTAGATGAAGGGGGAGGTAGGCTAGTAATTATTAACAGTTCACTATTTTCCGGAGAATTTACCAAGTGAAAGGAAAGTCAGAAAATAAAAAGGTGGAGTTGAAAGTGTTGTCGTCTTGTCTAAAATATGCATTTTTAGATGAAGGGGGAGGCAAGCCAGTAATTATTAACAGTTCACTATCTTCTGCTCAAGAGGCACAACTCATGCATGTTTTGAGAGCCAATGAAGGAGCGATAAGATGGGCATTGACTGATCTTAAAGGGATAAGTCCTTCTTTAGGTATGCATAAAATACATATGGAAGAGGATTTCAAACTTGTGGCCCAACCTCAAAGGCGATTAAACCTGACTATGAAAGAAGTAGTGAGGAAAGAAGTTTTCAAGTTACTTGAAGCTGGCATAATTTATCCCATTTCTGATAGTGAATGGGTGAGTCCAGTTCAAGTGGTCCCGGAAAAAGGTGGGATAATGGTTATCGAGAATGAGAAAAATTAATTAATTCCAACAAGGACAGTGACCGGATGGCGTATGTGTATTGATTATGGTAAATTAAATCAAGCCACCAGGAAGGATCATTTTCCTTTGCCATTTATGGACCAGATGCTTGAGAAACTGGCTGGCCAGGCTTATTATTGCTTCTTAGATCGATACTCTGTGTACAATAATATTTTGGTAAACCCAGAAGATCAATAAAAGATAGCTTTCACATGTCCATTTGGAGTTTTTGCTTATAAAAGTATGCCATTTGGATTATGTAATGCGCCTGCGACTTTTCAAAGATGCATGCTCGCCATCTTTTCGGATTTGGTAGAGAAATGTATCGAGGTGTTCATGGATGACTTTTCGGTATTTGGTAAGAGTTTTGATCAGTGTTTGAACAATCTGAATATTGTGCTAGGAAGATGTGCTCAAACAAATTTTGTACTTAACTGGGAGAAGTGCCACTTCATGGTGGAAGAAGGGGTGGTACTAGGACATAAGATTTCTTCTAAAGGGATTGAAGTTGAGAAAGCAAAAGTGGAAGTTATTAAAAAACTTCCGCCACCCGTGAATGTAAAAGGAGTTAGGAGTTTTCTAGGACATGCTGGTTTTTACCGGAGATTCATAAAAGACTTCTCTAAGATAGCCAAGCCACTTAGTAATCTTTGGGTTAAAGATGTAACTTTTAATTTTGATACTAAGTGCTTGGAAGCATTTGAGAGGCTAAAGCAAAACATGAGTATGGCTACAATCATAGTTGCTCCAAATTGGTCTTTGGATTTTGAGCTCAACTGTGATGCAAGTGACTATTCTATTGGTGTCGTATTAGACCAAAGAAAAGACAAAAAAATTTCACCCAATACATTATGCTAGTAAAGTGCTTAATGATGCACAAGTTAATTGTGCATATACAGAAAAAGAACTACTAGCTATTATATATGGGTTGGAAAAGTTTTGATCTTATCTTATAGGGTCCAAAGTGATTGTTTTTACTGACCATGCAACCATTAAATACCTAGTAACAAAAAAAGAGTCGAAGCCAAGATTGCTTCGTTGGATTCTCTTGCTGTAGGAATTTCATCTAGTCATTCAGGATAAGAAGGGCTGCGAAAATTATGTGGCTGATCATCTTTCGTGACTTAATAATACAGAGCTGACTAGTGAAGAAGAAGAGATTGTCGAGGAATTCCTGGATGAACATCTTTTGCTAATAGAAGAAAGGCCATGGTTTGCGGATATGGCTAATTTCGAAGCAGTGGGAATCATTCTGGATGAATATACTTTGAAACAAAAGAAAAATTTCTTGAAAGACTCTTCTTACTTCGTTTGGGATGATCCGTTCTTATTTGAAATTGGTAGAGATGGTCTTCTGAGGAGGTTCGTTTCCCGTGAATAATCGAAAAGTATATTGTGGCATTGTCACAATTCACCTTATGGGGGACACTTTAACAATGAACACATGTTAACCTTTTAATGGTGCTAGAAATGGTTAACGCGTTTCAGTATAGTGACTATACGTGTATCGTCCACAGGGAGCACTTGGATTAATTCGATTAAGAATTAAGTTGACGAATTGTTCAAAAACATATCAAGATTGTAAATGGAAAATAAAATAAACACTAGATAAAGAGATAAACAAATAAGATAACAATTCACCTGTGATTGAGTTTCATTACTTCACCTTGTTTCTTTCTATTTTAGTTAAATATTATAAGAAAAGATGCGTACTCAATGTCACAAGTGCAAATCTCTTTGATCACTTGATTCTAACACACTAGCCTCTAGAGCCCAATCTCTTGGCACTCTAGCTACCAAGTCATGCATTAAGCAGAGCACTAAAGCAATCATAAGCACTTCCATCTATCTCTAGACTAGAAGGTTTTATGAGAGTTTTTCTCCAAATCCATTTATAAACTAGTTTCTCAACTGCGCAAATAAACTAACACATGGAAAAGGTGATCCAGCTTAAACCAACAAAAGAAGCATAGAAGAAGAACTCCAATTCATATATAATATAAACTAACAATTGAAAGAAACAAGAGGCGAAGTAATTACATTTAATCCCGGCGGAAAGCATAGCCTAGCAAGGCCATGAACTTCAAGAACTAAACCTAAGAGTATTAGAACTCTGACTAAAGCCTATACTTTTTGGTTTATTTCTATACAATTCAATATGATCTATTCTAACTTCTAAAAGGCTGTATTTATAGGTGTTTTGGGCAGGGGTCTGGCGCTCGAGCGCCCTCCTGGCGTTTGAGTGCTGGCCTGACACATGCTGGTTAATGAGCTTAATTTCTTGGTGTTGGCGCTTGAGCGCCCTCCAATGCTCAACGGTTGCTGGCGCTCGAGCCCTGGTGTGGCGCTCGAGCGCCAGGCTCATAACTCTGGCAGAGAGGATCCAATGCTCAACGGTTACTGGCCTTTTATATGGTCCAGCAACTTGACTTTCATATTTTGCTTCAAAAACACCTGAAAATGCATTTCTAAAGTTAGAAAACTTATTATTACCACTTATTTACTATTAAACTCACAAAGTAAAGAAAAAGGGTGAAATTATGTATAAAAACATGAATTTCTAGAGAAGATACGTGCAAATCCTTTATTAAATAAACACACTAATTTGCACTTATCAAACTCCCCCCAACCTAAGACTTTGCTTGTCTTCAAGCAATGTATCCTAAAACCAAGAAAACAACAAAAGAAACATGGCAAGTATGGGTTAGAGCAAGTGTATCAAATTTCAATTTTCATGATATGCATGGAAAGAGTTAAGAGAGAGACTTGTGATCACCCAATTTACAGAAGCAACGGACCAGTTTATGATTTAAGTGCAGAGGAAATTGTAATCAACCGAAAACAAAGGTTTACTCTCAAACCTTACATGGTGTCATTTTCGCTCATTCCTCAATGTCACTTAACTTGAATTTTGTTTTTCATTTGCCATCAAACCATTTCACAAAATTGACAATAAATCAAGAGGTCTTTTCAAAAGGTTGTAATGAGGCTGGGCTACAAAGAATCTTTGTTTTTCTGGTTATGCAAAACGAGTTGGAGAAAATATTTTCATATTTTTACAAGCTTCCCCCCAACCTATTCTACAGAACATGCTCACCTCATACTTCCTTTCAAGTGTTTCTCTTTCTTATTTTCCAAGACACCTTTTCTTTTCTTTATTTATTTACTTTTTTTTTCTTTTCTTTTTCACATATATACACAAGGCTGCCCAAGGATTTTCACTAGAAACACTTGATTCATTTGTCTAAGTCAACAGAATCATACATCATTTGAGTACCCATTATTTCCCCCCTGAACATATAAATATTTTTCTCCAACTCAAAGGTAAGGATAAAACATTCACATAGGTTTCTTAGGGTTTAAGAAAGAATTCAGAGCTCCAAGTGGGTACCAACAAAAGATGTAATTTCATAGGTAAGCTTTTTGGCTCAAACTCAATCAAGAAAACTTTGCCTCTATCATTTTTAAGTCTCAATTGATCATGGCAATTACAAAATCAAACAAAATCCATTCAAGTTAACAAAGAGGACTCTCATACATTTTTGTGGGATTCACTCAACATACAAGGCTAAAAAGGCTTTAACCTTGAAAATTTTTCACAACTCCCAATGCACAAAAATCATCTCATGATCGGTTAACTTTCAAATCAGTATTTTTCACAATTCCTCTTTTTCAAACCATGCAAAATCATAAGAATTTTCATTTTCACACCACTAAACCAACACTTGCCACTGAAACAAAACAAACTTTTTATTTAATATATATATTTTCATATTTTTTTTCATAAAAAGAAAAAAAACTACAATAACAAAAAAAACAACAAGAAAAATAAAACAAGTCAAAAACAAGAAACAAACAGAAACTTCCCTATCAAATCAAATTAATGGGTCATCCTCCTCCAAGAAATCATTGATGTCGATGTCCCCATCGCCACCAGACACATCGTCTTCCCCGCTACCACCACTTCCTTCACCTCCCTCTCCAGCTGCCTCCCCGAGTGGAATTGGCTGGTCCCTAGGCCAATCCAAATGTGTGGCAAAAGCCTCCGGTGGCTGGAAAAATGTTTGGCCCGGCATAGAATGTTGGGCCATCGAGTAGTGGGAGAGGTGAAGACTAGTCATCACCCGTTGTAGGGCAGCAAATTGCTTGTCATGGTAATCAAGCCTCGTGCTGATACAGCCCCACAAATCCTCCATTGTTCTTGGGGGAACTGGCGGTGATGGTGCAGGTGGTGCATTCGGATCCCTGTCCGCACAGTGATTTTGGAAATACTTCTTATCAATGGGCTCCCTAATCTTCTGGCTACGAACCACTAGCACCCCGCATCTTCACTTAAACTAGTGATGAGAGATGGGAATGCTAGGCTCTGTTTCGTGCCACCCTTATGCAAATTTCACCAAATCATGTCACAAATAATCCTAGCTGGGTCGACCGTGATGCCGGGAGTCTTGATACAACCTAGGAGATGGCATTCTTCAAGTGGAAGATCAAAGGGATGGGACTTTGGCCAGAGTTTGGCGAGAATAAATGTCATCCAAAGCTTGGAGACTACAGTCATGTTGCCCCGAAGAACCTTGTGGGGAACTCCGGTCCTAGTTGTCTCCACAATCCTCCGATCTTCATAACAAATTCGCTCCAAAGTAGTTTGGAGGTCCAAATACCCTAGATTCCGCATTCTTGTGAAGTCATCAACCACCCCATCACTTCTCTCATAGGCTGAGATAGGTGAAATGACTCCGCCGCCGATCTTCTCATTAATCCAGTCGGCATCATATGGTACCCGTATTCCGCAGACAGTGGACACCTTCTCATGAGTCTTGGTGTCTTTACCCCCAAAGGCATTCGCATAGAACTCCTTGACAATCTTCGGGTCGAACTTCTCCAGGAGCGATGGAATAGACCACCAGTTGCGGAGAGTGAGCATGCTGGTGAACTCTTGGCATTCTCCATCTCGCAACTCCACTCGGCGCTCCGCAATGAAGTTCCAGTCATCAATGACCCGGAACCGTTCAGCCCTCTCCCGATCAATGAACCGTTGGGGGTGGTTAGAACCACCACCTTGGGATGAGGAACCTCCTCTTCTCCTTTGGGGGCCTTCTTTTCTTTTCTTGGAAGCGCATTCGGGCTAATGGGCGGGTCCTTTTCCTCGGTTCTTGAAAATTATCCAAAGAAAACTCCCAAATTAGAAACCAAAAACACTCAAATCATCAAAATCATGTTCAGTTATACAATGCACATTTGGGTTCTCAAAAATGGACCATTTTTATGACCATTGCATATTTCAGTTCAAGAACAACCTTCAGAATGGATCACAAAATCCATAGTTTCAATAACAAAAGAGACTATCTGAGAATATCACAACCATTTTGAACAGAAAACCCCTAATGTCAATGTATTAACAGAGAAAAATCAGAATGGAGCCATGTTACATGTTCATGTTCAGGCATTCTTTCAAGAAGAGCAATGAAATCATAAAAAGAGAACATATGAACAACGAACAATGAAAATGATGCACATTTTACCTGAACATGATGATGATGATGATGAAAAACTTGAGAAATTTGATGAAATTTTGAAGAGAATTCGTGTGAGAAAGTGAGGATTTTAGGCGTAACTGCCGAGAGAATGTGAGATTGTGTGAAAAGAAACTGATACTGCGTTGTTTTTAAAGACAACGCGTGACTGGCGCTCGAGCACTACTTCTGGCGCTCGAGCGCTGGTGCATTGATGAGCAGATCAACCGTTTCGCTTTTCTGGCGCTGGAGCGCTAACCCAATATATATGGCAGTGAAGAAAATCTTTCAGCTGTCTCTAGCGCTTGAGTGCTGATATTGGCGCTCGAGCGCCAACATTTGACCCAAAATTTTTTAAAAAAGCGCCAATTAAATGCCCCTGGCGCTTGAGCGCCAGGTCCAAAAACTTGACAGTGAAGAAGCCTGCTTCAAGTGCTCAAATTTTCAACTTTCTCACAAAACACAAAAATAAACACACAAAATTGGGTTGCCTCCCAATCAGCGCTTGTTTAACGTCATTAACTCGACGCCTGTAGCATGGTTATACTTCCTTTAAACCCATTATGGTGGTTAGCCACTCGATGTCACCACCAAGGTATAACTTCAATCTCTGACCATTGACTATCCAGCTTTCATTTTTCACTGGGTCTTCAATCTCCATAGCTCCATAAGGCCTTATTTCCTTAACCCTAAAGGGTCCGGACCACTTGGACTTTAATTTTCCCGGGAATAATTTCACTGTAGAATAAAAGAGCAACACATATTGTCTGGGACTAAAAACCTTTTTGACCAACTTTTTATCATGATACAACTTCATTCTTTCTTTGTATATCCTTGAAGACTAAAAAGCTTGGAGTCTCAATTCTTCTAATTCATGAAGTTGTAGTTTTCGTCTTTCACCAGCAGTTGTCTGGTTAAAATTAAAATACTTTAAAGCCCAATATGCCTTATGTTCTAGTTTGACTGGTAAGTGACAAGACTTCCCATAGACTAACTGAAAAGGAGTTAATCCTATAGGAGCTTTAAAAGCTGTCCGGTACGCCCGCATAGCATCATCCAGTTTAATGGCCCAATCTTTCCTTGAAACACTAAGGGTCTTTTCCAAAATTCGCTTGATTTCTCTATTCGAGACTTCAGCTTGACCATTAGTTTGGGGATGGTATGGACTAGCAATTTTATGTCTCACCCCATAATGTTCCAGGACCTTCTTTAGTTGGGAGTTGCAAAAGTGCGAACCCCCATTACTGATGAGTACTCTCGGGGAACCAAACCTTGAGAATATATTCTTTTTCAAGAATGTCACTACCGTCTTTGCATCAGCTCTTGTACAGGGAATTGCTTCTACCCATTTTGTAACATAGTCCACTCCCACCAATATATATTAATTGGTTAAAGAGGGTGGAAATGGACCAGCAAAATCAATTCCCCAACAGTCGAATACCTCTACCTCCTGCATTACTATCAGAGGCATCTCATTTCTCCTTATCACTCCTCCGGTTCTTTGGCACATATCACACTGCTTCACATAGATGTGAGCATCTTTGAAGATTGTCGGCCAATAGAAACCGGACTACAATATTTTGGTTGCAGTGTGTTCCCCATTAAAATGCCCCTCATAGGGTGAATTGTGACAATGCCACAATATGCTTTTACATTCGCCACGGGAAACACACCTCTCAGAAGACCATCTCCTCCAATTTTAAATAGGTAAGGATCATCCCATACGAAGTAAGAAGTGTCCTTTAAGAACTTCTTTTTTTGTTTCCAAGAAAATCCATCTGGAATGATTCCTACTGCTTTAAAATTTGCCATATCAGCAAACCATGGCCTTTCTTGAATGAGCAGCAAACGTTCATTCGGGAATTCCTTGACAATTTCTTCTATTTCCCTGGTCCCCTCAGTGTTATGAAGTCAAGAAAGATGATCAGCCACAAAATTTTCACATTCGTTTTTATCCTTGATGACTAGATTGAATTCCTGCAGCAGTAGAATCCAACGAAGCAATCTTGGCTTTCACTCTTTCTTAGTCACCAAGTATTTTATGGCTGCATGGTCAGTGTAGTCAATCACATCTTCCTAGCACAATATTCAGATTGTTCAAACATTCTTCAAAACTTTTCCCAAAGACAGAAAAGTCATCCATAAAAACCTCGATACATTTCTCAACCAGATTCAAAAAAATGGCGAGCATGCATCTTTGAAAGGTCGCAAGCACATTACACAGTCCAAACGGCATACGCTTTTCTTGATCTTCTGGGTTTACCAAAGTTTGGTTATACCCAAAATATCCATCCAAGAAATAGTAATATGCCTGGCCAGCTAGTCTTTCAAGCATTTGGTCCATAAAAGGCAAGGGAAAATGATCTTTCCTGGTGGCTTGATTCAATCTTCTGTAATCCATACGCCACCCGGTCACTGTCCTTGTAGGGATTAATTCATTTTTCTCATTCTCAATGACCGTCCTCCCCCTTTCTTGGGGACCACTTGAACTGGACTTACCCATTCGCTATTGGAGATGGGATAAATCATACCAGCTTCAAGTAACTAGAGTACTTCTTTTCTCACTACTTCTTTCATTGTCGGATTCAATCGCCTTTGAGGCTGGGCAACAGGTTTAAAATCCTCTTCCATATGTATCTTGTGCATACAAAAAGAAGGACATATTCCTTTAAGATCTGTCAGTGCCCATCCGATTGCCCCTTCATTGGCTTTCAAAACCTCCAAGAGTTGTGCCTCTTGGTCAGAAGATAGTGAACTGTTAATTATCACTGGCTTGCCTCCCCCTTCATTTAAAAATGTATATTTCAGATGGGACGACAACACTTTCAGTTCCAACTTATTTTTTCTGACTTTTCCTCCTTGGATAAGTCTTCCGGGACAAATGTTATCATGGGGTCCTCTTTCAGAGTATCTAGGTCCCTCAAACATTTTTCGATTTCGACTTCCTCCAAGTCATATAAATTTGCACGAGACTACACTAGAGCTTTTTCTAAAGAGTTAGCATTGTACATTTCTTGCTTCCCTAATAGAAATACCTCTTCCATGACATCCACCCTAAAGGCTGATTGTTGTTCCTTTGGGTGTTTCATGGCTTCCAACACATCAAATTTTACCTCATCATCCTCAACTCGTACCTTGAGTTTCCCATTATCCACGTCAATGATGACTCTTGCCGTTTTCATAAAAGGTCGCCCTAGAATTAAAGGCACCTCCAAGTCTTCCTCTATATCCATAATGACAAAGTCAACCGGAAAGACAAATTTATCAACCTTCACTAGAACATCCTCCGCTACTCCATACAGGAATTTTAATGACCTATCTGCCAGTTGGAGGGTTATTCTAGTGGGTTTCACTTCCAGATCACCGATCCGTTTTAACTTGGACAACGACATGAGGTTTATACTTGCACCAAGATCCAATAATGCCTTCCCTACAGGAAGAGCACCAATAGTAACAGGGATAGTAAAACTACCCGGATCTTTGGTCTTATGAGGCAAGGACTTTTGAATTATGGCACTACACCTGGCTTCTAATTCCAAAGTTTCATCTTTGAACTTTCTCTTTTTCGTCAACAAGTCCTTCATGAACTTGGCATATGTGGGCATTTCCTCCATAGCTTCCATAAATGGTACATTTATTTGAAGTCGTTTGAAAATGTCTAGAAACCTAGCATATTGCCTCTCCTTTGTTTTCTTTGATGGATGAACAGGATAAGGAACCTCCTTCACCTGAGGTACTCCATCCATCTTTTCTTCGACCTCAACCTTCTTTTTGATTTTTTTATTTTTTTCTTTTTCAATATTTACATTATTCTTCTCCTCACTTCTTTCACTTCTACTTTCCTTCTCCACCTCCTCTATGGCTACCTTTACAATTCTTCCTTCCACCTCATCGGGTTCATGCAAATGATCCCCTATTCCTTTACCAATCTCCTTACCACTCCTTGTTAAAATGGACTTGCATTGCTCTTTAGGGTTCGTGGTGGTATTAGCGGAGAATGGAGTAGTGGTAAGCTCTGCCAATTGTTTAGAGATTTGACCCACTTGTGTTTCAAGATTCCGGATAGACGCTTCGGTGTTTTTCTGGAAAGCTTCATTACTTTGGTGGTTAGCCAATGAAGCTTGGATAAATTTATCCAAGGTGTCTTCCAATTTGATGGTCCTCTCTACCAATGAAACAAATGGCGGCCTATTAGATGAATTCGATGAATTTTTCCAGTTCATTTGACCTTGTCCTTGAGGATTCTTCCACCCTTGCATTCCAGCATTGGAAACATTAGATTTAAAGGGTGAAGAAAAGAAATTTCCCCTTGACTGATTATTCACAAAATTCAACTCCTCATCTTTTTGGCTAGAAGCATGCGGACATTGAGTGTATGAATGACCTTCACCACACAATTCACATGCTCCTATTTGAGCTTGTTGGTTCACTACTTGAACTTGCTGCGGCTTTGGCACCAATTGTGTAATAGCTTGACTCAAGAGCTCAATTTGCTAAGTCGTGAGCTTATTCTGTGCCAAAATAGCATCAGAAGAATTTAATTCCAGGACACACTTGGGCTTTGAGACTTGGCTTCTGGGTTGATGCCCAGCTCTATCACTTGCTGCCATAAGAGTGATAATTTCCATTGCAGTAGGTACATCAATGGTTTTTAATGACCGTCCAACAGTTGGAGTGAGATGGATTGTCCATTGATGGTTCAATCCTGCACAAAATATGTTCAGCTTCGCAACATCGGTCAACCCATGATTTGGGCATTTTCTCAACAATCGTTGTTTCCTTTCCCAAGCCTCATGAAATGCTTCATCTTGCCCCTGCTTAAAAGCAGATATTTCAGATTGCACTTCGATCATTTTAGAAGGAGGAAAGAACCTTGTTAAGAAGGCTTCTTCAACCTCACTCCATGTGTTCTAACTTTGACTCGGAAGAGTCTTGAACCATTCCTTAACATCTCCAATAAGTGCTAAATGAAATAATTTCATATAGGCATCTTCAGCACTTGCTTTATCCAAGCCCATAGTCGCTACAAGATCATAAAAGGTCTCCAAGAAATTATGCGGATCCTCATGATGTTTCCCCATGAACTAATTAGTCAATATGAGACTATATCAATATGGCTTAATCTCTGTTTGCTGAGTAGTAGGGGACAAAACAATTGTGGACCGATTTCTTGGGCCTTGCGGAATCACATAGTCACCAAGGACTACAACCCTCGTCGGATTAGGAACTTCCGCAGCCATATCAAAAGTAACAGAATGTGTAGAGTTACTAGAGAAATCTGAGGAACTCTCTCCCTCCTTTTGTTCACGGTATTTAATTGCAGACTGTCGTCTAGCAAATGCCTCGATTTCGTCAATAAATATTAACTTTTCTCTTTGGCTTTTGCTGCGAGTAAGCATACAACAATACTAGAACAATGGTGAGAGTTAAGTACAAATATACAAATACATACAAAAAGAAAACAATTCACAGTGTTTACAAATCATCTCAAAACTTAAAAGAAATAAACAACCGTGCTCCCCGGCAACGGAGCCAAAAATTTTGTTAACCTTTTAATGGTGCTGGAAACGGTTAACTCGTTTCAGTATAGTGACTATATGTGTATCGTCCACAGGGAGCACTTGGATTAATTCGATTAAGAATTAAGTTGACGAATTGTTCAAAAACATATCAAGATTGTAAATGGAAAATAAAATAAACACTAGATAAAGAGATAAACAAATAAGATAACAATTCACCTAGGATTGAGTTTCATTACTTCACCTTGTTTCTTTCTATTATAGTTAAATATTATAAGAAAAGATGCGTGCTCAATGTCACAAGTGCAAATCTCTTTGATCACTTGATTCTAAGACACTAGTCTCTAGAGCCCAATCTCTTGGCACTCTAGCTACCGAGTCTTGCATTAAGCAGAGCACTAAAGCAATCATAAACACTTCAATCTATCTCTAGACTAGAAGGTTTTATGAGACTTTTTCTCCAAATCCATTTACAAACAAGTTTCTCAACTGCGCAAATAAACTAACACATGGACATGGTGATCAAGCTTAAACCAAGAAAAGAAGCACAGAAGAAGAACTCCAATTCATATATAATATAAACTAACAATTAAAAGAAACAAGAGACGAAGAAATTACATTCAATCCTTGCGGAAAGCTTAGCCTAGCATGGCCATGAACTTCAAGAACTAAACCTATGAGTATTAGAACTCTGACTAAAGCCTATACTTTGTTGTTTATTTCTATACAATTCAATATGATCTCACCTAACTTCTGAAAGGCTGTATTTATAGGTGTTTTGGGCAGGGGTCTGGCGCTCGAGCGCCCTCCTGGCACTTGAGTGCTGGCCTGACACGTGCTGGTTAAGGAGCTTAATTTCTTGGTTAATGCGTCTGGCGCTCGAGCCCTGCTGTGGCGCTTGAGCGCCAGGCTCATAACTCTGGCAGAAAGGATCCAATGCTAAACGTATTCTGGCGCTCGAGCCCTGGTGTGGCGCTCGAGCCCTGGTGTGGCGCTCGAGTGCTAGAGCGTTTACACTGGCAGAAAGGATCCTATGTTCCTCATCTTCCAGCGCTCGAGTCTTGGTATGGCGCTCGAGCACTGGCCTCTTATATGCTCCAACAACTTGACTTTCTTATTTTGCTTAAAAAACACCTGAAAATACATTTCTAAAGTTAGAAAACTTATTATTACCACTTATTTACTCTTAAACTCACAAAGTAAAGAAAAAGGGTGAAATTATGTAGAAAATCATGTAATTTCTAGAGAAGATAAGTGCAAATCCTTTATTAAATAAACACACTAATTTGCACTTATCAACGCACTGCAACCAAAATATTGCAGTCCAGGTTCTATTGGCCAGTGATCTTCAAAGATGCTCACTTATATTTGAAGTAGTGTGATAAGTGCCAAAGAACCAGAAGAGGGACAAGGAGAAATGAGATGCCATTAACCATTATGCAGGAGGTTAAGGTATTTGACTACTGGGGAATTGACTTTGTTGGTCCATTTCCACCCTCTTTCACCAATGAATATATCTTGGTAGGAGTGGACTATGTTTCTAAATGGGTTGAAGCAATTCCTTGTGCAAGAGCAAATGCAAAGACGGTAGTGACATTCTTGAAAAAGAATATGTTTTCAAGATTTGGGTCCCCGGGAGTACTCATCAGTGATGGGGGTTCGCATTTTTTGCAAGTCTTAGTTGAAAAAAGTCTTGGACCGTTAGTGATTCAAACGAATGGTCAAGCTGAAGTCTCGAATCGAGAAATCAAACGTATTTTAGAAAAGACCGTTAGTGATTCAGAAAAGATTGCTCATTAAAATTGGATGATGCTCTGAGAGCGTACTGACAACTTATAAAGCTCCCGTAGGATTAAATCATTTTCAGTTAGTCTATGGGATGTCCTGTCACTTACCGGTCAAACTGGAACATAAGGCATATTGGGCTTTAAAGTACTTTAATTTTGACCAAACAACTTCTGGGGAAAAACGAAAAATACAACTACATGAATTGGAAGAATTGAAACTTCGTTCTTTTGAGTCTTCAAGGTTATACAAAGAAAGAATGAAGTTGTATCATGATAAAAAAATTGGTCAAAAAGCAATTCCGTCTTGGGCAATATGTTTTGCTCTTTAATTCTCGACTGAAATTATTCTCGAGAAAATTAAAGTCCAAATGGTGCAGACCCTTTAGGGTTAAGGAAGTAAGACCTTATGAGGAAGTCGAGATTGAAGACCCAATAAAAAAAGAAAGCTGGGTGGTTAATGGTCAGAGACTTAAGTTGTATCTTGGTGGTAACGTCAAGCGGCTAACCACCATAATGATTTTAACAGAAGTATAACAATGCTACAGGGGTTGAGCTAATGCATTAAACAAGCGCTGATTGGAAGACAACTCAATTTTTACTTGTTTCATAAATATATAATAAATAAATTTGATGAGTTTTGAAAGAATTTTTGTGTGAAAATTAAAAATTTGATCACCAGAAGAAGGCTTGTTCACTGTCAACTATTTGAATCTGGCGCTCAAGCGCTAGGAGGGCGCTAAAGCGCTAGGATTATTAATTTGGCGCAATTTTCAAAATTTTTGAGTCAGATGTTGGCGCTCAAGCGCTGGCATCAGCACTCGAGACCCATAGACACCTGAAAAGCCTTTCTTCACTACCAATAAATTTGGGTTGGCGCTCGAGCGTGAGCTATGGCGCTCAAGCCCCGCAAAAGTGTAACGGTTGATATGGTAATCAGTGCATCAACGCTCGAGCGCCATTCACGCGTTGGCTTTAAAAATATCTCAAAATATTTATTAAGATCTTTTTTCTCAATCCTATTATTCTCTTTCATTTGTTACGCGAAGCACACATTTTCTTACGCAAAAACTCTTCAAAAGTCATCAAATATCTCAAAATTTTCATCATCATCATCATCTTCAGGTAAATATTATTTCATTGTTCATTGTTGATATGTTCTTTTCCCTATTTGTGATTTCATTATTAATATGTATTTCTTTAGAGGGTGCATGAACATGAACATGAGCATGATTTTATTCTGATTTTATTCTTTGAGTACATTGAACATTTGGGTTTTCTATTGGAAATGGTTGCCCCAATTTTGGACTATTCTCATTTGTTTCTGAAATAATGGAGGATTTGTGTTGAAATTCTGATTTATGTTTAGAATGTAACAAATTCTGAATAATGTTCTTGAACTGTAATATGTGTTTTCTGTGAAAATAGTCCATTTTTGGAACCCAAATGTACATTGTATTATTAAACATGATGATGGTGATTTTGTTGGTCTATTGCTAATTTTCGAGTTTACTTCAATAATATGTTCAGATACTGAGGAAAAGCCCCTGCCAACGAGTCCGAGTGTGCATCCAAGAAGAGGAAGGAAGGCCCCCAAAGGAGGAGAGGAGGCTCCTCATCAAAGGGTGGTGGTTCTGACCACCCCCAAAGGTTCATTGTTAGGGAGCGAGCTGAACGATTCTGAGTCATTGATGACTAGAATTTCATCGCGGAGCAGAGAGTTGAATTGCGTGATGGAGAATGCCAAGACTTCACCGGCATGCTCACTCTCAGAAACTTGAGGCCCATAGCCTCGCTCCTGAAAAAATTTGATCTAGAAATTGTGAAGGAATTCTACGCCAATGCCTTTGGGGGAAAGAAAGCAAGTCTCAGGAAAAATTTTCCATTTTTCGGGGAATCCAGATGCCTTATACCGCCGATTGGATCAATGAAAAAATCGGCGGAGGAGTCATTCCACCAATCTCGTCTTATGAGAGAAGTGAAGGGGTGGTTGATGACTATACATGCATGAGGAATTAGGGGGAGTTGGATCTTCAAACGACATTGGAGAAAATGTTATGGAGACCGCAGAATAGCGGAGACTACTCGCAATAGAGTTCCTCACAAGGTCCTTCGAGGTAACATGGATGTGGTCTCCAAGTTATGGATTACATTCATTCTCGCCAACTTGCAACCAAAATTCCATCCTTCTGATCTTCCACTGGAAGAATGCCATCCCTTGGGCTGTATCAAGACTCCTAGCATCACGGTCGATCCTGCTCGAATTATTTCTGATATGATTTGGGCTAATGTGCACAAAGTCAGCACGAAACAAGTTTGGCATTCCCGTCTCTCATCACTAGCTTATGTGAAGATGTGGGCATCTCGGTTGTTCGTAGCCAGAAAATCAGAGAGCCCATTGATAAGAAGTATTTCTGTAACAATTGTGTAGACAGGGACCCAAATGCACCGGTTGCACCACCACCGCAAGTACCCCCGAGAACAATGAAGGATTTGTGGGGCCGTATTAGTTTCAGAGCCCTACATCGGGGGTATACTGGCATTCACCTCTCTCACAATTCCATGGCCCAGCATTCTATGTCGGGCTAAACATTTTTCCAGCCCCTAGACGCCTTTGCAGTTCATATGGAGTAGCCATGGGACCGGCCAATTCCACTGGGGGAGGCAGCTGGAGATGGTGGTGAAGGGAATGGCGGTAGTGGAGAGGATGACAAGTCTGGTGGTGAGGGGGACATTGATATTAATGATTTTTTTAGAGGAGGATGACCCATTATTTGGATAGGGGAGTTTCTTTCATTAGTTTCTTTTCTTGTTTGAACTTGTTTTTTATTTTCTTTTTATAAATAAAAGTATTGTAGTTTTTTTTTTGAAAAAAAATATTAAATAAAATGGTAGTTTTGTTTTAATGGCAAGTGTTGGTTTTGGTTGTGTGCAAATAAAAAAAAAATTATTATGTAGTTGTGTGCATGGATCGGAAAAGAGGAATTGTGAAATATATTAATTTGAAAGTTAACCGACCATGATATGATTTTTGTGCATTGGGAATTTTGAAAGATTATTTTCAAGGTGAAAGCCTTGTTAGCCTTGTATGTTGAGTGAATCCCACAAATTGTATGAGAGTCCTCTTTGTTAACTTGAATGAATTTTGTTTGAATTTGTAATTGTCATGATTAAATGAAACATAAAAATGATAGAGGCATAGTATATATGATTTAGTTTGGTCCAAAAAGCTTACTTGATAAATTATACATTTTGTTGGAACCCTATTTGAGCCATATTGATATATTCTTTCAACCCTATATGCCAATATGAATATTTTTATCCTTACCTTTAAGTTGGAGAAAAAATTTTATTCAGGGAAAGTACGGGATATGCAAAAAGTTGAAAAAAATTGTTTGGCTGAAAGAAACCCAAGAAATTCCTATAAAGTACGGGATATGCAAAAAGTTGAAAAAAATTGTTTGGCTGAAAGAAACCCAAGAAATTCCTGTAAATATGGTAGTTCTAAGGCCACCTTTTGTATAGTTATATGGTGTATATATGTATATTAACAAAAAAGAAAAGAAAAAAATGATGAAAAAGGTGCCTTAGGAAATCAAAAGCAATTGAAGGGAATATTGGGGTAAGAATAGGTTGGGGGGAAATCTTGATGAATAAATGTTTATTCTCAAGCTTGTTTTATGTATCTTGAAAAGCAAAGATTCTTTTTCATAGCCAAGCCTCAATACAACCCTCAATCAACCCTTGATAAATTCTTTCTTAACTCTTTCCATGCATATCATCAAGGTTGAAGTTTGATACTTGATTCTTAACTCACACTTGCCATATTTCTTTTGTTTTTCTTTATTTTAAGGGTACATTGCTTGAGGACAAGAAAAGTCTTAGGTTGGGGGAGTTTGATAAGTGCAAATTAGTGAATTTGCTCTTATCTTCTCAGGAAATAACATATTTTGTGTAAATTTCACCTCTGATCCATACTTTGTAAGTTCAAGAGTAAAAAGGGAGAAATAATCATCTTTCTAACTCTAGAATTGTATTTTCAGGTGTAATTATGCTGGAACATGCAAGAAGCCAGCCTTGAGCGCTGTGAGGAGGCTTGAGCACTGGGAACTGAGTTAGCATAGGATACTCACTACCAGCATAAATGCTCTGGCGCTTGACCACCACACCAGGGCTCAAGCGCTGGTGGCCTCAACCAGCGCATTATCTAGCCATTAAAGACAACGCTCAAGCACCGAAACTGGTGCTTGAGCGCCAGACTCCTGTCCAGAACACCTATAAATACATCTCTGCTAAGTAAGGAAGATATACTGAATTTTAGAGAAAAAAAACACTAAGTTAAATCACATTAGTCCGAGTTGTAGTACTCTTAGGTTTTGTTATTGGAGTTCATGGCCTTGTTTGGCTAAGCTTTCCACCGGGATTGAATTTAATTACTTTATCTTTTCTTATTTTCAATTACTAGTTATTCTATTATATTCGAATTGGACTTCTTCTTTTGTTCTTCTTTTCTTGGTTTAGCTTGATCATCTTTACCATGTTCTTAGTTTATTTGCAATTTTGAGAAACTTGTTTATAATTGGATTTGGAGAAAAACTCTCATAAAACCTTCTAGTCTAGAGATAGATAGAAGTTCTTATGAATGTCATAATACTCTGCTTAAAGCAAGACTTAGTTCCTAAAGCTTCAAGAGATTGAGCTCTAGAAACTAGTGTTTTAGAATCAAGTGCAAAGATATTTGCACTTGTGACATAAGTATACATCTTTTTATATATAATATTTAACTACTATTGAGATGAACAAAGTTAAGTAATGAAATTCAATACCAAGTGATTCTTCATTTATTTGGTTAACATTTTATCAAGTTCTTATCTTATCACAAGTTTACACTTTACTATGTTCTTAACACTCTTTAGACTCAATTCTTAATCAAATTAATCCAGTGCTCCTTGAGGACGATACATGTTATATCACTATACTTAGAACGAGTTAACCAATTGAAGTTTTATAAAAAGGTTAATAGAACGCCAGAAACGTCATCTAGAAGCCTTTCCACGTGGTCAAGAATTGGTGGCCAGCGCTCGAGTGCCAGGGTCAACGAGTGCCTATAAATAGAATGTGTTCCAAGCCATTTCTCATCAAGTCTCATTCATTCCTCTCTTTTTCTCTCTTGTTCTCTCTTGTATAAACTCTCAGGAATAGTTTTGGAGATTTTGGAGAGCCTTAGATGCCTACTCTCTCTTGTGTGAAGACCACCATGAGTGGCTAAGTCTTCTCCACTTGGGATTGAATGTAACTATCATTTCTTACTCTTGCAATTTTAATATATAGTTGTTGTTTCTTTTATGATTTGGGTATTTATTCCTTTAATTAATACTTTGATTAGCCTGATCATCTAATCTATGATGTTAGATTATTTGCTTTGGTTGGAAAACGTTACTTAAAATCAGACATGGATGAAAATCTTACATGAATTGCTTGGCTAGGGATAGTGGGCAACTAATGTGATTGCTTTCTTAACACTTGATCTTAATGCAAAACCCAAGCATCATAATGCCAAAGGATTGGGTTATGTTCCTTGTGGTTTTAGAATTAGATTGTAAAGGAATTTGGATTTGTGATAATAGTATGTTGCATCAATTCTATAAAAGATTCAACTTCTATAATATAGAATTAGTAAAGATGTTAATAGGATGATAGTGAAGTTCAATCCCAAGTGGCTTCTCAATTCTAAGTGCTTCCGTATATTGGTATTGTTAAGTGATATTCTTTTATTATAGCGTTGTCTTCAATTACTTTGAATTGTTCCACTATTTATAAAAGTTTTCAAACCCTTCCTTAACATTAAAAACTACATATCTAATAAGAACGCGCTCCCTGTGGATGATACTCGTTTCGCCAATATAGTCCAATAGTGTGATGGTGAACAAATGAAACAAGAGCTAAAGAAAATCTCCATTAGATAACTTGACCCGAGTTGGCCTCTTTGGGCCATTGGACACATGTCAAACAAAAATGGTACTTCTTAGTTATAACTTAACCCAAATAAGCCTATTTCATCCACTAGACACCTATCAGGCCCAAATAGTACTTCTTAGTTATTACTAGACCCGAATGGGCATCTTTGAGCCACTAGACACCTATCAGGCTAATTGGTACTTCTTAGTGATAACATGACCTGAATAGGCCTCTTTAGGCCATTAGACACCTATCAGATTCAAATGAAACTTCTTAGAGATAACTTGACCCGAGTAGGCCACTTTGGGCCATTGGACACATGTCAAGCCCAAATTGTACTTCTTGGGCTAACTTAACACGAATAGGCCTCTTTGGGCCACTAGAAACCTATCATGCCCAAATCGAATTTCTTAGTAATAACTTGACCCTAATAAGCCTCATTGGGCCACTAGAAGCATATCAGGCATCATTTGGAATATCCTAGTCATTAGTTGACCTTAATAGGCTTCTTTGCGCCACTAAACACCCAGCTGACCCAAAGATACTTCTGAGGGATAACTTAACCTGATTAGGCCTCTTTGGGCCATTAGACACATGTACTTCTTAGGGATAGGTTGATTCGAATAGGCCTCTTTGGGTCACAAGAGACCTATCATACCCAAATAGTACTTCTTGGTGATAACTTGATCGGAATAAGACCTCTTTGAGCCACTAGACACCTATGAGGACCAATTGATACTTCTTATTGATAACTTGACCTTAATAGGCCTCTTTTGGCCACTTGACACCTATTAGGCTAAATTGGTATTTCTTATTGATTACTTGACCATAATAAGCCTCTTTGGGCCACAAGACACCTATCAGACCCAAATGATACTTCTTAGGGATAACTTAACCCGAGTAGGCCTCTTTCGACCATTTAACACATGTTAGGCCAAAATGGTACTTCTTTGGGATAAATTGACCAGAATAGCCCTCATTGGGCAACTAGACACCTATTAGGCCCAAATAGTACTTCTTAGTGATCACCTGACCTAAATAGGCCTCTTTGGGCCACTAGACACCTATCAGGCCCAATTGGTACTTCTTATTGATAACTTGACCTTAAAAGGCCTCTTTGGGCCACTAGACACCTATCACGCCCAAATGATACTTCTTATGGATAACTTTACCCGAGTAGGCCTCTTTGGACCATTGGACACATGTTAAGCCCAAATGGTACTTCTTAGGGATAACTTGACCCGTATAGGCCTCTTTGGGCCACTAGACACCTATTAGGCCCAAATAGTACTTCTTAGTGATAACTTGAACCGAATATGCCTCTTTGGGCCACTAGACACTTATTAGGCTCAATTTGTACTTCTAATTGATAACTTGATCCTAAAAGGCCTCTTTGGACCATTAGACACCTATCAGACTAAAATGATGCTTCTTAGGGATAACTTGACTCAAGTAGGCCTCATTGGGCCATTGGACACATGTCAATCTCAAATGGTACTTTTTAGTTAAAACTTGACCCGATTTGGCCTTTTTTGGCCACTAGACACCTATTAGGCCTAGATACTTTTTCTTAGTTATAACTTGACCCGAATGGGTCTCTTTGAGCCACTAGACACCTATCAGGCTCAATAGGTTCTTCTTAGTGATAACTTGACGTTAATAGGCCTTTTGGGGCCACTAGACACCTATAAGACCTAAATGATATTTCTTACGGGTAACTTGACCCGAGTAGACCTCTTTGGGCCAGTAGACCCATGTTAGGCCCAAATAGTACTTCTTAGTCATAACTTGACCTGAATAGGCCTCTTTGGACCACTACACACTTATTAGGCCCAAATGGTACTTCTTAGTGATAGCTTGACCCGAATAGGCCACTTTGGGCATCTTGATTGTTATCCGGCTTTAGTGGTACTTCTTAGTTATAACTTCACCTTAAAAGGCATCTTTCGGCCACTATACACCTACAGGCCCAAATAGTACTTCTTAGTGATTACTTGACACTTTGACACAAGTAGGCCTCTTTGGGCCTTTGAACACATGTTATGCCTAGATGGTACTTCTTAGGGATAACTTGACACGAATTGGCCTCTTTAGGCCACTAGACACCTATTAGGCCCAAATATTACTTCTTAGTAATTACTTAATTGGAATAGGCCTCTTTGAGCCACTAGACACCGATGAGGTCCAACTAGTACTTCTTAGTGATAACTTGACCTTAATAAGTCTCTTTAGGCCACTAGACACCTATCAGGCGCAAATGATACTTCTTAGGAATAACTTCACTCGAGTAGGCCTCTTTGGGCAACTAGACACCTATCAGGCTCAAATGGTACTTCTTAGTCAGAAGTTGACCCTAATAGGCCTCTTTGGGGGCACTAGACACCTATTAGGTTCAAATGGTACTTCTTAGTGATAACTTGACCTTAATAGGCCTCTTTGGGCCACTAGACCTATTAAGCCCAAATAGTACTTCTTAGGGATAATTTGACCCAAATGTGACTCTTTGGGCCACTAGACACCTATGAGGTCCAATTGGTACTTCTTACTGATAACTTGACCTTAATAGGCCTTGTTGGGCCTGGACACCTATTAGACCCAAATGATACTTCTTAGGGATAACTTGACGCGAATAGGCCTCTTTGGGCACCTAAACACCTATCAGGCCCAATTGTTCCAGTTGTACATTTTTTAAATTTGAATTTTTGTTATGAATCAATTATCACAATTAGCATTATGTATCTATTATTATATGCAATATTCGTAGTTTTTTATCATTCAATTATTAGGGTTTATAGATTAAGGTTTATTACTGTAAAGACTATTTAAAATTTTAATTATGTTTTATTCAAATAAATTTTTTTAGTGAGTCGGCATTTTAATATTTTAAATATTGAAAGCAAATTATAAATAATTCTTATATCTATATGATACTACAAAAAAAATTAACTATCTTTTATTTGGAAAGAAATAATAATCATTCTTAGAAAGATCATTATATACCTATTTGATATTCTACTCTAATAGTTTTTTTCATTGTTAATTATGGTTGGAATGGTTCCACGCTAACTTGATTTGGTTGGTATCCAAACGTGCACTTAATAAATAGACGACGAATTTTTCACAAACATTTTGGCTAACTTATTGTTTATGAAAACGCAATCCGTTGACACTGTACACAATAAACGAATGTACGCAACATCAAATGGTACTTTATGAACAGAATAAAATAATATTTTCCTAATTCGAATGGTTGATGTTTTGATGATTAATAGAAAATTTGACTTATATATGTTAGTAAACATTGATTACTTGAAACATTTGTTGAGTTTCTATTGGTCAGATGATTTAGTGCAAGCTCATAGAGACCAATTTGTATGTGTCAAATTCTGCGCATTGGAAAGCTATAATAAAGTTTCTATTTCGTTGACCCTTCGGTGGATCGACAAAATTTTAAAAAATAAATTGTGAAAATATTATTTTTGAAATATTATAATGAGTTACAAGGTAGTAGGCGGCTATATACTCCATCTATATGACCAAGTCTTTCGTTTTATACTTATTAAGATTGAAGCTGGTTTCGTTGCTCATCAATTGTTGTAATTGATAAGATTGGGTACATACAATGAAAATCGTTGACTGTCGTTTTCATTGTCTATTGTTAAGTATGTGCATTTATTTTGCCCTAACCATAGTGATTTTTCTATTGCAGTGGAAATGGGAATGAAATCCCAATTAATGAAGCACAATAGTTGGCACCAACCAGCCAGGTACTTGAAAACCATTTTGCTGTGAGTTTTGATGTCTATTGAGTTAGCTTTAAATTTTATTTTTCAATATTTAACTCCATATTAAGTAAACCCAAATGTATTTATTTCAAAAAAATTTGTGAGAAGCATAACAGTTGGCACCAACCCCTGGTCCGTTTGCTATGATAGGGAAAGGACCTATTGTTGTGAGAAGTAAGCTAAAGAACACTTACATTGCTGGGAGTCAACCCCCGAATATCCAAGTTTTGTCTGACAGTGAAGGAGAAATAGAACCTCCGATGGATAAAGATTCATGCGATACAGTACTTTATTTATCTTATTTGGCACTTTTTTCCGATTCTATTTACAAAAGGGTTATTCATGAGCACTGCCTCCTGCTTTGTGGTTAGGGATAAACAACTGACGGAGATACTGTTGTGGAAGATACCATCGGCAGTCTAAAAAAGAAGTTTCCTAACAGTCTTCTTTAGACTTCTACATCTTCGCAAAAACCGTTGAATATACCAAAGGTTGAGGGCAAGAGTTTGGGAAAGTCACAACCAAATTCCAAGGCTAAGCTGACACCGACATTGTCAACAAAGGTAAATGATTCACAACATGAAGAACAAATAGTTTCAAGGAATCTCTATTCTAGAAACATATTGTCTCCCTCTAAATTAGATGTAAGTGTCAAATTTTTTGATGTTTATGTTTGTGTCATTCACACATGAATAAATAAGGTTACTTAATCTTCTTTCATAGCCTCTGAAATGTAATTTCCGTCCCACATCTAGCACGGGTCTCACTCCCGAAGAACTTATGGTTTGTGCCTACATTTTTAACAACATGTTGAATCCTTTGTAAGTTAAATGTTATTAATATCTATGTTATTGATATTTATGTTTTTAGCTATACTAAACCTCTTCACAAACATTACAACGAGTATGTCATAGAAATTGACTTACCATTTTGTACTCGTCAGAACTTTCTTAGCCTTTGTCCTAGAAATATAATGGATGATAAGGTGATGTCACTAACGATTATATTTTTATGCTCCCTTTTTATTACAAAATAGTTGCAATTGAGAATTTTTATATTTATGATAAAATCTAATTTCATTTTGGGTTTGTTTCTCAGATCCTTGAGATAATGGCTACAAAAACCATGTGGTTGCAACATCACACAACAACAAAGTCAGTTTGGTCACTTCTGCCAAATTTTGCTGTGAGTGTCACAAGAGATCAAATTTTTCATTTAATGTTAATAACTGTAAATCCATACTAATAAATATTATTGGTTATTTAATCGTGTAAACAATATGATCTTGCCAACGGGAATACAGTACAGAACTTGATTGTCACATTCAAAAGATTTTGGATGCCACATTTTAGCACACTATAATATGTAATTGAATTCTTAAAACTTACATTTTGAAGTTGCATTATCACATCATACCAATGTTGTCCTCAAAAAACTCATTGAATGCAAATATATGTTCCCATCTGTGAAGACAACAATGATTGGTATCTGTTCGTTATGGGAACTGAATCTCAAACAATATATCATTTCGATTCAAACCTGACTGCTAGAGCTGTGACAAAAAGACATGATCGAATTAGGACACTAGCGACTATTTTGGCTGAAATGATGGCTTTGGACAACCATTACCCAGAATTCGTTAACCATGTGGAAGATGTTGGAGGTGAAAGCAAATGCTAATATTACTAATTAGTCAAAGTTGTGTATGTAGTATCGCATCTAGCTTGTGGTTTGCACATTCGCAAGGGAAGGAGGAATGTTTTACCCCTACTGCCAACTCATTTGTTCAATGACACCTCAATAGACCCGTCATTAAGGTTGTCCATTAATTATTGTGTAGATTGATGAAGACACAGCTCGGATGAAGGCAATGCTACAAATTGTTCATGGAGAAGCTAATGTTCATAAGCAAAAAGTGGTGCAAATGCGACAGAATATTGAAGCAGTTTTCCCCCACTGGGACAAACGTATAATAGTACTTGAGAAACAAGAGACAATTTGTTTTTGTTTTTTGGGGCTAATGTTAACTACATGATCAATCCAATATAGGAATACTTTTTTGGTATAGGGTTTCACACAACATATGGAAAAGGAAGGTCAATAGGTTTGAACTGCAATTGTGTGCCTTACATGCCTGTTGTGTGTGCTTACTTATTTTCTGTGTCGAGATTCCATGACACCATTTGCACATGATACTAGTGGTCAAGCAGATAGACTTTAATCATGATATATATGCTTATTTGAGTAGATTTATCTGTGGCAAAATTATGTGTGTAGTAAATGCGAAACTAATTGTAGTAAAAATTGTGAATCAATTTAACATCATTTTAACACTAATTATCCTAAGTGTATGCTTCGATAGAGTAACTCAAAATTTCAAATAACTTGAAATCCTAAGAAATTCAATTAAATTTCCCTGATTTTTAAAGGGTTAAGAGCTCATTTATTTCAGCTTATGTAGTAAAATAAGTACTTATTTTAATAAAAAATAAAGTAATTATATAAATTTTTAGTTCGTTTGTTTGTGTTTTTCAAAATTATCATAAAATTAAAATAATCAGTGTTTTTTGCTTATTTTGTGGAGTAGGTACCAAGTTGCTTCTCAAAATAAGCACATAATCTTATTATTCTTATTGTAGCCAAACATACATAGATTCCGATTGTTATGATAATCAGTTAAAAAATAATCAACTCTTTACTTATAAAAATAAGAATTTATTTTTTAGTTTAAACAAACGAACTTTAAATTAAATTGCAATAAATTTGTTTGGATGAAGTAATTAAATTTACTCTGTTCATATGTCCCTCGTTTCCGTTTTAGATTAGATTAACCATTTACTCTGTACATATGTCTCTCATTTCCATTTTAGCTCGTGTATGTAAAAAAAATTCTTTTAGTCCATATACGTGTATCCGTTGGTGCTTTTGGTCCTTCCTTCCTTGTTTTGTTTTAGTCTCTATATGTCAAAAAGTTTCTTTTAGTCCCTTAATGTGTCTCTATTAGTGCTTTTTTGGTCTTTCCGCTGTCTTACTTTTTGCAACCATTAAATCACTTGTTTTGATGAAGTAATTAAATTTCCTTCGTTTATAAAATTATTTTTTCGAATGAGATATTAAAATGTTTCTATAAATAACCAATAATGGCATGATTTCTAAATTTACATAATATGTTGTAGAAAAGAATGGTTGTTAGAGTGAAAAAAATAGAAAAATATAAAACAAAAAAGCAGATTTGATATTTTTTATTAGAATACACTGACCTCTAGGAAAAGTCAAAATATGAGTAGCAATGTATTAAGTCATTTTTGTCAACCATCGATGTTGTGCCTTCAAGCGTAATAAAAAAGAAAGCAACTTAAAAAATCTGTTCCAATTACGTTCCTAACTAGGATTAAAAAAAAGGAAGACAAAACTACACCAATATCATTCACTTACCACATGATATGAACCCAAATGGCGAAGGGTTGAAAAAGAATCTTTTATGGATGGAAACTTAGAATAAAATTCTAAATATGGAAGAGAAAACAAGGCTGGAATTTGCGCATGGATAGGCTGGGCAGCATGTGATGGATTTCTTAATTTTAATTTTCTTTTTCTATGAGAATAATTGGAAATTAAGTGGCTGAGTTAAATAAAAATTAAAAAGGTGTAAAGGATGTTTAATGGGCTGCACAAGTTTGAAATTATGGGATGAATGTTGGAAAGAGACAAATAATTTATGGAGAGGAGGAAAACTAGGGATTGTGTTTAAAGGCTTGTAAATGCGTTGGAATTTGGACTGAGCGGAAAAGAATTATTTTAGTTTATTTTCTTTGATTAACTTAGGCTAAAAATAAAGGAATAAAAATGGAAAAATGGATAGAAGGACTTAGGCAAATTTTGTGATGAGTTTAGAAGGAAAAATAAGGCTTGGACAAGGAAAATGGTTCGTGGGCAGAATTGATGTTTTTGGGGAATTTAGTGTGAAAACTATAACATGAATAAGGAGTAGATGGAAAAGATAGGATGAAGAACACACAAAACTTGAAGCAAATGGAGGAAGAATCCCTCTTTCGGTGATAGGCGTCACACAAAGAAGGTGGGAAATCTTTTGATAAACCTAGCTTCTTGAATCACACAAGAACTAAGGAGAATCACTCTCACAATTAGAAATATTTTTCTTATAAAACTTGGTCTGATTATTCACATAGAGATGGCGCCATTTATAGTGAAGTTTGGCCCATTTTAGGTTACAAAAAAAACAAAGAGAATTGATGACCACCACTTAACATCTATTTATGGTATCAATTAAGCCTAAATAAAGTCACGTAAAAAAGAATTATTCTAGCCCTAAAAGCATGGAAACTGGCGCACCCTTGCTCAGCTAAGGAGTTGAGCAAAAACCCTCCAATTTAGTCCTTATCACAATTTTGACACTTGACAAAAAAAAACTAGACCGAAGGCTGCCAAGGATGGCGCACAATAATAAGGTTTTGGGCCTTTATTTGTACTTGGAAATATTTCTAAAAACACCACTTGAATCATCCTAAAAAAAGGCGCCACTTAAGTCCTCCAAGTCCTTGAAATGTTTTTATTGTCATTGGTCATGTCCTCATCACTCCCTCCCACTTGAAGAAGATTTGTCCTCAAATCGAATAATCCTACATCAACAAAAAAAAAAGACAAGAGTAAGTGATAGAACAAATTACAGACTACACATTTTTACCCCCAGGGTCAATTCCAAAACATTCTTGTTAGAATCCCTTGAAGTCTTTTTTCTTTCTTTGACCAATTTCAAACAAAATTTTTTTAGCACAAGGATGATTTAAATTCTTACCAAGATCAAGAATAAATTGAAAAGGTCTTACCATGCATTCAAACAATTCACTCTTAACTTTTAAATTGGATTTCTCTTGAACTTCTTCCTTTTTCCTTTTAACTTTCAAGATAGGCTCTTGATGTTCAAGGCTTGCATAAGACTTTTTCTTTGAAGTTTCATCCTTGATATCCTACAAACAAGGTTCAACACTTGAAAAGAATTTAGGGCCAACAAGAAAGTTAGTACAAGAAAAGAAAATCTCACAAATTCTCAAGTAAAGGGGTTTTTGTGCAAGTAATATACTCTTCACTTCCCTATTTGTTGTTGTGTCGTGCCGTGATGCTTCTTCTTTTGGCTCTCAGGTGACTCACTTTTTTGGTTTTCACTCTTTTCGCTCTCAAGTATTTCACTCTTTTCTCTCTCAAGTGTTTCACTCTCTTTTTTCTTTTCTTTTCATTCTTGAACAATCTTTTGTCTCATTTTCTTTTGATCATCTCTCACCTCACTAGCACTCAAAGGTTTGAGCACAATTTTCTTGCCATGGTGTATGAAAGACACTTTGTTTGTAAAACCATCATGGATGGCTCTTTTGACAAATTGCCATGGCCTCCCTAGGAGTAAATGACTTGCTTCCATTGGTACTACAACACATAGCACACTATCATTGTAATCCCCAATGGAAAACATGAGTTCCACTTGATGTCCCACTTCTATTTCTCCTTCGTCACTAAGCCATTGATGCTTATATGGCCTAGGATGTGGTTTCGTGACTAAATTTAGCTTTGACACTAATCTAACACTAGCCACGTTGGTACAACTTCCTCCATCAATGATCATGGTGCACAGATTCCCATTGATTAAACATCTTGTGTAGAAGATGCTCTCTCTTTGGGAATCTTCAATATCTCTAACTTGGCTACCAAGCATTCTCCTCATCATCAACAACTCTCCCTTTAGAGCCTCCACTTCAATTTTTTGATCACTGACATCTCTTTCACTAGTTTCGGATTGGCTAGCGTATTCTCCTCCATCCTTGAGGATGATAGTCTTGTTTGTAGGGCACTCATATCATAGTGTCCAAAACATTGACACTTGAAAGATTTTATTTAACCACTCTTCTTAATGGGCTGCTCCAAGGCTTAATTGGTGCCTTTCCTTGTGAAGAAGATGTTGGAGCGCTAGTGGTTTTAGCCTCTTCCTTCTTATCCTTGTACTTCCAACTAGATGAGTTTCAATTGGAATAACTCTTTTTAGTCACTCCTTTTCTTTTAAGTTGTTGCTCTACTTGGATGGCTTTGTGTAACAAATCCTCCATCTCAACAAACTCCTGTAATTCAACAATATCACGGATATCATTATTTAAACCACCAAGAAATCAGGCCATGGTTACCTCCTCATCTTCTTCAATGTTGGCTTGGACCATGAGAACTTCTAACTCCTTGTAGAACTCTTCTACCCCTTTGCTTACTTGGGTCAATTTTTGGATTTTGAATTTCAAGTCCCTAGCATGGCTAGCCGGCACATAGCACTTTCTCATGATTCTCTTCATTTCGGTCCAAGTGTCCAACATTGGCTCTCCATTTCTCACCCGCTCCTTTTGCAACTTATTTCAGCACACTAGTGCATAATCATTAAACTCCGCGGCGGCAAGCTTGACTTTTTGTGCCTCCTCATAGGTGTTGCAATCGAACACGTGCACTATCTTGAGCTCCCACTTTAAGTATGCCTCCGGGTCACCTTTTCCTTTGAAAGGAGGAATGTTGAGCTTGACTCCTTCAATTCTTTGATGCACGAGCTCTCAACCATTTCTTCTTCTTGAAGTTTCTCTATTTTTTAATTGTTCCAACCGCTTATATATTGCTTCGGTATGTGGCTTTAACAGCCTTTCGAAAAAGGCCGTCAATTGCTCCAACTAAAAGTGGTTAAGACCTTCTTCTTCATGTTTTTCTACCATCAAGAACAAGCACAATGAAACGTACAAAGAAAAAATAAGTGTAGAAAAATCCTCACACACTCAAATATGGCTTTTTTCAAAAAAAAATGTGCACTCATGCTTTTTTCCACTCTAGAATTCTCCAATAGTTCTTAAGCAATTCAAGAGAAGACCACACAAAGAAAAATTCCACCAAATTTGTGTAACACAAGGATTAGGGTAGACTAAAAGGCTTAGGACACAAGAAAAATTCACCAATTGAGGAATTAGGCTTTAGAAGGAAGAAAGTTCAAAATGCAAGAAAATTAGCAACAATCCTTCACAAAACCAATATATTACGTTTAAAGAAGAATTTTGAGATGTTCTAAGAGCATGAAATCATTCAGCCCAATTTATTTTTTTAAAATTTTTTTATACGAATTTTTCTCCTTTTTTTTTACACGAAATTCTTTTTTATTTTTAAACTTGAGGCTTTATTTTGCAATGGTTCAGCTATAGAAGAAGAAAAAATAAAGGTAATATAGTAATGGCAAACAAAGATGAATTAGAAGGATGTTACCTAGAAAATTTCAGCCACGAAGTTTCAAGAACCTAAGAACCGGAGCTCTGATACCAAGTGATTAGTTTTCACACGCGCACCGTCTTGATTTTCCATTGAACTGAGAGGAATATTTTCACTTGCTCATGAAGTTAACAAATGATGTGAAAATCAGAATTTGGAGATGAGGATTGAAGTAATGAGCGCTAAAATGAAAGGCTGGCCAGAAATTAATTTTTAATTCCTTCTTTTGTGAATAATGGGCATGGACAGATTGGGAAAATGGAGATATGCTGAACAGAATTGGATGTAATGTCGACACACCTTGGACTAATTAATTAGAATTTATTCTGATAAGTTATGGAAATAATTGAGGAATTATTTTAGAACTAAACCTGGACAGAATTGAGGCACAAGGGAAAGGGAATTAAATGGAAAATTATTGCAGGAGAATTAAGAGGATCCTGGCACTTAGTTTTGAATAGGAGGTGGCTTATGATAATTTGGTTAATTAGGAAAGTTTTGTTCACATAAAATAATATAGAATTGAATGAAGAATATTTGGAAGGGAATTTCTTCAAGCTTGTGTGCAGGTCTTATTTTTGGGATGGACGGAGTCAACAAATTGGCGTGAAATCAACAACGGAATTTTTAATTGTTTTTAGGAATTTCTTCTATAAAACCTTGGCTGTTTTTAGGAAATTGCCCATAAAATAATATCTATTTTTTTTACCTTTATTTTTCCCATAACGCCTTTATTTCCTCAATAAAATTTTAAAGAAGAAATTGCCCTTGTAGGATCACGTCACCACATAATTGAACAAAAACCAATGGCAACAAAAAAAATCCAGTTAAACACATTGTTCCGGTGCATGTTTGTGAAGTCATTACTCATATTTCGAAGCTTCCTCCCAAAAGGCCTCCACCTTAGTTTTAAAATCCCCCCTCATTTGGTTCTCGTGATAGTCTAACAGGGACATTAGAGTTCGCATCCTTAGAGGTGTCTCCCTAACCTATCATGAAGGAACAACAAAAAATATGTAACAACAAATTTCTATATTGTTAACCCTATTTGTAACAACAAATTAAACAATAAATATGTATAAACATTACTGGTCCAATAAAATTCGGATGGAAAAGGAACTCCATCTCAATCCTATCCATCATCCACACTACTTGATCTTCACTGCAGTAAAAAAAAACTCGAAACAACGTAGATAAGCCTAAGAAAACCTTGCCAAACCATCAATAAATTAGGTAATTACCATTGTGATTTTTTCGGCACAGGCACAACAGCTAAAATGGATACTTCCCACCGTGGCATGTTTCCTAATAGACTAACAACCTCAAGTGGATAATAAGACGTGTGGACCATTCTACCCAATGTATTAGCCTGAACATAAAGACAAATTACCAGTTTGATTAAATCTTTTCATATAATTAACAAAAACTTAATAACTTAACACTAACATATTATCGTTACAGTTCTGTGGGCAATATCAACTTCTTCGTATTGACTATCAAAATAGTAAATAACCCTATCATCGATTGATACTACTATTAGGTACGAATGACTAGTCTTAATCTCCATGATAGGAACATAGATCTGACACAATGACATCCATATTACTTAAACATCAACAAATTAAATCCGGCATAATTTACAATTTATTTGATGACTTGCAAATTTCATGTCAGTGGATGGCCTCATCCAGTTATTCACATACAGATTAACCAACTCTTGTGGGTCTAGTCGTAGAGTCACATTTTCTTTGAAACACAGTGGAAGTACCCACACAGCTATACAAGACATCCGATGTTATCTCACCGATGTGATCAATGCCACAACCACCTCGCATTCCTGTGTTGAATGCATTTCTCCACATCACTGCATCTCGTAGCAGGAAAAAGGGAGAGTTTCTGAAATGATTCTTCTCATTGCTCCTCCTCATATGGTGGTCGACTTACCATCTTCCAGCTACCATAGCGTTAGAGAAGAGAGAGTAGAAGAAGAAGAAGAGAGAAAAAAAAGTTATCAGATCACTTGTTGACGGAATTGTCCGCGACCTTAGTGCTACACATTGTAGCAAAGAGTTTCTGTTCACAGCATCGTATACACAAGGGAAGGATGCCAGGAAGAGGGCGGTGGATTAATTAAGAGCTGCACTTTGAATGGTGCCATAAAATGTGTTGTTGTCAGGTTGAAGCGTGAAAAGCTCCGGTGAGCACTAGGGATTTGGGTGCAAAGAGGAAGAAGTTAGGGAATTTGAAGTAAAATAAAGGACTAAAACTCACATTTTAAAACATTTGGGGAATTAATGTAAATACACAAAAAAATACTTATTGAAACCGATTAAACCCACAATTGTAGGTTAATTTGGCTGATCCATTGATGCTCCCAAAGAGAGAGGGAGCATCGTGACTGGACCCTAGTTACTTTGGAACTTTAATTTTGATTTAAAAATCCTAGTGGTTTTAAAATCTCCATGCATTGAAAAAATTTTCAAACTAAAAAATGGAACATTGCATCTTTTTTGTCAAGGAAATTGACCTAATCCGGGTGAGTGAGTGACCACAAAAACGCTCTTGAGTTCCCACTAGATTTCAAACAATTAATTTCGCTTTAATTTTTTGGTCTACCATTGCACATGGAAAGTTTGAAAATAACCAAGGCATAGTTTTTTTTGAACTCAAACTAACAGTCAAAAAGCAAACACTTGTTAATATTTTGCAAAATCCCATTTTTGTAGCCCATTTGAGCTTAGAAGTGTATCTTTTGTCACATGCATGTTGTCCCATTTGGGTCTCCAAGTTCCTTTTGGAAACCTCATGGTTTTTAAATGTAGATTTGGAGTGTTGCATGTAGGCCTCTATTTTTTGCATAAAGGTCATCAAGGAATTTTCAAGGTTGGAGGAAGTACCTTGTGGAGGTTGGGTGGGTACTTGAGGTTTTGAAGGGAATGGTTGAGTGTTTAGTTTAAAGGGGGGATTTGGGTTATATGAAGAAGATGGGTTAAATGGTGGTTTTTGGTTAGAGGGATTTTGGTGTTGATTATATTGTGGTTGGTTATAGGATTAAGATGGTTGGGTGAAGGGTTGTTGGTTAAAGGTTGTTTGATTGGGTTGAAGAATGTTATTACTTTTAGAGGACAAGTTAGGATGGTTTCTCAAGTGGGGATGGTATGTGTTGGTTTGGGAGGAAAAGTTGTTCCTTTGAGCATTGCTCATGTAGTTTACTTGGGCTTGCTCATTTATGGTATCTCCGGTTGGATTACACAACCTAGTTGGTGTCCTCCCTCATAAAACTCAAATCCCAAGGGAGGAACTTGAATAGCATTGATTTGCACTACAAGAATGCACTAATTTAGCGACAAAAACTTAGCGACGACCCGAAGCCGTCGCAAATTACCGACCAAAAATTCATAGTTTGCGACGGATATAGCCGTCGATAAAGTTCCGGGACTGGGCTGGGCCGTCACTATTTTGCGACGGACTTGGCCATCGCGAAAATGACCGGGATATGACAGGGGGCGACGGTCTGGGTCGTCGCTAATTTGCAACGGACCCGGCCGTCGCGAAAATGACCGGGATTTTTTTTTTAATTTTTTTAAATGAATATGACAGGGGGCGACGGTCCGGGCCGTCGCTAAAAGGACCAGAATATTTTTTTTTTAATTTTTTTAAATGAATATGACAGGGGGCGACGGTCCGGGCCGTCGCTAAAATGACCGGGATATTTTTTTTTATTTTTTTAAAATGAATATGGCAGGGGGCGACGGTCCGGGCCGTCGCTAATTTGTGATGGACCCAGCCGTCGCTAAAATGACCGGGATAATTTTTTTAATATTTTTTAAATGAATATGATAGGGGGCGACGGTTCGGGCCGTCGCTAAAGTGACAACAATGATTTTTTTTTTAAATGAATATGGCAGGGAGCGACGATCCGGGCCGTCGCTAATTTGCGACGGACCCAACCGTCGCTAAAGTGATAGCAATGAATTTTTTATTTTTTTTTAATTAGGGGTCCGATTTTTTAATTATTTTTTTAAAATAGACCCCTAGCGACAGACCGGTTTTTTTTTTGTTTTTTTTAAATGTATAGAATGGGGTTGGATTTTTTTAATAATTTTTTCTTTGATTTCTGACAAGCCAGCGACGGTCCAATCAGTGTCTAAAGGGGACAGAAATTTTAAAACAGTCTATCCTCATTGTGAGCTTCACACTTGTTCTCTACTCTTGTTTCCTATTCTCCATGAAGAATCTGATCGTTGACCCCGCAGTTCCGTTCCGGCAACCCCGCCCCCGCGCCGTCCACCATGCGCCGTCCACCTCCGCACAACTGGGTTCATCATGCATTTGCTATTCGAACCACCTCCGCCAGTCCGCCGGCGCCGCCTCTAGAGCCCTCCGCCGCGCCACCTCGCTACCTATCTTCACTCTCTTCAATTTCCTCAAACCCTCTTAACTCTCCTCAAACTCTCTTCACTATCTTGACTTTCTTCAACCACTTTTCACTATCTTCAATTCCTCTTCTCTGTCTCTTCATCTTCATAAGGTAATTTTTTTTAGTAATACATAATTTCTATATATGTAATTGATTGTTAGGTATAGAAGTCATTAATAATATATATTTGATTGGGTGTTATTAGGTGATGAATATAATGTTAAGAGAGTAGTATTGTATGAAAATAGTAGATTAGTAATTATTTACAATTAATTAGAAATAGAGTAATAGTTGTATTATAGGTTTAAATGACAAATTAAATTATGATTTTTATTGCGTTTATGTGCTTTTAATTATATAGGATTTGTTTGGGAAAGTAAATTGCCACCGGTGGTTACGTGTTCGGTGCATTTGGACTTTGCTTGGAGTTTGAGGTTGGTTTTTCAACTGAACTTAGTAATTTATTATTATAGATAGCTAGTATATAAAAATTAACATGCTGTTAGGAATTACATGTTGCTTGTTAGTGGATAGGTGAGACCATGTTGAAAATTTTGAGTATCAGGGTGTTGGTTTATATTCTTTATCTAATGTTGATGCAATTGTTTTTTGTTTGTTACTAGATAGGTGAGACCCTGATGAAAATTCTGGAGTACCAGGGTGCTGGTTTATTTTCTATATTTAATGTTGGTGTATGTGTTTGTTGATTGTTAGTTGATAGGTGAGACCCTGATGAAAATTCTGGAGAACCGCGGTGCTGGTTTATTTTCTATATTTAATGTTGGTGTATGTGTTTGTTGATTGTTAGTGGATAGGTGAGACCTTGATGAAAATTCTGGAGTACCGGGGTGCTGGTTTATATTTTGTTAGTGAATTTTTTGTGTTTTTCAAAATCGGAAATGCTTAAACTACAAGGGTTATGCTGCCGAAATTTTTCTGAGCCACCATTTAATTATCGCAGAACATGGATCGTAATTGGATGTATGAAAGATTAAATTTTACTCGGACTCAATTGACACCTGAATTTATTCGAGGAGTAGAAGAATTTGTTGACAATGCCATGAACTCTAATTTATCAGAGACAAGGATTAGATGTCCATGTGTGAAGTGTAAAAACATGAAACTGTTAGATGTTCCTGTTGTAAAGACACACTTTTACAAACATGGCTTTAAGTCTGGGTATTAGATTTGGACAGAACATGGTGAAGAGAGTCCGATAAACACAGACTTAGGAGGTAAATTGAGCAATAATGTAGAGTGGGATGATGATAGTAATCAGTTTGACATGATGCATGAAATGGTGACTAATGCATTCGGGCCATTTGTTTATGATTCATCTACTAGGATCAACGATACAATTAATATGGATGAGCTGCTGAATCCTGAATTTCAAAGATTTTATGATATGCTGATGGTAACTAACCAATCCATTTATGAAGGGTGTTCTGAATCTACCTTATCTCTTTCAATTAAATTGTTGGCTGCTAGATCCAATTGGAAGGTTCCCCAAAAATGTGTAGATTACTTTGCACAAATGCTCATGGATGTTGCCCCTTCAAAAGAGCTTGTGCCGAAGAATTGTTACCAAGCAACCAAGTTGATTTCTAAATTGGGAATCAAAGTTGAGGCAATTGATTGTTGTGAGGACGGCTGCATGTTGTTCTATAAGGAAGATAGCAATTTAACTGCATGCAAGTTTTGTAATAAGTTGAGGTTTGAAGCTAAAAGACATGGGATTGGTAGGTTTAAAAATATTCCTGTGAAGAAAATGTTTTATTTTCCTATAACTCCAAGGTTGAAACGATTATACGCTTCAACTAAAACTGCAAGTCAAATGAGGTGGCATCATGAGAACAAGAGTGATGATGGTGTTCTCCGTCATCCATCTGATGGGGAAGCATGGAAGCACTTCAATGACCGGTATCCTGATTTTACTTATGAGCCGAGAAATGTGAGACTCGGCCTCTGCGCCAATGGGTTTACACCATACGTTCGAGCATCAGCACACCCGTACTCATGTTGGACTGTAATTATTATGCCATACAATCTTCCTCCTGAATTGTGCATGACCAAACCTTACATGTTCTTGAATTGTCTCATTCCTGGTCCAAAAAATCCCACTTCAAGAATAGATGTATATTTGCAACCATTGATTGATGAACTTCAAAAATTGTGGAGTCATGGTGCATTGACATATGATATATCCACAAAACAGAATTTTATAATGAGGGCTTATTTAATGTGGACTATTAATGATTTTCCTGCATATGGGATGTTATCTGGATGGAGTACACATGGTAAGTTAGCTTGTCCTTATTGTATGGATGACACAAATGTCTTCTGGTTGAAATTTGGAAAAAAACTTTCCTGGTTTGACTGTCATCGTCGGTTCTTGCCGCCTAATCATTCATTTAGAAGGAGTAAAAAGATATTCAGAAAGGACACAGTTGAGAAGCAACATCCGCCACTCATATTGGACGGAGAACTTGTATGGCAGTTTGTGAAAGATTTCCCTAAGGTAACCGAGTCCGGTCCTACAAGACTGGCGGGACTTGGGTCCCTTCATAATTGGAGGAAAAGAAGCATTTTTTGGGATCTTTCGTATTGGAAAGACAATTTGTTGAGACACAACTTAGATGTCATGCACATCGGAAAGAATTTCTTTACCAATGTCTTCAATACCGTTATGAATGTAAAAGATAAAACAAAAGACAATGAGAAGGCAAGGATGGATATAGAGAGAGTGTAAACGTGGGTATTTGGAATTGGTTCCATTACAAAATGGGAAGATTGGCATGCCAAAGGCAAAGTACTCATTGACGTCAAACGATGCAAAATCAATTTGTAAGTGGGTAAAGGAGTTGAAAATGCCAGATGGTTATGCATCCAATCTAGCTCGTTGTGCTGATGTTAATAAGGGTGCTATGCAGGGGATGAAAAGTCACGATTGTCATGTTTTTATGCAAAATTTTCTCCTGATTGCCTTTCGTTCACTACTCGATAAGGTGTGGAAGCCATTGATTGAGATCAACCAATTTTTCAAGGACATTTGTTGTAATTCACTAAAAATAAGTGATTTGGAAAGAATGGAAGAGAATATTCCAATCATTTTATGCAAGTTAGAAAGGATTTTTCCACCCAGGTTCTTTGATTCAATGGAACATCTTCCAATTCACTTACCTAGAGAAGCACGATTAGGAGGCCTGGTACACTATCGATGGATGTATCCGTTTGAAAGGTATAAAAATTCAAATTATTTACATGTTTTAAAGAATTATAAATTAAATGTATACGTTGAAATTTTCTATAGCTTTTCAAAACTTGCATAGGATGATGGGTGCGTACAAGAGGGCTGTGACCCAGAAAGCTAGAGTCGAGGGATCCATCAACACAGATTATCTTGGTCGTGAGATTACTTATTTCTGTTCGTACTATTTTAAGACTTTGAATTTGGTCTCAAGTTCTGGCTTGAGAAATGACCCAGAAAATGAAAGTATTCCAAGTAGTTCATTGTCAATATGTAAGAATGTCGGTCATCCAAGTGGGCAGTGTCAAGGTCATCGTTGGCTGAATGACGAGGAATATAATTTTGCTCGAGTCCATATACTCATCAATTGTGTAGAAGTGAAGTCGTATTTGGAGTAAGTATTACTTTCATATACGAAATAAGACGAATGATATTGAATCTCTTAATGCGTATTGAACAACATTTACAATTTTTCAGCATATTCTTAAGCGTGCATGAAGATGTTGAACGTCGTATGCATGCAGAGTTTCCTGGATGGTTTAAGTCGTATGTAAGTGTTTAATAATAACTAGTGCGCATTTCAAGTAATTGAATATGTCCTTAAGTTACACACATTATTTTTGTTTACAAGTTTACGATGATCGAAATGGAGTCACTAATAGAGAATTAAGGGTACTGGCTTGGCGTCCTAAGTCAAAGGTTTTGTTATGGAACATGTGGTTCATTAATGGATACAAGTTTCACACAAAAACTTGGAGTCAAGGTAAAAAAAACAGTCAATTGCAGTGTATGCGTAAAAGGTGTTATACAAGGGGGTGAAGATGATTTTTATGGCTTCATCGAGCACATATACGAGTTTGAATATACTGGGTTGCCGAAGATTCCTCTTTTTTGTTGTCAGTGGTATGATCCAACAACTAGAGGCACAAGGGTCCATCAGCAATATAAGATAGTGCAAATTAACAAGCGTAAATGATATCGATTTTATGATCCTTTTATTATTGCTCAAAAAGCAAGACAAGTTTACTTTGTAGATTATCCCGATACGTGCAAGGACATGCGTGATAGGTGTGTTGTCATTGCCACAAAGCCAAGAGGCTATGTAGAGGTAGATGAAATTATTCGAGAAACACAAGCAGATGAATCACATTTTCAAGCTGATGAATCGATTGTTCCAATGGTGGATATTGAGATGGTTGGTGGCTTGGCTGATGAAACTGTTCAAGGTTGGGATTGCGAGTGTTGATCTGATACCGGAACCTGAACCTATTGGTGTTAGTGTCATGTTTGAGGATAACACTGACAATGATGATGATGATGACCATGAGAGTGAACAGGATAACACCGACAATGATGATGATGATGAATGGAGTTAACCAGACATTAATTAAATCCGCTTTAGTATTGGTTAGGACAATAATTATATTTTATGCTCGTTACTTTATTTAATATATTTATTGTCTTTGTTTTCTTATTCGATAATATATTTGTTGAACAGATGTCTTCATCACAGAGAAGCGGGAAGGCGCATAGTGTGGATGAGTATACTAGCAGTAGAAGTAGAACGAAAATGATTCGTGGTGGAAGCATTCAGACTCAGCTTCATCGACATCGCCGCCAGACTACTACATCACAGCAACCCTCGGTGATACCACGACAATGCTGACCACCACGCCCCCAGACGTCTCCGCTCCCACCATCATCGATAGGGATCACGATGATTCCAACCCCTGGATTGCTGCCTTCAAAGTGTTTTTATGAGCATCCTAGTCACCACACTTTTGATCAGCATCTTCGAGACAGACATCAGGTAGTGTACATCTGGAGGAGTTAGCTCCCAATGATGAGGTTGATCATGATGTGGACGATGAGGAGAGAGATGAGTTGGTGGCCGAGGAGATTGCCAACCAGGAGGTGCTAGCTTCTAAACCTCGTGGAGAGCTAGCAAAGTATGTGCGTGCGGTTCCACAAAGTCAGCGGCCGCGAGACAGTAATGGGAAGTATTTTCTAGAGTGGCATCAAGAAGGGTAAGTTGACAATTTCATAATCTTTTTATGTTTTTATTATTATGATAACACGCTATCTAATAACATGTTTTTTGTATTCATCTTAGGTGGTCTCCTTCTCAGGCTGGTGTTGAGCCACTTATGACTTCTATCAAGTCCCAGTTCAGAGACCCATGGCCTACTTGGAGATCGGTCCCTGGAGAAACCCCCAACCATTGGTGGAAGGAATTTCAGGTATAACTTAGGAATTTAATCATATGTATGAGTCATAAGAAATTAAAGTTTGAGTTTTGCTATTAACAACAACTATTTCATTAATGTGTTATTACAGGATAAGTGCAGTTGGGATCCCCGCTTCACAACTCAAATGAGAAAGCATTTTGAGCACAAAGGTTCGGAGCGATTTAGAGATATGATGAACAAGGCGAGGACAGATTATACCAAGGAAGGTAAACTGCCGAAGTTGTGTCCACAAAGTACATGGAATAAGCTATTTTCACATTGGGGCACATCGAGCTTCAAGGAGGTTCAGGAACAGGCTACGAAGAACAGGGCTTCTTCAAAGGGTGGAGTATTACATACTTCTGGTCGTGTCCCTCATTCCGATATAGCATTGCAAGCGATATGTATTAAGCTTTTAAAGTTGATTCTTTTACTCTATGTATACTTAATGGAATTGCTTTTAATCTAATTAATTGAAATGCTTTAATTATATGTCTAGGCACGAGGTGAAGGAAAGCCAATGGATATTGACGAACTCTTTCGTGTCACTCATCAAAGACAAAATGGGGAATGGGTTGACACACGCTCCAAGGAGACCTATGTATGTGAATGTGTTGTTTAACTTTTTCATTTAATTTAATATTAAAAACTATGATAATTAGTATGTGATATGTATGGTGTTTTGTTTTGTTTTTCAGACTCAGTTCGGTATTGCATATGAGAAGAAGAAGGCGAGCACCCAGTTTGAAACGCTTTCTCCTGAACAATCACAACAGGCTAAAAAGGAGGCTAGGGCAACCACTTGGGTACAAACCATTGGTGGGATGAACCGTGGCCGTCTTTATGGTACAGGAAATATGTCTTCTCATTTTTCATGCGGGGGATTCGAAGGATTCTACACCTCTCAAGTTCCTTCAGCTTCATAATCACCTAGTGGTGCATCGTCATCTTCAACTGCACATATTCAGCTAATTGAGGCCCAACAAAAGCGAATTGAGGCACAAGACATGGAGATCCAGACTCTAAAGGATAAACAATTATCCATGGAGATGAATATGAATAAGAAGATGGAGTGGTTTCAAACCATGAATGCACCTAACTCCCGACAGCCTACGGATCCCGATTATGTTGAGGAAGATGAGGAGGATGAGGAGGAGTTTTCACCCTCACGCTTTGTACGTTTATTAACTTTGTACTATTTACTAACACTATGTTTATGTTTTATTTTAACTATTACTTAAATTTGATGTATTATTGTCTTGTTAATTTACAGAAATAACCTTCGCAAACCGAAAGCGTAGACGGAATAACTGTCGCCAAAATTATATTCTCGTGCCAAAAAAAAGTTTGCGACGGAATTTTCCGTCGCTAATTAGCCACGGAAATAACTGTGGCTAATTAGCGATGGAAAATTCCATCACAAAGTATATACGAGATAGATTACTGGTGGCGAAAAAATAACTTAGCCACGGAAAATAACCGTGGCAAATTAGCCACGGAAATATCCGTCGCTAATTTGCAACGAGTATTTCCGTGGCAAATATTAACAACGCCACTTTTAGCGACGGCTCGATGACCATCACTAATCCGTCGGAAAATGTATATTAGCGACGGAATTAGCTTTTTTGCCACGGATATTTCCGTGGCTAACGTGTAACATTCTTGTAGTGTTGGGATGCTTTGAGTTGCTTTGTAAGTAGCTAAAGTTATTGAGAAATTAACTTGTTTTCAGCTAAGATTGCATCATTTATTTTTAAATCCAACACTCCCTTCCTACTACCATACAAGTCATTGGCATCTTCATATTTGTTGGAGGCCATGGTCTCAATAATTTCTTTAGCTTCATTTGCCCCCTTTTTTTCTCAAAGAACCACCGGTGGAGGCATCCACTAGAGCTCTCATATGGGATTTGAGCCCATTGTCGAAGATAGGGATTTGTTGGAGATCAGAGAACTCATCATGGGGGTACTTCTTTAAAAGAGGCTTGATATTTTCCATGCTTCACTAATAGATTCACCATCCCTTTCTTTGAAAAATGAAATTTCAGCTCTATATTGGTTGTATTTCTCAGGAGAGAAGTATTGTGACAAGAAAATGGCCACCAATTCATCCAAAGTGGTGAAGTATCCACTAGGGAAGAATTGGAGCCAACTCTTTGCTTTGCCCCGAAGTGAAAATTCAAAGAGCCTCAATCGAATAGCTTCATCCAAAACCCCATTCATCTTGATAGTTCCACAAATTTGCACTAATTTGTGGATATGTTGGTTGGGATCCTATTCCTCTGGTCCTCCAAATTGTTCCACTCTCACATGTTGAGTAAGTTGGCTTGATCTCAACATTTTTAGCAGCCACATTTGGTGGTGTGATACTAGAGCCCCACCCATTCATGTTTCGAGTGGTAAGTTGCTCAAGAGTCAGCTCTCTTTGTCCAGCTATTACTTCTTCTTGTCATGAAAAGTCAATTCTTGTGGATGGAAAACCACTTTTGATCTCTTGTCCCTGTACTGTTGCACTTTCTTTGCCTTAGCATGCTTCTTGTTCCTCTTCAAAGTTTTCTCTATTTTGGGATAAAAAACAAGAGTACCTTTTTTATTGCGCATACAATCTTCACAAAAATGTTAGTGCAAAATAATGCTATAACTATAACAAATGGTTATGAACAAGTGTGATACTCAAAACAAACAAAAACGTGTATGAAAAACAGAGAAAAATTAAATAAAAACAGAGGAAAATATGAGTATGAACAATGGGAGTGAAGTGTCCAATCTAACATCTATTTATTGGTTTATTAGATACAAAGACAAGTTTCCAAGCTTCAAAACACGCAAAATACACTAAAAATGTTATGATTATGTAGAATGGCACGTTGGGACACGCTTTGGTGCATGGGAACGTGCTCAAATAGGGACATATGGGATAGGGGCGTGTTGGGACGCACTCTTGTGGGTTTGGACGCGTTAAGCAGCAGGGAAACATGCAATTCTGCATGTTTAAGCACCTCTTGACCCATTCCTTGATCATTTCTTGGTCCTTTGCAATCCTTCAACCGACAATCAAAACACAAACACAAAAACTAAAATTAAAAACATCAAAACTAGCACAAAAACTACAAATTACTAGCAATCAAACTCAACTAAGCAATGTCATGTTTTCTTTGATTTTCTTTCTCATTAACCACTAAATTGAAACTAAAACACTAAAATAACAAGAAAATAAACTAAAACAACTCTCTAGATCATAGATAAGTAGACACTTATCAATGATAGTGTAGTCCACGCCACATTGACTGATTGTTTCGCAAAAAGGTGTTGAAACGACACACACCAATCCTCCATAGCATAAGGCAAAATTAGAACAAGATCCCAAAACTCCATGCACTCTTCCTTAATGAGGAGGACAAGTTGCAGTGGAGGAATAAGTGAGGAAATTCCTCCTCATATTTATCGCAGAAAGTACGGTATGTATATTTGAATTGAGAATACCATGCTTCCGAAGATTCTCACAAAATGGTAACCAATTCTTTGAGCTGTGCCAAATGAAATAGCAACCATAATTGGTATAGGAAGCTTCGATATTGCAACTAACAACGGTTGTTTTTCCTGGTTTGGTCTTGTACAAACCATGAATATGCTTTCTCCACTATATAGATGTTTTTCATGTTACCATGCCACCTCCAACTATCATCAACATCCTGCAAAAATGAAATATTAGTTAAAATTCCTCCATCTCCACTCTAATCCTCACTACCTTATCATTTAACAATCTCCTCCAATACAAATTCAACCGCCACACCTCTTCTTCATCCCAATCCCCCATACTACTAATATGCTCATGTTGTTGTAAAGATAAATGAAACAATTTTGAGTATGCTAATTTCAATGGTTACATCGCATCCCATAAGTCATACGAAAATCGTGTTCCCCTTCCATTCCAGACCTTCATTCGAAATAAACCATCCCGCAATTGATTTTGATGTTCTCGTCCCCCTTCAAGGTTCAAAATTACTTCCTACCATTCTCACACATGTTCCTCATGCCTCCTTTCTCCAAGCCAGACTCCATTTGCAGTGCTGGCGGGTCCAGATGCATTCCCAGCCATCCAGACGCATGGAAAACTATTGGGATGCATCTGTTGTGCATTTGAACGCAATTTCCTGTGTTTGAACGCAATTATGACAACAACCATGGCACCTGACAACATTTAACAACACTCGACAGTATTAAACAACACTTGAAAGCATCTCCAAATCTTGATTTTTTGGCTATTTTGGAACCTTTTCTAGGCTTGATCTTGATCATTTGCATCCATTCAACCTACAAAAACATCAACACAACAAGAACTAAAATCAAACACATTAATTCTAACAAAAACTAAGATCAAATATATCAAATTCAACACAAAAAAGCTACAAATTTCTAACAATTGACTCAAACAACACAATGATGTGAATTTCTTCCTTAATGGCTACTAAAATGGAACTAAAACTCTAAAAACTCTACAAAACAATCTAAAATAAACCTCTAAACATAGATAAGTGAACAGTTATCACTAAGCACCTTCTTCGGGGCCCTATATATTGATATTAAATGTGTGAGGATATTAGCCAACACCGCATTAATCAAAACCAAACGACCTCTAAATGATAAACATCGATGTTCCCAATTCGCTAACTTCTTTTTCAAATCATTGATCATTGGCAACCAAGTGCTAACTCTTCGTGCTTGTGCTCCAACAGGTACCCCAGATACTTGAAAGGAACCCTCTCTAGTTAAAAATTGAGAATATCCGCAGTTTCCCCAATTCTTTCATTAGGCAAATTAATTCCGATAACTTTGATTTTATCATAATTTATTTGGAGTCCCGATGCTAAGTCAAACATCCTAAGCACAAACTTCAATGTTGTAATATTATCCTCGGAATCCTTAAAGAAAAAAAATATGATACTAAATATTAATACTTGATAGTTCTTTTTTAAAGTTTAAGGATATTTACTATAGAGATCATGACGATTAAATAAGTCAAAGAACAATTTTATAAATTTTTATATCAAATATTAGTGAGAAACTATTGTATAATTTTGTTTGCTATCATGCTTCTAATTACAAGTGTAAGAAGAAGATATTCAAACTTATATTTAATTTCATTTATAAAGTTGATATAAAGGTATAGGTTTCAAGCCCTATTGGGTGCATTACTTTCTTTTGCATCCAATGGGTTGGTTTGAAGGTTAGGGAGTGCTACTTTGAGTATTAGCTCCTCAATTCGAACTCCTGTAGACACACTTTGACCTATATCAAAAATTGAAATAATATTATTGATCATATAATTGTTATTATAGCAATTGATGGCACATATTTTAGAAACAAAAGATAGTCATGACTGTGAAAAATGAGCTTATCCTAATCCTTGAACTTGGATACCCACATACATGCCCTCTTGTACTCACCAACCTACATGACTGGGATAATCCATTTGATTAGTTATTCAAGATTAACACTTACATAATAAAAAAAAATTAATTATGTAGTTTTTTTTATCATGATTTTGACTGAAATATCTTCAACTTTATCTTCAATATTTTCATTTATTGTTCTCTAACAATCTACTATTCACTTAAATTATATTAAATGAAGGCACAAATGACCAAAAAGAATTAAATGAATCTTAAAAGTGTAAAACAACAAAGTTTATCGAAAATAAAAGGACCAAAGAGAGTAAATCAACAATGTATTTATTCTAACTTAACATGCGCCCTACTAAGGGGGTTACTAGTTAGCAAAACTCAAACTAAAGTATAAAAAATAAACACAAATATATATATATATATATATATATATATATATTAAATATATTAAATATATTAAATGAGGAGCTTTGAGTAATAGGTCCTCGGTTCGAGCTCTAGTAGATGCACTTGATGAATATATCATAAATATCTATTAAATGAGGAATCAATAACATTAAATATGTCATAAATAAAAATTGAAAAGCATTGAATAGCGGCATTAAAAGGTTTTGACCATATATCCTATTTAGTGTATAAATTGGCATGAAACTCCAGCATCCCCTAACAAAAAAAGAGATCCATATATAGTGTATACACCAATACAAAAAGTTAAAAGGAGAAAAAATACAATCTTCTTTGTCTCTGTATCTAACTCTGTTTTTACTTCAGTCGCCAAATGATTAGTTCACCATGGATCGCAACCCAGCTAACATATCAAACAACCTAGAATAGGTTTCTAACCCAGCTTTCTTGTCAAACACTCTAGTTCCGGACCTGCTAACTTGTCAAACACAAAAGAGGTATGAGCCCCGATTGCATAGTTTTTGTTGTAACATTTTTTATCTATTAATTATGTCACTCGCAAATTTCTTCAATATTTTTTGTTCTTCAAATAGTTGGGCATGCAATTTCATTGAAATTTTTACATATCTAATTTTCTCTCTGCTTTTATTTTTTTTTAAGCAACCCTTGACCTCCTAGATTGATAACTCATTAGATAGATTTCATTTCAAAACTGATGAAAAGCTACTCGATCGGTAATATTTGTGTATCATATGATTTCTTTTGTGATAAAAAACGATATTAATCGTAATAGACTTTTAGGATCGATGAGAGATCTTTCTAGGATTCGTAGGCTAGTGACAGAAATTTTGTAAGGAGAGAAGGAAGTTGATGTGGATGAATACCATTGACTATTCGCACCACCACAAAAGTTTAAATATTTTTTATTTTAAAGTTATTCCTCTTTTAGAAAATAATATTTGGAACAACTTATTTACGTTAAGGAATTTGATTTTTTTGACATAAGGAGAGTGAATGGTATTCAGCTCTCATCATTTGTGTAACTGGTTTTAGCCTATTTGGAGGCCATAGATGAATGAACAACATAGAGAATGAATTTTATACAGAAAATACAATTTTTGTTCACCATATTTCTTTTAATTTTAAAATCCCTAAATTTTAGCGAAACCATATTCTTCCTTTCTTTCTCATTTGCGCAGCCACCCTTTTCCCTAATCCTAATTTCTAAAATTGAAATTCACCATCAATCCCTGATTCTCTCTTAATGCTCCTTTAATTCTCAAAATCATCATAGGATCCATTTTCTTATTTACCTTTTATTCATTTCCATGCGCATGAGTATAGTAATTCTAACCAAAAGGCCCAATTTTTTAAATTCATCCACATCAACTTCCTTCTCTTCTTCAATTGAGCGCATATTTTTTATCATTATCCTTTCCAAATTTCTGTTGTTAGCCTACGAACACTAGAAAGATCTATCATCGATCCTAAAATTCCATTAGGATTCATATCATATGACACACAAATCTTACCGATCGAGTAGCTTTTCACTAGTTTTGAAATTAAATCCACCTATTGAGTTACCAATCTAGGAGGTCAAGGGTTTCAAACAACTATTAAATTGATTTAAAAAAATAAAAATAGAGAGAAAACTAAATATGTAAAATTTTCAATGAAATCACATGACCAACTATTTGAAGAACAAAACATATTGAAAAATTGAAATTGGGCGAGTGACGTAATTGATAGATAAAAAACGTTACAACAAAAATCATGCAATTGGGGCTCATACCTCTTCTGTGTTTGACAAGATAGCTGGGTCAGGAACTGGAGCGTTTGAAAAGAAAGATGGGCCGGAAACCTTTTCGGGGTTTTTTGACATGTTAGCTGGGTTGCGATCCATGGTGAACTACTCAACAGGCGACCGAAGGGAGATCATAGTTAAATATAGAGAGAAGCAAGATTGTATTTTTTTCTCCTTTAAACAATTTGTATTGGTGTATACACGGTATATGGATCTGTTTTTTGTTAGGGGATGCTAGAGTTTTGTGCCTCTTTTATAAAAGGTAAATTGCAGTGAATAAAAGTATCCATTTTTTATGATTTTCTTAAAAGGTAACTGAGTAAAAATGTAAATATATAAAATTAGATTAAATATTTATACACAAAAATATAATTATTACATAAAACATATATAATTTATAAAATTTATTTATTAAAAACTTGAATTTTCTATCAAAAGCTTTATAGTTATTGATGATTCATCATATGCATAGGATATTTGGTCAAAACCCTTTTAATGCCGCTATTTAATGCATTTTTATTTTTATTTATGACATATTTATTATTTTTTTATAGGCGAAAGTGCATCTACCTAGTTCGTAACTGAGGAGCTACTACTCAAAGCTCCACTCTCCGGTCAGTACACATTTATTGTTATTGATTACTTGTTTAATATATACAGAGGACATTACATATGAGAAACATTCTTATAATAAGAAATGAGAAAACTTAAAATGAACCATTGGATCTAAATTAAGGGCTATGATTAAAAGTACAATTAAAATGGGTCATGTGCTTTCCTTTTCTTCTTCGGCAAATACGTATGTGTTGTTTTCTATCTCTCTTTTTGACATTTCTTCTCCTCCAACTATAGTGGCTATTCTTCTCCTTTTTGCAACAAGCTTCTGAAAAACTTTTTTTTTCCATTCCTATGCACCATAGCAGATGAAGCAAAAACAAGAAGTGGCTGTGAACAAAGCAGGGTCACGATCCCCCTCCAATGAAGCTGCAACCTTGCCACTCCACGACAATTCGAACCTGAAGAGAAGCCTTGTAAACACCTCCATAGTTGCACCATCTGGCTTTGCGCACGCCTTTTTGACAACGTCTTTTGCATTCACCATTGATACCACAACCTTAAGCACCTCTTCATCATTATCATCGTCACCCGTTACATTAGAAAATCAAACACCGAGGTTTGCGAGTTATTCAAATTAATAATGTTCAATACCTGAATCAATTCTTACTATATGCTATTTTCACAGTTTAATTATTTACTATGCAAAATCTATTAAAACTTTTACTCTTTCTAATTTTGACTAAATTTTGTTCAGCAACCAAAATGCTGCAGAGCATGCCTTCTTAACATCTTCTCTTGCATTCAATGTTGATACCACTACATTGAGCACCTCTTCATCATTGTCTTCATTGCCTGTTATCTTGGAAAATCAAACACTAAGGTTTGTGAGTTATTTTTTACAAATAATGTTGAATACTTCATACAAATAAAGTTTTTTACTCTTTTTTCATTTTTACTGAATTTTTATACAGCAATCAAAATGATGAAGTAGTTGAGTTGATAGAGAGCACTCTTTTGCCTTAATTAGTTCGGGTGATGTATTTATATCTATTATGTTCAATGAAATATCATATATATTATTATTCTGGACACAAATTAACAAAAAAAAAAAGACCTGCATAATTTTAAAAGTTGCTATTAATGTTGTTACTATTCTGTTTTCTTATAAATATGTATTATAGGTAAATGATTGGGTGCCACAATGTAAAGAAGAATTGAAGCCTAAAGTAGGACAATTGTTTGATACATTAGAAGATGGTGAAAAATTTTATATGAAATGCACATAGTGTCGGATTTAGCTTTGTGCGCCTCATCTGAAAACAAATACAAAAATGGAGTCAAGCGTTGGAAGTATTTGGTTTGTTCAAGACAAGGTTACAACCCAAATAATAAGTCTGAAGATTTGGAACATAACAAATCTACTGTTAAGTGTCGAACAAGATGCATCAGAAGAGAAGGATGTAATGCAAAGGTTGCTTTCAAGTTCGTTGGAGAAGGAAAATAGATGATTGCACGTTTTAATGAAAGTCATACTCACAAACTTGTTTCACCTTCCAAGAGAATGTTTCTAAGATTAGCAAGAAAGGTGAATCCTATCCACAAGAGCTTATTGAAAGCATTTAATAGAGCAAACATCAGAGAATCAAAAACATATCAGTCGTTGAAAGAACAAGTTGGCAGTTATGAAAATGTTGGGTGCACAAAACGAGATCACCAAAATTATTCTAGAGATTGGAAGATGCTGATTAAAGATTCTGATGCACAAGTCTTCATCGATAACTTCAAGCGAAAACAAGAAACAAATGCGTCATTCTATCATGGATATGAGTTAGACGATGAAGGTCGGCTAAAATATGTTTTTTGGGCAGATGGTATTTGTAGGAAAAACTATTCCTTGTTTGGGGATGTGATTTCATTCGACACTACTTATGAAACAAAAAAGTATTCAATGATTTTCGCTCCATTTACTAGAGTAAATCATCATAGACAGTGTGTTACTTATGGAGTTGCCTTCTTAGCAGATGAGAAAGTGGATTCATTCATGTGGTTGTTTGAAAAATTTTTGGAAGCGATGGAGGACGTAAACCAAATCTTATAATAACAGACCAAGATCCTACAATGAAAATTGCAATAGAGAGGAGTTTTTCATCGTCTTCTCATAGATTTTGTATGTGGCACATAATGAAAAAAGTTTCTAAAAAGGTGGCAGTTTCTTTGAACGGTAATGACGAGTTCAATTATAATTTCAAGTCATGTGTTTGGAGCTCAGAGACACCAGATGAATTTGAAACAGCTTGAAGTCCATAATGGTTAAGTTTGAGTTGCAAAAGAATGAATTGCTTTCTCATATGTATGACATTCGAAGTATGTGGATCCCTGCTTACTTTAAAGACACATTTATGGCTGGAATATTAAGGACAACCTCAAGATCCGAAAGTGAAAATTCTTTTTATGTTAACTTTTTGAATTCTAATATCGGACTAGTTGAATTTTGGATGAGATTTGAGTCAGCAATAGAAGCACAAAGACATAAGGAATTGCTTGCTGATAACGATTCACTTCATTTTGTACCGATTCTAAAGTTGGATCGTGATTTAGAGAAGCATGGAAGAGATGTTTACACTCGTGTAAATTTTTATATATTTCAAAAGGAGTTATGGATTGCGTGTGTGGATTGTGGAGCTGAAAATAAAAAAGTGGAAGAAGGAATTGAACTTCTTGATATTGTTGATAATAGTGAGTGTAATGGTAAAAAGCGAGAAGTGGTGTATAATTGTTTGGATCATAGTGCAAATTGTTGCTGTAAAATGTTTGAATTTCAAGGAATGCCATGCAGACACATATTGTGTGTGTTGGTCATGGCAACCATCACCCAAGTCATGTTATTTAAAACAACATTCTTATTTATCTAGCATGCTAAAAGGATGGGCATTTGAAGTCACATTGCTAATGAAGCACAAACCAAGGATAAATGAAGATGGCAAGCTAGTTTCAAAAGATTCAAAAATAATTAAGCAAATCATATATAAAGGATAGTAAGGGATATGAATTGATATCACAAAAATGTAATTCTTCAATGTATGAGTCACTCTAACTTATTTCTCCTTAACCTTTTTAAGAACTTGAGAATTTGGAGTAAGCTTCAATGTCATGCACTTACTTCAATTTCATACTCAACTTGAATCCTTTAAAGATATGATAACCTGTGTTTAATGTCAATTTGTATGCTCACTGGAGGTACTTTTCACCCTACAATACAATCCAAAGAACTTTGGGTATCCCTTAAGTTTGGATCCCTTATGGTTAGTCATTGATCACTAATTTATCATGCTTCAATAAAGACCAATGTCATGATGAGAAAATTAAGCATAATAAATTAAGGAATTACATTAAGCACAAAGCCTATTGTATCCTATCTTTCAACAAATTGAAAATTATAGCAAAGATACTAATGAGCAAGGAAATCACATTATCAACCTATATGTAATCATGTGTCATATAAAATTTTCAAATTTTATCACACACATGATTTGATATCATTACCTAAGGCCTAAAAGGAATATACCTCAAATTCATTGTATTTATAAATGAATGTGCATAAGAGGTAAAAACTTCTTCTCACCCATTGCTTCTGTTGTTGGGATTTGAACTTTTGAAGTTCTCCATTATGGATTTGAGAAGCTTTGGTTCGAATCTCTTCCTTTTTTTGGCATAGACTCTTACCATCAAGCCTTGGAAGAATTCTCATTGATGATCTCCCATTGGCTAGACCAATTTGTCCTTCTTTTTGAGAAATTTTCTGCATAGAAAAATTAATAGAAGGACATTTCGGTACTCATTTCATCTTGGGTCCTTGGGGGTTAGAATTAGAGAGTTTAATATTTTTAGGAACCCATACCAATTTATTTCTTATACAAGAATTTCTTCTATATTTACACAAATGAGAAATATGTCCTAAACATCCACAATAATTGCAAATAATAGATTTAGAAGATGATTTCTTCTTTTGCGAACTATTGCTCAAAATCTCGGCTTGATCATAATCCAAAACTTTTCTTGGCTTTTCATGCAAACACTCATTGTTTTTCTTTTCCTTTTCAACTATGTACTTTGAGCTAGCATAATAATTTGATTTAGGGAGTTGAATAGACACTTCATCAATGAGAGATTCAAGATCAATGCATGTTTCATAAATAGACGAGGTTTCACATTTCAAGCATGTTTCCTCTTCATGAAAATAAGCATTCTTCAATGATTGAATTTGATTTTCAATGAAAGAAATATTTTGCAAACAAGCCAAACTTTTCTCTTTTGAGTTGAACAAGTCATCACATAATTCATCATAAGCACATTGTAACTCATCAAAGGAAGGACTATATGTAAGTTTAGCATTATTTACCTCAAAGTCCTTTTGAGCCATTGTGGTGCTTGTTTGAACTTGTTGCAAGATTTTATCTTCCTTGAAATAATTTTGCTCCTCAATCATTTCCATGAAAGCATCAAGACTATGCTCCTCATCATTTTGCTTTTTCTCATCCTCAAATTGAATTTCACCACCATCAAGAGCCATTGAACTCATTTCACAAACATGAACATCTTTTTGGGGACTATAAGCTTCCTTCAACGAATTTTGCTCTTCACTTTCTACTTTATGCACAAACTTATTATTAGGTAGATAAATGGCATTAAGAGCATCCTAAATATCCTTAACACAAGAGCAATTTTTAATTATATCATAAGCATCATCATTCAAGTTATTTCTCAACATTTGCATTGCTCTAATATTCAAGGAAAAACAATTTTAATCATAAGAACTCATAGATTGCTTTGGTTTACAAGAAAATCCATCAAGTATAATATCCCACAAATCAAAATCAATGGATTGAATATAACACTCCATTAAAGTTTTCCAATAAAGAAAATGTACACCATCAAAGAATGGTGGTTTATCAATTTCTAAACCTTCCATTTTCAAATATATCTCAATGGCTACTCAAAATAAGGATCTTTCACTCTAAGCGGTTAAGCTTCTACCAGAGCACGAAGCTCTAATACCACTTGTTGGCCATGGCAACCATCACCCAAGAGGGGGGGGGTGAATTGGGTGATTTAAAACTTTAAAACACTTTCAAGAAATTTAAACAATTTTGTTCAAATAAAAGTTTTAAGCAGCGGAACAAGTTTATAAAGAATTCAATTTGCACAACCAACTCAAATATAATGATATTAGATGAATTAGAATATGAAGCAAGACGAGCAACAAAAATATAGAGCAACAAATATGAAAGTTTAAAGAGTAGGGAAAAGAGGATCAAACACAGAGATTTATACTGGTTCGGTCACTAAACCTCCTTGTGACCTACGTCCAGTCTTCAAAACGGCACCGCGAAAATACTTGTATTCAATCTTTAACAAGATTACAAACTAAGAGCACTCCCCACCATTGGATACCCTACCAATGTGCAAGAGCCTCAACTAGGGATACCTCACCCTAAAACAACCTTGAAGGATACCCCACCTTCAATCAACTAGAAGGATACCTCACCTTCTCTCCACAATTCACTATAAGGTTTTACAAGCCTTTAGCAAGATAGAGCAATTTTGAATAACAAAGCTTTTTGAATGATGAGAATGATTCAAGATAAAACACCAAGATTAAAGCATTTGATTCATGTTAGAAGAAGCTTAGAAATGAGATAATATGATTCTAGTGTGATACTAGAGATGAAAACCTTGCTTTTTGTGTTAGAATGACCCAAGAACTGAATTTTATAGCCCTCCATTGAAATCTAGTCGTTACTACCCATTTATAGCTCTACACAGCCAATATTCGAATATAGAACCCCATGTTCGAATATGTATTCGAATATGGCACTTTTGGAAGCAGATTTTTCACATTTTGAAAGCTATATTCGAATATATATTCGAATATCAAAACCCATGTTCGAATATGTATTCGAATATGTACTTACTGATGCTTAGAAAGCAATATTCGAATATATATTCGAATATCAAAAACCATATTCGAATATGTATTCGAATATGCACTTACTGGTGCTTAGATATTCGAATATGTATTCGGATATAAAATTCCTGACAACAATCTCTAATTTTGAAAAACCATAACTCCTTCATTTCTTGTTCGTTTCAAGCGAATGACTAGTTGTTAGAAAGCTCTTTAAGTCTAATTGCATATGAAACAAGTTTCAGATCCAAACGCAAAGTAGTTTTAAAGATATGATCACAATAGTGAACAAAGGTCATTTTCCAAAACCTAAAAACAAAGGCAAAATTCAAAATTTCATAACTTCTTCATTTGTGATCCATTTAGAGAAAAAGACCAGTCATTAGAAAGCTTATTGATGCTTTTTTCAAATGAAATATGGTTTAGCTCAATACTCAAAATACACGTAATTATATGATCAAAACGGTAAACATATATCAGCTTCCATATAAGACTATTGTTGAAAATATATTTGTTTATGCTTATTAACAAGTTCAAACCAAATATTTGAGTACTTTTAAACATAACTCACATTTCATATCCATATCTATATGAAAAACAATTTTCTCATGATAAAACACTTTGTAACCAATTTCTTTGAAAAACACATTTAGAAGGCTATGGTTTAAAATGATGTTATCAATGCAAGGTGAAAGACAAGCTCTATCAAGTAATGGGTTCTCAATTTTACACTTACATAGCCTAGAAAAGAAATATACCAAACTAAGTCCTTAGGTTTCTTGATGTAATCCAAACTTGTTAGTTTCTCTTTCATAGTATCATAAGCGCTTGACCATCATTGTCATTCTCTTTCTTGAGTTGAGCATAATTGGTTTTTCCATTTTTCTTGATTATTGCTTACTCTTAATACTTGGACTATCTACAAAATATTTCTCACTAGAAAATCATAGTTAGTCCAAACATCCAAACTCAATATCAAATATGCTTGATTTATAAATATATAACTCTAGTTAGTCTATCAAGCATTGATGTACACATTGCATGGTTATCAACTTGTATATCACAACATAGAACACATAATCATGCACTCCATTAAGCTCATATAGTAGCATGTTCATTCCTAATTTAATCTTACATTTGTCAACATCAAAACATACTACACATAACTTATTGCTCTTGTATTTTTCATCATCAAAATATAATATATTAAACATTGAAGCACACATACTTCTACAATTGGTATTTCTTAGTGATTAGTTGACCTTAATAGGCCTCATTGGGCCACTAGACACCTATCAGGCCGAAAACATACTTCTTAGAAATAACTTGACTCGAGTAGGCCTCTTTACGCCTTTAAACAGATGCTACACCCAAATGCTACTTCTTCGGCATAAGTTGTCCCGAATAGACCTCTTTGGCCCACTAGACACCTATACGACTCAAATATTACTTCTTAGTGATTACTTGACCAAAATAGGCCTCTTTGGGCCACTAGACACCTATGAGGTCCAAATGATACTTCTTAGGGATAACTTGACCCAAGTAGGCCTCTTTGGGCAACTAGACACCTATTAGGCGCAAATGGTACTTCTTAGTCATAAGTTACCGAATAGGCCTCTTTGAGACACTAGACACCTATCTAGCTCAAATGGTACTTCTTAGTGATAACTTGACCTTAATAGGCTTCTTTGTGCCACAAGACACCCATCAACCCCAAAGAGTACTTCTTTGGGATAACTTGAGACGAATAGGCCTCTTTGGGACACTAGACTCCTATGAGGTCTAACTAGTACTTCTTAGTGATAAGTTGACCTTAATAGGCCTTATTGGGCCACTAGACACCCATTAGACCCAGTTGATACTTCTTAGGGATAACTTGACTCGAAAAGGTCTCTTTGGGCCACTAAACATCTATCAGGCCCAAATAGTATTTTTAAGTGATAACTTGACCCGAATAGGCCTCATCGGGCCACTAGAAAATTATTTGTCTCAATTGGTATTTCTTAGTGATAACATGACTTTAATAGGTCTCTTTGGGCCACTAAATACCTATTAGACCCAAATAATACTTCTTAGGGATAACTTGACCCGAGTAAGCCTCTTTGCCCAACTAGAGACCTATCAAATGGTACTTCTTAGTCATAACTTGACCCGAATAGGCGTCTCTAGGACACTAGACACCTATCAAGCTCAAATGTTACTTCTTAGTTATAACTTGACCTTAAGAAACCTCTCTGGGCCACTAGACACTTATCAGGACCAAATAGTACATGTTAGGGATAACTTAACCGGAACAGGGCTCATCGAGCTACTAGGCACCTATCAGGACAAATTGGTACTTCTTATTAATAACTTGACCTTAATAAGCCTCTTTGGGCAACTGGACACCTATATGGCCCAAATGATACTTCTTAGGGATAGCCTGACCAGAGAAAGCCTCTTTAGGCCACTAGACACATGTGAAGCCCAAATGGTACTTCTTAGTTATATCTTGACATGAATTGGCCTCTTTTGGCCACTAGACACCTATTAGGTCCAAATTGTACTTCTTAGTTAAAACCTTACCTAAACGAGCCACGTTGAGCCACTACTTACCTATCAGGCTCAATTGGTTCTTCTTATTGATAACTTGACCTTAATAGGCCTCTTTGGGTTAGGAATTGCAACGGGTGCGGGTGGGCGCAAGTATTAGCTACCCGCAAAAATCCCGCTAAACTTGCACCTGCAAAAAATCTACCGGGTATCCGTCAAGGTAATATCCGTGGATTCTAATCAATATCTGTGGATATCCACGGCTATCTATACCCACGAATCCGAAAAAAAAGGAAAAATTAGAAAAAACAATAAAAAACCTAAATTTTTAGGTAAAAAATTTCTTCAAAAAATCATATAACTTAAAATTGGTAGAATTATAAAAACAAAACTCATCTAATTTTAAATAAACTTCAAATTAATTCATGAAAATTAAAATAAACTTCAATAGTCACTAGAGACATATAATGATATTATTGTAATTGGATTTATATTTGACGGGTGCGGGTATCCGCGGGCACGGATACTACAAAACCCGTACGCACCCATTTATTTGCGGATTTTACAAATCCCATTTATCAAACACACGTGCACCCGAATAAAACGCGAACACGAACCCGTCAGGGGTAATACCCATGGGTTCGGGTTTTTTTGTCATCCCTACTTTGGGCCACTAGACACCTATCGGGCCCAAATGATACTTCTTAGGAATAGCTTAACCCGAGTTGGCATCTTTAGGCCACTAGACACAAGTAAATCCCAAATGGTACTTCTTAGTTATATCTTGACACGAATTGGCATCTTTTGGCCACTAAACACCTATTAGGCCTAAATAGTACTTTTTAGTTATAACTTGACCTGAATAGGCCTCGTTGAGCCACTACACACTTATCAGGCTCAAGTGGTTCTTCTTAGTGATAACTTGATGTTGATAGGCATTTTTTGGCCACCAGACACCTATAAGACCCAAATGATACTTATTAGGAATAACTTGACCCATGTAGGCCTCTTTGGGCCATTGGACAGATGTTAGGCCCAAATAGTACTTCTTAGTCATTACTTGACCCGAATAGGCCTCTTTGGGCCACTAGGCACTTAAGAGGACCAAATTGAACTTAACCGTGATAGCTTGACCCGAATAGGCCTCCTTGGGCAAATAGACAGCTATCAGACTCAAATGGTACTTCTTAGTTATAACATGACCTTAATAGGCCTCTTTGGGCCACTAGACACCTACCAGGCCTAAATAGTACTTCTTAGGGGTAACTGGACCCGAGTAGGCCTATTTGGGTCTTTGAACACATGATAGACCCAAATGGTACTTCTTAGTGATAACATGACCCGAATAGGCCTCTTTAGTCCACCAGACAGCTAATAGGCCCAAATATTATTTCTTAGAGATTACTTGACCGAAATAGACCTCTTTTCGCTACTAGACTACTATGAGGTCCAATTGGTACTTCATAGTAATAACTTGACCTTAAAAGACCTCTTTGGACCACTAGACACCTAATCAAGCCCAAATTATATTTCTTAGGGATAAATTAACCTGAGTAGGCATATTTTAGATACTAAAAAACCTATAAGGCTCAAGTGGTACTTCTTATTGATAACTTGACCTTAATAGGCCTCTTTGGGCTACTAGACACCTATCAAGCCAAAATAGTAGTTCTTAGGGATAACTTGACATGAATTGGCCTCTTTTGGACACTAGACACCTATGAGGACCAATTGGAACTTCTTAGTGATAACTTGACCTTAATAGTCGTCATTTGGCCACTCGACACCTATCAGCCCAAATGATACTTCTTAGGTATAACTTGACTCAAATGGGCCTCATTGGGTCTCTAAACACCTATCAGCCCCAAATAATAATTCTTAGTGATAACTTGACTCAAATAGGGCTTATTGGGTTACTAGACAACTATCTGGCTTAATATATATTTCTTAGTGATAACTTGACCTTAATAGGCCTCTTTCGGCCACTATACACCTAACAGGCCCAAATAGTACTCCTTAGGGATAACTTGCCCCAAGTAGGCCTCTTTGGGCCTTTATACACATGTATGGCCCAAATAGTACTTCTTAGGGATAACTTGTGTCGAATAGGCCTCTTTAGGCCAATAGACACTTATCAAGCCCAAATGGTACTTCTTAGTGATAGCCTGACCCGAATACGCCTCTTTGGACAACTAGACTGCTATCAGGCTCAAATGGTACTTCTTAGTTATAACTTGACCTGAATAGGTCTCTTTGGGACACTAAACACCTAACAGACACAAATAGTTCTTCTTAGGGTTAACTTGACTCGAGTAGTCTTGTTTTGGCCTTTGAACACATGTTAGGCACAAATGGTACTTGTTAGAGATAACTTGACCTAAATAGGCCTCTTTAGGCCACTAGACACTTATCATGCAAAAATATTACTTCTTAGTGATTACTTGAACTGAATATGCCTCTTTTGGCCACTAGACATCTACAAGGTGCCATTGGTACTTCTTATTGATAACTTGACCATAATAGGCCTCTTTAGGCCAGTAGACACTTATCAAGCCCAAATAGTACTTCTTAGTTATAACTTGACCTGTATAGGCCTCTTCGGGCCACTAGACACCTATCAGGCTCAATTAGTACTTTTAAGTGATAACTTGACCTGGATAGGCCTCTTTGGGCCATTAGACACCTATCCGACTCAAATGATACTTCTTACAGATAACTTGACCCAAGTAGGCCTCTTTGGGCCATTGGACACATGTCAGGCCCTATTGGTACTTCTCAGGGCTAACTTGACTCGCATAGGCCTCTTTGGGCCACTAGACACCTATCTGGCCCAAATAGTATTTCTTAGCGATAAGTTGACTCCAATTGGCCTCATTGGGCCTCTAAAAACCTTTCAGACTCAATTGGTATTTCTTAGTGATTAGTTGATCTTATTAGGCCTCTTTTGGCCACTAAACACCTATCAAACACAAAGGATAGTTCTTAAGGATAACTTAACCCGAGTAGGCCTCTATGAGCCATTTGACACATGTAATGGACAGCTGGTAATTCTTAGGGATAAGTTGACCCGAATAGGTCTCTTTTGGCCAAAGTCACCTATCAGAACCAAATAGTACTTCTTGATGATAACTTGATCGGAATTAGTCCTCTCTGAGCAACTAGACACCTTTCAGGCTCAAGTGATAATTCTTAGTGATAACTTGACCTTAATATGCCTCTATGGACAACTTGACACCTACCATGCTCAATTGGTATCTCATAGTGATTACTTGACCTTAATACGACTCTTTGGGCCACTAGACAACTATCAGACCCAAATGATACTTCTTAGGGATAACTTTTTCCGAGTAGGCCTCTTGGTGCCATTGAACACATATTTGGCCCAATGGTACTTCTTTGGGATAACTTGACCAGAATAGGCCTCATTGGGCCACTAGACACCTATTAGGCCCAAAAAGTACTTCTTGGTGATTGCTAGACCTCAATAGGACTGTTTGGGCCACTAGACACCTATCGGGCCCAATTGGTATTTCTTAGTAATAACTTGACCTTAATAGGCCTCTTTGGGCCACTAGACACCTATCAGGCCCAAATGATACTTCTTATGGATAACAATACCCGAGTAGGCCTCTTTGGGACATTGGATACATGTTAAGCCCAAATGATACTTCTTAGGGATAACTTTACCCATATTGGCCTTTTTGGGCCACTAGACACCTATCATGCCTCAATAGTACTTCTTAGTGATAACTTGACCCGAATAGGCCTCTTTGGGCCACTAGACACCTATCAGGCTCAATTGATACTATTTAGGGATAATGATTTGTGTTTTTTATAGTGATTTTCTATATGTTTTTCACCTAAAAGCTTGTGGTTTATTTTAAAAAATATTCCTATAATCAATGCATTGTTTGTTTTCTTCTAAATTTATGAATTTTCAATAAATAGTTACAACTCTAATCCTTGGAAATGCTTTTACAGAGAAATTAGACCCTGGAACACAAGATTTGGAGTTGAAGGTTCAGAACCTAGCGCTCGAGCGCCCATATGGGTGGCCAAGCACTGGAAAAGCTTTCTAGAAGCCTTTCCATGTTGTCAGGATCTGGAGGCCAGCGCTCGAGCATAGGTAGGGCGCGCGAGCGCCAGAAAAGTAATCTAGAAGCATTTCCACGTGGTCAGGAGTTGGTGGCTAGCGCTCGAGCGCCAGGGTCAGCGATTGCCTATACATAGAATGTGTTCCAAGCCATTTCTCATCAAGTCTCATTTATTCCTCTATTCTTTTCTCTTGTTGTCTCTTGTATAAATACTTAGAAAGAGTTTGGGAGAGTTTGGAGAGGCTTAGATGCCTACTCTCTCTTGTGTGAAGACCACCATGAGTGGCTAAATCTTCTTCACTTGGGATTGAATGTAACTATCATTTCTTACTCTTGCTTTTTAATATATAGTATTTGTTTCTTTTATAAATTGGGTAGTTGTTCCTTTACCTAATGCTTGATCATCTAGTCCATGATGTTAGATTATTTGCTTTGGTTGGAAAACGTTACTTATAATCAGACATGGATGACAATCTCACATTAATTGCTCTGCTAGGGATAGTGGGCAACTAATGCGATTTCTTTCTTAACACTTGATCTTAATGCAAAACCCAAGCATCATAATGCCAAGGGATTGGGTTATGTTCCTTGTAGTTTTAGAATCAGACTGCAAAATAATTTTTATTTGTGATAATAGTGTGTTGCATCAATTCTATAAAAGATTCAACTTCCATTATATTGAATTAGTAAAGATGTTAAGAAGATGACAATGAAGTTCATTCCCAAGTGGCTTCTCAATACTAAGTTCTTTCCGTATATTTGTATTCTTAAGCGATATTCTTTTATTATAGTGTTGTCTTCAGTAACTTTTAATTGTTCCACTATTTGTCAAAGTTTTCAAACCCTTCCTTAACATTAAAAACTTCATATATAATAAGAACGTGCTCCTTATGGACGATAATTGTTTTGCAACTATACTCCAATAGTGTGATGGTGAACGAATGAAATAAGAACTAAAGAAAATCTCGATCAAGTTTCTGGTGTCTTTTCCGGGGAGCATGGTACGTAGACATATAGATATCTGGTTTAATTGTTAGGTGTAAATATTTTAACTCCTTTTGTAATTAGTTTAACTTTTGTCTAAGCCTTCTCAAAATTGTTTTAGGTTCTTGTTTATGCATACTCATAGTATTAGTGACAATGAATCACTTCAATACTTTGACAATATTGAAGCTCTTGCTAGAAGTAAGAGGAAGCAAAAACAAAATCAGAGAAGAAGGTAACTCAAATCCTTCAAATTCACTTCCTAAGTTAGAAATTTCAAACATGGAAAGACCACAAGATCAAGGAGAAGCAAATCCACCTCCTAGAGTATTGCTTGCAGATTATGTTGCTACACAAGGACCTAGGAACCGTTCGGCAATTATACTATCTGCCGAAGCACAACAGATGGAAATCAAACGTTATTGGTACCATCTTATCTTCACTAATCAATTTTCAAGAAACTAACATGAAGACCCTCATGTTTTCCTCGAAACATTCTACGACTTGGTAGCCACAATGGTGATGGATGAAAATAGAGTTGAAGATGCTTACATGAAACTTTTTCACTTGGCACCAATTGGAGATACAAAAGAATGGTTCAAAACTCTTCCTAGCCAAATTTTAAGAACGTGGTCCGAGGTTGAGTCAGTATTCTCAGCTACTACCACCACCAATCCTAAGGAGCAATGCAATTACATAACTACTATGAGTGGTGTGGTGATTAAAGAGTGCATAAGTGATATCCTAGAGGAGGAATAAATAATAATTGATGAGTTCATGGTACAACTCGAGGATTGTGATGAGATATTTCCTAAAGATGTGGAGGTAAAGCCTATTACTCAAGAAGAAAAGAAAAATGATGGTGTGAGTACAAAAATAAAGGAGGATAGGGGAGAAGAGAAGATTAAAAAAAGAGAAAAAAAATAAAAAAAGAGAGTGAAAATAAGAAAATAAGTGAGGCACCTCAACTAAAAGAAGTTCCTTACCCACTTCTACCTTCAAAGAAGACTAAGGAATGATAGTACGCTCGATTCCTAGAAATCTTCAAAAGACTTCAAATCAATGTTCCATTTATGGAAGCCATGGAAGAAATGCTTACCTATGCAAAGTTCATGAAGGACTTGTTGACAAAGAAACTCAAGGAAGGATTGGTGGAGTTAGAAGCATGGTGTAGTGCTATCATACAAATGTCGTTGCCTCACAAGACTAAAGACTCTAAAACCTTTACCATTCTAGACACCATAGGTGCATTACCTGTGAGAACAACATTACTGGACTTGTGAGCCAGCATCAACTTGGTGCCTTTGTCAATGCTAAAAACAATAGGGAACATAGTGGTGAAACCTACCAGAATGACTCTCCAATTGGCTGATAGATCATTAAAATTCCCATATGGAGTAGTAGAAGATGTCCTCGTACAGGTAGACCAATTCTTATTCCCGGTAGATTTTTTTATCATTGATATAGAGGAAGATTCTAAAGTTCCCCTAATTCTTGGAAGGCTATTCTTTGTCACTTCCGATGTTGTCATTGATGTCCCAAAAGGGGAGTTGACCTTGAAAGTTAATAAGGAGGAAGAGACTTTTCAAGTGTGTGCAAAACAGCATACAACTCCAATCCATACTCTTCATACTGATGTATAGAGTCATGAAGCCATGAAAAGTGGCAAGGCTTGCTTGCTTGATTTTCATATTTCTGATTTTCGTTGTTTAAATATTTCTATTATGTTATTTTAGTATGTTTGTTAAGTTTTTAAAAAATATAGCTTATATGACTTAGTATAGAAATTTTTCATGAATATAATTGTGATGATTACATATTTAAAAGGAAATTAAAATCTTGAAAAACAACAATTTCAAAATAGTTGTACATAAAGTGAATGCAAACGGGTTCTTAAGAAGTGCTCTTTTCCAAGAAAGAAAATCTCAGAGCACCTCCCAATTGTAAGTATTTGTTCAAATGAAAAGAAAATAAGTGGAGGTGTCAAAAAGAAAGCATGAAGAGTACTTCAATGGATGAGATGAAAAATTGTCAATATGGTTGTGAAGAATAGGTTGGGGGGAGTGTTGAGTGTCAAAATATTTAAATCTCCAACTCATTTTAAATAACTAGAAAAACAAGAATCCTTTGAAGCCCAGCCTCATTATAACCCTTGAAAAAGACGTCTTGATTTATTCTTGATCTTGTGGACTTGTTTGATAGAAAATGAAAGGCAAAGCTTATTTGAGAGCCAATGAAGGAGCGATAAGATGGGCATTGACTGATCTTAAAGGGATAAGTCCTTCTTTTGTTATGCATAAAATACATATGGAAGAGGATTTCAAACTTATGGCCCAACCTCAAAGGCGATTAAACACGACTATGAAAGAAGTAGTGAGGAAAGAAGTTCTCAAGTTACTTGAAGCTGGCATGATTTATCCCATTTCTGATAGTGAATGAGTGAGTCCAGTTCAAGTGGTCCCAAAAAAAGGTGGGATAACAGTTATCAAGAATGAGAAAAATGAATTAATTCCAACAAGGACAGTGACCGGATGGCGTATGTGTATTGATTATGGTAAATTAAATCAAGCCACCAGGAAGGATCATTTTCCTTTGCCATTTATGGACAGAATGCTTGAGAGACTGGCTGGCCAGGCTTATTATTGCTTCTTAGATCGATACTCCGGGTACAATAATATTTTGGTAAACCCAGAAGATCAAGAAAAGATAGCTTTCACATGTCCATTTGGAGTTTTTGCTTATAAAAGTATGCCATTTGGATTATGTAATGCGCCTGCGACTTTTCAAAGATGCATGCTCGCCATCTTTTCGGATTTGGTAGAGAAATGTATCGAGGTGTTCAAGGATCACTTTTCGGTATTTGGTAAGAGTTTTGATCAGTGTTTGAACAATCTGAGTATTGTGCTAGGAAGATGTGTTCAAACAAATTTCGTACTTAACTGGGAGAAGTGCCACTTTATGGTGGAAGAAGGGGTGGTACTAGGACATAAGATTTCTTCTAAAGGGATTGAAGTTGAGAAAGTAAAAGTGGAAGTCATTAAAAAACTTCCGCCACCCGTGAATGTGAAAGGAGTTAGGAGATTTCTAGGACATGCCAGTTTTTACCGGAGATTCATAAAAGACTTCTCCAAGATAGCCAAGCCACTTAGTAATCTTTGGGTTAAAGATGTGACTTTTAATTTTGATACTAAGTGCTTGGAAGCATTTGAGAGGCTATAGCAAAACATGAGTATGGCTACAATCATAGTTGCTCCAAATTGGTCTTTGGATTTTGAGCTCAACAGTGAGGCAAGTGACTATTCTATTGGTGCCATATTAGACCAAAGAAAAGAGAAAAAACTTTCACCCAATACATTATGCTAGTAAAGTGCTTAATGATGCACAAGTTAATTGTGCAACAACAGAAACTAGCTATTATATATGGATTGGAAAAGTTTTGATCTTATCTTATAGGGTCCAAAGTGATTGTTTTTACTGACCATGCAACCATTCAATACTTGGTGACAAAAAAAGAGTCGAAGCCAAGATTGCTTCGTTGGATTCTCTTGCTGTAGGAATTTCATCTAGTCATTCAGGATAAGAAGGGCTGCGAAAATTATGTGGCTGATCATCTTTCACGACTTAATAATACAAAGGTGAGTAGCGAAGAAAAAGAGATTGTCGAGGAATTTCTGGATGAACATCTTTTGCTAATACAAGAAAGGCCATGGTTTGCGGATATGGCTAATTTCGAAGTAGTGGGAATCATTCCGGATGAATATACTTGGAAACAAAAGAAAAATTTCTTGAAAGACTCTTCTTACTTCGTTTGGTATGATCCGTTCTTATTTAAAATTTGTAGAGATGGTCTTCTGAGGAGGTTCGTTTCCCGTAAAGAATCGAAAAGTATATTGTGGCATTGTAACAATTCACCTTATGGGGGACACTTTAACAGTGAACGCATGTTAACCTTTTAATGGTGCTGGAAATAGTTAACTCGTTTCAGTATAGTGACTATACCTGTATCGTCTACAGGGAGCACTTGGATTAATTCGATTAAGAATTAAGTTGACGAATTGTTCAAAAACATATCAAGATTGTAAATGAAAAATAAAATAAACACTAGATAGAGATAAATAAATAAGATAACAATTCACCTGGGATTGAGTTTCATTACTTCACCTTGTTTCTTTCTATTTTAGTTAAATATTATAAGAAAAGATGCGTAATCAATGTCACAAGTGCAAATCTCTTTGATCACTTGATTCTAAGACACTAGCCTCTAGAGCCCAATCTCTTGGCACTCTAGCTACCAAGTCTTGCATTAAGCAGAGCACTAAAGCAATCATAAGCACTTCCATCTATCTCTAGACTAGAAGGTTTTATGAGAGTTTTTCTCCAAATCCATTTATAAATCAGTTTCTCAACTATGCAAATAAACTAACACATGGAAAAGGTGATCAAGCTTAAACCAAGAAAAGAAGCACAGAAGAAGAACTCTAATTCATATATAATATAAACTAACAATTGAAAGAAACAAGAGACGAAGTAATTACATTTAATCCCGGCGAAAAGCTTAGCCTAGCAAGGCCATGAACTTCAAGAACTAAACCTAAGAGCATTAGAACTCTGACTAAAGCCTATACTTTTTGGTTTATTTCTATACAATTCAATATGATCTCTCCTAACTTCTGAAAGGTTGTATTTATAGGTGTTTTGGGCAGGGGTCTGGCGCTCGAGCGCCCTCCTGGCGCTTGAGCGCTGGCCTGACACGTGCTAGTTAATGAGCTTAATTGTCTGGTGCTGGCGCTTGAGCGCCCTCCAATGCTCAACGGTTACTGCGCTCTAGCCCTAGTGTGGCGCTCGAGCGCCAGGCTCATAACTCTGGTAGAAAGGATCCAATACTAAACGTATTCTAGCGCTCGAGCCCTGGTGTGCCGCTCGATCGCCAGAGCGTTTACACTGGCAAAAAGGATCCTATGTTCCTCAGCTTCCAGAGCTCGAGCGCTGGCCTCTTATATGCTCCAGCAACTTGACTTTCATATTTTGCTTCAAAAACACCTGAAAATACATTTCTAAAGTTAGAAAACTTATTATTACCACTTATTTACTATTAAACTCACAAAGTAAAGAAAAAGGGTGAAATTATATATAAAAACATGCAATTTCTAGAGAAGATAAGTGCAAATCATTTATTAAATAAACACACTAATTTTCAGTTATCAAACTCCCCCAACCTAAGACTTTGCTTGTCCTCAAGCAATGTATCCTAAAACCAAGAAAACAACAAAAGAAACATGGCAAGTATGGGTTAGAGCAAGTATATCAAACTTCAATTTTCATGATATGCATGGAAAGAGTTACGAGAGAGACTTGTGATCACCCAATTTACAGAAGCAACGGACCAGTTTATGACTTAAGTGTAGAGGAAATTGTAATCAACCGAAAACAAAGGTTTACTCTCAAACCTTACATGGTGTCATTTTCGCTCATTCCTCAATGTCACTTAACTTGAATTTTGTTTTTCATTTGCCATCAAACCATTTCACAAAATTGACAATAAATCAAGAGGTCTTTTCAAAAGGTTGTAATGAGGCTGGGCTACAAAGAATCTTTGTTTTTCTTGTTATGCAAAACGAGTTGGAGAAAATATTTTCATATTTTTACAAGCTTCCCCCCAACCTTTTCTACAGAACATGCTCACCTCATACTTCCTTTCAAGTGTTTCTCTTTCTTATTTTCCAAGGCACCTTTTCTTTTCTTTATTTATTTACTTTTTCTTTTCTTTTTCACATATATACACAAGGCTGCCCAAGGATTTTCACTAGAAACACTTGATTCATTTGTCTAAGCCAACAAAATCATACATCATTTGAGTACCCTTTATTTCCCCCCTGAACATATAAATATTTTTCTCCAACTCAAAGGTAAGGATAAAACATTCACATAGGTTTCTTAGGGTTTAAGAAAGAATTCATAGCTCAAAGTGGGTACCAACAAAAGATGTAATTTCACAGGTAAGCTTTTTGGCTCAAATTCAATCAAGAAAACTATGCCTCTATCATTTTTAAGTCTCAATTGATCATGGCAATTACAAAATCAAACAAAATCCATTCAAGTTAACAAAGAGGACTCTCATACATTTTTGTGGGATTCACTTAACATACGAGGCTATAAAGGCTTTAACCTTGAAAATTTTTCACAACTCCCAATGCACAAAAATCATCTCATGATCAATTAACTTTCAAATCAGTATTTTAAACAATTCCACTTTTTCAAACCATGCAAAATCATAAGAATTTTCATTTTTCACACCACTAAAAACCAACACTTGCCACTGAAACAAAACAAACCTTTTATTTAATATGTATATTTTCATATTTTTTTTCATAAAAAGAAAAAAAACTACAATAAAAAAAAGAAAAACAGCAAGAAAAATAAAACAAGTCAAAAATAAGAAACAAATAGAAACCAACAGAAACTTCCATATCAAATGAGATTAATGGGTCATCCTCCTCCAAGAAATAATTGATGTCGATGTCCCCATCGCCACCAGACACATCGTCTTCCCCGCTACCACCACTTCCTTCACCTCCCTCTCCAGCTGCCTCCCCGAGTGGAATTGGCTAGTCCCCAGGCCAATCCAAATGTGTGGCAAAAGCCTCTGGTGGCTGGAAAATTTTTTGGCCCGGCATAGAGTGTTGGGCCATCGAGTAGTGGGAGGGTGAAGACTAGTCATCCCCCAATGTAGGGCAGCAAATTGTTTGTCATGGTAATCAAGCCTCGTGCTGATACGGCCCCACAAATCCTCCATTGTTCTCGGGGAAACTGGCGGTGGTGGTGCAGGTGGTGCATTCGGATCCCTGTCCGCACAGTGGTTTTGGAAATACTTCTTATCAATGGGATCCCTGTCCCGGAGAACCTTGTGAGGAACTCCGGTCCTAGTTGTCTCCATAATCCTCCGGTCTTCATAACAAATTCGCTCCAAAGTAGTTTGGAGGTCCAAATCCCCTTGATTCTGCATTCTTGTGAAGTCATCAACCACCCCTTCACTTCTCTCATAGGTTGAGATAGGTGAAATGACTCTGCCACCGATCTTCTCATTAATCTAGTCGGCATCATATGGTACCCGTATTCCGCGGACAGTGGACACCTTCCCACGAGTCTTGGTGTCTTTACCCCCAAAGGCGTTCGCATAGAACTCCTTGACAATTTCCGGGTCGAACTTCTCAAGGAGCGATGCAATAGACCACCAGTTGCGGAGAGTGAGCATGCCGGTGAACTCTTGGCATTCTCCATCTCGCTACTCCACTCGGCGCTCCGCAATGAAGTTCCAGTCATCAATGACCCGGAATCATTCAGCCCTCTCCCGGTCAATGAACCGTTGGGAGTGGTCAGAACCACCACCTTGGGATGAGGAACCTCCTCTTCTCCTTTGGGGGCCTTCTTTTCTTTTCTTGGAAGCACGTTCGGGCTCATGGGCGGGTGCCTGTCCTCGGTTCCTGTACATTATCCAAAGAAAACTCCAAAATTAGAAACCAAAAACACTCAAATCATCAAAATCATGTTCAGTTATACAATGCACATTTGGGTTCTCAAAAATGGACCATTTTTATGACCATTGCATATTTCAGTTTAAGAACAAACTTCAGAATGGGTCACAAAAATTGACAGTGAAGAAGCCTGCTTCAAGTGCTCAAATTTTCAACTTTCTCACAAAAATTCTTTCAAAATTCATCAAATTTATTTATTCTATTTTCAAAAAACACAAAAATAAACACACAAAATTGGGTTGCCTCCCAATCAGCGCTTGTTTAACGTCATTAGCTCGACGCCTGTAGCATGGTTATGCTTCCTTTAAACCCATTATGGTGGTTAGCCGCTCGATGTCACCACCAAGGTATAACTTCAATCTCTGACCATTGACTACCCAGCTTTCATTTTTCACTGGGTCTTCAATCTCCATAACTCCATAAGGCCTTATTTCCTTAACCCTAAAGGGTCTGGACCACTTGGACTTTAAATTTCCCAGGAATAATTTCACCCTAGAATTAAAGAGCAACACATATTGTCTGGGACTAAAAACCTTTTTGACCAACTTTTTATCATGATACAACTTCATTCTTTCTTTGTATATCCTTAAAGAGTCATAAGCTTGGAGTCTCAATTCTTCCAATTTATGAAGTTGTAGTTTTCGTCTTTCACCAGCAGTTGTCTGGTTAAAATTAAAATACTTTAAAGCCCAATATGCCTTATGTTTTAGTTCGATTGGTAAGTGACAGGACTTCCCATAGACTAACTAAAAAGGATTTAATCCTATAGGAGCTTTAAAAGCTGTCTGGTACGCCCGCATAGCATCATCCAGTTTAATGGCCCAATCTTTCCTTGAAATACTAAGGGTCTTTTCCAAAATTCACTTGATTTCTCTATTCGAGACTTCAGCTTGACCATTAGTTTGGGGATTGTATGTGATAAGTACAAATTAGTGTGTTTATTCAATAAAGGATTTGCACTTATCTTCTCTAGAAATTACATGTTTTATACATAATTTCACCCTTTATCTTTACTTTGTGAGTTTAAAAGTAAATAAGTGGTAATAATAGATTTTCTAACTTAGAAATGTATTTTCAGGTGTTTTTGGAGGTAAAAATAAGAAGATCAAGTTGCTGGAGCATATAAGAGGCCAGCGCTCGAGCGCCATACCAAAGCTCGTGCGCTAGAAGCTGAGGAACATAGGATCCTTTCTACCAGTGCAATGCTCTAGCGCTCGAGCGCCACACTAGGGTTCGAGCGCCAGAATACGTTAAGCATTGGATCCTTTTCTGCCAGAGTTATGAGTTTGGCACTCGAGCGCCACACCAGGGCTCGAGCGCCAGAATACGTTAAGCATTGGATCCTTTTCTGCCAGAGTTATGAGCCTGGCGCTCGAGCGCCACGCCAGGGCTCGAGCGCCAGAACATTGGATCCTCTCTGCCTGAGTTATAAGCCTAGCGCTCGAGTGCCACACCAGGGCTCGAGCACCAGACGCATTAACCAGGCAATTAAGCTCATTAACCAGCATGTGTCAGGCCAGCGCTCAAGCGCCAGGAGGGCGCTCAAGCGCTAGAACCCTGCCCAAAACACCTATAAATACAGCCTTTCAGAAGTTAGGGAAATATATTGAGTTGTATAGAAGTAAACCACAAAGGTTAGGCTTTTAGTCAGAGTTTTAATACTCTTAGGTTTAGTTCTTGAAGGTTATGGCCTTGCTAGGCTAAGCTTTCCGCCGGGATTGAATGTAATTACTTCGTCTCTTGTTTCTTTCAATTGTTAGTTTATATTATTTATGAATTGGAGTTCTTCTTCTGTGCTTCTTTTCTTGGTTTAAGCTTGATCACCTTTTTCCTTATGTTAGTTTATTTGCGCAATTGGGAAATTGGTTTATGATTGCTGTATTTATAGGTGGAAGTGTCTTATGATTGCTTTATACTCTGCTTAATGCAAGACTTGGTAGCTAGAGTGCCAAGGGATTGGGCTCTAGAAACTAGTGTCTTAGAATCAGGTGACAAAGGGATTTGCACTTGTGACATTAAGTATGCATCTTTTCTTATAATATTTAACTAACATAGAAAGAAACAAGGTGAAGTAATGAAACTCAATCCCAGGTGACTCATTATTTATTTAATTATCTCTTTATCTATTGTTTATTTTATTTGCCATTCACAATCTTAATATGTTTTTGAACAATTCATCAACTTAATTCTTAATTGAATTAATCCAAGTGCTCCCTGTGGACGATACACGTATAGTCACTATACTGAAACGAGTTAACCATTTCCAGCACCATTAAAAAAGGTTAACAAAATTTCTGGCGCCGTTGCCGGGGGGCATGGTTGTTTATTTCTTTTAAGTTTTGAGTTGATTTGTAAAAACTGTGAATAGTTTTCTTTTTGTAAGTATTTGTATATTTGTACCTAACTCTCACTATTGTTCCAGTATTGTTGTATGCTTACTCGCAGCAAAAGCCAAAGAGAAAAGTTAATATATATTGACAAAATCGAGGCATTTGTTAGACGACAGTCTGCAATTAAATACCATGAACGAAAGGCAGGAGAGAGTTCCTCAGATTTCTCTAGTAACTTTACACATTCTGTTACTTTTGATATGACTGCGGAAGGTCCTAAACAAACGAGGGTTGTAGTTCTTGGAGACTATGTGATTCCGCAAGGTCCAAGGAATCGGTCAGCTATTGTTTTGTCTCCCACTTCTCAGCAAATGGAGATTAACCCGTATTGGTATAATCTCATTTTGACTAATCAGTTTACGGGGAAAGATCATGAGGATCTGCATAATTTCTTGGAGACCTTTTATGATCTTGTAGCGACTATAGGCTTGGATGAAGCAAGTGCTGAAGATGCCTATATGAAATTATTTCATTTAGGACTTATTGGAGATGCAAAGGAATGGTTCAAGACTCTTCCGAGTCAAAGTTTGAACACATGGAGTGAGGTTGAAGAGGCCTTTTTAACAAGGTTCTTTCCTCCTTCTAAAATGATCCAAGTGCAATCTGAAATAACTGCTTTTTAGCAGGGACAAGATGAAGCATTTCATGAGGCTTGGGAAAGGTATCAACGGTTGTTGAGAAAATGCCCAAATCATGGGTTGACCGATGTTGTGAAGCTGAACATATTTTGTGCAGGATTAAACCATCAATGGACAATCCATCTCACTGCAACTGTTGGACGGCCATTGAAAACCATTGATGTACCTACTGCAATGGAAATTATCACTTGTATGGCAGCAAGTGATAGAGCTGGGCATCAACCCAGAAGCCAAGTCTCAAAGCCGAAGGGTGTCCTGGAATTAAATTCTTCTGATACTATTTTGACACAGAATAAGCTTCTGACTCAGCAAATTGAGTTCTTGAGTCAAGCTATTACACAATTGGTGCCGAAGCCGCAACAAGTTCAAATAGTGAACCAACAAGCTCAAATAGGAGTATGTGAATTGTGTGGTGAAGGTCATTCATACACTCAATGTCCGCATGCTTCTAGCCAAAAAGAGGAGGAGTTGAATTTTGTGAATAATCAGTCAAGAGGAAATTTCTTTTCTTCACCCTTTAAATCTAATGTTTCCAATTCTGGAATACAAGGGTGGAAGAATCCTCAAGGACAAGGTCAAATGAACTGGAAAAATTCAACGAATTCATCTAATAGGCCGCCATTTGTTCCATTGGTAGAGATGACCATCAAATTGGAAGACACCTTGGATAAATTTATCTAAGCTTCATTGGCTAACCACCAAAGTAATGAAGCTTTCCAGAAAAACATTGAGGCGTCTATCCGGAATCTTGAAACGCAAGTGGGTCAAATCTCTAAACAGTTGGCAGAGCTTACTACTACTCCATTCTCCGCTAATACCACCACAAATCCAAAAGAACAATGCAAGTCCAATGTCACAAGGAGTGGTACGGAGATTGGTAAAGGAATAGGGATCATTTGCATGAACCCAAGGAGGTGGAAGGAGAAATTGAAAAGGTAGCCATGGAGGAAGTAGAGAAGGAAGGTGAAAGAAGGAGTGAGGAGAAGAATAATGTAAATAGTGAAAAAGAAAAAAATAAAAAAATTAAAACGAAGGGTGAGGTCAAAGAAAAGATGGATGGAGTACCTCAGGTAAAGGAGGTTCCTTATCCTGTTCATCCATCAAAGAAGACAAAGGAAAGGAAATATGCTAGGTTTCTAGACATTTTCAAACGGCTTCAAATAACTGTACCATTTATGGAAGCTATGGAGGAAATGCCCACATATGCCAAGTTCATGAAGGACTTGTTGACGAAAAAGAGGAAGTTTAAAGATGAAACTGTGGAACTAGAAGCCGGGTGTAGTGCCATCATTCAAAAATCCTTGCCTCACAAGACCAAAGATCCGGGTAGTTTTACTATCCCTGTTACTATTGGTGCTCTTCCCGTGGGGAAGGCATTACTGGATCTTGGTGCAAGCATAAACCTCATGCCATTGTCCATGGTAAAACGAATTGGTAATCTAAAAGTGAAACCCACTAGAATTACCCTCTAATTGGCAGATAGGTCACTAAAATTTCCTTATGGAGTAGCGGAGGATGTTCTAGTGAAGGTTGATAAATTTGTCTTTCCGGTTGAAATTGTCATTATGGATATAGAGGAAGACTTGGAGGTGCCTTTAATTCTAGGGCGACATTTCATGAAAACGGCAAGAGTCATAATTGACGTGGATAATGGGCAACTCAAGGTACGAGTTGAGGATGATGAGGTAAAATTTGATGTGTTGGAAGCCATGAAACACCCAAAGGAAAAACAGTCAGCCTTTAGGGTGGATGTCATGGAAGAGGCATTTCTATTAGGGAAGCAAGAAATGTATAATGCTAGCCCTTTAGAAAAAGCTCTAGTGCAGTCTTGTGCATATTCATATGACTTGGAAGAAGTTGAAATAAATTTTTTTTTGAGGGACCTAGATACTCTGAAAGAGGACCCCATGATAACATTTGTCCCGGAAGACTTATCCAAGGAGGAGAAGTTAGAAAAAAATAAGCTGGAACTGAAAGTGTTGCCATCCCATCTGAAATATGCATTTTTAGATAAGGGGGGAGGCAAGCCAGTGATAATCAACAGTTCACTATCTTCTGACCAAGAGGCACAACTCTTGGAGTTTTTGAAAGCCAATGAAGGGGCGATTGGATGGGCATTGACAGATCTAAAAGGCATAAGTCCTTCTTTTTGTATGCACAAGATACATATGGAAGAGGATTTTAAACCTGTTGCCCAGCCTCAAAAGCGATTGAACCCGACAATGAAAGAAGTAGTGAGAAAAGAAGTACTCAAGTTACTTGAAGCTATTATGATTTATCCAATCTCCGATAGCGAGTGGGTAAGTCCAGTTCAAGTGGTTCCGAAGAAAGGGGGGATTACAGTCATTGAGAATGAGAAAAATGAATTAATCTCTACAAGGACGGTGACCGGGTGGCGAATGTGCATTGATTATAGAAGGTTAAATCAAGCCACCAGGAAAGATCATTTCCCTTTGCCTTTTATGGACCAAATGCTTGAGAGACTAGCTGGCCAGGCATATTACTCTTTCTTGGATGGATATTCTGGGTATAACCAAAACTTGGTGAACCCAGAAGATCAAGAAAAGACAGCCTTCACATGTCCATTTGGAGTTTTTGCTTATAAGCGTATGCCGTTTGGACTATATAACGCGCCTGCAACCTTTCAAAGATGCATGCTCGCCATTTTTTGGGATTTGGTGGAGAAATGTATTGAGGTTTTCATGGATGACTTCTCTGTCTTTGAGAAAAGTTTTGAAGAATGTTTGAACAACTTGAATATTGTGCTAGGAAGATGTGTTCAAACAAATCTAGTACTTAACTGGGAGAAGTGCCATTTCATGATAGAAGAAGGGGTGGTGCTTGGTCATAAGATCTCTTTTATAGGGATCGAGGTTGACAAAGCAAAAGTGGAAGTCATCGAAAAACTTCCACCACCCATGAATGTTAAAGGAATCAGGAGTTTCCTAGGACATGCCGGTTTTTAGCGGAGATTTATAAAGGACTTCTCCAAGATTGCCAAGCCACTTAGTAATCTTTTGGTAAAAGATGTGGACTTCAATTTTGATGCTAAGTGCTTGGAGGCATTTGAGAGACTGAAGGAAAAACAGATTATGGCCCCAATCATAGTTTCTCCAAATTGGTCTTTGGACTTTGAGCTTAATTGTGATGCGAGTGACTATGCTGTGGGTGCCGTACTAGGCCAAAGGAAAGACAAAATTTTCCATCCAATACATTACGCTAGTAAAGTACTTAATGATGCACAGGTGAACTATGCAACTACAGAAAAAGAATTACTAGCGATTGTATATGGGTTGGAAAAATTTAGGTCTTATCTTATAGGGTCAAGAGTGATTGTCTATATTGACCATGCAGCCATAAAATACTTGGTGACTAAGAAAGAGTCGAAGCCAAGATTGCTTCGTTGGATTCTCTTGCTACAGGAATTCAATCTAGTCATCAAGGATAAAAATGGATGTGAAAATTTTGTGGCTGATCATCTTTCTCGACTTCATAACACAGAGGGGACCAACGAAACATAAGAGATTGTCGAGGAATTCCCGGATGAACGATTGCTGCTCATACAAGAAAGGCCATGGTTTGCTGATATGGCAAATTTTAAAACAGCAGGAATCATTCCGGATGAATTTTCTTGGCAACAGAAGAAGAAGTTCTTAAAAGACTCTTCTTACTTCGTTTGGGATGATCCTTATTTATTCAAAATTGGAGGAGATGGTCTTCTGAGACGGTGTGTTGCCCGTGGAGAATCTAAAAGCATATTGTGGCATTGTCACAATTCACCCTATGGGGGACATTTTAATGGGGAACGCACTGCAGCCAAAGTATTACAGTCCGGTTTCTATTGGCCAACAATCTTTAAAGATGCTCACATTTATGTGAAGCAGTGTGATAAGTGCCAAAGAACCGGAGGAGTGACAAGGAGAAATGAGATGCCTCTGACAATTATGCAGGAGGTAGAGGTATTTTACTGCTGGGGAATTGATTTTGTTGGTCCATTTCCACCTTCTTTCACCAATGAATATATATTGGTGGGAGTGGACTATGTTTCAAAGTGGGTTGAAGCAATCCCCTGTGCGAGAGCAGATGCGAAAACGGTGGTAACTTTCTTGAAAAAGAATATCTTTTCAAGATTTGGAACTCCGAGGGTACTCATCAGTGATGGGGGCTCACATTTTTGCAATGCTCAACTAAAGAAAGTCTTGGAACATTATGGAGTAAGGCACAAGATTGCAAGTCCTTATCATCCACAAACAAATGGTCAGGCCGAAGTTTCTAATAGAGAAATTAAAAGAATATTAGAGAAGACCGTGAGTGTTTCAAGAAGAGACTGGTCCATTAAGTTGGATGATGCTCTATGGGCTTACCGGACACCTTACAAAGCTCCTATTGGATTAACTCCTTTTCAGTTAGTTTATGGGAAGTCTTGTCATCTTCCAGTAGAATTAGAACATAAGGCGTATTGGGCTTTAAAATTCTTCAACTTTGACCATACAACTTCGAGAGAAAAAAGGAAATTACAACTTCATCAATTAGACGAATTAAGACTGCATGCTTATGAGTCTTCTCGATTATACAAAGAGAGAATGAAGTTGTACCATGATCGGAAGCTGGTCAAAAAAATTTTCAACCTGGACAGTATGTTTTACTCTTCAATTCGAGATTGAGATTGTTTCCAGGTAAACTAAAGTCAAATGGTCTAGACCTTTTAAGGTTAAAGATATTAGACCCTATGGAGCAGTTGAAATTGAAGACCCAGTTAGAAAGTAGAGCTGGGTAGTAAATGGCGAAAGATTAAAACTGTATCCTGGTGGTGACGTCGAGCGGCTAGCCACCATAGTAACTCTAATTGAGGAATAGACATGAATCAGGCGTCGAGCTAATGACGTTAAACAAGCGCTGGTTGGGAGGCAACCCAATTTATTTGTGTGTTTTGTGTTTTTATAAATAGAAATAAAAGAAGTTTGATGAATTTTGGAAGAAGTTTTGTGAAATTGTGTTTGAAACATTGGTAGAATGTCCAGGGTGCGTCTTGAACTCTCTGACAAAGTCTTTTTCATTGTCCCAAATTTTTTGCTGGCGCTCAAGCGCCAGGAGCATTAATTTGGTGCATCTTTTCAAACTTTTTTGTCAGAAGTTGGCGCTCGAGCATGAGAAATGGCGCTCGAGAGCCAGATGAGCCCTGGGGATGAGTTTTCTCTGCCTGCAATTTTGGGCTCGCGCTCAAGCGCGAGATGTGGCGCTCAAGTGCCAAAGAAGAGTAACGATTGGCCTGGTTATTAATGTCCCAGTGCTCGAGTGCCAGGAACGCGGAGGCTTTAAAAACAGAGCAGTTTCAGGGATTTGTTCGCATCTCTCTTTTCCTCTCTTCTTAAGAACGTGTTTATTCCGTTTTTGTTCAAAAAACTTGTTCTAAAACTTCATTAAACTTTGGTTTTTAGTGTGAAACTTCTGCAACATTCTCTTCCTATCTTCATTTTGTGCTCCTTCATCATGAGTTTCCGTAACCGAGGCAAAGCTCTTGCTGTTGAGACTGATCATGGGTCTAGGAAGCGTAAGGAGGTTCCACGGAGGAGCAGAGGTTCTTCCTCCGGTGGAGGCTTTGATAGGGACAAATTCATCGACCGTGACCATGCTGAACGGTACCGGGTGATTGACAACTGGAGGTTCATTTCTGAACGGAGAGTGGAGTTGCGGGACGGGGAGTGCCCAGAGTTTACTCAGATGTTAACTCGCCGCAACTGGCGGCCACTTGCATCTCTACCAGAGAAGTTTGACCCGTATATCGTGAAGGAGTTCTATGCCAACGCTTATGGAGGCAAAGACAGCAAGTCACGGGAGAAGGTTTCGGTGGTGAGGGGTACCCGAGTTCCATATAATACTGATTGGATCAACGAGAAAATTGGTAACTCGGTTATTTCCCCTATCTCTTCCTTTCAAAGAAGTGAGGGTGTTATGGACGATTATGCTCGTATGAGGAGCCAAGGAGAATTTGACTTGGAGTCCACATTGGCCAAAATCTGTTATGAAAACCGTAGAATTGCGGAAACCAGTCATACCGGGGTTCCCCATAAGGTTATTCGGGTTAATATGACTAGGATTTCAAAACTCTGGATGACATTTATTTTGGCCAATTTGCGACCCAAGTTGCACCCCTCTGATTTGCCTTTGGAATAGTGCCACCTGCTGAGTTGCATCATGACTGAAGGGACCACTGTTGACCCCGCCCGAATCATTTCTGATATGATTTGGATAAATGTGCAAAATGGAGGCAACAAGCAAGGTTTGGCATTCCCAAGTCTTATCACATGCTTATGTGAGGAGGTGGGAATTCCGGTTGTGCGGAGTCAAAAGATAAGGGAACCTATTGACTTGAAGTATCTCTGCAACAACTGTGCTGATCCAAACCCGAATGCACCAGTGCAGCCACCACCAAGGGCACCACGGAGGACTATGGAGGAATTGTGGGCCAACATGAGCACTAGGCTTGATCATCAGGACCTACAATTTGCTGCCCTTCATAGGGGAATGACTAGCCTTCACCTGTCCCAATATTCCATGGCCCAGCATTACATGCCGGGTCAAACATTTTTCCAGAACCCAGAAGCCTATGCGGCTCATATGAACTGGCCAGGGGACCGGCCAGCTTCACCGAGGGAGGTAGGTGAAATGATGGTGAAGGAAGTGGTGGTGGTGAGGATGATGGGGGAAATGGTGATGGAGACATAGACATCAATGATTACTTGGAGGAGGATGATCCCATGATTTGATAGGGAAGTTTCGGTAGTTTCTGTTGGTTTCTCATGTTTGAATTTGTTTTGTTTTGTTCTTTTGTTGTTTTTTTTATTTATGAATAAAAGTAATGTAGTTTCTTTTTTGTTTTGAAAAAAAAAATGAAAAAATATATATATTAAATAAAAAGTTTGTTTTGTTTCAATTGCAAGTGTTAGTTTTTAGTGGTGTGAAAAATGGAAATTCTTATGATATTCCATGGTTTGAAAAAAAAAAGAGGAATTGTGAAAAAATACTGATTTGAAAGTTAACTGATCATGAGATGATTTTTGTGCATTGGGAGTTGTGAAAAATTATTTTCAAGGTTAAAGCCTTTTTAGCTTTGTATGTTGAGTGCATCCCAAAAAAATGTATGAGAGTCCTCTTTGTTAACTTGAATGGATTTTGTTTGATTTTTTAATTGCCATGATCAATTGAGACTTGAAAATGATAGAGGCATAGTTTCTTGATTGAGTTTGAGCCAAAAAGCTTACCTATGAAAATTACATCTTTTTGTTGGTACCCACTTTGAGCCTTGAATTCTTTCTTAAACCCTAAGACACCTATGTGAATGTTTTATCCTTACATTTGAGTGTGAGAAAAATATTTATATATTTAGGGGGAATGATGGGTATGCAAATGATGTATCATTTTGTTGGCTTAGACAAAAGAATCAAGTGTTTCTGGTATGATTGAAAATTTTTGGGCAGCCTTGTCTATATATGTGAAAAAAAAAGAAAAAGAAAAGAAAAGAAGTAAATAAATAAAGAAAAGAAAAGGTGCCTTGGAAAAAGAAGAAAAAGAAACACTTGAAAGGAAGTATGAGGTGAGCATGTTTACTAGAATAGGTTGGGGGGAAATTTGTAAGTATATGAAAATATTTTCTCCGACTCGTTTTGCTTAAACAGAAAAACAAAGATTCTTTGTAGCCCAGCCGCATTACAACCTTTTGAAAAAAGACCTCTTGATTCATTGTTCAATTTTGTGAAATGGTTTGATGACAAATGAAAAACAAAATTCAAGTTAAGTGACATTGAGGAATGAGCGAAATTGTCACCATGTAAGGTTTGAGAGTAAACCTTTGTCAATGATTGATTACAATTTCCTTTGCACTTAAGTCATAAAATGGTCCGTTGCTTCTGTAAACTAGGTGATCAAAAGTCTCTCTCTTAGCTCTTACCATGCATATTATAAGGATTGAAGTTGATACACTTGCTTTAACCCATACTTGCCATGTTGTCTTTTGTTGTTTTTCTTTGTTTTAGGATACATTGCTTGAGGACAAGCAAAGTCTTAGGTTGAGGGGAGTTTGATAAGTGCAAATAAGTGTGTTTATTCAATAAAGGATTTGCACTTATCTTCTCTAGAAATTACATGTTTTATACATAATTTCACCCTTAATCTTTACTTTGTGAGTTTAAAAGTAAATAAGTGGTAATAATAGATTTTCTAACTTAGAAATGTATTTTTAAGTGTTTTTGGAGGCAAAAATAAGAAGATCAAGTTGATCGAGGATATAAGAGGCCAGCGCTCGAGCGCCATACCAAAGCTCGAGCGCTGGAAGCTGAGGAACATAGGATCATTTCTGCAAGTGCAAATGCTCTGGTGCTCGAGCGCCACACCAGGGCTCGAGCGCTAGAATACGTTAAGCATTGGATCCTTTTCTGCCAGAGTTATGAGTCTGGCGCTTGAGCGCCACACAAGGGCTCGAGCGCCAGAATACGTTAAGCATTGGATCCTTTTCTGCCAGAGTTATGAGCCTGGCGCTCGAGCGCCACACCAGGGCACGAGCGCCAGAACATTGGATCCTCTCTGCCTGAGTTATAAGCCTGGCGCTCGAGTGCCACACCAGAGCTCGAGCGCCAGACGCATTAACCAGGTAATTAAGCTCATTAACCAGCACGTGTCAGGCCAGTGCTCAAGCGCCAGACCCCTGCCCAAAACACCTATAAATACAGCCTTTCAGAAGTTAGGGAAATATTTTGAGTTGTATAGAAATAAAGCACAAAGTTTAGGCTTTTAGTCAGAGTTCTAATACTCTTAGGTTTAGTTCTTGAAGGTTATGGCCTTGCTAGGCTAACCTTTCCGCCAGGATTGAATGTAATTACTTCGTCCCTTGTTTCTTTCAATTGTTAGTTTATATTATTTATGAATTGGAGTTCTTCTTCTGTGCTTCTTTTCTTGGTTTAAGCTTGATCACCTTTTGCCTTGTGTTAGTTTATTTGTGCAATTGAGAAATTCGTTTATAAACGGATAAGGAAAAAAACTCTCATTAAACCTTTCGGATCTAGGGATAGATGGAAGTGTCTTATGATTGCTATATACTCTGCTTAATGCAAGACTTGGTAGCTAGAGTGTCAAGGGATTGGGCTCTAGAAACTAGTGTCATAGAATCAGGTGACAAAGGGATTTCCACTTGTGACATTGAGTATGCATCTTTTCTTATAATATTTAACTAACATAGAAAGAAACAAGGTGAAGTAATGAAACTCAATCCCAGGTGACTCATTATTTTATTTGATTATCTCTTTATCTATTGTTTATTTTATTTGCCATTCACAATCTTAATATGTTTTTGAACAATTCATCAACTTAATTCTTAATTGAATTAAACCAAGTGCTCCCTGTGGATGATACACGTATAGTCACTATACTGAAATGAGTTAACCATTTCCAGCACCATTAAAAAAGGTTAACAGTATGGACTAGCAATTCTATGTCTCACCCCAAAATGTTCCAGGACCTTCTTTAGTTGGGAGTTGCAAAACTGCGAACTCCCATCACTGATGAGTACTCTCGGGGAACCAAACCTTGAGAATATATTATTTTTCAAGAATGTCACTTCCGTCTTTGCATCAGCTCTTGTACAAGGAATTGCTTCTACCCATTTTGTAACATAGTCCACTCCCACCAATATATATTAATTGGTGAAAGAGGGTGGAAATGGACCAACAAGATCAATTCCCCAGCAGTCGAATACCTCTACCTCCTGCATTACTATCAGAGGCATCTCATTTCTCCTTATCACTCCTCCAGTTCTTTGGCACTTATCACACTGCTTCACATAGATGTGAGCATCTTTGAAGATTGTCGGCCAATAGAAACCGGACTGCAATATTTTGGCTGCAGTGCGTTCCCCATTAAAATCCCCCTCATAGGGTGAATTGTGACAATGCCACAATATGCTTTTAGATTCGCCATGGGAAACACACCTCTCAGAAGACCATCTCCTCCAATTTTAAATAGGTAAGGATCATCCCATACGAAGTAAGAAGAGTCCTTTAAGAACTTCTTTTTTTGTTGCCAAGAAAATCCATCTGGAATGATTCCTACTGCTTTAAAATTTGCCATATCAGCAAACCATGGCCTTTCTTGAATGAGCAACAAACGTTCATTCGGGAATTCCTTGACAATTTCTTCTACTTCCCTGGTCCCCTCAGTGTTATGAAGTCAGGAAAGATGATCAGCCACAAAATTTTCACATCCCTTTTTATCCTTGATGACTAGATTGAATTCCTGCAGCAGTAGAATCCAACGAAGCAATCTTGGCTTTGACTCTTTCTTAGTCACCAAGTATTTTATGGCTGCATGGTCAGTGTAGTCAATCACATCTTCATAGCACAATATTCAGATTGTTCAAACATTCTTCAAAACTTTTCCCAAAGACAGAAAAGTCATCCATAAAAACCTCGATACATTTCTCAACCAGATTCAAAAAAATAGCAAGCATTCATCTTTGAAAGGTCGCAGGCACGTTACACAGTCCAAACGGCATACGCTTATAAGCAAATACTCCAAATGGACATGTGAAAGCTTTCTTTTCTTGATCTTCTGGGTTTACCAAAGTTTGGTTATACCCAGAATATCCATCCAAGAAACAATAATATGCCTGGCCATCTAGTCTTTCAAGCATTTGGTCCATAAAAGGCAAGGGAAAATGATCTTTCCTGGTGGCTTGATTCAATCTTTTGTAATCAATGACCGTCCTCCTCCCTTTCTTCGGGACCACTTCAACTGGACTTACCCATTCGCTATTGGAGATGGGATAAATCATACCAGCTTCAAGTAACTAGAGTACTTCTTTTCTCACTACTTCTTTCATTGTCGGATTCAATCGCCTTTGAGGCTGGGCAATAGGTTTAAAATCCTCTTCCATATGTATCTTGTGCATACAGAAAGAAGGACTTATTCCTTTAAGATCTGTCAGTGTCCATCCGATTGCCCGTTGATTGGCTTTCAAAACCTCCAAGAGTTGTGCCTCTTGGTCAGAAGATAGTGAACTGTTAATTATCACTGGCTTGCCTCCCCCTTCATTTAAAAATGCATATTTCAGATGGGACGGCAACACTTTCAGTTCCAACTTATTTTTTTCTGACTTTTCCTCCTTGGATAAGTCTTCAAGGACAAATGTTATCATGGGGTCCTCTTTCAGAGTATCTAGGTCCCTCAAACATTTTTTGATTTCGACTTCCTCCAAATCATATAAATTTGCACGAGACTGCACTAGAGCTTTTTCTAAAGGGCTAGCACTGTACATTTCTTGCTTCCCTAATAGAAATACCTCTTCCATGACATCCACCCTAAAGGCTGACTGTTGTTCCTTTGGTTATTTCATGGCTTCCAACACATCAAATTTTACCTCATCATCCTCAACTAGTACCTTGAGTTTCCCATTATCCACGTCAATGATGACTCTTGCCGTTTTCATAAAAGGTCGCCCTAGAATTAAAGGCACCTCCAAGTCTTCCTCTATATCCATAATGACATAGTCAACCGGAAAGACAAATTTATCAACCTTCACTAGAACATCCTCCGCTACTCCATATGGTAATTTTAATGACCTATCCACCAGTTGGAGGGTCATTCTATTGGGTTTCACTTCCAGATCACTGATCCGTTTTAACATGGACAACGACATGAGGTTTATACTTGCACCATGATCCAATAATGCCTTCCCTACAGGAAGAGCACCAATAGTAACAGGGATAGTAAAACTACCCGGATCTTTGGTCTTATGAGGCAAGGACTTTTGAATTATGGCACTACACCTGGCTTCTAATTCCAAAGTTTCATCTTTGAACTTTCTCTTTTTCGTCAACAAGTCCTTCATGAACTTGACATATGTGGGCATTTCCTCCATAACTTCCATAAATGGTACATTTATTTGAAGCCGTTTGAAAATGTCTAGAAACCTAACATATTGCCTCTCCTTTGTTTTCTTTGATGGATGAACAGGATAAGGAACCTCCTTTACCTAAGGTACTCCATCCATCTTTTCTTTGACCTCAACCTTCTTTTTGATTTTTTTATTTTTTTCTTTTTCAATATTTACATTATTCTTCTCCTCACTTCTTTCACTTCCACTTTCCTTCTCCACCTCCTCTATGGCTACCTTTTCAATTCTTCCTTCCACCTCCTTGGGTTCATGCAAATGATCCCATATTCCTTTACCAATCTCCTTACCACTCCTTGTTAAAATGGACTTGCATTGCTCTTTAGGGTTCATGGTGGTATTAGCAGAGAATGGAGTAGTGGTAAGCTCTGCCAATTGTTAGAGATTTGACCCACTTGCATTTTAAGATTCCGAATAGACGCCTCGGTGTTTTTCTGGAAAGCTTCATTATATTGGTGGTTAGCCAATGAAGCTTGGATAAATTTATCCAAGGTGTCTTCCAATTTGATGGTCCTCTCTACCAATGGAACAAATGGCGGCCTATTAGATGAATTCGTTGAATTTTTCTAGTTCATTTGACCTTGTCCATGAGGATTCTTCCACCCTTGCATTCCAGCATTGGAAACATTACATTTAAAGGGTGAAGAAAAGAAATTTCCCCTTGACTGATTATTCACAAAATTCAACTCCTCATCTTTTTGGGTAGAAACATGCGGACATTGAGTGTATGAATGACCTTCACCACACAATTCACATGCTCCTATTTGAGCTTGTTGGTTCACTACTTGAACTTGCTGCGGCTTTGGCACCAATTGGGTAATAGCTTGACTCAAGAGCTCAATTTGCTGAGTCATAAGCTTATTCTGTGCCAAAATAGCTTCAGAAGAATTTAATTCCAGGACACACTTGGGCTTTGAGACTTGGCTTCTGGTTTGATGCCCAGCTCTATCAATTGCTGCCATAGAAGTGATAATTTCCATTGCAGTAGTTACATCAATGGTTTTTAATGACCGCCCAGCAGTTGCAGTGAGATGGATTGTCCATTGATGGTTCAATCCTGCACAAAATATGTTCAACTTCGCAACATTGGTTAACCCATGATTTGGGCATTTTCTCAACAACCGTTGATTCCTTTCCCAAGCCTCATGAAATGCTTCATCTTGCCCCTGCTTAAAAGCAGATATTTCAGAGTGCACTTGGATCATTTTAGAAGGAGGAAAAGACCTTGTTAAGAAGGCTTCTTTAACCTCACTCCATGTGTTCAAACTTTGACTCGGAAGAGTCTTGAACCATTCCTTAGCATCTCCAATAAGTGCTAAATGAAATAATTTCATATAGGCATCTTCAACACTTGCTTCATCCAAGCCCATAGTCGCTACAAGATCATAAAAGGTCTCCAAGAAATTATGCGGATCCTCATGATCTTTCCCCGTGAACTAATTAATCAATATGAGACTATACCAATATGGCTTAATCTCCATTTGCTGAGCAGTAGGGGACAAAACAATTGCGGACCGATTTCTTGGGCATTGCGGAATCACATAGTCACCAAGGACTACAACCCTCGTTGGATTAGGAACTTCCGCAGCCATATCAAAAGTAACAGAATGTGTAGAGTTACTAGAGAAATCTAAGGAACTCTCTCCCTCCTTTTGTTCACGGTATTTAATTGCAGACTGTCGTCTAGCAAATGCCTCGATTTCGTCAATAAATATTAACTTTTCTCTTTGACTTTTGCTGCGAGTAAGCATACAACAATACTGGAACAATGGTGAGAGTTAAGTACAAATATACAAATACTTACAAAAAGAAAACTATTCATAATTTTTACAAATCATCTCAAAACTTAAAAGAAATAAACAACCGTGCTCCCCAGCAACGGAGCCAGAAATTTTGTTAACCTTTTAATGGTGCTTGAAATGGTTAACTCGTTTCAGTATAGTGACTATACGTGTATCATCCACAGGGAGCACTTGGATTAATTCGATTAAGAATTAAGTTGACGAATTGTTCAAAAACATATCAAGATTGTAAATGGAAAATAAAATAAACACTAGATAAAGAGATAAACAAATAAGATAACAATTCACCTGGGATTGAGTTTCATTACTTTACCTTGTTTCTTTCTATTTTAGTTAAATATTATAAGAAAAGATGCGTACTTAATGTTACAAGTGCAAATCTCTTTGATCACTTGATTCTAAGACACTAGCCTCTAGAGCCCAATCTCTTGGCTCTCTAGCTACCAAGTCTTGCATTAAGCAGAGCACTAAAGCAATCATAAGCACTTCCATCTATCTCTAGACTAGAAGGTTTTATGAGAGTTTTTCTCCAAATCCATTTATAAACCAGTTTCTCAACTGCGCAAATAAACTAACACATGGAAAAGGTGATCAAGCTTAAACCAAGAAAAAAAGCACAGAAGAAGAACTCCAATTCATATATAATATAAACTAACAATTGAAAGAAACAAGAGATGAAGAAATTACATTCAATCCCAGCGGAAAGCTTAGCCTAGCAAGGCCATGAACTTCAAGAAATAAACCTAAGAGTATTAGAACTCTAACTAAAGCCTATACTTTGTTGTTTATTTCTATACAATTCAATATGATCTCTCCTAACTTCTGAAAGGCTGTATTTATAGGTGTTTTGGGTAGGGGTCTAGCGCTCGAGCGCCCTCCTGGAGCTTGAGCGCTGGCCTGACACGTGTTGGTTAAGGAGCTTAATTGCCTGGTTAATGTGTCTGGCGCTTGAGCCCTGGTGTGGCCCTCGAGCGCCAGGCTCATAACTCTGGCAGAGAGGATCCAATGCTCAACGGTTACTGGCGCTCGAGCGCCAGGCTCATAACTCTGGCAGAAATGATCCAATGCTAAACATATTCTAGCGCTCGAGCCCTGGTGTGGCGCTCGAGCGCGAGAGCGTTTACACTAGCAGAAAGGATCCTATGTTCCTCAGCTTCCAGCGCTCGAGTCTTGGTATGGCGCTCAAGCGCTGGCCTCTTATATACTCCAACAACTTGACTTTCTTATTTTGCTTCAAAAACACCTGAAAATACATTTCTAAAGTTAGAAATCTTATTATTACCACTTATTTACTCTTAAACTCACAAAGTAAAGAAAAAGGGTGAAATTATGTAGAAAATCATGTAATTTCTAGAGAAGATAAGTGCAAATCCATTATTAAATAAACACACTAATTTGCACTTATCAACGCACTGCAACCAAAATATTGCATTCCAGGTTCTATTGGCCAGCGATCTTCAAAGATGCTCACTTATATTTGAAGTAGTGTGATAAGTGCCAAAGAACCAGAAGAGCAACAAGGAGAAATGAGATGCCATTAACCATTATGCAGGAGGTTAAGGTATTTGACTACTGGGGAATTGACTTTGTTGGTCCATTTCCACCCTCTTTCACCAATGAATATATCTTTGTAGGAGTGGACTATGTTTCTAAATGGGTTGAAGCAATTCCTTGTGCAAGAGCAGATGCAAAGACGGTAGTGACATTCTTGAAAAAGAATATGTTTTCAAGATTTTGGTCCCCGAGAGTACTCATTAGTGATGGGGGTTCGCATTTTTGCAAGTCCCAGTTGAAAAAAGTCTTGGAACATTATGGGTTGAGACACAAAGTTGCTAGTCCTTACCACCATCAAACTAATGGTCAAGCTGAAGTCTCGAATCGAGAAATCAAACGAATTTTAGAAAAGACCGTTTGTGATTCAAGAAAAGATTGGTCATTAAAATTGGATGATGCTCTGTGAGCATACTGACAGCTTATAAAGCTCCCGTAGGATTAAATCATTTTCAGTTAGTCTATGGGATGTCCTGTCACTTACCGGTCAAACTGGAACATAAGGCATATTGGGCTTTAAAGTACTTTAATTTTGACCAAACAACTTCTGGGAAAAAACGAAAAAGACAACTACATGAATTGGAAGAATTGCGACTTCGTTCTTTTGAGTCTTCAAGGTTATACAAAGAAAGAATGAAGTTGTATCATGATAAAAATTTGGTCAAAAAGGAATTCCGTCTCGGGCAATATGTTTTGCTCTTTAATTATCGACTGAAATTATTCTCGAGAAAATTAAAGTCCAAATGGTGCGGACCATTTAGGATTAAGGAAGTAAAACCTTATGGGGAAGTCGAGATTGAAGACCCAATAAAAAAAGAAAGCTGGGTGGTTAATGGTCAGAGACTTAAGTTGTATCTTGGTGGTAAAGTCGAGCGGCTAACCACCATAATGATTTTAACAGAAGTATAGCAATGCTACAGGGGTTGAGCTAATGCATTAACCAAGCGCTGATTGGAAGACAACCCAATTTTTACTTGTTTCATAAATATATAATAAATAAATTTGATGAGTTTTGAAAGAATTTTTGTGTGAAAATTAAAAATTTGAGCACCAGAAGAAGGCTTTTCACTGTCAACTATTTGAATCTGGCGCTCAAGCGCTAGGAGGGCACTCAAGCACTAGGATTATTAATTTGGCGCAATTTTCAAAATTTTTGAGTCAGATGTTGGCGCTCAAGCGCCAGAATCAGCACTCGAGCACCATAGACACCTGAAAAGCCTTTCTTTACTACCAATAAATTTGGGTTGGCGCTCAAGCGCGAGCTATGGCGCTTAAGCCCCACAAAAGTGTAACGGTTGATATGGTAATAGTGCATCAGCGCTTGAGCGCCATTCACGCATTGGCTTTAAAAATATCTCAAAATATTTATTAAGATATTTTTTCTCAATCCTATCATTCTCTTTCATTTGTTACGCGAAGCACACATTTTCTTACACAAAAACTCTTTAAAAGTCATCAAATATCTCAAAATTTTCATCATCATCATCATCTTCAGGTAAATATTATTTCATTGTTCATTGTTCATATGTTTTTTTCCCTATTTGTGATTTCATTATTCATATGTATTTCTTTAGAGGGTGCATGAACATGAACATGAGCATGATTTTATTCTGATTTTATTCTTTGAGTACATTGAACATTTGGGTTTTCTATTGGAAATGGTTGTCCAATTTTGGACTATTCTCATTTGTTTCTGAAATAATGGAGGATTTGTGTTGAAATTCTGATTTATGTTTAGAATGTAACAAATTCTGAATTATGTTCTTGAACTGTAATATGTGTTTTCTGTGAAAATAGTCCATTTTTGGAACCCAAATGTACATTGTATTATTAAACATGATGATGGTGATTTTGTTGGTCTATTGCTAATTTTTGAGTTTACTTCAATAATATGTTCAGATATTGAGGAAAAGCCCCTACCAACGAGTCCGAGCGTGCATCCAAGAAGAGGAAGGAAGGCCCCCAAAGGAGGAGAGGAGGCTCCTCATCACAGGGTGGTGGTTCTGACCACCCCCAAAGGTTCATCGTTAGGGAGCGAGCTAAACGATTCTGAGTCATTGATGACTGGAATTTCATCGCGGAGCAGAGAGTTGAATTGCGTGATGGAGAATGCCAAGACTTCACCGGCATGCTAACTCTCAGAAACTGGTGGCCCATAGCCTCGCTCTTGAAAAAATTTGATCTAGAAATTGTGAAGGAATTCTACGCCAATGCCTTTGGGGGAAAGAAAGCAAGTCTCGGGAAAAATTTTCCATTGTTCGGGGAACTCGGATGCCTTATACCGCCGATTGTATCAATGAAAAATTCGGCGGAGGAGTCATTCCACCAATCTCGTCTTATGAGAGAAGTGAAGGGGTGGTTGATGACTATACATGCATGAGGAATCAGGGGGAGTTGGATCTTCAAACGACATTGGAGAAAATATGTTATGGAGACCGCAGAATAGCGGAGACTACTCGCAATAGAGTTCCTCACAAGGTCCTTCGAGGTAACATGGATGTGGTCTCCAAGTTATGGATTACATTCATTCTCGCCAACTTGCAACCAAAATTCCATCCCTCTGATCTTCCACTGGAAGAATGCCATCCCTTGGGCTGTATCAAGACTCCTAGCATCACGGTCGATCCTGCTAGAATTATTTCTGATATAATTTGGGCTATTGTGCACAAAGTCAGCACGAAACAAAGTTTGGCATTCCCGTCTCTCATCACTAGCTTGTGTGAAGATGCGGGCATCCCGATTGTTCGTAGCCAGAAAATCAGAGAGCCCATTGATAAGAAGTATTTCTATAACAATTGTGCGGACAGGGACCCAAATACACCGGCTGCACCACCACCGCAAGTACCCCCGAGAACAATGAACGATTTGTGGGGCCGTATTAGTTTCAGAGCCCTACATCGGGGGTTGACTAGCATTCACCTCTCTCACAATTCCATGTCCCAGCATTCTATGTCGGGCTAAACATTTTTCCAGCCCCTGGACGCCTTTGCAGTTCATATGGAGTAGCCATGGGACCGACCAATTCCACCGGGGGAGGCAGCTGGAGATGGTGGTGAAGGGAATGGCGGTAGTGGAGAGGATGACGGGTCTGGTGGTGAGGGGGACATTGATATTAATGATTTTTTTGGAGGAGGATGACCCATTATTTGGATAGGGGAGTTTCTTTCATTAGTTTCTTTTGTTGTTTGAACTTGTTTTTTATTTTCTTTTTATAAATAAAAGTATTGTAGTTTTTTTTTTGAAAAAAAATATTAAATAAAATGGTAGTTTTGTTTTAATGGCAAGTGTTGGTTTTGGTTGTGTGCAAATAAAAAAAAATTATTATGATATTGCATGGATCGGAATAGAGGAATTGTGAAAAATATTAATTTGAAAGTTAACCGACCATGATATGATTTTTGTGCATTGGGAATTTTGAAAGATTATTTTCAAGGTGAAAGCCTTGTTAGCCTTGTATGTTGAGTGAATCCCACAAATTGTATGAGAGTCCTCTTTGTTAAGTTGAATGAATTTTGTTTGAATTTGTAATTGTCATGATCAAATGAAACATAAAAATGATAAAGGAATACTAAATATGATTTAAATTGGGCCAAAAAGCTTACCTGATAAATTATACATTTTGTTGGAACCCTATTTGAGCCATATTGATATATTCTTTCAACCCTATATGCCAATATGAATATTTTTATCCTTACCTTTAAGTTGGAGAAAAAATTTTATTCAGGGAAAGTACGGGATATGCAAAAAGTTGAAAAAAATTGTTTGGCTGAAAGAAACCCAAGAAATTCCTGTAAATATGCTAGTTCTAAGGCCACCTTTTGTATAGTTATATGGTGTATATATGTATATTAACAAAAAAAGAAAAGAAAAAAATGATGAAAAAGGTGCCTTAGGAAATCAAAAGCAATTGAAGGGAATATTGGGGGGAAATCTTGATGAATAAATGTTTATTCTCCAGCTTGTTTTATGTATCATGAAAAGCAAAGATTCTTTTTCATAGCCAAGCCTCAATACAACCCTTGATAAAGACCTCTTGATTTATTGATTGATTTTGTTAAATGGTTTGATGGAAAATGAAAAACAAAATTCAAGATAAGTGACATTGAGGAATGGAGCGAAATTGACATCATGTAAGCATTAAGAGTGAACCTTTGTTAATGGTTGATTATAATTTCCTTTGCACTTAGTCACAAATTGGTTCGTTGCTTCTATAAATTAGGTGATCATAAATTCTTTCTTAACTCTTTCCATGCATATCATCAAGGTTGAAGTTTGATACTTTATTCTTAACTCACACTTGCCATATTTCTTTTGTTTTTTCTTTATTTTAAGGGTACATTGCTTGAGGACAAGCAAAGTCTTAGGTTAGGGGAGTTTGATAAGTGCAAATTAGTGTGCTTATATAATAAAGAATTTGCTCTTATCTTCTCATGAAATAACATATTTTGTGTAAATTTCACCTCTAATCCATACTTTGTAAGTTCAAGAGTAAAAAGGGAGAAATAATCATCTTTCTAACTCTAGAAATGTATTTTCAGGTGTTTTGGAAGCTAAATAAGAAGGACACTATGCTGGAACATGCAAGAAGCCAGCCTTGAGCGCTGTGAGGAGGCTTGAGCACTGGGAACTGAGTTAGCATAGGATACTCACTGCCAGCATAAATGCTCTGGCGCTTGAGCACCACACCAGGGCTCAAGCGCTGGTGGCATCAACCAGCGCATTATCTAGCCATTAAAGACAACGCTCAAGCGCCGAAACTGGTGCTTGAGCGCCAGACTCCTGTCCAGAATACCTATAAATACAGCTCTGCTAAGTAAGGAAGATATACTGAATTTTAGAGAAAAAAACACTAAGTTAAATCACATTAGTCCGAGTTGTAGTACTCTTAGGTTTTGTTATTGGAGTTCATGGCTTTGTTTGGCTAAGCTTTTCACCGGGATTGAATTTAATTACTTTATCTTTTCTTACTTTTAATTACTAGTTATTCTATTATATTCGAATTGGAGTTCTTCTTTTGTTCTTCTTTTCTTGGTTCAGCTTGATCATCTTTACCATGTTCTTAGTTTATTTACAATTTTGAGAAACTTGTTTATAATTGGATTTGGAGAAAAACTCTCATAAAACCTTCTGGTCTAAAGATAAATAGAAGTTCTTATGAATGTCATAATACTCTGCTTAAAGCAAGACTTAGTTCCTAAAGCTTCAAGAGATTGAGCTCTAGAAACTAGTGTTTTAGAATCAAGTGCAAAGATATTTGCACTTGTGACATTGAGTATACATCTTTTTATATATAATATTTAACTAATATTGAGATGAACAAAGTTAAGTAATGAAATTCAATAACAAGTGATTCTTCATTTATTTGGTTAACATTTTATCAAGTTCTTATCTTATCACAAGTTTACACTTTACTATGTTCTTAACACTCTTTAGACTCAATTCTTAATCAAATAAATCCAATGCTCCTTGAGGATGATACATGTTTTATCACTATACTTGGAACAAGTTAACCAATTGAAGTTTTATAAAAAGGTTAATAGAGCGCTAGAAAAGTCATCTAGAAGCCTTTCCACGTGGTTAAGAGTTGGTGGCCAGCGCTCGAGCGCCAGGGTCAGCGAGTGCCTATAAATAGAATGCGTCCCAAGCCATTTCTCATCGAGTCTCATTCATTCCTCTCTTCTTCTCTCTTGTTCTCTCTTGTATAAACTCTTAGGAATAGTTTTGGAGATTTTGGAGAGGCTTAGATGCCTACTCTCTCTTGTGTGAAGACAACCATGAGTGGCTAAGTCTTCTCCACTTGGGATTGAATGTAACTATCATTTCTTACTCTTGCAATTTTAATATATAGTTGTTGTTTCTTTTATCATTTGGGTATTTATTCCTTTACTTAATGCTTCGATTAGCCTGATCATCTAATCTATGATGTTAGATTATTTGCTTTGGTTGGAAAACGTTACTTAAAATCAGACATGGATGAAAATCTTACATGAATTGCTTGGCTAGGGATAGTGGGAAACTAATGTGATTGCTTTCTTAACACTTGATCTTAATGCATAACCCAAGCATCATAATGCCAAAGGATTGGGTTATGTTCCTTGTGGTTTTAGAATTAGATTGCAAAGGAATTTGGATTTGTGATAATAGTATGTTGCATCAATTCTATAAAAGATTTAACTTCTATAATATAGAATTAGTAAAGATGTTAATAGGATGATAGTGAAGTTCAATCCCAAGTAGCTTCTCAATTCTAAGTTCTTCCTATATTGGTATTGTTATGTGATATTCTTTTATTATAGCGTTGTCTTCAATTACTTTGAATTGTTCCACTATTTATAAAAGTTTTCAAACCCTTCCTTAACATTAAAAACTACATATCTTCTTAGGGATAACTTGACTCGAGTAGGCCACTTTGGGCCATTGGACACATGTCAGGTCCAAATTGAACTTCTTGGGCTAACTTAACACGAATAGGCCTCTTTGGGCCACTAGAAACCTATCATGCCCAAATCGAATTTCTTAGTAATAACTTGACCCTAATAGGCCTCATTGGGCCACTAGAAACATATCAGGCATCATTTGGAATTTCCTAGTCATTAGTTGACCTTAATAGGCCTCTTTGTGACACTAAACACCTAGCTGACCCAAATGATACTTCTGAGGGATAACTTAACCTGATTAGGCCTCTTTGGGCCATTGGACACATGTACTTCTTAGGGATAGGATGATTCGAATAGGCCTCTTTGGGTCACAAGAGACCTATCATACCCAAATAGTACTTCTTTGTGATAACTTGATCAAAATAAGGCCTCTTTGAGCCACTAGAACCTATGAGGACCAATTGATACTTCTTCTTGATAACTTGACCTTAATAGGCCTCTTTTGGCCACTTGACACCTATTAGGCTCAATTAGTATTTCTTATTGATTACTTGACCATAATAAGCCTCTTTGGGCCACTAGACACCTTCAGACCCAACTGATACTTCTTAGGGATAACTTGACCCGAGTAGGCCTCTTTCGACCATTTAACACATGTTAGGCCAAAATGGTACTTCTTTTGGATAAATTGACCAAAATAGCCCTCATTGGGCAACTAGACACCTATTAGGCCCAAATAGTACTTCTTAGTGATAACCTGACCTAAATAGGCCTCTTTGGGCGACTAGACAACTATCAGGCCCAATTGGTACTTCTTATTGATAACTTGACCTTAAAAGGCCTCTTTGGGCCACTAGACACCTATCACGCCCAAATGATACTTCTTATGGATAACTTTACCCGAGTAGGCCTCTTTGGACCATTGGACACATGTTAAGCCCAAATGGTACTTCTTAGGGATAACTTGACCCGTATAGGCCTCTTTGGGCCACTAGACACCTATTACGCCCAAATAGTACTTCTTAGTGATAACTTGAACCGAATATGCCTCTTTGGGCCACTAGACACTTATCAGGCTCAATTTGTACTTCTAATTGATAACTTGATCCTAAAAGGCCTCTTTGGACCATTAGACACCTATCAGACTAAAATGACACTTCTTAGGGATAACTTGACTCAAGTAGGCCTCATTGGGCCATTGGACACATGTCAATCTCAAATGGTACTTTTTAGTTAAAACATGACCCGAATTGACCTTTTTTGGCCACTAGATACCTATTAGGCCCAAATGGTTTTTCTTATTTATAACTTGACCCCGAATGGGTCTCTTTGAGCCACTAGACACCTATCAAGTTCAATAGGTTCTTCTTAGTGATAACATGACGTTAATAGGCCTTTTGGGGCCACTAGAAACCTATAAGACCTAAATGATATTTCTTACGGGTAACTTGACCCAGTAGACCTCTTTGGGCCAGTAGACCCATGTTAGGCCCAAATAGTACTTCTTAGTCATAACTTGACCTGAATAGGCCTCTTTGGACCACTACACACTTATCAGGCCCAAATGGTACTTCTTAGTGATAGCTTGACCCGAATAGGCCACTTTGGCCATCTTGACTGTTATCCGGCTTTAGTTTCTTAGTTATAACTTCACCTTAAAAGGCCTCTTTCGGCCACTATACACCTACAGGCCCAAATAGTACTTCTTAGGGATTACTTGACACTTTGACCCGAGTACGCCTCTTTGGCCCTTTGAACACATGTTACGCCTAGATGGTACTTCTTAGGGATAACTTGACACGAATTGGCCTCTTTAGACCACTAGACACCTATTAGGCCCAAATATTACTTCTTAGTAATTACTTAATCGGAATAGGCCTCTTCGAGCCACTAGACACCGATGAGGTCCAACTGGTACTTCTTAGTGATAACTTGACCTTAATAAGTCTCTTTGGGCCACTAGACACCTATCAGATGCAAATGATACTTCTTAGGAATAACTTCACCCGAGTAGGCCTCTTTGGGAAACTAGACACCTATCAGGCTCAAATGGTACTTCTTAGTCAGAAGTTGACCCTAATAGGCCTCTTTGGGGGCACTAGACATCTATTAGGCTCAAATGGTACTTCTTAGTGATAACTTGACCTTAATAGGTCTCTTTGGGCCACTAGACCTATTAAGCCCAAATAGTACTTCTTAGGGATAATTTGACCCAAATGTGCCTCTTTGGGCCACTAGACACCTATGAGGTCCAATTGGTACTTCTTACTGATAACTTGACCTTAATAGGCCTTGTTGGGCCACTAGACACCTATCAGACCCAAATGATACTTCTTAGGGATAACTTGACGCGAGTAGGCCTCTTTGGGCACCTAAACACCTATCAGGCCCAATTGTTCCAGATGTACATTTTTTAAATTTGAATTTTTGTTATGAATCAATTATCACAATTAGCATTATGTATGTATTATTATATGCAATATTCGTATTTTTTTATCATTCAATTATTAGGGTTTATAGATTGAGGTGTATTACTGTAAATACTCTTTAAAATTTTAATTATGTTTTATTCAAATATATTTTTTTAGTCAGTCGGCATTTTAATATTTTAAATATTGAAAGCAAATTATAAATAATTATTATATCTATATGATACTACAAAAAAATTAACTATCTTTTATTTGGAAAGAAATAATAATCATTCTTAGAAAGATCATTAAATACCTATTTGATATTCTACTCTAATAATTTTTTTCATTGTTAATTATGGTTGGAATGGTTCCACGCTAACTTGATTTGGTTGGTATCCAAACGTGCACTTAATAAATAGAGGACGAATTTTTCACAAACATTTCGGCTAACTTATTGTTTATGAAAATGCAATCCGTTGACATTGTACACAATAAACGAATGTACGCAACATCAAATGGTACTTTATGACCAGAATAAAATAATATTTTCCTAATTCGAATGGTTGATGTTTTGATGATTGATAGAAAATTTGACTTATATATGTTAGTAAACATTGATAACTTGAAACATTTGTTGAGTTTCTATTGGTCACATGATTTAGGGCTAGCTCATAGAGACCAATTTGTATGTGTCGAATTCTGCGCATTGGAAAGCTATAATAAAGTTTCTATTTCATTGACCCTTCGGTTGATCGAAAAAATTTTAAAAAATAAATTGTGAAAATATTATTTTTGAAATATTATAATGAGTTACAAGGTAGTAGGCGGCTATATACTCCATCTATATGTCAAAGTCTTTCGTTTTATACTTATTAAGATTGAAGCTGGTTTCGTTGCTCATCAATTGTTGTAATTGATAAGATTGGGTACATTCAATGAAAATCGTTGACTGTCGTTGTCATTGTTTATTGTTAAGTATGTGCATTTATTTTGCCCTAACCATAGTGATTTTTCTATTGCAGTGGAAATGGGAATGAAATCCCAATTAATGAAGCACAACAGTTGGCACCAACCAGCCAAGTACTTGAAAACCATTTTGCTGTGAGTTTTGATGTCTATTGAGTTAGCTTTAAAATTTTTTTTTCAATATATAACTCCATATCAAGTAAACCCAAATGTATTTATTTCAAAAAAATTTGTGAGAAGCATAACAGTTGGCACCAACCCCTAGTTCGTTTGCTATGATAGCAAAAGGACCTATTGTTGTGAGAAGTAAGCTAAAGAACACTTACATTGCTAGGAGCCAACCCCCGAATATCCAAGTTTTGTCTGACAGTGAAGGAGAGATAGAACCTCCTATGGATAAAGATACATACGATACAGTACTTTATTTATCTTATTTGGCACTTTTTTTCCGGTGCTATTTACAAAAGGGTTATTCATGAGCACTACCTCCTGCTTTGTGGTTAGGGATAAACAACTGACGGAGATACTATTGTGGAAGATACCATCGGCAGTTTAAAAAAGAAGTTTCCTCACAGTCTTCTTCAGACTTCTACATCTCCGCAAAAACCGTTGAATATACCAAAGGTTGAGGGCAAGAGTTTCAGAAAGTCACAACCAAATTCCAAGGCTAAGCTGACACCGACAATGTCAACAAAGGCAAATGATTCTCAGCATGAAGAACAAATAGTTTCAAGGAATCTCTATTCTAGAAACATATTGTCTCCCTCTAAATTAGATGTAAGTGTCAAATTTTTGGATGTTTATGTTTGTGTCATTCACACATGAATAAATAAGGTTACTTAATCTTCTTTCATAGCCTCTGAAATGTAATTTCCGTCCCACATCTAGCACGGGTCTCAATCCCCAAGAACTTATGGTTTGTGCCTACATTTTTAACAACATATTGAATCCTTTGTAAGTTAAATGTTATTAATATCTATGTTATTGATATTTATGTTTTTAGCTATACTAAACCTCTTCACAAACATTACAGCGAGTATGTCATAGAAACTGACTTACCATTTTGTACTCGTCAGAACTTTCTTAGCCTTTGTCCTGGAAATATAATGGATGATAAGGTGATGTCACTAACGATTATATTTTTATGCTCCCTTTTTATTACAAAATAGTTGCAATTGATAATTTCTATATTTATGATAAAATCTAATTTCATTTCAGGTTTGTTTCTCAGATCCTTGAGATAATGGCTACAAAAACCATGTGGTTGCAACATCACACAACAACAAAGTCAGTTTGGTCACTTCCGCCAAATTTTGCTGTGAGTGTCACAAGAGATCAAATTTTTCATTTAATGTTAATAACTGTAAATCCATACTAATAACTATTATTGGTTATTTAATCGTGTAAACAATATGATGTTGCCAACGGGAATACAGTACAGAACTTTATTGTCACATTCAAAAGATTCTGGATGCCACATTTTAGCACACTACAATATGTAATTGAATTCTTAAAACTTACATTTTGAAGTTGCATTATCACATCATACCAATTTTGTCCTCAAAAAACTCATTGAATGCAGATATATGTTCCCATCTATGAAGACAACAATGATTGGTATCTGTTCGTTATGGGAACTGAATCTCAAACAATATATCATTTCGATTCGAACCTGACTGCTAGAGCTGTGACAAAAAGACATGATTGAATTAGGACACTAGCAACTATTTTGGCTGAAATGATGGCTTTGGACAACCATTACCCAGAATTCGTTAACCATGTGGAGGATGTTGGAGGTGAAAGCATATGCTAATGTTACTAATTAGTCAAAGTTGTGTATGTAGTATCGCATCTAGCTTGTGGTTTGCACATTGGCAAGGGAAGGAGGAATGTTTTACCCCCACTGCCAACTCATTTGTTCAATGAGACCTCAATAGACCCGTCGTTAAGGTTGTCCATTAATTATTGTGTAGATTGATGAAGACACAGCTCGGATGAAGGCAATGCTACACATTTTTCATGGAGAAGCTAATGTTCATAAGCAAAAAGTGGTGCAATTGCGACAGAATATTGGAGCAGTTTTCCCCCACTGGGACAAACGTATAATAGTATTTGAGAAACAAGAGACAATTTGTTTTTGTTTTTTGGGGTTAATGTTAACTACATGATCAATCCAATATAGGAATACTTTTTTGGTATAGGGTTTCACACAACATATGGAAAAGGAAGGTCAATAGGTTTGAACTGCAATTGTGTGCCTTACATGCCTGTTGTGTGTGCTTACTTATTTTCTGTGTCGAGATTCCATGACACCATATGCACATGATACTAGTGGTCAGGCAGATAGACTTTAATCATGATATATATGCTTATTTGAGCAGATTTATCTATGGCAAAATTATGTGTGTAGTAAATGTGAAACTAATTCTAGTGCAAATTGTGAACCAATTTAACATCATTTTAACACTAATTATCGTAAGTGTATGCTTCGATAGAGTAACTCAAAATTTCAAATAACTTGAAATCCTAAGAAATTCAATTAAATTTCCCTGATTTTTAAAGGGTTAAGAGCTCATTTATTTCAGCTTATGTAGTAAAATAAGTACTTATTTTAATAAAAAATAAAGTAATTATATAAATTTTTAGTTCGTTTGTTTGTGTTTTTCAAAATTTTCATAAACTGAAAATAATCAGTGTTTTTTGCTTACTTTGAGGAGCAGGTACCAAGTTGCTTCTCAAAATAAGCACATAATCTTATTATTCTTATTATAGATAAACATACATAGATTCCGATTGTTATGATAATCACTTAAAAAATAATCAACTCTTTACTTATAAAAATAATAATTTATTTTTCAGTTTAAACAAACGAACTTTAAATTAAATTGCAATGAATTTGTTTGGATGAAGTAATTAAATTTCCTCTGTTCATATGTCCCTCGTTTCCGTTTTAGATTAGATTAACCATTTACTCTGTACATATGTCTCTCATTTCGATTTTAGCTCGTGTATGTAAAAATATTTCTTTTAGTCCATATACGTGTATCCGTTGGTGCTTTTGGTCCTTCCTTCCTTGTTTTGTTTTATCTCTATATGTCAAAAAGTTTCTTTTAGTCCCTTAATGTGTCTCTATTAGTGCTTTTTTGGTCTTTCCGCTGTCTTACTTTTTGCAACCATTAAATCACTTGTTTTGATGAAGTAATTAAATTTCCTTCGTTTATAAAATTATTTTTTCGAATGAGATATTAAAATGTTTCTATAAATAACCAATAATGGCATGATTTCCAAATTTACATAATATGTTGTAGAAAAGAATGGTTGTTAGAGAGAAAAAAATAGAAAAATATAAAACAAAAAAGCAGATTTGATATTTTTTATTAGAATATACTAACCTCTAGGAAAAGTCAAAATATGAGTAGCAATGTATTAAGTCATTTTTGTCAACCATCGATGTTGTGCCTTCAAGCTTAATAAAAAAGAAAGCAACTTAAAAATTCTGTTCCAATTACGTTCCTAACTAGGATTAAAAAAAAGTAAGACAAAACTACACCAATATCATTCACTTACCACATGATATGAACCCAAATGGCGAAGGGTTGAAAAAGGATCTTTTATGAATGGAAACTTAGAATAAAATTCTGAATATGGAAGAGAAAACAAGGCTGGAATTTGTGCATGGATAGGCTGGGCAGCATGTGATGGATTTCTTAATTTTAATTTTCTTTTTCTATGAGAATAATTGGAAATGAAGTGGCTGAGTTAAATAAAAACTAATAAGGTGTAAAGGATGTTTAATGGGCTGCACAAGTTTGAAATTATGGGATGAATGTGGACTGAATTATGGATGGCTTGGCTGATGTGGAGAAGAGTTGGAAAGAGACAAATAATTTATGGAGAGGAGGAAAACTAGGGATTGTGTCTAAAGGCTTGTAAATGCGCTGGAATTTGGACTGAGCAGAAAAGAATATTTTAGTTTATTTTCTTTGATTAACTTAGGCTAAAAATAAAGGAATAAAAATGGAAAAATGGATAGAAGGACTTAGGCAAATTTTGTGATGAGTTTAGAAGGAAAAATAAGGCTTGGACAAGGAAAATGGTTCATGGGCAGAATTGATGTTTTTGGGGAATTTAGTGTGAAAACTAAAACATGAATAAGGAGTAGATGGAAAAGATAGGATGAAGAACACACAAAACTTGAAGCAAATGGAGGAAGAATCCCTCTTTCGGTGATAGGCGTCACACAAAGAAGATGGGAAATCTTTTGATAAACCTAGCTTCTTGAATCACACAAGAACTAAGGAGAATCACTCTCACAATTAGAAATATTTTTCTCATAAAACTTGGTCTGATTATTCACATAGAGATGGCACCATTTGTAGTGAAGTTTGGCCCATTTTAGGTTACAAAGAAAAACAAAGAGAATTGATGACCACCACTTAACATCTATTTATGGTATCAATTAAGCCTATATAAAGTCACGTAAAAAAGAATTATTCTAGCCCTAAAAGCATGGAAACTGTAACACTCTCAATTTTGCTAATTAATTACTAAATAGAAAATTATTCCACTAGAAAAATATTTCGATTCCGATTATATGATTAGAAAATATTGGACAACGATATATTTTAATGCTAGAATTTTTGGTTGCATTTTTAATTTTATAGTGCACGTATAACAATCAAAATATACCAGTTATTCCAAACATATCTACATTCTAGAGTATTAATCAATAAAAGACATTATTGCTCTATTCTGTCTGGTGAGTTCATGCTACTGGAGTTACTTTGTGCGTATCATTAAAGCTCTTATTCTGTTTAGATGCGTACGAAAATTTGTATGATGATAGATCTGTGTGTTAGCTTTCCAGATTAGTATCATTTGTAATTTTTGAACTTGTGTTTGATTTTATATGGATTTTTAAGTGACACAAGGTCATTTCTGGAACAGTCAGAACGTTTTGGTTTTTCTGCACCATTTGGGAAACAGATTTAACTTAGGAAAATTTTGATGAAAAACTAGACTCAAATTGGATCATTTCTGGGTTGGTTTTTAGTAACTGAGTGATTTTATAAAAATCGTTGAAGATGAAGATCCTGTTACTGTAGTTTTCTGTTTTGCTGGGAAAAAGTTGTAACTTTGAGAAAATATTTCGCACTGTATTACTACTCAAAAATTATTGAAAACTTTATATGTGGTGTGTTAATATATCTACTATATCATATCAAAAATTCATATTTTTCTGGGCACGTATGAATTTATTATACCTTTTTAGACTAGCTACTGCCAGATCCTGTACAGTTTGAAAGAAGGATTTTTCTGGCCATCTTAAGTATTTTAAAAAAATTCTGGAAAAATTTTATTTTGACCCTAACCCTGTGAAGTAACTGTATAAATTAATTGGGGACCAAATAAAATCGTTTAATATTTATTTTACCCCTTCTAAAGAAAGGACAGCATGCTGAAGAGTCACTGAAACAACGGAAAAACCACTATTCCTTCAACTTTTGAATATTCGAAATTCATGAGCTTTTTAATACCAAATAAATATTTTTAAGATGTTAATGATATTTTCAAGGCTAAATGGTTGTTTTGGACTTATTTATAAATTCCTATAATTTTTGGATATGGTTTAAATGATAATATGTCTAGAAAGACTAAAGTAAATTTCAAACAATGGTGTTAATAGTAGAAGTTAATAAAGGCCTAAGTGCCAAAAGATGAATATAGAAAATGTGAAAATTGAATATATGACTTTAAAAGGTGTATTCTCCCTATTAGGAGTATTATATGAATACCATGATAATTGCTTTGTTTTTGGGAATTAAACTGAAATCTGTGGTAAAGGATTTGACAAGGTGGTGTGATTAGTAATTTTTTTTGTAAAATGTTGTTTGAACCTAGTTGTATGGATGGGATGTGAACCTGGTGGAATCCTTGTGATAAACTATGCTTAAAAGTACTAAAACACCTTGAGATTGTATGTTCTGAAAATAGTATTTTCGAAAACTTCTATTAAGGAGGAATAAAAGGTAACAGTGGTGCGTTGGCACAATAACGTTATACTCTAGGGAGTGGGTTCGGCCTTTGGGGGCTTTAACCAGAGTGTGAGATGCCTAGGGGACTCGGTGGTAGCTCCCCGATGTCGGGCTACTCACTGAAAAAGCTCGGTTACCTCAACACGTCTCTAAGTATATTCTGGATCGGTGGAGAGTACTGAGGTACATGGACTTGTACGAACGAAGTATGACTCCCGGTCACCTCCTTAATAGAAAGAGTCGCTAGCGATGATGTCGTTTTTTTTTCTTTTTTTTTGGAGTCTCATGCGTCATGGTATCCTTGAATGTGCATGTTGTGTGATGTTACGAGTGAGAATATCAATTGTAAGCTATTATGGATTTTCTGTTTAAAAATCTAAATATCCTGACTCTACTTCTACCAAACTTTGTTGTATATCACTCCTCTGTTTTGTGTTGTATTTATCTGTCTATGTATATATCTATTACGCGATACAATAGATGGCGGCTCGAGAGACCCTCTTGGAAATCAACTGTCCGATTGAATTTGGCTACTGGGAGCATGATGTATCTCGTGGGACGTCCACTTTTGTAGGAGAAGTATCCTTCTGGATATCTCATCCGTCGCTACCGATGCTCCGGTCCACTTACATTGGAGCAACCTTGACGTTGGTTATTCGGACACCCCCTGGTCTCATGCCTGTACCCGCAGCGTTCCGACCCGCTTCTCATCTTTCTTATTTCACTCCGTCTCTTGAGGAGCTGTACTCTGGTGGCCAGGGTTGGTTCTTCAATTCGCCTAGGGAGAGCTCTCCTGAGAGTGATCCGAGTGAAGATACTGGGATAGAGAGTGCAGCGCCCTTTATTTAGTTATATTTTCGTTAAGACATTTTGGGTGGCTGTAATATTTGATCAGTGCATTTCCTATGTGCGACATCTTCTACTCTTCGAGTGGTAGAGTATTTTTTTGTCATGTCGTCTAGGATTCCCAGTAATTTATGTTTGTTATCTGACTGATTAATATATCTATGTTATATTAGCTTATCGTATGTGTGTTAGTTACCCAATCTAAACTTTCATTCGACTAGGTCTCATTACCGTTTCGAATATACAACTATTAAGTTTCGAAAAATTTAACTCGAAAGTTAACCTCTCGATACAACTATTACCGTTTCTTGCCATGGTGTATGAAAGACACTTTTTTTGTAAAACCATCATGGATGGCTCTTTTGTCAAATTGACATGGCCTCCCTAGGAGTAAATGACTTGCTTCCATTGGTACTACATCACATAGCACACTATCATTGTAATCCCCAATGGAAAACATGAGTTCCACTTGATGTCCCACTTCTATTTCTCCTTCGTCACTAAGCCATTGATGCTTATATGGCCTAGGATGTGGTTTCGTGACTAAATTTAGCTTTGACACTAATTTAACACTAGCCACATTGGTACAACTTCCTCCATCAATGATCATGGTGCACAGATTCCCATTGATTGAACATCTTGTGTAGAAGATGCTCTCCCTTTGGGAATCTTCAATATCTCTAACTTGGCTACCAAGCATTCTCCTCATCATCAACAACTCTCCCTTTAGAGCCTCTACTTCAATTTTTTGATCACTGACATCTCTTTCACTAGATTCGGATTAGCTAGCGTATTCTCCTCCATCCTTGAGGATGATAGTCTTGTTTGTAGGGCACTCATATGCATAGTGTCCAAAACCTTGACACTTGAAACATTTTATTTCACCACTCTTCTTAATGGGCTGCTCCAAGGCTTAATTGGTGCCTTTCCTTGTGAGGAAGATGTTAGAGCGCTAGAGGTTTTAGCCTCTTCCTTCTTATCCTTGTACTTCCAACTAGATGAGTTGCAATTGGAAGAACTCTTTTTTGTCACTCCTTTTCTTTTAAGTTGTTGCTCTACTTGGATGGCTTTGTGTAACAAATCCTCCATCTCAACAAACTCCTGTAATTCAACAATATCACGGATATCATTATTTAAACCACCAAGAAATCGGGCCATGGTTACCTCCTCATCTTCTTCAATGTTGGCTTGGACCATGAGAACTTCTAACTCCTTATAGAACTCTTCTACCCCTTTGCTTACTTGGGTCAAGTTTTGGATTTTGAATTTCAAGTCCCTAGCATGGCTAGCCGGCACATAGCGCTTTCTCATGATTCTCTTCATTTCGGTCCAAGTGTCCAACATTGGCTCTCCATTTCTCACCCGCTCCTTTTGCAACTTATTTCAGCACACTAGTGCATAATCACTAAACTCCGCGGCAGCAAGCTTGACTTTTTGTGCCTCCTCATAGGTGTTGCAATCGAACACGTGCTCTATCTTGAGCTCCCACTTATGCCTCCGGGTCACCTTTTCCTTTGAAAGGAGGAATGTTGAGCTTGACTCCTTCAATTCTTTGATGCACGGGCTCTCCACCATTTCTTCTTCTTGAAGTTTCTCTATTTTCCAATTGTTCCAACCGCTTATATATTACTTCAGTATGTAGCTTTAACAGCCTTTCGAAAAAGGCCGTCAGTTGCTCCAACTAAAAGTGGTTAAGACCTACTTCTTCATGTTTTGCAACCATCAAGAACAAGCACAATGAAACGTACCAAGAAAAATTAAGTTTAGAAAAATCCTCACACACTCAAATATGGCTTTTTTAAAAAAAATGTGCACTCATGCTTTTTTCCACTCTAGAATTCTCCAATAGTTCTTAAGCAATTCAAGAGAAGACCACACAAAGAAAAATTCCACCAAATTTGTGTAACACAAGGATTAGGGTAGACTAAAAGGCTTAGGACACAAGAAAAATTCACCAATTGAGGAATTAGACTTTAGAAGGAAGAAAGTTCAAAATGCAAGAAAATTAGCAACAATCCTTCACAAAACCAATATATTACCTTTAAAGAAGAATTTTGAGAAGTTCTAAGAGCATGAAATCATTCAGCCCAATTTATTTTTTTTTAAATTTTTTATACGAATTTTTCTGCTTTTTTTTAACACGAAATTCTTTTTTTTTTTTAAACTTGAGGCTTTATTTTGCAATGGTTCAGCTATAGAAGAAGAAAAAATAAAGGTAATAGTAATGGCAAACAAAGATGAATTAGAAGGATGTTACCCAGAAAATTTCAGCCACGAAGTTTCAAGACCCTAAGAACTGGAGCTCTGATACCAAGTGATGAGTTTTCACACACGGACCGTCTTGATTTTCCATTGAACTGAGAGGAATATTTTCGCTTGCTCATGAAATTAACAAATGATGTGAAAATCAGAATTTGGAGATGAGGATGGAAGTAATGAGCGCTAAAATGAAAGGCTGGCAAGAAATTAATTTTTAATTCCTTCTTTTGTGAATAATGGATATGGACAATTAAATTGGGAAAATGGAGATATGCAGAACAGAATTGGATGTAATGTTGACACACCTTGGACTAATTAATTAGAATTTATTCTAATAGGTTATGGAAATAATTGAGGGATTATTTTAGAACTGAACCTGGACAGAATTGAGGCACAAGGGAAAGGGAATTAAATGGAAAATTATTGCAAGAGAATTAAGAGGATCCTGACACTTAGTTTTGAATAGGAGGTGGCTTATGATAATTTGGTTAATTAGGAAAGTTTTGTTCACATAAAATAATATAGAATTGAATGAAGAATATTTGGAAGGGAATTTCTTCAAGCTTGTGTGCAGGTCTTATTTTTGGGATGGACGGAGTCAACAAATTGGCGTGAAATCAACAACGGAATTTTTAATTGTTTTTAGGAATTTCTTCTATAAAACCTTGGCTGATTTTAGGAAATTTCCCATAAAATAATATCTATTTTTTTTACCTATATTTTTCCCATAACGCCTTTATTTCCTCAATAAAATTTTAAAGAAGAAATTGCCCTTGTAGGATCACGTCACCACATAATTGAACAAAAAACAGTGGCAACAAAAAATATCCAGTTAAACACATTGTTCCGGTGCAAGTTTGTGAAGTCATTACTCATATTTCAAAGCTTCCTCCCAAAAGGCTTCCACCTTAGTTTTAAAATCCCTCCTCATTTGGTTCTTGTGATAGTCTAACAGGGACATTAGAGTTCGCATCCTTAGAGGTGTCTCCCTAACCTATCATCAAGGAAAAACAAAAAATATGTAACAACAAATTTCTATATTGTTAACCCTATTTGTAACAGCAAATTAAACAATAATTACGTATAAACATTACTGGTCCAATAAAATTCGGATGGAAAAGGAGCTCCATCTCAATCTTATCCATCATCCACACTACTTGATCTTCACTGCAGTAAAAAAAACTCGAAACAACGTAGATAAGCCTAAGAAAACCTTGCCAAACCTTCAATAAATTAGGTAATTACCATTGTGATTTTTTCGGCACAGGCACAACAGCTGAAATGGATACTTCCCACCGTGGCATGTTTCCTAATAGACTAACAACCTCAAGTGGATAATAAGACGTGTGGACCATTCTGCCCAATGTACCAGCCTGAACATAAAGACAAATTACCAATTTGATTAAATCTTTTCATGTAATTAACAAAAACTTAATAACTTAACACTAACATATTATCGTTACAGTTCTGTGGGCAATATCAACTTCTTCGCATTGACTATCCAAATAGTAAATAACCCTATCATCGATTGATACTACTATTAGGTACGAATGACTAGTCTTAATCTCCATGATAGGAACATAGATCTGACACAATGACATCCATATTACTTAAACATCAACAAATTAAATCCGGCATAATTTACAATTTATTTGATGACTTGCAAATTTCATGTCAGTGGATGGCCTCATCCAGTTATTCACATACAGATTAACCAACTCTTGTGGGTCTAGTCGTAGAGTCACATTTTCTTTGAAACACAGTGGAAGTACCCACACAGTTATACAAGACATCCGATGTTATCTCATCGATGTGTTCAATGCCACCACCACCTCGCATTCCTGTGTTGCAATGCATTTCTCCACATCACTGCATCTCGTAGCAGGAAAAAGGGAGAGTTTCTGAAATGATTCTCCTCATTGCTCCTCCTCATATGGTGGTCGACTTACCATCTTCCAGCTACCATAGCGTTAGAGAAGAGAGAGTAGAAGAAGAAGAAGAGAGAAAAAGAAGTTATCAGATCACTTGTTGACGGAATTGTCCGCGACCCTGGTGCTACACATTGTAGCAAAGAGTTTTCCGTTCACAGGATCGTATAGCAAGGGAAGGATGCCAGGAAGAGGGCGGTGGATTAATTAAGAGCTGCACTTTGAATGGTGCCATAAAATGTGTTGTTGTCAGGTTGAAGCGTTGAAAAGCTCCGGTGAGCACTAGGGATTTGGGTGCAAAGAGGAAGAAATTGGGGAATTTGAAGTAAAATAAAAGACTAAAACTCATATTTTAAATCATTTGGGGAATTAATGTAAATACACAAAAAAATACTTATTGAAACCGATTAAACCCACAATTGTAGGTTAATTTGGCTCATCCATTGATGCTCCCAAAGAGAGAGGGAGCATCGTGACCAGACCCTAGTTACTTTGGAACTTTAGTCTTGATGTTTATCTTTGTGTGGCTTGATACTTATACTACGCTACTTTTGTTTGGTTTGGGTTTATCGTAGTTATTTAGTTTAGTACTTATGCATAATAAAGTTAGTACAGATATAGATAGTGTATATATTTTTTGTTGGTCAAACAAAAGCTTACAATGATTTTTCTTAAAAATAGTTTGGAAACGAAATCACAAATCACATGTGCTTGAACATTTAGAGCTTTGATAAAAGAAATTCAATTTTGATTGTGAGAAATTTTGATTTAAAAATCCTAGTGGTTTTGAAATCTCCATGCATTGAAAAAATTTTCAAACTAAAAAATGGAACATTGCATCTTTTTTATCAAGGAAATTGACCTAATCCGGGTGAGTGAGTGACCACAAAAACGCTCTTGAGTTCCCACTAGATTTCAAACAATTAATTTCGCTTTAATTTTTTGGTCTACCATTGCACATGGAAAGTTTGAAAATAACCAAGGCATAGTTTTTTTTGAACTCAAACTAACAGCCGAAAAGCAAACACTTGTTAATATTTTGCAAAATCCCATTTTTGTAGCCCATTTGAGCTTAGAAGTGTATCTTTTGTCACATGCATGTTGTCCCATTTGGGTCTCCAAGTTCCTTTTGGAAACCTCATGGTTTTTAAATGTAGATTTGGAGTGTTGCATGTAGGCCTCTATTTTTTGCATAAAGGTCATCAAAGAATTTTCAAGGTTGGAGGAAGTACCTTGTGGAGGTTGGGTGGGTACTTGAGGTTTTGAAGGGAATGGTTGAGTGTTTAGTTTAAAGGGGGGATTTGGGTTATATGAAGAAGATGGGTTAAATGGTGGTTTTTGGTTATAGGGATTTTGGTGTTGATTATATTGTGGTTGGTATGGTTGGGTGAAGGGTTGTTGGTTAAAGGTTGTTTGATCGGGTTGAAGAAAGTTATTACTTTTAGAGGACAAGTTAGGATGGTTTCTCAAGTGGGGATGGTATGTGTTGGTTTGGGAGGAAAAATTGTTCCTTTGAGCATTGCTCATGTAGTTTACTTGGGCTTGCTCATTTATGGTATCTCCGGTTGGATTACACAACCCAGTTGGTGTCCTCCCTCATAAAACTCAAATCCCAAGGGAGGAACTTGAATAGCATTGATTTGCACTACAAGAATGCACTAATTTAGCGACAAAAACTTAGCAACGGCCTAAAGCTGTCGCAAATTACCGACAAAAAATTTATAGTTTGCGATGGATATAGCCGTCGATAAAGTTCCGGGACTGGGCTGGGCCGTCGCTATTTTGCGACGGACCCGGCCGTCGCGAAAATGACCGGGATAGTTTTGTTTTTAAATTTTCTAAAAGAATATGACAGGGGGCGACGGTCCGGGCCATCGCTAATTTGTGACGGACCCGGCCGTCAAGAAAATGACCGGGATATTTTTTTTTTAATTTTTTTAAATGAATATGACAGGGGGCGACGGTCCGGGCCGTCGCTAAAAGGACCGGGATATTTTTTTTTAAAATTTTTTTAAATGAATATGACAGGGGCGACGGTCCGGGCCGTCGCTAAAATGACTGGGATATTTTTTTTATTTTTTTTTAAATGAATATGGCAGGGGACGACGGTCCGGGCCGTCGCAAATTTTCGACGAACCCGGCCGTCGCTAGAATTACCGGGATATTTTTTTTAAATATTTTTTAAATGAATATGGCAGGGGGCGATGGTCCGGGCCGTCGCTAAAGTGACAGCAATGAATTTTTTTTATTGTTTTTAAATGAATATGGCAGCGGGCGACGGTCCGGGCCGTCGCTAATTTGCGACGGACCCGACCGTCGCTAAAGTGATAGCAATGAATTTTTTTTTATTTTTTAATTAGGGGTCCGATTTTTTAATTGATATTTTTTTTGAAAATAGACCCCTAGCGACGGATCGGGCCGTCGCGAACCTGTTAATATATTTTTTTTTATTTTTTTTTAAATGTATAGAATGGGGTTCGATTTTTTTAATAATTTTTTTTTTTGATTTATGACAAGCCAGCGACGGTCCAATCAGTGTCTAAAGGGGACATAAATTTTAAAACAGTCTATCCTCATTGTGAGCTTCACACTTGTTCTCTACTCTTGTTTCCTATTCTCCATGAACAATCCGATCGTTGACCCCGCAGTTCCGTTCCAGCGACCCCGCCCCCGCGCCATCCACCCTGCGCCGTCCACTCCGCGCCGTCTACCCTGCGCCGTCCACTCCGCGTCGTCTACCCCGCGCCGTCCACTTCGCGCCGTCCACCTCCGCACAACCGGGTTCACCGGCGCATCTGCTATTCGAACCACCTCCGCCAGTCCGCCGACGCTGCCTCTAGAGCCCTCCGCCGCGCCGCCTGGCTACCTATCTTCACTCTCTTCAATTTCCTCAAACCCTCTTAACTCTCCTCAAACTCTCTTCACTATCTTGACTTTCTTCAACCACTTTTCACTATCTTCAATTCCAAATTATATTATGATTTTAAATTACAAATTAAATTATGATTTTAATTGTGTTTATGTGCTTTTAATTATATAGGATTTGTTTGGGAAAGTAAATTGCCACCGATGGTTATGTGTTCGATGCATTTGGACTTTGCTTGGAGTTTGAGGTTGGTTTTTCAACTGAACTTAGTAATTTATTATTATAGATAGCTACTATATAAAAATTAACATGTTGTTAGGAATTACATGTTGCTTGTTAGTTGATAGGTGAGACCCTGTTGAAAATTCTGAGTATCAGGGTGTTGGTTTATTTTCTTTATCTAATGTTGATGCAATTGTTTGTTGTTTGTTACTAGATAGGTGAGACCCTGATGAAAATTCTGGAGTATCTGGGTGCTGGTTTATTTTCTATATTTAATGTTGGTGTATGTGTTTGTTGATTGTTAGTGGATAGGTGAGACCCTAATGAAAATTCTGGAGTACCGTGGTGCTGGTTTATTTTCTATATTTAATGTTGGTGTATGTGTTTGTTGATTGTTAGTGGATAGGTGAGACCCTGATGAAAATTCTAGAGTATCGGAGTGCTGGTTTATTTTTTGTTAGTGAATTTTTTATATTTTTCAAAATCGGAAATGGTTAAACTACAGGGGTTATGCTGCCGAAATTTTTCTGAGTCACCATTTAATTATCGCAGAACATGGATCGTAAATGGATGTACGAAAGGTTAAATTTTACTCTGACTCAATTGACACCTGAATTTATTCGGGGAGTAGAAGAATTTGTTGACCATGCCATGAAACTGTTAGATGTCCATGTGTGAAGTGTAAAAACATGAAACTGTTAGATGTTCCTGTTGTAAAGACACACTTGTACAAACATGGGTTTAAGTCTGGGTATTGGATTTGGACAGAACATGGTGAAGAGAGTCCGATAAACACAGACTTAGGCGGTGAATCGAGCAATATTGTAGAGTGGGATGATGATAGTAATCAGCTTGACATGATGCATGAAATGGTGACTAATGCATTCGAGCCATTTGTTTATGATTCATCTACTAGGATCACCGATACAATTAATATGGATGAGCTCCTAAATCTTGAATTTCAAAGATTTTATGATATGCTGATGGCAACTAACCAACCCATTTGTGAAGGGTGTTCTGAATCTACCTTATCTCTTTCAGTTAAATTGTTGGCTGCTAGATCCAATTGGAAGGTTCCCCAAAAATGTGTAGATTATTTTGCACAAATGCTCATCGTTGTTGCCCCTTCAAAAGAGCTTGTGCCGAAGAATGGTTACCAAGCAACCAAGTTGGCTTCTAAATTGGGAATGAAAGTTGAGGCAATTGATTGTTGTGACGACGGCTGCATGTTGTTCTATAAGGAAGATAGCAATTTAACTGCATGCAAGTTTTGTAATAAGTCGAGGGTTGAAGCTAAAAGACATGGGATTAGTAGGTTTAAAAATATTCCTGTGAAGAAAATGTTTTATTTTCCTATAACTCCAAGGTTGAAACGATTATACGCTTCAACTAAAACTGCAAGTCAAATGAGGTGGCATCATGAGAACAGGAGTGATGATGGTGCTCTCTGTCATCCATCTGATGGGGAAGCATGGAAGCACTTCAATGACCGGTATCCTGATTTTGCTTATGAGCCGAGAAATGTGAGACTCGGCCTCTGCGCCAATGGGTTTACACCGTACGTTCAAGCATCAGCACACCCGTACTCATGTTGGCCTGTAATTATTGTTCCATACAATCTTCCTCCTGAATTGTGCATAACCAAACCTTACATGTTCTTAAATTGTCTCATTCCTGATCCAAAAAATCCTACTTCAAGAATAGATGTATATTTGCAACCATTGATTGATGAACTTCAAAAATTGTGGAGTCATGGTGCATTGACATACGATATATCCACAAAATAGAATTCAATAATGAGGGCTTGTTTAATGTGGACTATTAATGATTTTCCTGCATATGGGATGTTATCTGGATGGAGTACACACGGTAAGTTAGCTTGTCCTTATTGTATGGATGACACAAATGCCTTCTGGTTGAAATTTGGAAAAAAACATTCCTGGTTTGACTGTCATCGTTGGTTCTTGCCGCCTAATCATTCATTTAGAAGGAGTAAAAAGACATTCAGAAAGGACACAATTGAGAAGCAACATCCGCCACTCATATTGGACGGAGAACTTGTATGGCAGTTTGTGAAAGATTTCCCTAAGGTAACCGAGTCCGGTCCTACAAGACTGGCGGGACTTGGGTCCCTTCATAATTGGACGAAAAGAAGCATTTTTTGGGATCTTCCATATTGGAAAGAAAATTTGTTGAGACACAACTTAGATGTCATGCACATGGAAAAGAATTTCTTTGACAATGTCTTCAATACCGTTATGAATGTAAAAGATAAAACAAAAGACAATGAGAAGGCAAGGATGGATATACAGAGAGAGTGTAAACGTGGGTATTTGGAATTGGTTCCATTACAAAATGGGAAGATGGGCATGCCAAAGGCAAAGTACTCATTGACGTCAAACGATGCAAAATCAGTTTGTAAGTGGGTAAAGGAGTTGAAAATACCAGATGGTTATGCATCCAATCTAGCTCATTGTGCTGATGTTAATAAGGGTGCTATGTAGGGGATGAAAAGTCACGATTGTCATGTTTTTATGCAGAATTTGCTCCCGATTGCCTTTCGTTCACTACTCGATAAGGTGTGGAAACCATTGATTGAGATCAGCCAATTTTTCAAGGACATTTGTTGTAATTCACTAAAAATAAGTGATTTGGAAAGAATGGAAGAGAATATTCCAATCATTTTATGCAAGTTAAAAAGGATTTTTCCACCCGGGTTCTTTGATTCAATGGAACATCTCCCGATTCACTTACCTAGAGAAGCACGATTAGGAGGCCCGGTACACTATCGATGGATGTATCCGTTTGAAAGGTATAAAAATTCAAATTATTTACATGTTTTAAATAATTATAAATTAAATGTATACGTTGAAATTTTCTATAGCTTTTCAAAACTTGCATAGATGATGGGTGCGTATAAGAGGGCTGTGACCCAGAAAGCTAGAGTCAAGGGATCCATCAGCATAGATAATCTTGGTCATGAGATTACTTATTTCTGTTCGTACTATTTTAAGACTTTGAATTTGGTCTCAAGTTCTGGCTTGAGAAATGACCCAGAAAATGAAAGTATTCCAAGTAGTTCATTGTCAGTATGTAAGAATGTCGGTCATCCAAGTGGGCAGTGTCAAGGTCATCGTTGGCTGAATGACGAGGAATATAATTCTGCTCGAGTCCATATACTCATCAATTACGTAGAAGTGAAGCCGTATTTGGAGTAAGTGTTACTTTCATATACGAAATAAGACGAATGATATTGAATCTCTTAATGCGTATTGAACAACATTTACAATTTTTCAGCATATTCTTAAGCGTGCATGAAGATGGTGAACGTCGTATGCATGCAAAGTTTCCTGGATGGTTTAAGTCGTATGTAAGTGTTTAATAATAACTAGTGCGCATTTCAAGTAATTGAATATGTCCTTAAGTTACACACATTATTTTTGTTTATAGGTTTACGATGATCAAAATGGAGTCACTAATAGAGAATTAAGGGCACTGGCTTCTGGTCCTAAGTCAAAGTTTTCGTTATGGAAAATGTGGTTCATTAATGGATACAAGTTTCACACAAAAACATGGAGTCAAGGTAACAAAAACAGTCAATTGCGGTGTATGCGTAAAAGGTGTTACACAAGGGGTGAAGATGATTTTTATGGCTTCATCGAGCACATATACGAGTTTGAATATACTAGGTTGCCAAAGATTCCTCTTTTCTGTTGTCAGTGGTATGATCCAACAACCAGAGGCACAAGGGTCCATCAGCAATATAAGATATTGCAAATTAACAAGCGTAAACGATATCGATTTTATGATCCTTTTATTATTGCTCAAAAAGCAAGACAAGTTTACTTTGTAGATTATCCCGATACGTGCAAGGACATGCGTGATTGGTGTGTTGTCATTGCCACAAAGCCAAGAGGCTATGTAGAGGTAGATGAAATTATTCAAGAAACACAAGCAGATGAATCACCTTTTCAAGCTGATGAATCGATTGTTCCAATGGTGGATATTGAGATGGTTGGTGGCTTGGCTGATGAAACTGTTCAAGGTTGGGATTGCGAGGTTGATCTGATACCGGAACCTGAACCTGAACCTATTGGTGTTAGTGTCATCTTTGAGGATAACACCGACAATGATGATGATGATGAAAAGAGTTAACCAGACATTAATTAAACTCGCTTTAGTATTGGTTAGGACAATAATTATATTTTATGCTCGTTACTTTATTTAATATATTTATTGTCTTTGTTTTCTTATTCGATAATATATTTGTTGAACAGATGTCTTCATCACAGAGAAGCGGGAAGGTGCATAGTGTAGATGAGCATACTAGCAGTAGAGGTAGTAGAGGTAGAGCGAAAATGATTCGTGGCGGAAGCATTCAGACTTAGCTTGATCGACATCGCCGCCAGACTACTACATCACAGCAACCCTCGGTGATACCACGACAATGCTGACAACCACACCCCCAGACCTCTCCGCTCCCACCATCATCGATAGGGATCACGATGATTCCAACCCCTGGATTGCCGCCTTCAGAGTGTTTTTATGAGCATCCTAGTCACCACACTTTTGATCAGCATCATTCGGGACAGACATCAGGTAGTGTACATCTGGAGGAGTTAGCTCCCAATGATGAGGTTGATCATGATGTGGACGATGAGGAGAGAGATGAATTGGTGGCCGAGGAGATTGCCGACCAGAAGGTGCTAGCTTCTAACCCTCGTGGAGAGCTAGCAAAGTATGTGCGCGCGGTTCCACAAAGTCAGTGGCCGCGAGACAGTAATGAGAAGTATTTTCTAGAGTGGCATCAAGGAGAGGGTAAGTTGACAATTTCATAATCTTTTTATGTTTTTATTATTATGATAACACGCTATCTAATAACATGTTTTTTGTATTCATCTTAGGTGGTCTCCTTCTCAGGCTGGTGTTGAGACACTTATGACTTCTATCAAGTCCCAGTTCAGAGACCCATGACCTACTTGGAGATCGGTCCCTAAAGAAACCCGCAACCATTGGTGGAAGGAATTTCAGGTATAACTTAGGAATTTAATCATATGTATGAGTCATAAGAAATTAAAGTTTGAGTTTTGCTATTAACAACAACTATTTCCTTAATGTGTTATTACAAGATAAGTGCAGTTGGGATCCCCGCTTCACAACTCAAATGAGAAAGCATTTTGAGCACAAAGGTTCGGAGCGATTTAGAGATATGATGAACAAAGCGAGGATAGATTATACCAAGGAAGGTAAATTGCCGAAGTGGTGTCCACAAAGTACATGGAATCAACTGCTTGCACATTGGGGCACATTGAGCTTCAAGGAGGTTCAGGAACAGGCTAAGAAGAACAGGGCTTCTTCAAAGGGTGGAGTATTCCATACTTCTGGTCGTGTCCCTCATTCCGAGATAGCGTTGCAAGCGGTATGTATTAAACTTTTAAAGTTGATTCTTTTACTCTATGTATACTTAATGGAATTGCTTTTACTCTACTTAATTGAATTGCTTTAATTATATGTCTAGGCACGAGGTGAAAGAAAGCCAATGGATATTGACGAACTCTTTTGTGTCACTCATCAAAGACAAAATGGGGAATGGGTTGACACACGCTCCAAGGAGACCTATGTATGTGAATGTGTTGTTTAACTTTTTCAATTAATTTAATATTAAAAACTATGATAATTAGTATGTGATATGTATTGTGTTTTGTTTTGTTTTTCAAACTCAGTTCGGTATTGCATATGAGAAGAAGAAGGCGAGCACCCAGTTTGAAACGCTTCCTCCTGAACAATCACAGCAGGCTAAAAAGGAGGCTAGGGCAACCACTTGGGTACAAACCGTTGGTGGGATGAAACGTGGCCGTCTTTATGGTACAGGAGATATGTCTTCTCATTTTTCATGCGGGGGATTCGAAGGATTCTACACCTCTCAAGTTCCTTCAGCTTCATCATCGCCTAGTTGTGCATCGTCATCTTCAACTGCACATATTCAACTAATTGAGGCCCAACAAAAGCGAATTGAGGCACAAGACATGGAGATCCAGACTCTAAAGGATAAACAACAATCCATGGAGATGAATATGAATAAGAAGATGGAGTGGTTTCAAACCATGAATGCACCTAAGTCCCGACAGCCTACGGATCCCGATTATGTTGAGGAAGATGAGGAGGATGAGGAGGAGTTTTCACCCTCACGCTTTGTACGTTAGGAACTTTGTACTATTTACTAACACTATGTTTATGTTTTATTTTAACTATTACTTAAATTTGATGTATTATTGTCTTGTTAATTTTCCTAAATACTTATTTAATTTAAACTTTTATGTTGGTGTATTATATTTAATTTTTATTTATTATAGTTTTTTAAAGAATTATCTAGGGTTTATAAAAAAAATAAATGCTGACATAATTACAAAAAAATCGGGCCAAAAAACATTAGCCACACAAATATCCGTGGCAAAACAAAAATGGAGACGAAATATTTTGCGCCAAAAAATATTGTCGGGCGCAAATAATATTTAGCCACGGAAATAACCGTGGCAAATTAGCCACGGAAATCACCGTTGCAAATTAGCCACGGAAATAACCGTCTCAAATTGAAAGTGGAGACGGAGGAACTGGCGCCAAAAATAAATTGTCGCGCCAAAAAAGGTTTGCCACGGAAATAACCGTGGCAAATTAGCCACGGAAATAACCTTCGCAAACCGAAAGCGGAGACGGAATAACTGGCGCCAAAATTATATTCTCGTGCCAAAAAAAAGTTTGCGACGGAATTTTCTGTCGCTAATTAGCCACGGAATTTTCCGTCGCAAAGTATATTCGAGATAGATTACTGGCGGCGAAAAAATAACTTAGCCACGAAAATAACCGTGGCAAATTAGCCACAGAAATATCCGTTGCTAATTTGCGACGGCTATTTTCGTGGCAAATATTAACCACGCCACTTTTAGCGACGGCTCGATGACCGTCACTAATCCGTCGGAAAATGTATATTAGCGACGGAATTAGCTTTTTTGCCACGGATATTTCCGTGGCTAACGTTAACATTCTTGTAGTGTTGGGATGCTTTGAGTTGCTTTGTAAGTAGCTCAAGTTATTGAGAAATTAACTTGTTTTCAGCTAAGATTGCATCATTTATTCCTAAATCCATCACTCCCTTCCTTCTACCATACAACTCATTGGCATCTTCATATTTGTTAAAGGCCATGGTCTCAATAATTTCTTTAGCTTCATTTGCCCCTTTTTTGCTCAAAGAACCACCGGTGGAGGCATCCACTAGAGCTCTCATATGAGATTTGAGCCCATTGTCGAAGATAGGGATTTGTTGGAGATCGGAGAACCCATCATGGGGGTACTTCTTTAAAAGAGGCTTGATATTTTCCATGCTTCACTAATAGATTCACCATCCCTTTCTTTGAAAAATGAAATTTCAGCTCTATATTGGATGTATTTCTCAGGAGAGAAGTATTGTGACAAGAAAAGGGCCACCAATTCATCCCAAGTGGTGAAGTATCCACTAAGGAAGAATTGGAGCCAACTCTTTGCTTTGCCCCGAAGTGAAAATTCAAAGAGCCTCAATCGAATAGCTTCATCCAAAACCCTATTCATCTTGATAGTTCCACAAATTTGCACGAAGTTGTGGATATGTTGGTTGGGATCCTATTCCTCTGGTCCTCCAAATTGTTCCATTCTCACATGTTGAGTAAGTGCTGGCTTGATCTCAACATTTTTAGCAGCCACATTTGGTGGTGTGATACTAGAGCCACACCCATTCATGTTTCGAGCGGTAAGTTGCTCAAGAGTCAGCTCTCTTTGTCGAGCTATTACTTTTTCTTGTGGTGAAAAGTCAATTCTTGTGGATGGAAGAGGTATGAGCCCCAATTGCATAGTTTTTGTTGTAACATTTTTTATCTATTAATTATGTCACTTGCAAATTTCAAATTTTCAATATTTTTTGTTCTTCAAATAGTTGGGCAAGCAATTTCATTGAAAATTTTACATATCTAATTTTTTCTCTGCTTTTATTTTTTTAAAGCAACCCTTGACCTCCTAGATTGATAACTCATCAGATAGATTTCATTTCAAAACTGATGAAAAGCTACTCGATCGGTAATATTTGTGTATCATATGATTTCTTTTGTGATAAAAAACGATATTAATCGTAATAGACTTTTAGGATTGATGAGAGATCTTTCTAGGATTCGTAGGCTAGTGACAGAAATTTGGTAAGGAGAGAATGAAGTTGATGTGGATGAATACCATTTACTATTCGCACCACCACAAAAGTTTAAATATTTTTTATTTTAAAGTTATTCCTCTTTTAGAAAATAATATTTGGAACAACTTATTTACGTTAAGGAATTTGATTTTTTGGACATAAGGAGAGTGAATGGTATTAGCTCTCATCATTTGTGTAACTGGTTTTAGCCTATTTGGAGGCCATGGATGAATAAACAACACAGAGAATGAGTTTTATACAGAAAATGCAATTTGTGTTCACCATATTTCTTTTAATTTTAAAATCCCTAAATTTTAGCGAAACCATATTCTTTCTTTCTTTCTCATTTGCGCAGCCACCCTTTTCCCTAATCCTAATTTCTAAAATTGAAATTCACCATCAATCCCTGATTCTCTCTTAATGCTCCTTTAATTCTCAAAATCATCATAGGATCCATTTTCTTATTTACCTTTTATTCATTTCCATCCGCATGAGTATAGTAATTCTAACCAAAAGGACCAATTTTTTAAATTTATCCTCATCAACTTCCTCTCTTCTTCAATTGAGCGCATATTTTTTATCATTAACCTTTCCAAATTTCTGTTGTTAGCCTACGAACGCTAGAAAGATCTATCATCGATCCTAAAATTCCATTAGGATTCATATCTTATGACACATAAATCTTACCAATCGAGTAGCTTTTCACCAGTTTAGAAATTAAATCCACCTATTGAGTTACCAATCTAGGAGGTCAAGGGTTTCAAACAACTATTAAATTGATTTAAAAAAAATAAAAATAGTGAGAAAACTAAATATGTAAAATTTTCAATGAAATCACATGACCAACTATTTGAAGAACAAAACATATTGAAAAATTGAAATTGGGCGAGTGACGTAATTGATAGATAAAAAACGTTACAACAAAAATCATGCAATTGGGGCTCATACCTCTTATGTGTTTGACAAGATAGCTGGGTCAGGAACTGGAGCGTTTGAAAAGAAAGATGGGCCGGAAACCTTTTCAGGGTTTTTTGACATGTTAGCTGGGTTGCGATCCATGGTGAACTACTCAACAGGCGACCGAAGGGAGATCATAGTTAAATATAGAGAGAAGCAAGATTGTATTTTTTCTCCTTTAAACATTTTGTATTGGTGTATACACGGTATATGGATCTGTTGTTTGTTAGGGAATGCTAGAGTTTTGTGCCTCTTTTATAAAAGGTAAATTGCAGTGAATAAAAGTATCCATTTTTTATGATTTTCTTAAAAGGTAACTGAGTAAAAATGTAAATATATAAAATTAGATTAAATATTTATACACAAAAATATAATTATTACATAAAACATATATAATTTATAAAATTTATTTATTAAAAACTTGAATTTTCTGTCAAAAGCTTTATAGTTATTGATGATTCATCATATGCATAGGATATTTGGTCAAAACCCTTTTAATGCCGCTATTTAATGCATTTTTATTTTTATTTATGACATATTTATTATTTTTTTATAGACGAAAGTGCATCTACCTACTTCGTAACTGAGGAGCTACTACTCAAAGCTCCACTCTCCAGTCAGTACACATTTATTGTTATTGATTACTTGTTTAATATATAAAGAGGACATTCATATGAGAAACATTCTTATAATAAGAAATGAGAAAACTTAAAATGAACCATTGGATCTAAATTAAGGGCTATGATCAAACTACAATTAAAATGGGTCATGTGCTTTCCTTTTCTTCTTTGGCAAATACGTATGTGTTGTTTTCTATCTCTCTTTTTGACATTTCTTCTCCTCCAACTACAGTGGCTATTCTTCTCCTTTTTGCAACAAGCTTCTGAAAAACTTTTTTTCCATTCCTATGCACCATAGTAGATAAAGCAAAAACAAGAAGTGGCTGTGAACAAAGCAGGGTCACGATCCCCCTCCAATGAAGCTGCAACCTTGCCACTCCACGACAATTCGAACCTGAAGAGAAGCCTTGTAAACACCTCCACAGTTGCACCATCTGGCTTTGCGCACGCCTTTTCGACAACGTCTTTTGCATTCACCATTGATACCACAACCTTAAGCACCTCTTCATCATTATCATCGTCACCCGTTACAGTAGAAAATCAAACACCGAGGTTTGCGAGTTATTCAAATTAATAATGTTCAATACCTAAATCAATTCTTACTATATGCTATTTTCACAGTTTAATTATTTACTATGCAAAATCTATTAAAACTTTTACTCTTTCTAATTTTGACTAAATTTTGTTCAGCAATCAAAATGCTGCAGAGCATGCCTTCTTAACATCTTCTCTTGCATTCAATGTTGATACCACTACATTGAGCACCTCTTCATCATTGTCTTCACTGCCTGTTATCTTGGAAAATCAAACACTAAGGTTTGTGAGTTATTTTTTACAAATAATGTTGAATACTTCATACAAATAAAGTTTTTTACTCTTTTTTCATTTTTACTGAATTTTTATCCAGCAATCAAAATGATGAAGTAGTTGAGTTGATAGAGAGAACTCTTTTGCCTTAATCAGTTCAGGTGATGTATTTATATCTATTATGTTCAATGAAATATCATATATATTATTATTCTGGACACAAATTAACAAAAAAAAAAAACGACCTGCATAATTTTAAAAGTTGCTATTAATGTTGTTACTATTCTGTTTTCTTATAAATATGTATTATAGGTAAATGATTGGGTGCCACAATGTAAAGAAAAATTGAAGCCTAAAGTAGGACAATTGTTTGATACAAATACAAAAATGGAGTCAAGCGTTGGAAGTATTTCGTTTGTTCCAGATAAGGTTACAACCCAAATAATAAGTCTGAAGATTTGGAACATAACAAATCTACTGTTAAGTGTCGAACAAGATGCATTAGAAGAGAAGGATGTAATGCAAAGGTTGCTTTCAAGTTTGTTGGAGAAGGCAAATAGATGATTGCACATTTTAATGAAAGTCATACTCACAAACTTGTTTCACCTTCCAAGAGAATGTTTCTAAGATTAGCAAGAAAGGTGAATCGTGTCTACAGGAGCTTATTGAAAGCATTTAATAGAGCAAACATCAGAGCATCAAAAACTGAAAGAACAAGTTGGCGATGACTTCAAAAACATATCATTAAAGATTTTGATGTACAAGTCTTCATCGATAACTTCAAGCGAAAACAAGAAACAAATGCGTCATTCTATCATGCATATGAGTTAGACGATGAAGGTCGACTAAAATATGTTTTTTGGGTAGATGGTATTTGTAGGAAAAACTATTCCTTGTTTGGGGATGTGATTTCATTCGACACTACTTATGAAACAAATAAGTATTCAATGATTTTCGCTCCATTTACTAGAGTAAATCATCATAGACAGTGTATTACTTTTGGAGTTGCCTTCTTAGTAGATAAGAAAGTGGATTCATTCATGTGGTTGTTTGAAAAATTTTTGGAAGCGATGGGAGGACGTAAACCAAATCTTATAATATCAGACCAAGATCCTGCAATGAAAATTGCAATAGAGAGGATTTTTTCATCGTCTTCTCATAGATTTTGTATGTGGCACATAATGAAAAAAGTTTCTAAAAAGGTGGCAGTTTCTTTGAACGGTAATGACGAGTTCAATAATAATTTCAAGTCTTGTGTTTGGAGCTCAGAGACACCAGATGAATTTGAAACAGCTTGGAAGTCCATAATGGTTAAGTTTGAGTTGCAAAAGAATGAATTGCTTTCTCATATGCATGACATTCGAAGTATGTGGATCCCTGCTTACTTTAAAGACACATTTATGGCTGGAATATTAAGGACAACCTCAAGATCTGAAAGTGAAAATTCTTTTTATGGTAACTTTTTGAATTCTAATATCGGACTAGTTGAATTTTGGATGAGATTTGAGTCAGCAATAGAAGCACAATGACATAAGGAATTGCTTGCTGATAACGATTCACTTCATTCTGTACCGATTCTAAAGTCGGATCGTGATTTAGAGAAGCATGGAAGAGATGTTTACACTTGTGTAAATTTTTATATATTTCAAAAGGAGTTATGGATTGCGTGTGTGGATTGTGGAGCTGAAAATAAGAAAGTGGAAGAAGGAATTGAACTTCTTGATATTGTTGATAATAGTGAGCGTAATGGTAAAACGCGAGAAGTGGTGTATAATTGTTTGGATCATAGTGCAAATTGTTGCTGTAAAATGTTTGAATCTCAAGGAATGGCATGCAGACACATATCGTGTGTGTTGGTCATGGCAACCATCACCCAAGAGGGGGGGTGAATTGGGTGATTTAAAGCTTTAAAACACTTTCAAGAAATTTAAACAATCTTATGCAATTAACAATTGTAAACAATCTTATGCAGTTTATAAAGAATTCAATTTGCACAACCAATTCAAATATAATGAGATTATGAGGAATTAGAGTATCAAGCAAGATGAGCAATAAAAATAGAGTAACAAATATGACAGTTAAAAGAGTAGGCAAGAGAGAATCAAACACAGAGATTTATACTGGTTCGGTCACTAAACCTCCTTGTGACCTACGTCCAGTCTTCAAAATGGCACCGCAAAAATACTTGTATTCAATCTTCAACAAGATTACAAACTAAGAGCACTCCCCACCATTGGATACCCCACCAATGTGCAACAGCCTCAACTAGGGATACCTCACCCTAAAACAACCTTGAAGGATACCTCACCTTCAAACAACTAGAAGGATACCTCACCTTCAAACAACTAGAAGGATACCTCACCGTCAAACAACTAGAAGGATACCTCACCTTCAATACTCTTTTTAAAAATAAGCTCACCACAATGAAACTCTCAAAAGAGTAAATGATACAACTTGAAGCACAAAAATTTGAGCAATTTTGAATATCAAATCTTTTTGAATGATGAGAATGATTCAAGATGAAAGACCAAGCTTAAAGCATTTGATTCATGTTAGAAGAAGCTTAGAAATGAGATAATATGATTCTAGTGTGATACTAGAGTGGAAAACCTTGCTTCTTATTTTTAGAATGGTCCAAGAACTCATATTTATAGCCCTCCATTGAAATCTAGTCGTTACTAGCGATTTTTAGCTCTCCACCATCCATATTCGAATATAGAATCCCATATTCAAATATGTATTCGAATATGACACTCTTGGAAGCAGATTTTTACATTTTCAAAGCTATATTCGAATATATATTTGAATATCAAAACCCATATTCGAATATGCACTTACTCTGCTTAAAACGCTATATTCGAATATATATTCGAATATCAAAAGTCATATTCGAATATGTATTCGAATATGCACTTACTGGTGCTTAGATAGCTATATTCGAATATCAAAAGCCATATTCGAATATGTATTCGAATATGCACTTAAATATTCGAATATGTATTCGGATATGAAATTTCTGACGATAATCTCTTACTTTGAAAACTCATAACTCCTTTATTTCTTGTTCGTTTAAAGCAAATGACCAGTTGTTAGAAAGCTCTTTGAGTCTACTTTCATATGAAACAACTTTCAGATCGAAAAGAAAAGTATTTTTAAAGATATGATCAAAATAGTGAACAAAGTTCATTTTCCAAAACCTAAAAACAAAGGCTAAATTCAAAAGTCAATAACTTCTTCATTTGTGACCCATTTAGAGCAAAAGACCAGTCATTAGAAAATTGAGTCTATTTTCAAATGAAATAAGGTTTAGCTCAATATTTAAAATACACGTAATGATATGATCAAAAAGGTAAACATATATTAGCTTCCATTTAAGACTATTGTTGAAAAGATATTTGTTTATGCCTATTAACAAATTCTAACCAAATATTTTAGTACTTTTAAACATAAACTCACTTTTCAAATCCTTATCTAATTGAAAAACAATTTTCTCATGATAAAACACTTTGTAACCAATTTCTTTGAAAAACACATTTTGAAGGCTATGGTTTAAAATGATGCTATGAATGCAAGGTGAATGACAAGCTCTATCATGTAATGGCTTCTCAAATTTACACTTAGATAGCCTAGAAAAGAAATATACCAAACTAAGTCCTTAGGCTTCTTGATGCAATCCAAGCTTGTTAGTTTCTCTTTCATAGTATCATAAGCGCTTGGTCATCATTGTCATTCTCAGCATAATTGATTTTTCAATTTTTCTTGATCATTGCTTACTCTTAATACTTGGACTATCTACAAGATATTTCTCACTTGAAAATCATAGTTAGTCCAAACTTCTAAACTCAAAATAAAATATGCTTGATTTATAAATATATAACTCTAGTTAGTCTATCAAGCATTGATGTACACATTGCATGATTATCAACTTGTATATCACCACATAGAACATATAATCATGCACTCCATTAAGCTCATATAGTAGCATGTTCATTCCTAATTTAATCTTACATTTGTTAACATCAAAACATACTACACATAATTTATTGCTATTGTATTTGTCATCATCAAAACATAATCTATTAAACATGTAAGCACACATACTTCTACAGTGTGTTTTGAAGGGGAAAGGCTTGAATGAAATACCAAGTAATTTCATTGTGAATAGGTGGACTAAATTGGCAACTAGAAAATCTATTTTTGATGTTGACGGGAAGGTCTTAGAAGAGTGTTCTGAACAAAAAGATGAGAGCAAGCTTATAACAGAAGCATGAGATAAGTTTTTTGCATGCATGTACAAGGCTGGACAATGCAAGCAAAAATTACACCTAGTAACGAATGAAGTTGCTAGCATTGAAAAGAAATTGACTGAATTTGAAGGTGAATCTACAAAAACAAAGATAGATGAATTGAAGTCTTTTGTAGGAAGGGATATTCCTAAAGAAGTGGAAATTCTCCCACCAAAAATTTCAAAGACAAAAGGAAGTGGTAAAAGAATCAAAGGTGGAAAAGAGAAGGCTATCGAGCAACAACAAAAAAGAACTAGACTTTGTAAAGCATGTGGTCAACATGCATATCATGACAGTTGTAACTGTCCTTCTAAATTGACTCCTTAAATTTGGTAAGAAAACTCCTTCCTATGTATTTACTATCTAATAATTATGATTTTCATTTTATATACTTGTTTAAAATTCATGTAGGAAATGGAAGGTGTGCTACTTACATATACTTCCAAAGATTACTCAAGTATCTGACGCTGTTTTCGGGGACTATTGATTAGATATGAATTGTCCCAAGGCGGCTACTAATGAAAGCTACTACTCAAAGCTCCACTCTCTGGCCACTACACATTTATTCTTATTGATTCCTCGTTTAATACATATATATTTGTGAGTTTTTTTTTATATTTTCATTTTTGAGTTTTGCTAACTAGTAGCACCCTTAGTAAGTACTAGCTAAGTTACAATAAATACACGGTTGATTTACTCTCTTTGGTCCTTTTATTTTAAACAAATCTTGTTGTTTTACATTATTAAGATTCATTTAATTCCTTTTTCTTAACCTTACCTTCTTTTAATATAATTTAAGTTAATAGTACGTTGTTAGAGAATTCCATCTTTCCCGGCTTTTTAGCGCGTCCCAACGCGCCCCTGTCCCCTATTTCCCTATTTGAGCGCGTCCAAACGTGCCTTCTTCAAAATCATGACATTTTTAGTGCATTTTGCATGTTTTGATGAAGCTTGGGAACTTGTCTTTCTATCCAAGAAAGCTATAAATAGATTTGAGTAGGTTAGAATTACGGACTTTTGGATAAATTATTAGATTTTACACATTTTTCTTTTCCAATTTCTCTCTACTCCAATATGGGGATTCTTGAAGAACCAAAATTGTGGAAGCAATTTGGTTATTTGATCACTCTTCCAACTTGTAATTCTCCTTCTCCCCTCTTCTCCCCTTCTTCTTCCATCATTGTAGGTTAGATTTCTCTTAGGATAGGAATTGGGGAAATTAGGTGAAACTCTATGTATTCTTTGTTTGGTTTAATGCAATTTTGTTTGTTGAAATTTTGTGATTGTTCCTTTGCTAAATGTTTTTCTTGATTTTATTAATTTAATTTGTTGAATTGCTTCAGTTGTTGAATGCTTTAGCTGGATATAATCACATTGAGATTTGATTTAGGGTTCATGTATACAATTTGGAAATTGGTATGTGAAAGGGAAATGGAACAATTCACCATATTTCTACATGATTCTAAGTATAGGAGATGTGAATAGTGAGATGTTGATTAATCTTGTTTTTAATGTTTGCTCTAACTACATTCACTTAAGGGATTAGGGAATTCAGGTAGAGACACAGGGTTTATGACTAAGGAATTAGCTTTAGCTAACAGAAGTGCATTCCATCTACAATCTCATGAAGATATTGTGTTGATGTTTTGTTACTTAAATAGAGTGTATCCTAGAGACTCCAATCTCCTATCCTTTCTTTCGTAGAGTTTTACTTTTTTTAGAAATTCTAGCTATGGAATTCATTGTTTTTGCCCAAATTTCATAGTTAGTAAATGCATTTCATCACATTCTTGATAGTCTAACTAGTAGTTTCCTTGGGAATTTGGTATTCTAATACTTAGTCCCCTTGAGAACGACAACATTTTTCTCACCATTCCATATATATTGAAACGATTGGAACACTTGTTGTCATGCACTAGTTGAAAATAACCCGTTTTACATCAGCTATTTATTACTTTTTACATTGGCTACGAAGGCAATGTCTATCCCGGCGATGTAAAAACTAGGTACTTTTTACATTGGCTAAATTGCCGATGCAAAAGATGATGTTACATCGGCTAAATTAAATAGTTGGTTACAACCTGTACAGCAATTGCCAAACCGTCAAAAATAAGGGATATTACCAACCAAACTACTCTGCTGAACACCAAACCTCTTTTTCAAATCTAAAAACAACATAACAATTACTGTAATATACCAACATAGTATATACTATGTGTAATGCCTTCAAGTTCTATCATGCATATATAACATTTTTAAGAAACTTGAAAATTTGCAAATCCTTAATACTTGAGGGTAGGAGAACCACTCTTCTCATTAATATCAACAACAGGGCAAGGGCCATTATGTACCTAATTAAAAGGATCAACAAAATTTTTTTTAAAATTAAATTTTATTCAAACATAAATAATATTAGAACATAAAATGACAATGTTATGACTGTACCTGAGAGATAGCTGGGGATGATGGAGATGGGTACGTCCTTGGTTAATACTGGATGTCCAATACGACGTCCTGACTCCACAGCGGCGGTGTTGTCACCTGCAGAGACTCCGACGCTCAAATCAGTATCTGATTTAGGTTATGTGTGGTATATTAGAATAGAACGTACCTTTTATGGTGTGTTTACATGGATATTTATAAAGGGTGTATTAGGGTTGAGCGTGTGTCATCATGGGCCTGACTACTGTCATCTTAGCCCAATCCGGAGTTGACGTCATATCGTGTATCCCGCCTGGTATGTTGCTAGATACGAACGAGTTATGATATGAGATCCTGAGACGACATCTGACTAGATGCCGGGTTACCATAATCCCCGGCCATAATAGTTGCCCCCCAAGTCGTCGATTTCCCCTGTGGTGAAGTCGCCGAGTTGTCAACGTCATATGTCATCTTGGTTCCATGATCTGAGTGCGCCGCTATGTGCAAATGGTTGATCTTCCCTCGTGAGCATGGGCCCACGCGCCTTGCTAGGGTATCGTGCGTTATGATTGCGTGGTGTCTCGAGCCAATCACCCATTAATGTGACGACACGGTTACCACTGCCTTTTCTCTTGCCTTTGTCATTTCTGTCATATATTGTGTTTCTTTCTCTCATTTGTCTCATTTCAAATACTTCAACTCTCTGTAACCAGCGCAAGTTTTCCTCTTTAGAGTCTTCTCCTTCGCGATAAAGGTCTACCTTCTGGTCTTCCCTGTTCGCTCATTCTGCATTATTCAAATACCTCTCTTTCCTTTTTCATTTTGTTCTGTTTTATTCGTCTTCTTATAGAATGTGGGGTTGAATCTGCTTCTTAGGGATTTTCGGTTTTTCGTGTCATTTTTCTAGTGTGATCTTTCCTCTTTAATAGGTGAGCAAATCATTGTCCTTTCTAGCAGTTTTTCTTCTTCTGATTCATGTAATACTGAGGTGCTTAGGGCTTATGCAAATAGGATCTCCGAACCCCTAAGAGTTACAGATTCTGACCTCGTGAGAGGTATGTGTTCTGTCAATTCTCCTCACTTTTCTGAACCTTGTGTTATCTGGGCGTATTCACCTCAAAGCACTGATAGTGCAGAATCTGTGACCCAAAGGGTGAGTGCTTTGTCTATAGATTTGAACCCGGAGCCCCCAATCTATGTAAAGGTATCTAGGAAATCTTCAAGGAATTCTGGCGGTTCTCCCCAAACTGAAACTAATCCCGGTCGTATGTTAGTTAGGACTAATCTTGTCGATTCTGTTCCCGGAGGTCTCCTAGAGGATCCAGACAAGATGTCATCGTCTATGACAAATTCCTTAGATTCTGAATCCGATCCGGCATATTAGCCTTCTTCTACTCCCAACTCTTCGCTTCTGGGATCTAACCATTCATCTTGTGCAATTATAGATATGGCGCCTAAAAGAAATCGATGTCGAGTTACCCATGCCGCCAATGCCCAGGCAGATGACACTGAGCAGGCCGGTCCTTCTGGCGTCCATTTCAACTTGCAAGAGATGAGAACCGAATGGTCCGGCATTCGGGCTATAAGGAACTTATTATGGGTCTTGGCTACATGGTTGAACCAACCCAGCACCATTTCTTCCCAAGAGCAGTTGCAACTTGTCGAAACAGAATGAAAGAAGTGTTTTCATTACGGCCCCAACACGCCCGACAACTCATACACCTCTGATCCCTCTTTAGATTATAAGCTGGAGATCCCAATTGATGACGAGCATATTTGTTTCTGAGCCGCCAACGGATCGAGAGCCTTTTTCATGGCCTATACCACCATGTTCGATCAATTTCGGATTCGTTTTCCTTTCTCTGATTTCCAAATAGAAGTTCTTCACCATCTTCATCTAGCCCCCTCTCAGCTTCATCCCAATGGTTGGGCATTTGTGCAGGCCTTTGAAGTATTATGCTGGGCCAATGAGTAGAAATACTCGTTCAATCTATTTCTATACCTGTGTGGCCTGTATCGAGGGTCGTCTATTTGGTCTTGGGTGTCCCTTCGTCATCGCAAGAATGTTACACAAATGTTTATCCCGTGGGACGATTCTGCCAAAGTCCGGCAGGATTTGTATGTAAAGGTCACACTGAAGAAGAACAACTTCATAGCTTTTTGGGAAAAAGCTGATCGTGAGCCACTCTTTCCTTTGTATTGGTCGGTTGAGCATTACTCCAAGTCGCTAACTTGCGAAGAGCTTGAATGTGGCTTCCTTGATGACCATGATGCGAAGACTTTTAACAACTTACACGACTTCGTCACCAGTCAAGGGATGCCCATCCACTGCCGAGATGTACTCGTGGCCTCTCGGGCTAGTCCAGCCTTATGTTTATGTATTAGTCTTAACCTTTTTCTTCTCTTTTCTTACGTATTATCCTGGTATGCTGATATTCTTTCATTTTACAACTGACATCATGACCAAGTTTTGTGCCCGCTTTGAGGCCAAGGCGGCCAAAGCTGCCAAGGCAACTAAGGATGTCAAGGGCAAAGGGAAAGCTAACCCGCCAAACTCCCTTACGCAAGGTGGGGCTGATGCCGTGGTGGGAGGTAATCTTGGGGGCAGTGCTAAGGTGGCATCCACCGCCCGGGGTTCTCCTTTGACGGGAAAGACTCCGGTTGCTTCTGGAGCTCAAAAGGGAGTCGAGGCCCGTCAAAGCTAAAGGCCACGGGTCACCCAAGGTTAGATCTATTTACTCGTATTCTTTTTGTAACTCCATGTGTTTTACTCCTTTAGCTTCTATTTCATGTTTTTGGGATTTTATGTGCAGCCGAACCTATAGAGGTCGGGGGTGGATCTTCCACAGCTCTTATCCCGGCCGTATCCAATCAGCCTCAAGTTTGGGAAGGTTTTCAACCTCCCAGCATCCAGTTTAGGCATGCTGACTTTTTTCAAAAAAGAGGCACTGAAACCCGAAAGGTAATTCTCCACCTGACATATCTATCCCGTTAAGATTTCTTTCTTTGTGTTTTGATTAACTCCTTCTTTCTTTACTATAGGGCCAGATCCAGTCCCTCATGGGTTGGATGTCTATGGGTTTGTCCATGCTCCAGGCTGTCCCGGAGGAAGCCGATCATTCGGAGATTGTATCCCAGTTGAAAGGTGAGCTCCGGGATTCCAAGGATGACTTCGAGCTGAGGGAGACTCTGCTCAAGAGCTCCAAGGTAAATGTCGGCCTTCTAGAGGGCCAGTTGGCAGCCCTAAAGGGAGAAGTGGAGAAGAAAGAGAAAGCTCTGGCGGAATGGGATGAGCTATTCAAAGCCGAGAAGAAAAAGGTAGATTTTAATGTCGCTAAACTGATGGAGTCGGCAGGGGAAGTGGCCCAACTCAAGGCCCAAGTTATCAAACTACTGAGCTCAAGGAAGTTGGATATGATGCTTACCGCGAAGCTGTCCGGTCTATTGTATTTCTAAATCCCGGGGTGAAACTCAATCTTCGCGGCCTAGATCCTTTCCACGGGGTGAAAGATGGGAAATTCTGGGACTTCCATGATCACCGGAATGTTGTTCTTCTGGATCCCGCCTCGTTGGAGCCATTTAATTGTGATTCTCCTCCTCCCGTCGAAGAAGGTGATGCTGCCATCAACGCGGATGATAACGGGGCAGAGGCCTAATGTTTTGTAATCTTTATTTTTCAATTTTTTTTTTGTGGCCTCCGGCTTATAGTCTTGACAAACTTTTAATTAAATGTTTGCTGAATTCTGATCTTTATTAATTACGTGTCGTTCATTTTCTAAGTAGCATCATCTTTGATTTTTGATGCCGGCAATCTTTGATGTCAGTGCGGCCTTTATCCGTCTCACAGAGGGACCTTGGCCTTCGGTTTTAGAGGTCGTTTAATGTCGTTGTGGCCTTTATCACCTTCTTTGAAGGGACTTTGGCCTTCGGTTTGGAAACCGTTTAATGTCATTGTGACCTTTATCACTTTCTTTGAAGGGACCTTGGTCTTCGGTTTGGAATCTGTTTAATGTCATTGTGGCCTTTATCACCTTCTTTGAAGGGACCTTGGCCTACGGTCTGGAAACCGTTTAATGTTGTATATGGCTTCCGAGATGTTCCCGGTCGAGGTCGTTGTGATTCCTGCATTTAATAGAACATAACACAACAAATTGAAAACATAAAACCAATCATTTTATTGCATGATATTTGTCAGTTGGGGCCTCGTTAAAACCTTCAGCAGAAAAACCCTCCTTAGGGATAAAACCTGCTGTCGGAAAATGAGTACCCCTTATTACAAAATCAAAGTTACATTATCATTCAACTGTAATACCGCCGCAAGTCGGCGACATTCAACGTTCTTGATAACTCCTTGCCTTTTAAAGTTTCTAAGTGCTAGACTCCTTTCTCGGTTGCACGCTTAACCCGGTATGGGCCTTCCCAATTTGCCTTGAGTATTCCATCTTTAGCATTTCGATTGCCAATGCTAGCTCTCCTCATGACTAAATCCTCTGCCTGGAAGTTTCTCTTAACCACTTTGAGGTTGTATCTCTGTGCTATATGCTGCTTCCTTGATAATTCTTTTATTATGACGATTTCCCGGACTTCGTCAATGATAAGTGCAAATAAGTGTGTTTATTTAATAAAGGATTTGCACTTATCTTCTCTAGAAGTTTCATGTTTTATACATAATTTCACCCTTTTTCCTTACTTTGTGAGTTTAAGAGTAAATAAGGGGTAATAATAAATTTTCTAACTTAAAAATGTATTCTCAGGTGTTTTTGGAAGAAAAATAAGAAAGTCAAGTTGCTGGAGTATATAAGAGGCCAGCGCTCAAGCGCCACACCAAGGCTCGAGCGCTGGAAGCTGATGGACATAGGATCCTTTCTGCCACAGTTATGAGCCTGGCGCTCAAGCGTCACATCAAGGCTCGAGCGCCAGAACATTGGATCCTCTCTGCCTTTGTTATGAGCCTGGCGCTCGAGCGCCACCCAGGGCTCGAGCGCCAGACGCATTAACAAGGCAATTAAGGTCATTAACCAGCACGTGTCAGGCCAGCGCTCAAGCGCAAGGAGGGCGCTCGAGCGCCAAACCCCTGCCCAAAACACCTATAAATACAACCTTTCAGAAGTTAGGGTATATCATATTGGATTGTATAGAAATAAACCACAAAGTATAGGCTTTAGTCAGAGTTCTAATACTCTTAGGTTTAGTTCTTGAAGTTCATGGCCTTCCTAGGCTAAGCTTTCCACCATGATTGAATGTAATTACTTTGTCTCTTGTTTCTTTATATTATTAGTTTATATTATATATAAAATGGAGTTCTTGTTTTGTGCTTCTTTTCTTGGTTTCAGCTTGATCACCTTTTCCATGTGTTAGTTTATTTGCGCAGTTGAGAAACTGGTTTATAAATGGATATGGAGAAAAACTCTCATAAAATCTTCGAATCTAGAGATAGATGGAAGTGCTTATGATTGCTTTTGTGCTCTGCTTAATGCAAGACTTGGTAGCTAGAGTTCCAAGAGATTGAGCTCTAGAGGCTAGTGTCTTAGAATCAAGTGATCAAAGAGATTTGCACTTGTGACATTGAGTACGCATCTTTTCTTATAATATTTAACTAAAATAGAAAGAAACAAGGTGAAGTAATGAAACTCAATCCCAGGTGAATTGTTATCTTATTTGTTTATCTTTTTTATCTAGTGTTTATTTTATTTTCCATTCACAATCTTGATATGTTTTTGAACAATTCCTCAACTTAATTCTTAATCGAATTAATCCAAGTGCTCCCTGTGCACGATACATGTATAGTCACTATACTGAAACGAGTTAACCATTTCCAGCACCATTAAAAGGTTAACAAAATTTCTGGCGCCGTTGCCGGGGACCACGGTTGTTTATTTCTTTTGAGTTTTGAGTTGATTTGAAAAAACGGTTGCCGGGGAGCACGGTTGTATATTTGTACCTAACCCTCATTATTGTTCCAGTATTTTTGTATGCTTACTCGCAGCAAAAGCCAAAGAGAAAAGTTAATATATATTGACAAAATCGAGGCATTTGCTAGACGACAGTCTACAATTAAATACCGTAAACAAAAGGAGGGAGAGAGTTCCTCAGATTTGTCTAGTAACTCTACACATTCTATTACTTTTGATATGGCTGCGGAAGTTTCTAATCCGACGAGGGTTGTAGTCCTTGGTGACTATGTGATTCCGCAATGCCCAAGAAATCGGTCCGCAATTGTCTTGTCCCCTACTGCTCAGCAAATGGAGATTAAGCCATATTGGTATAATCTGATTTTGACTAATCAGTTCACGGGGAAAGATCATGAGGATCCGCATAATTTCTTGGAGACCTTTTATGATCTTGTAGCAACTATGGGCTTGGATGAAGCAAGTGCTGAAGATGCTATATGAAATTATTTCATTTAGCACTTATTGGAGATGCTAAGGAATGGTTCAAGACTCTTCCGAGTCAAAGTTTGAACACATGGAGTGAGGTAGAAGAGGCCTTTTTAACAAGGTTCTTTCCTCCTTCTAAAATGATCCAAGTGCAATATGAAATATCTGCTTTTAAGCAGGGACAAGATGAAGCATTTCATGAGGCTTGGGAAAGGTATCAACGGTTGTTAAGAAAATGCCCAAATCATGGGTTGACCGATGTTGCGAAGCTTAATATATTTTGTGCAGGATTGAACAATCAATGGACAATCCATCTCACTGCAACTGCTGGATGGTCACTGAAAACCATTGATGTACCTACTACAATGGAAATTATCACTTCTATGGCAGCAAGTGATACAGCTGGGAATCAACCCATAAGCCAAGTCTAAAAGCCCAAGGGTGTCCTGGATGTAAATTCTTCTGATGCTATTTTCGCACAGAATAAGCTTATGACTCAGCAAATTGAGCTCTTGAGTCAAGCTATTACACAATTGATGCCAAAGCCGCAACAAGTTCAAGTAGTGAACCAACAAGCTCAAATAGGATCATGTGAATTGCGTGGTGAATCTCATTCATACACTCAAATCCCGCATGCTTCTAGCCAAAAAGATGAGGAGTTGAATTTTGTGAATAATCAGTCAAGGGGAAATTTCTTTTCTTCACCCTTTAAATCTAATGTTTCCAATGCGGGAATGCAAGGGTGTAAGAATCCTCAAGGACAAGGTCAAATGAACTGGAAAAATTCAACAAATTCATCTAATAGGCCGCCATTTGTTCCATTGTTAAAGAGGACCATCAAATTGGAAGACACCTTGGATAAATTTATCCAAGCTTCATTGGCTAACCACCAAAATAATGAAGCTTTCCAGAAAAACACCGAGGCGTCTATCCGGAATGTTGAAACGCAAGTGGGTCAAATCTTTAAACAATTGGCAGAGCTTACCACTACTCCATTCTCCGCTAATACCACCATGAATCCTAAAGAGCATTGCAAGTCCATTTTAACAAGGAGTGGTAAGGAGATTGGTAGAGGAATAGGGGATCATTTGCATGAACCCGAGGAGGTGGAAGGAAGAATTGAAAAGGTAGCCATGGAGGAAGTAGAGAAGGAAAGTGAAGGTGAAAAAAGTAAGGAGGAAAATAATGTAAATATTAAAAAAGAAAAAATCAAAAAATCAAAAAGAATGTTGAGGTCAAAGAGAAGATGGATGGAGTACCTCAGGTAAAAGAGGTTCCCTATCCTGTTCATCCATCAAAGAAAACAAAGGAGAGGCAATATGCTAGGTTTCTAGACATTTTCAAACGGCTTCAAATAAATGTACCATTTATGGAAGCTATGGAGAAAATGCCCACATATGCCAAGTTCATGAAGGACTTGCTGACGAAAAAGAGAAAGTTCAAAGATAAAACTGTGGAACTAGAAGCCGGGGGTAGTGCCATAATTCAAAAGTCCTTGCCTCACAAGACCAAAGATCCGGGGAGTTTTACTATCCCTGTTACTATTGGTGCTCTTCCCGTAGGGAAGGCATTACTGGATCTTGGTGCAAGCATAAGCCTCATGCCATTATCCATGTTAAAACGGATTGGTGATCTGGAAGTGAAACCCACTAGTATGACCCTCCAACTGGCAGATAGGTCCTTAAAATTCCCGTATGGAGTATCGGAGGATGTTCTAGTGAAGGTTGATAAATTTGTCTTTCCGGTTGACTTTGTCATCATGGATATAGAGGAAGACTTGGAGGTGCCTTTAATTCTAGGGCGACCTTTCATGAAAACGACAAGAGTCATCATTGACGTGGATAACGACCTTTCATGAAAACGACCTTTCATGTGACTTGGAGGATGATGAGGTAAAATTTGATGTGTTAGAAGCCATGAAACACCCAAAGGAAAAACAGTCAGCCTTTAGGGTAAATGTCATGGAAGAGGTATTTCTATTAGGGAAGCAAGAAATGTACAATGCTATCCCTTTAGAAAAATCTCTAGTGCAGTCTTGTGCAAATTTATATGACTTGGAGGAAGTCGAAATTGAAAAATGTTTGAGGGACCTAGATACTTTGAAAAAGGACCCCATGATAACAATTGTCCCGGAAGACTTATCCAAGGAGGAAAAGTCAGAAAAAAATAAGCTGGAACTAAAAGTGTTGCTGTCCCATCTAAAATATGCATTTTTAGATGAAGGGGGTGGCAAGCCAGTGATCATTAACAGTTCACTATCTTCTGACCAAGAGGCACAACTCTTGGAAGTTTTAAGAGCCAATGAAGGGGCGATTGGATGGGCATTGACATATCTAAAAGGAATAAGTCCTTCTTTCTGTATGCACAAGATACATATGGAAGAGGATTTTAAACCTGTTGCCCAGCCTCAAAGGCGATTGAACCCGACAATGAAAGAAGTAGTGAGAAAAGAAGTCCTTAAGTTACTTGAAGCTGGTATGATTTATCCCTTCTCCGATAGCAAGTGGGTAAGTCCAGTTCAAGTGGTTCCGAAGAAAGGAAGGATGACGGTCATTGAGAACAAAAAAAATGAATTAATTCCTACAAGGACGGTGACCGGGTGGCGTATGTGCATTGATTATAGAAGATTGAATCAAGCCACCAGGAAAGATCATTTTCCTTTGCCTTTTATGGACCAAATGCTTGAGAGACTAGCTGGCCAGGCATATTACTGTTTCTTGGATGGATATTCTGGGAATAACCAAATTTTGGTGAACCTTGAAGATCAAGAAAAGACAGCTTTCACATGTCCATTTGGAGTTTTTGCCTATAAGCGTATGCCGTTTGGACTGTGTAACGCGCCTGCAACCTTTTTAAGATGCATGCTCGCCAATTTTTCGAATTTGGTTGAGAAATGTATCGAAGTTTTCATGGATGACTTTTCTATCTTTGGAAAAAGTTTTGAAGAATGTTTGAACAATCTGAATATTGTGCTAGGAAGATGTGTTCAAAAAAATCTAGTACTTAACTGGGAGAAGTGCCATTTCATGGTAGAGGAAGGGTGGTGCTTGGTCATAAGATCTCGTCTAGAGGGATCGAGGTTGACAAAGCAAAAGTGGAAGTTATTGAAAAACTTCCACCACCCGTGAATGTTAAAGGAATAAGGAGTTTCTTAGGACATGCCGGTTTTTACCGGAGATTTATTAAGGACTTCTCCAAGATTGCCAAGCTACTTAGTAATCTTTTGGTAAAAGATGTGGAATTCAATTTTGATGCTAAGTGCTTGGAGGCATTTGAGAGACTGAAGGAAAAACTGATTATGGCCCTAATCATAGTTGCTCCAAATTGGTCTTTGGACTTTGAGCTTAATTGTGATGCAAGTGACTATGCTGTGGGTGTCGTATTAGGCCAAAGAAAAGACAAAATTTTTCATCCAATACATTACGCTTGTAGAGTACTTAATGATGCACAGGTGAACTATGCAACTACAGAAAAAGAATTACTAGCGATTGTATATGGGTTGGAAAAATTTAGATCTTATCTTATAGGGTCGAGAGTGATTGTCTATACTGATCATGCAGCCATAAAATACTTGGTGACTAAGAAAGAGTCAAAGCCAAGATTGCTTCGTTGGATTCTCTTGCTGTAGGAATTCAATCTAGTCATCAAGGATAAAAAGGGATGTGAAAATTTTGTGGCTAATCATCTTTCCCGACTTCAAAACATAGAGGGGACCAGGGAAGTAAAAGAGATTGTCGAGGAATTCCCGGATGAACGTTTGCTGCTCATTCAAGAAAGGTCATGGTTTGCTGATATGGCCAATTATAAAGCAACAGGAATCATTCCGGATGGCTTTTCTTGGCAACAAAAAAAGAAGTTCTTAAAAGATTCTTCTTACTTCGTTTAGGATGATCCTTACCTATTTAAAATTGGAGGAGATGGTCTTCTGAGACGGTGTGTTTCCCGTGGAGAATCTAAAAGCATATTGTGGCATTGTGACAATTCACCCTATTGGGTACATTTTAATGGGGAACGCATTGCAGCCAAAATATTGCAGTTCGGTTTCTATTGGCCGACCATATTCATAGATGCTCACATCTATGTGAAGCAGTGTGATAAGTGCCAAAGAACCGGAGGAGTGACAAGGAGAAATGAGATTTGATAATTATGCAGGAGGTAAAGGTATTTGACTGCTGGGGAATTGATTTTGTTGGTCCATTTCCACCCTCTTTCACCAATGAATATATATTGGAGGGAGTGGACTATGTTTCAAAATGGGTAGAGGCAATTCCCTGTGCAAGAGCTGATGCAAAGACGGTAGTGACATTCTTGAAAAAGAATATATTCTCAAGGTTTGGTTCCCCGAGAGTACTCATCAGTGATGGAGGTTCTCACTTTTGCAACTCCCAACTAAAGAAGGTCTTGGAACATTATGGGGTGAGACATAAAATTGCTAGTCCTTACAATCCCCAAACTAATGGTCAAGCTGAAGTCTCGAATAGAGAAATTAAGCGAATTCTGGAAAAGATCGTTAGTGTTTCAAGGAAAGGTTGGGCCATTAAACTGGATGATGCTCTGTGGGCATACCGGACAGCTTTTATAGCTCCCATAGGATTGACTCCTTTCCAGTTAGTCTATGGGAAGTCCTGTCACTTACCGGTTGAACTAGAACATAAGGCATATTGGGCTTTAAAGTATTTTGACCAAACAACTACTGGTGAAAAACGAAAAATACAACTTCATGAATTGGAAGAATTGAGACTCCAAGCTTATGAGTCTTCAAGGATATACAAAGAAAGAATGAAATTATATCATGATAAAAAGTTGGTCAAAAAGGTTTTCAGTCCTGGGCAATATGTTTTACTCTTTAATTCTAGAGTAAAATTATTCTCGGGTAAATTAAACTCCAAGTGGAGCTATTGAGATTGAAGACCCAGATAAAAATGAAAGCTGGGTAGTCAATGGTCAGAGATTGAAGTTATACCTTGGTGGTGACGTCGAGCGGCTAATCACCATAATAGGTCTGAAGGAAGCATAACCATGCTACAGGCGTCGAGCTAATGACATTAAACAAGCGCTGATTGGGAGGCAACCCAATTTTGTGTGTTTATTTTTGTGTTTTTTGTAGATAGAACAAATAAATTTGATGAATTTTGAAAGAATTTTTGTGAGAAAGTTGAAAATTTGAGCACTTGAAGAAGCCTTCTTCACTGTCCAGTTTTTGGACCTGGCGCTCAAGCACCAGTGACATTTAATTGGCGCTAGTTTCAAAAATTCTAGGTCAGATGTTGGCGCTCGAGCGCCAATATCAGCGCTCAAGCGCCAGAGACAGCTGAAAGGTTTTCTTCACTGCCATGTATTTTGGGTTGGCGCTCGAGCGTCAGCTGTGGTGCTCCAGCGCCAGAAAAGTGAAACGGTTGATCTGCTCATCAATGCACTAGCGCTCGAGCGCCAGTCACACGTTGACTTTAAAAACAACGCTGTATCAGTTACCTTTTCACAAAATCTCTCTTTTCCTCACAACTGATACGCGTTTTCTCACTTTTCTGACACGAATTCATTTCAAATCATCAAGTTTAGCAAGTTTTTGGGATTTTTGTTCATCATCATCATCTTGTTCAGGTAACACTCATTACATTTTTCATTGTTCATATGAGTTTGTGTTGTTTTGTTCTTATGATTCTGCTAAGAAAGTCCATGAACATCTGAGGCATTCTTAGTACATTGTAAATTTGGGTTTTCTGTTCAATATACTATTATATTGGGCTATTTTCTGTGTTATTAAAATTCTGAAATTGTGAAGGAATGGAGGAACTATGTTGAAATTCTGAATGATTTTCTGAATGTAACGAAATTCTGAGTTATGTTCTTCATTTGGAAATTAAGTTATCTGTGATGAATAGTCCATTTTTGAAACCCAAAATATACATTGTATTAGTGAATGTGATGATGATGATGATTTTGTGTGTTTGTTACTAATTTTTTTTTTGAATAATATACAGGAACTGAGGAAATGCACCCGCCCATGAGCCCGAACATGCTTCGAAGAAAAGGAAGGAAGGACCACAACGGAGAAGAGGAGGTTCCTCATCCCAAGGTGGTGGTTCTGACCACCCCCACCGGTTCATTGACTGGGAACGGGCTGAGAGGTTCCGGGTCATTGATGACTGGAACTTCATCGCGGAGCGAAGGGTTGAGTCGCGAGATGGGGAATGCCAAGAGTTCACCGGCATGCTCACTCTCCGCAACTGGTGGTCTATTGCATCGCTCCCGGAGAAGTTCGACCCGGAGATTGTCAAAGAGTTCTATGCCAATGCCTTTGGGGGTAAAGACACAAAGACCCGTGAGAAGGTGTCCACTGTCCATATGATGCCGACTAGATTAATGAGAAGATCGGCGGCGGAGTCATTTCACCTATCTCAGCCTATGAGAGAAGTGAAGGAGTGGTCGATGAATTTACAAGAATGAGGAATCAGGGAGATTTGGACATCCAAACTACTTTGGAGAGGATTTGCTATGAGGACCAGAGGATTGTGGAGACGACTCGGAACGGTGTCCTTCACAAGGTTCTTCGGGGCAACATGACTATGGTCTCCAAGCTTTGGATGACACTTATTCTCGCCAACCTCCGGCCAAAGTCACATCCCTCTGATCTCCCACTTGAAGAGTGCCATCTCCTTGGGTGTATCAAGACTCCCGGCATCATGGTCGACCCGGATAGGATTATTTCTGACATGATATGGGCCAATGTGCACAAGGGTGGCTTGAAACAGAGCTTGGTGTTCCCGTCTCTGATCACTATCTTGTGTGAAGACGCGGGGGTTCGAGTCGTTCGTAGCCAGAAGATTAGAGAGCCCATTGACAAGAAGTATTTCTGAAACCATTGTGCGGACAGGGATCCGAATGCACCACCTGCACCACCACCATAAGTTCCCCTGAGAACTATTGAGGATTTGTGGGGCCGTATCAGCACGAGGCTTGATCACCATGACAAGCAATTTGCTGCCCTACATCAGGGGATGACTAGTCTTCACATCTCCCACTACTCGATGGCCCAGCACTCTATACCGGGCCAAACATTTTTCAGCCACCGGAGGCGTTTGCAACACATTTGGATTGGCCTGTGGACCAACCAATTCCACCGGGGGAGGCAGCTAGAGAGGGAGGTGAAGGAAGTGGTGGTAGTAGTAGTGGTAGCGGGGAAGAGGATGAGTCTGGTGGCGATGGGGACATCAACATCAATGATTTTTTGGAGGAGGATGACCCATTGATGTGATAGGGAAGTTTCTATTGGTTTCTGTTGATTTCTTTTGTTTGATTTGTTTTATTTTTCTCGTTGTTTTATTTTCTTTTTTATAATAAAAATATTGTAGTTTTTGTTTCTTTTTATGAAAAAAAATGAAAAAAATATATATAATAACAAAAGTTTGTTTCAGTGGCAAGTGTTCGTTTTTAGTGGTGTGAAAAATGAAAATTCTTATGATATTGCATGGTTTGAAAAAAGAAGAATTGTGAAAAATACTGATTTGAAAGTTAATTGATCATGAGATGATTTTTGTGCATTGGGAGTTGTGAAAAATCATTTTCAAGGTTAAAGCCTTTTTAGCCTTGTATGTTGAGTGAATCCCACAAAAATGTATGAGAGTCTTCTTTGTTAACTTGAATGGGTATTGTTTGATTTTGCAATTGCCATGATCAATTGAGACCTTAAAAATGATAGAGGCATAATTTTCTTGATTGAGTTTGAGCCAAAAAGCTTACCTGTGAAATTACATCTTTTGTTGGTACCCATTTTGAGCCATGAAATCTTTCTTAAACCCTAAGAAACCTATGTGAATGTTTTATCCTAGTGAATCAAGTATTTCTAGTATAAATGCAAATCCTTGGGCAGCCTTGTGTATATATTTGAAAAAGAAAAAGAAAAGAAAAAGTAAATAAATAAAGAAAAGAGAAGGTGCCTTGGAAAATAAGAAAGAGAAACACTTGAAAGGAAGTATGAGTTTGAGCATGTTTTGTAGAATAGGTTAGGGGGAAATTTGTAAATATATGAAAATATTTTCTCCAACTCGTTTTGCATAATCAGAAAAACAAAGATTCTTTGTAGCCCAGCCTCATTACAACCCTTTGAAAAAGACCTCTTGATTTATTGTTCGATTTTGTGCAATGGTTTGATGGCAAATGAAAAAAAAAATTCAAGTCAAGTGACATTGAGGAATGAGCGAAATTGACACCATGTAAGGTTTGAGAGTAAAGCTTTGTTAATGGTTGATTACAATTTCCTTTGCACTTAAGTCATAAATTGGTCCGTTGCTTCTGTAAATTGGGTGATCACAAGTATCTCTTAGCTCTTCCCATTGATATCATGAACATTGAAGTTTGATACACTTGCTCTAACTTATACTTGCCATGTTCTCTTTGTTGTTGTTTTTCTTTGTTTTAGGATACATATGCTTGAGGACAAGCAAAGTCTTAGGTTGGGGGGAGTTTGATAAGTGCAAATAAGTGTGTTTATTTAATAAAGATTTGCACTTATCTTCTCCAGAAATTACATGTTTTATTCATAATTTCACCCTTTTTCCTTACTTTGTGAGTTTAGGAGTAAATAAGTGGTAATAAAAAATTATCTAACTTAGAAATGTATTCTCAGGTATTTTTGGAAGCAAAATAAGAAAGTCAAGTTGCTGGAGCATATAAGAGGACAGCGCTCGAGCGCCACACCAAGGCTCGAGCGCTGGAAGCTGAGGAACATAGGATCCTTTCTGCCAGTGTAAATGCTCTGGAGCTCGAGCGCCACACCAGGGCTCGAGCGCCAGAATGCGTTGAGCATTGGATCCTTTCTGCCACAGTTATGAGCCTGGCGCTCGAGCGCCACACCAAGGCTCGAACGCCAGAACATTGGATCGTCTCTACCTCAATTATGAGCCTGGCACTCGAGCGCCACACCAGGGCTCGAGCGCCAGACGCATTAACCAGGCAATTAAGCTCATTAACCAGCACGTGTCAGGCCAGCGCTCAAGCGCCAGGAGGGCGCTCGAGAGCTAGGCCCCTACCCAAAACACCTATAAATACAGCTTTTCAGAAGTTAGGGGATATCATATTAGATTGCATAGAAATAAACCACAAAGTATAGGCTTTAGTCAGAGTTCTAATACTCTTAGGTTTAGTTCTTGAAGTTCATGGCCTTGCTAGGCTAAACTTTCCACCAGGATTGAATGTAATTACTTCGTCTCTTGTTTCTTTCAATTATTAGTTTATATTATATATGAAATGGAGTTCTTCTTCTGTGCTTCTTTTCTTGGTTTAAGCTTGATCACCTTTTCTATGTGTTAGTTTATTTGCGCAGTTGAGAAACTGGTTTATAAATGGATATGGAGAAAAACTCTCATAAAATCTTCGCATCTAGAGATAGATGGAAGTGCTTATGATTGCTTTTGTGCTCTGCTTAATGCAAGACTTGGTAGCTAGAATGCCAAGAGATGGGCTCTAGAGGCTAGTATCTTAGAATCAAGTGATCAAAGAGATTTGCACTTGTGACATTGGGTACGCATCTTTTCTTATAATATTTAACTAAAATAGAAAGAAACAAGGTGAAGTAATGAAACTCAATCCCAGGTGAATTGTTATCTTATTTGTTTATCTTTTTTATCTAGTGTTTATTTTATTTTCCATTCACAATCTTGATATGTTTTTGAACAATTCGTCAACTTAATTCTTAATCGAATTAATCCAAGTGCTCCTTGTGGACAATACACGTATAGTCACTATACTGAAATCAGTTAACCATTTCTTGCACCATTAAAAGGTTAACAGTTAACCATTTCCTGCTCATTATATTTGGCGGGATACATCACTCGCCAAGAAGGTTGACCGATCTCCACTGGGATAACCGCGTCAGATCCATACACCATTCTGAAGGGAGTTTCTCCAGTGGTACTATGAGGCGTAGTTCTATAGCTCCAAAGCACTTGATACAATTTCTCTGTCCAACTTGCTCCTACCTTTTCAAATCGCTTTCTAAGGCCAGTTAGGATGACCTTGTTTGCAGATTCCGCCTGTCCGTTGAACTGGGGATGTTCCACACTGGCAAAGTACTGTTTGATATGGAGCCCTACTAGCATTTCTCAAAATTCTTTATCAGTAAACTGGGTCTCATTATCATAGATTACCTCTGCCGGGATCCCAAAGCGACATATAATTTGGCGGAAAACAAAGTTCTAAACTTTTATAGATCCAATTCAATCCATTTAGTGTAATAATCAACGGCGACAATTAAATGTTTTAACTGACCTGCTGCGGGAGTGAAGGGTCGCAGAAGATCCAGGCCCCAAGTTTGGAAAGGCCAAGGTGTCGAGATGCTATGTGGATTTTCCGCGAGAATACGAGTGAGGGGACTATGTTCCTGGCATTGCTGACATTTTTCACATGTTCCACGACATCCGTACATAGTAGGCCAAAAATATCCCGCTCGTAAGGACTCTCTCGCCAGAGATTTCCCGCCAATATGATGGCCGCAGCTTATTTCATGTACTTCTGCTAGTACGTACCAGACTTCGGAGGGCCTGATACACTTGAGTAGTGGCGTAAATAACCCTCTCCTGAAAAGTTTCCCTTCAATCACGGCGTATTTGGTTTATTTTTGAATAACATGCTTAACTTCCTTCTAGTCATTAGGCAACACTCCTTTGGCGATATAGTTCTTCAGCGGAGTCCTCCAATCTTCATCATCAATCTGGAGAACCTCCCCTGGGGCCAGGATCACTTCTTCTACTACTGAATGTAGGGTCGAAGCCGACTTTGTGCGTTCCAACTTTGACAACAAATCAGCCCTACTGTTTTCGAGCGTGGGACGTGTTTGATTTCAAACATGAAAATCCCACCAAGCTTTCTCTAACCAAAGCGAGATACTTCTGCACTAGAGGTTCCTTTGCCTGGTAATCTCCCTTGATTTGAGATACTACCAGTTGAGAGTCTGGGCATAGGGTCACAACTGTTGCCCCCAACTCCTTGGCCTCCCTTATCCCCGCCAAACATGCCTCATATTCCGCCTGGTTATTGGAAGTCAGAAATTCAAACTTAAGGGAATACTCCACCGCCACCCCTTGATCATTCTCTATCAAAATCCCTGCTCCGGACCCCTTTATGTTCGAGGAGCCATCCACATATATATCCGTGATCTAGGGTTATGGTCTCCGAGATGTGTCATTTCTGCTATAAACTCTGCCAAGACCTGTGCTTTTATCGCCTGCCTTGGCTCGTAAGATATATCATACTGGGAGAGCTCAACTGCCTAGGCCATCATTCTGCCGGCGAGGTCAGGTTTGTGCAGGATTTGCCTGATCGATTGGTTAGTACGAACCGTGATGGGATGACATTGGAAATATGGGCACAAACGCCTCGATGCCAACAATAGAGAATAAGCAACCTTCTCTAGCCTTTGGTAATTCAACTCTGATCCTTGCAAAGCTTTGGACATAAAGTACACCGGGATCTGGATCTGAGATTCCTCTTTGACTAGGGCGGCACTTACTGCTTCGTCTGCCACGGCCAAGTACACATATAGAGTTTGGCCAGGATCTGGTCTTGACAGGACTGGAGGTGATGCTAAAACCCCTTTCAACTCTTGGAAAGCTTGCTTGCATTCTGAATTCCATTCAAAATTCTTCTTACTACGCAGCGTCTTGAAGAAAGGCAGGCATCTCTTAGTTGAAGCCGACAAGGAACCGGTTAAAGCTGTTATCCTTCCCGTTAGTTGCTGGACTTCTTTTATATTTCTGGGGCTCTGCATTTTCACAACAGCACTACACTTGTCCGGGTTAACCTCAATCCCACGATTAGTTAACATAAAGCCCAGAAATTTACCAGCTTCTACACCCAAAGTACATTTATTTGGATTTAATCTGAGATCATACCTACGTAATTGATCGAAGGTTTCCTCCAGATCCGCCATCGGGTCTTTGTGTTCTGGAGTTTCAATGATCATATCATCAATGTAAACCTCCAAGATCCGACCAATCTTCCCCGCAAAGACTTTGCTCATCATTCGTTGGTAAGTTGCGTCGGCATTCTTCAACCCTAATGGCATCATGTTATAACAGTATACCCCCATGTTGGTGAGAAAGCAGTTTTCTCCCGATCATCGGGGTGCATGGGTATCGTGTTGTATCCAGAATACACGTCCATGAAGGACATATATTTGTATCTCGCTGAGTTAACTACCAGCTTGTCAATACAGGGAAGTGGAAACTGGTCAGGCTTTGTTTAAGTCAGTATAGTCCGTGCACATCCTCCACTTCCCATTTGCCTTCTTTACCATAATTACATTTGAGAGCCATTCTGCATCACGGATTTCATGGATAAATCTGGCATCTAAGAGTTCCTTCACTTGTTTCTCAATGGCCTCTGTTCTTTCGGGCCCCATTCTACGCTTCTTCTGGTCTACTGGGGAACATCCTAGCTTAATGGATAAGCGATGGCAGGCTAAATCACCTTGACTCCTGGCATATCTGACGAGACCCAGGAAAAGAGGTCTTTGTTTCTCTTGAGGAGCTCGATAAGCCGCCCTTTGATTGCTGGGGGAAAATTTGCTCCAACCTTCATGGTTTGGTCTTCTTTCTGGCCGATTTTAACCAAAATCTGATCTCCCTCTGGTTGAGGCCTCTGCTCTTCAAAGTCTGCACGAGGATCTAGGTTTTTCATCATTACCCTAGCTTCATGAATCAAATTTCGATGCTCCATTTTCTTCTTACCCTTTTCTTCATGAATCTCGACGGGCTTAGTTGGTGCCTTCGTGATCTTAAGGCTTTCCTGATAACATCTCCTAGCATCACTACCTTTTCCCCTTACTGTGATAACGGAGCAATCTTCCCCGAGAAACTTCATAGCTAGGTGTATGGTTGATACGATGGCATCCAAGTGGTTCTGAGTAAAGCATCACAAGATGGTGTTATAAGCAGATGGGCAGTCCACCACGATGAATCTGGTCGTCACCGTCTTTGTGCTTGGCTTTTTCCCAAAGAGGACTTTCAAATCTACGTATCCTTTCAACATGATGGTATCTCCTGTGAAGCCGATAAAACTGCCTTTGTGGGGGATTAAGTCCTCAGAGTCTAGGCCTAGCTTGTCAAACAGGCTCCAGAACATGATATCCGCCGAACTTCCTTAATCAACGAAGATCCGATGAACTTCGAATCCCACCATGCTGGCAGCTATCACCAATGGTTCGTTATCTCTGACCTGTTCGTGTGGCTGATCAGCATCGGAAAAAGACAGTACTGGATTATTTACCTGGGCCACCTATGAACATGAGTCCCTGGCATCACGGGTCCTTTTTCTATCTTCCAAGCCCTTCCAGCTTGTTCCCCCCGCTATAACCTGGATTACTCCTCTGGGAGGGGATCCCTGATTGCGCTTGGGGCTCCGAGATCTAATTCGGGCTTCAGGCCCCAGATGTCTGTTGGCTTGTGGTGATCTCGGTCGTCGATCCCGGGGATTGTGGCTCTGCCGACGGTCTCTTCTGTCGTTGGAGTCTTCAGTGTAATTTTTTAGTCTCCCTTGGCCGATCAACTTTTCGATTGCATCCTAGAGCTAGACACACTCCTTTGTCGAATGGCCCTTTTCTCGGTGATAATGTCAATAGCAGTTAGTGATGGTAAAAACCCATCAAGTTTCTGGCGCTGTTTCTAGGGACTATTGATTAGATATTAATTATCTTAAGACGGCTACTAAATTGGACACCTCATTTTCATTTGTATATACTCATACTCTGCTTTTGTTTTTGTTTTTTTTTAACATACTTCTTTATAATCCATACTCTATTTTGTTTTTGAAATGGACTAATCTTTATTGTGAAGTTGTATGCACAATAAGAAATGCATTCTTTTGTTTGATCCCGAAATAGAAAAGACTCTAAGAAGGAACAAGAAGCTTGCCAAAGCCAAGAATGCCCAACAATACAAGGATAAAAATTCAAGAGTGGTTCATACAACACAAGTTGAAAATATTGTTGAAGAAAGATGTGCATTCCATCACAAGAGAAAGTCATGGCGGAAAATAGAGAAATAACAGTTGAACAACTCACAGCTCCCAATGTGAACGGGTGTGGGTCTAGCATCACACCAACAAATGTGGCGGCTAACAACTTTGAAATGAAGCCGGCACTCACAAAATTGGTAAAGGCGAGACAATTTGGACGGCAAGAAGAAGCAGACCCTAATCAACACATATCTAATTTCTTGCAAATTTGTGGAACTACAAAGATGAATGGGGTTCTGAATGAGCCAATTTGAATTCTCTCTTCGGGATGAAGAAAAGTATTGGCTACCAATCTTCCCTAGTGGATATTTAAGCACTTGGGTGAATTAGAACTTTGTCTCAATAATTTTCCCTGGAGAAGAACAACCAATATAGAGCAGAAATTTCATTTTCAAGTAAAGAGACGGAGAATCCATTACTGAAGCATGGAAGCAAACCGGGTTTTGTGAAGCATCTATGAGTTGTTATGAGGAGCAAGCCCAAGTGAATTATATGGGGAATGCTCAAAGGAAAAACTTATTTGCACAAACAAACACATATCACCCTCATCTAAGGAACCACCCAAATTTGTCATACAAAAGCAACAATTTCCTTCAACTCGACCAACCATTCTTCAACCAAAACCAACAACCTTTTATACAACCCTATTCATCATTTAACCAAAATCAACCACCTTTAAAACCAAAATCAGAATCCCTCGAACAAAAACCCACCATTTAATCCCTCATCCTCCTATACCCCAAATCCTCCATTCAAATATAATCCTCAATCTAGAAAGTTTAACCATTTAGCAATTTTGCTCCAAGGTGCGAAGTAGCTAATCAACCATTTAACCCATTCATGTAACGTAAGAGATCATTTATACATGACTCTCAAGCAACTTTGAAAGATCAAGGAGCTACTACAAGGAGCTTGTAGAATCAAATTGGTCAACTCTCTAAACAAATTGCCAATAAACCTCAAGGAGAATTTCCTAGTGATACCATTGCTAATCAAAAAGAGCAATGCAAGGCCATAACCTCTAGAGGTGGCATGGTTGTATCTTCTCCACAACCTACATGTGTTGAAAGTTCTACAATTGTGAAAGAAAAGGAGTCTCAAATTAGTGATGAATCTTCCGAAGATGAGACTTTGTTTAAGGAGCTACAAAAAGGAAAAGAGTCAAGAAGCCCACCTCCTTTCATTGAAGTTGGAAAGTTTGATAAGAATGATTTGCCTCAATAGAAGATTTAGAAGTAAATCCTTGAGGATGTGGTAAATCATGATAAAATTTCTACACATGCTTCTATTCCTACTCCCTAAAGGTTGAAAAAGCAAGCAGAGGCAAGGCAATTCTCAAGATTTCTAGATATCTTCAAGTTTATGAAAATAAACATCCCATTTGTGGAGGCTTTGGACCAAATGCCTTCATACTCCAACATGAAGGAAGTTTTATCAAATAAAATGAAGCTCTAAGCAAATGAAATGATGGCTCTAACCGAAGAATATAGTGCAATTATTCAAAGGAATCTACCTCAAAAGCTCTGGGATCCGAGATACTTCACCATTCCTGGTGCTATTGGGAACATTCAAGTAGGTAGAGCTCTACAAAAGCTTGACATCAAAGAAATTCAACCCAATATGATTTCTTTGCAATTGGCGGATAGATCCATAAACGCTCCTATGGAGTGGTGGAAGATTTATTAATAAAAGTTGATAAAATCATGTTCCCGGCCAATTTTGTGGTACTTGACATGGAAGTAGATGAAGAGATACCGCTCATTAATGGGAGACCCTCCCAAACAAATGGCGTCCACTTATTGATGTGGAACAAGGCAAGCTCATGCTAAAGTCAAGACGAGACGGTAACATTTAATATTTTTGAATGTATAAAGGTTGAAGTACTATATTCCTTGTTGGCAAGTGATTTCAAAAAGAATGAATTTGACTCAATTATGGAAGATATAAATTTAAACTCTAAATAATTGGATGATAATTATGAGGAGAGTAAAGAAGTCAAAGACTGCATTGCTAACTTGGAAGCTAGTCTTCCCTTAGCTTTAATGACTCCACCAAAAGAACCATTAAAGGTGGATGAGAAAATAGTTGAAGAGCCAAAGATAGAACTCATGCAACTTCACTCTCACCTCCAATATACTTTTCTTTGAGAAAATAACACATTTTCATTGATTATTAATAATTAACTTAGTAAATTGGAGGATGAAAAGTTGCTAAGAGTCCTAAGAGCTCACAAATCCACAATTGGATGGTCTATTTCGTATTTGAAGGGGATAAGTCCATCATTTTGTATACATAAGATACTATTGGAAGAGGATTTTAAACCTTTTGTGAAACCTCAAAGAAGGTTAAATCCTACTATGAAAGAGGTTGTTCACAAGGAGGTTTTAAAGTTACTCGATGTCGACATCATTTATTTGATATCAGATAGTGCATGGTTGTCCCTAGTTCAAGTATTCCTAAGAAGGGAGGAATGACCATCATTTGATTAACCAATGTTAGGAGATTAGATTAGCCTTGTGGGAAATAACTTAGAGCTAATTTGGTAATCTGGCATATGGGGTAGTAGATCGTTCCTCTTTCTCCCTCAAATTCTGGTGGTAGGCCGCCACCTTTAGGGATGATTTCTTTAAAAGATTCAAGGTAGTAGTAATCTAACCTCTTCGCTAGGCTTATAAAGGCATTCCATTAGAATATCACTAAATTCCTCAAGCCTAAATGATACTTCCTCCATTTTTATATATCTATCCACCTTAACGATAAAACACGTTTATTAAGGAATACAATCATTAATCTTGTTTTTCACCAAAATAATTTTTTAGGTCTCTATATTACCCTTTATTTGTTATTGTTTTATTGGTTCATTAGTGGAGCATTAACTAGTGCCCAATTAAACACAATGGTATAAAAGAGAAAAGTGCAATTAATACCAACTTGAAAATATAAATGGATAGATAAATAAGAACACAATTTTTTTCTATATCTGAACTAATAAAGAGAAATAGAGAGAGTATCTTGCTTCTAAGGAGTTGCTGATAAGTGCCAATAATTAGTGAATTTCATCACTTATCTAAGACTTTTTGGTGTAAAAGTATAGTTTTAATCAAGCAAAATCCCCAAAAATTAGAATTATTGCAACTTCCTAGTATTTTTTAACTTTTAATAGAAAATATAAGAATTTTTTATCCCTTGTATGTGTTTTGAAGGTAAGAAGAATAAAGAGAAGTAAGAATAAAGAAGTGAAGATTTGGCTAGGTGTTGAAGTGCAAAAATGGGAGGAAAGACATCTTATTTTCGCTATAGCAAAATGCTATTCACTGCAGTGAAAATAAGACAGTTTGAGGCAAAAGTTCAGCACAAATTCGTTGTAGTGAAACCAGGTTCGTTGTAGCGAAAACGATAAGACTGGATTGAAACTATTGTCAATTCGCTGCAGTGAAAGGAAATTCGTTGTAGCAAAATTTATCTTGTTTTGAATGCTTGTACCGGCATAATTTCACTGCAAAGAAGACTATTTCACTATAGAAAAATTACCTTTCTTCACACTGAAGTTCTCTTCTTTCGCTGCAGCGAAAGGATTTCTCTGCAACGCAAAAGCACTCACCTTCAACTCTATATAAGGTTGTTTTAGCACAATGTTTAGAGATCTTTTTCAATTTTTAGAGTTATAGAGAGATAAACTAGTGAGAGAAAGTGAAGAAGAGTGTGAAAACTTTTTTGAAGCTTGATTTCATCAAGTTCTTCAGATCAGAAGTTGTAACGATTGCGATGAGCGGAAGATTTCCATTTTGCTGGGATTGAATGTAATCTCTAAACTCTTTTGTATTTGATTTGATTCAATATGTAGATGTCTCTTTAGTTAATGGACAAAGGCTTAAACCCTATCTTAGTGGTGACATTGAAAGCCTCACCACCATCATCAATCTCAAAGAGCCAAAAATGAATCAGTCGTCAAGCTTAGTCACATTAAACAAGTTCATCCTGGGAGGCAACTCATAAGTGTCCACTTATCTATGTTTTAGAGGTCTATTTTAGGGTTTTTTGTAGTGTTTTATAGTGTTTGGTTCCATTTTACTATTCATTTAGGAATAAATTCACATCATTGTGTAGTTTGAGTCATTTGTTAGAGATGTGTCTTTTTTGTGTTAGTTTTGATGTTTTTTATCTTAGTTTTGGTGTTTTGGTTAGGTTGTAGGATAAAGAGCATTGAGATTGAAGAATGAGCATTGGAAAGAGTCAAGGAGCATGAAAAGTAGGATGAATGAATGTAAATGATCAAGATCCAGCCATGAAAAGGATCCAAAATAGCCAAAACATGAAGATTTGGACATGTTGTGAAGTGCTGTTAAAAGCTGTCAACCGCTATAAAAAGCTGTCAAATGCTGTGAAAAGCTGTCAACCGCTATAAAAAGCTGTCAAGTACTATGAAAAGCTGTCAAATGTAGTTTTGAGCGTAGGCTACGCCCAATGGGCGAGAGCACGCGTAGGAGGGCCTTGTTCTTCATATTTTGAGCCTGCTCATGCCTAGGAAGCGTGAGCACACGCTAGGGGCAGCTATATATAGACCAAATTAGTTATTTTAGAATAATTGAGCTCATAACTTGAATTGTGCGCGATTTTCTCTCCTTCTTCTCATCTTTTCTGTCTTTACTTGAGAAGATCCTTCAAGATTCAAGACTTGTGGGAGCAAGAGCTTGAGGATTCATGGTGATTTGTTCCATGTTTGTTCTTCTTCTCTTCTCCTCTCTCTATGATAGGTTAGATTTCTTTAGGTTAGGGAATTTGGGGATTTTGATCCCAGACTTATGTAATGTAATTCTTGTGGTTTAATTCAATTTTATTTCATTCAATTAAGTGATTACTTCTATTCTTACTACTTCTTCTTTGTTGATTATTTCCAATTTTGGTTGAATTGCTTTCGACGTGAATGCTACACTTGAATTAGTCAATAGGGAATTTGATCTAGATGCAATTGTGAAATTGGAAGGTTGATAATTGTATTGGAACGATTGTAATTCATCATAATCTTGCATGCTCTTAGGAATAGGACTTGTAGGTTATGAGGTTTTGTGAAATCCACCTTCTTCTCTTGTTTCCTCTAAGATTGGCCTAAGGAATTAGGGGATAGAGGATAAAGCAAAGGGGATAATGATCTAGGAATATGCTTAGTCTATCATTATGGAGAGCAAAGTCAAGGGAACTACACCGGGTATTCTCATGGAGTCAATTTCTATTCTCAAGCCAACACATACTACCCTCACTTGAGAAACAACCCTCTACCCGTCAATCAAAATCCACTTTTCTCCAACCATAACCTACCATTAACTCACTCCTTCAACAAAAATCCTCCTCATTTTATTCAACAACCATACTTCTACACAAATCCTCCATTTAACCCAATCCCCCAAAACCTTCCATTTAATCCAAATTCTCAACCTTGGGATGCTCAAGATTATGAACCTTATAGTGAGGAAACTCCAATGCCTCAAGTACCTACCCAACCTTCTCTAGGTAACTCTCCTAACCTTGAGAACACTCTTATGGTCTTCATGCAAAAGATTTAAGCCTATATGGAAGAGTACCAATCCACATTAAAGAATCGTGAAGCCATAAGGGACTTGAAAACTCAATTGAGTGAAATGTCTAAGCAATTATCTGAAAGACCACAAGTGATGTTTCCAAATGACACCATGGTAAACTCAAGGGAACAATGCAATACCATGAATCCTCCTCAACCCACATCTAGTGGGCATGGTGCAATGGAAAAGGGGAAGGAGCTTCAATCAAATGAATAAAGTCCCTTAGGTTATGCTGCATTTGAAGTGCCTACAAGCAAATCCATTTCCATTCAAATTGGAAATTTTGATAAGGAAGAGTTTCCAAAGAAGAAGACAAAAAATCAAATCTTTGAGGATGGAGTTGGTTATGACAAAATCTCTCCCTATGCTTCTATTCCTTTTCCCCAAAGGTTGAAAAAGAAAAAGGATGAAAATGAATCTTCAAAGTTCCTCAAGGTATTAGAGAGTCTAAGGGAGGATGAATATCTTTATGATGTGGAGGTTGAAGAAGGGGATTGGGTAGATGTGGAAGAAGGTGCATTGGTGGAGAATATTATGGAGTTTGAGGGAAGTAAAGAAGATAAGGAGTACATGGCTAGTTTGGAGGCTAAGCGTTCTTTGTGTGCACTACAAGTCTTTCTTTGAGGGAAGTACTAATTACATCCTCAACCACAAGTTCGTTATCCAATTTTGCAAAAATGGTAACTCAAGGAAACCACTTGGGTCCCTTTTGATCCTCCATTTGTCTCAATTCCATGGGGTCCGGGAGGTAAGCTATTTGACAAGTTGCTAGCTTCCAAGTTCAAGCCCCCATGAGGGGTAAAACATCAAGCTAATGACGTTAAAGAAGTGCTTTATGGGAGGCAACCCATACTTAAAAAAAAACAATAATAATCCACTTCCCTTCATTTTTCTTTTTCTTTTGTTTGTTTTGTTTGTGTGGACATCTTGTTACACACTTCAAGAAGCTTGGAGTGATCTTCAAAGGGGGGTTCTTCTTAACCCTTCTATTCTAAGTCTTGATTAGATTGGTTACTTGATAGATTTCCTAAGCTTATTGATTTCTCTAGTGATTGTTGATGACATGGTCTCAATTCTTGGTTCTAGTAAGAATAATTCTTTTGACTAAGGCACTTACGATTTAAACTTGTGTTCCATTAGAGTTTGCATGCTCTTGATATGTTTGACAAGTGTTTGTTGACAATTGTGTGCAATAGTTAAAGAACACTAGGTTTGTGGCATGTTTTATGTGGCTTAGCAATGTGTAACAATCATACAACCTAGGTGAGGATTTTGAACTTCCTTCATGTACCTTGTCATGAGTGTTCAATATGTTGAGGTGTGCTCTTGGATTTGATTTTGCCCTTGGTTGAGATTGCTAATCACATGCTACGATGAACATGATGGAGGCAATTATCTTGTTGTTAGCCATGAGCCAAAGTAAGCCTTGTCCTTTACACTATCCATTGCTAGCCCCTTTGAGCCTTGATTTATCCTTCATTTCTTGATATTTAGCTCATTACAAGCCAAAGAAGTATAAAACCAATTGTCCCTACCATTTACACACATAGAGCATTGGTTATGCACTTGGGGAATAGAGTTTTCTTCTAAGTTTGGGGTTGTTTTTCATTGGGGAACCGGCCGATTCCCTAAGTTTGGGGTCTCGGTTGTTTTTGCTTAGGAAGAGAATTCTATAGGTTTTGGTTTGGGGTGCATTGTGATCTCGGCTTGAGGACAAATCAAATTTCTATGTTTAAGGTAGGCAACACCTTGTGTTGATGTTTGTTTTGGGTGATTATATTGGGCACTACAAGAAAACTAGGTTTTAGCTGCAGATTTTTTGTGTAGGCCATAAGGCCTACGCTAATTTTAGTAATAGCGTAGGCCCAGAGCAACATAAATCCGACGCTATAATACCATTTTTGTTCATTTTTCTTTTCAAAATTTTGTGTAGGCCTTTTACTCAATTAGGGTAGGCTTGAGCCTTCACTATTTGTTCTTTAAGTTTAGCGTAGGCCATGACCTACAAAAATTAGAGATTAAAACACTTAGGAGGGGTGTATTGGTTTAGGATTTTAAAAGACTTTTATAACTGAAAAAAAGTCTATATATTTTAAAAGACTTTATAAGATTTTTATGATTTATAAGGATTCTGTAAGAATTTCAAGAATTTTGAAGTCAGGATTTCAATGGATTTGTATCATAGACTCTGCGGGACTTTGTGGACTCTATTGGACTTTATAGACTATGCAAGACTTCGTGAAGTTGTTACATATGATAAGTATTAAAAGAAGACTTAATGTAGTAAAATTTTAAGTCATTTTTTTTGTCTATCATCTATCTAAATAAAAAAAATTATAAAATAGGAGTTGTTTAAGGGAATTCAAATTGTATATTGTTAAAGGTTAAAATTATTTATCATACTATGTGTTCAAATAAGATGAGCATTCAAGCCTTCAGCATCAGCTGTAGGTAGCACCAAACCACACATTTTTATTAGTATTATAATAATATTGAAACACAAAAAATAATAATTTTCTACCTTAAAAACTTATTTTAACTCAAACATGTAGATAAGAACTTAAAAAGAGAACGTGTTTGATATAATTTTATTTTTTTAGCGTATATAATCTACCTTTAAGTAAAAAGTTATTTCTTTAAAAATTATTTTAGAGCTTTTCTTTCCTAAAATGTCTTTTATAAGTAAAAAAAAATTAAATAAGAGATGTAAAAGCAAAATAAATAAATAAATTGAGCCAAACATACACGGAGTAGAGTAAGTGTAAATAGATATTTGAACCATATGATCAATAATATATACATATTATTTTTTATATTTTAAAAATAATATTTCATATGTATGAAGAATACATACATGTTTTTTCAAAAGTCAATAATATTATTTAAAAAATATTGAATAATTTATAATATATACATATCCATTGTAATTATGAAATTTAAGTGAAAAAGACATAAATAACAAATAAAAAAAAAGATGAAAGAACATAAATCCATAGTTTTTCTTCTGAGGTGAGTTTTATTTGTAAACAATGCGTGAAAGGGCCACTAGATTCTAGTTTATAAAATTTTAAAATCATACTGATATGAACATGATTAGTTTGAAGAACTATGTGACTCTGAGCTTGTTAGGGAAAGAGGTAAGAGAGAGAAAGAAATGTTCTGTGATTGAGTGCTTATTGAAGAACGAAACACTTGAAAAGTCACATTTAGAAATCCTTTCAATTTTGGTGGGATTGTTTGATGGATTGTTTTCTACTAAAAACTCACTCAAAATCCATCTAATAAAAGAATCCATTAAAATCCTTATATTTTTTAATACTTATGGATTGTTTTTAAGTACTAGGAAATCCCAAACAAATACCAATAGATTTTAATAGACTCTTTTTAAAGTCTTAAAATACTAGTGGATTATTTTTAAGTGATAGAAAATCTTGATTGAATACCAACAAACTTTTTTACCGAAAAAAAATCTTTTAAAATCCCATACAATCCTAAACCAATACACCCTCTTAGGTTTTCTTTCTCCTTTCTAGATGTACACGTTGTGCTGCTCTCCCTCATCTCCAAAACAAATAGAACCCTAATTCCCAAATCCTTTCCCAATCCTTCCCAATTTCTCCAATTCCAATCCCAAACACTCCTTCTCTCAAACACATTCCATTACCTTAGATGCTGCACTGTTGAGTCCAAGTCCTTCAGTGACGATGTTTTCTCGGTGGTTCCGTGATGTCGAGTACCTTGGGAAGTGTACCAAAGGCGATTTGAACATCAAGTTGGAGCATATTGAGGCTTTTGGTTAGAATTTACAAAAATCCCTCTCAAACTGTGCATTTGTGGACTGATTTTTGACGCATTTCAGTTCTGGTAACCCTATCTTCCTTTCTCTCTTAATTTTTCAGTTCCGATAAGCCCCTTCATGGGGTGTTCCATTTTCGGCATGGAGTTCTAATTTTATGGCTTCGTTAATTGATCCAATCAGTAGGTAGGCAATTATGTTTATCTGCTTGTTGCTGTGTGCGTTTTGAGGGCTGTTTGTTCTGTTAATTCAGCGCCTTCTTTATGGTAGTAGCTTCACAAGTGTGCCAAGTGGTTGTGTCTAATGGTCCTGTTTGTTTTCTTGTTTTGGTTAACAGTGTAGAAGTTTACCTAGGTGCTAATTTCTGGTTTACCGTGACTTCAAAATCTGTTCTGTGGTCTATGTTTTGGGGGTCAGGTGTAACTAGTTATTTGGGCCTCTTGTGGCTCCTTTGTCTTATTTTGTAATTTTTTTGAGTACATCTAGTACACTTTTTAATATATTTGGCTTTAAAAAAAACACAAATTTCATAAAGCAAGAAACAAAATGAAAACAAGGTACCGGTTTTATAACTATATATGTGTAACATGAATATGGGGCTTAAATTAAATTAAAATAACTATAAATTAATATTTAGGTGGGTTTGGGCAACATAGATTATGTGTTCTGTCCTTGGTGCATTGCAGCTATGCTATTCTCTCTTTGGCTTGCTGACTTGGTGTTTTCTAAGGTGTTACGTGCTGTATTCAGTGTCCTGTTGTGTTGTTGTTTGTCAATGTTTTCTCTACTAAATTGGTTATTGTAGCAATGTTTTTCTGTCTAGGCTTTTATTCCTAGTTGTTGTAGTGGCTTTAGTTTGGAGAAGGATTGCTTATGCTGCATCCTTGTTGGAAGGTATCTTTTATTTTCAAGCTAAAACTTGCTTGTGACTTGTGAGATTTAACTCATTAGTGAGCCAGATTATTATATTATAAAACATGTTGTTCACTAGAGCTAATTAAGTAATTAAGAGTATTGTGTTTTTCTGGTTCTGGTTTTGCGTGTGATGAGATAGATTATTATATTGTAGTACATGTTCACTAGAGCTAATTAAATAATTAAGAGTACTGTGTGTTGTAGAAATGAATTAAGTAGCATAAGTATATAAAATATCAAAACAGGAAAATCCAAAACAGATGATTCATCATTCATCCAAGACAAAGAATAGCAAATTAACGATATATATCAAGTTATACGCAAGGTGTATGGTAGCTGGGAATTGACCATAAAGGAATATATTTTGAAGTGTAGATACTGCCTATGCTATTGGTGCATATTGAAGTGTAGATACTGTCTGCATGTATTTGATGCAAGTCACATGCTGTCACAATGTATATATACATAGGAGATTCAATAAGGTCAAATGCAACACAAACACAGATTGAACTGAAAATCCTCAAGTTCTGATAAATTTGTTGTCAATCTCTCATGCCAGTTATGATCTGAAATTTTGTTTTAGTCAAGAAGATAAAGAAACACTTAATTATACATTATATTGTTCTTTTAGAATAGTTATTATTGTGGTTAGGCGTGATAGTGTTTTTTGAATTTGTTCTGGTTTGTCTCAGTGAAATAGGTACTTTGAGAATTGTGGTACTTTTAAATAGGTACTATGTATGCACCATATCCTAACTGGAAATTATATATATGATCTATAATACATGTCATTATTGAAATCTGTAAAATGAGTGAATAATCTAGAATAATATAATACTTCAATTTGACAATTGGTTTCAGAAGGTCTATTTTAGTTTTCTTAGTAAAGAAGAATTGATTGTGATATGCGCACCTAATTTCACCAAAGCTTATTGATTAGTGTATTTGGAATTTATTAAGGTTTCACCTAACTTGTAAGGCATTGATAATGATATGCGCACCTATAGCTTGTTTCCCTAGTTGAAAAAATTCACACACTTTTATGCGCACCATAGCTTATTAATTAGTATATTGGGAATTTATCAATGTTGAGATTTTAGGATGCTGGAGCTCATTGTATTTCTCGCTTTCTGTAGCCTTTGTGTTATGTATTCTGTGACGTGGTTGTAAAGGATTTTTAGTCCTCCTTGATTTCTGTATTCTGTGTTTTATTTTTTTTTAGTTCTTCAATAACGTGTTAATCTAAATTGTAATATTAATTTATTTATGATAGTGTCAATGTTTACACACACATTCTTGCTATATTAGATTTTCAACTCTGTGTGACAAGAATCAGATTTGGAATCCCTATGTAATTCTTGCTATATTATTTTCTGCCTTTTGTAATTAATGTGTTATTTTAACTCAGACGCATATGTACTTGTAAAAATATTTATATTTGATTCTATTTTTACTTTGATTTTTACTAGATGCAATTTTAGGATGACAAAATTCACACACTTTTATGCGTACCAAAGATAGAATTGATAGTATATAATATTGCTAAATAGGTTTGATATTGGAATAATCAGGCATACTATATATGCCGACTGTACAGGGATTGAAAAGAAATTAAAAAAAAAATAGTGTAGGCAAAGGCCTACGCTATATTATGCGCACTAAAAAGTAAAATAGCATAGGCCTAGGCCGACACTATTTTAGCGTTGGCCATCCAAACAATAGCCTAGGCTTGTTGGCATCGAGGATTTGTGTCGGCCATTCAAATTTGCGTAGTCTATTGTGTCGACCAAGCCTACGCTAATTTGTGTCGTCCTTAAAGCCGACACAAATTAGTTTGCATCGACCCAAATGGTGTCGGCTACGACACTGACGCAAGGCCGACACGAATTCTCAAAATAGCGTAGGATTTTGGCTTTTAGCGTAGGCTTTTGGGGTACGCTGTTTAGCGAAATTCTTGTAGTGGAGGTAGACCATCATTCATGAATTCATTCATTCATCTTGCATTTTCCACTTCATTGTTCCAATTGTGTTTCATGTTCACACTAGGTACCAATTCATGCAATACAAAAGCAAAAGAATAAAAAATTCCAAGGAAAAAGAAAAGACTAAAAAAAGAGGCATATTTAAAAAAAATTGTGAAAAAAAAAGAAAGAAAGAAAATTTGAGTAAAAGTTTAGAATATGATCAATAAAAATCAAGGAATAAGAGTTGGTACTCTAGTAGTGTTTATGTGTTGTGTTGTTGTTTTCCATTTTTTCATCACATGTATTCATTTCATTACGAACTTTTGCATATAGGTGTCTAGGAGTCCATGCATTCCATTGTTCTTGTGTGTATGTGGTTTAGCTAGTTTCCTTTCATATTTACCTACCCTACCTAAGCCTCATTACAACCATAAGAAGACCTCTTAATTTTAAGTATTTATGCATATTTGTTGTGTTAATTTTGAAGTGTGTTTGAATTTTGAAGTGTTTTTTATGATACTAGTGTGTTTTAAATCCTTTTGTGTCCATAAGATGGAAATTGAGTGATAAAATGTTCAATACATGCTTAGGAAATAAATTGATATTGCTTGAGGTTGGAACTACTTTTTAAAGTTGAAAAATTCAAATCCAAACTAAGATAATTTTGCTACAGTGAAATTCTATTCGCTACAGCGAAAAACACTTGTGATTTTTAAAGAAACAGGGGGTTCAGAACTGTATTGAATTTGCTACAGTGAAATTTGGCTCGCTACAACGAAAAAATGTGAAAAAATGTGTGCAAACTTTGTTAAATTCGCTATGCTTCACTACAGTGAAAATCAACTCAGAAATTCAAATTTCAAACTGAAGCCAATTCGCTACGGCGAATAATATTTCGCTTCAGCGAAACTCTCTGCTGAAAATTCAAATTCACCCACCAAATTCGCTGCAGCGAAACTCATTTCGCAAGAGAAAAAATTTCGAGGAGCAATTTTTAAAAACGCAGATTTGGGATTTTCCTTAATCCCTAATTTTCTTTTGGGAAGAACATCGAACCCCACTCCTCCAAAGCACTAAATTCTTCAATTTCTTTCAAGAATCACTCAGTTCCTTCTTCCTTTGCTAAATTTTGCTACTTTTATGAGCCAAGGTATGTAAATTTCTCACTCTTCTCTTCCATTCTCCATCTCTTTCCTAGTTTCACGTTCTTAGGAAATTTTTGAACCCTAGGTTAGTTGCCATGAATGTTTGGTGAAATATTGTTTAACTTGGGTGTTTTACATGCTATTTGATCTTGTTTGGTAGTCTCTTTGATGAGTTGAGCCATAGGATAGATTAATTTGATGAATATCATACTTACGGTTCAAGTGAAATAAATTTAAGGATGTTGTTTCACACTTGATGTTGTTTCGTAGTTTCTTTGATGTTGTTTCACACTTGATATGTTCTCTTTAAAGTGAAACTTCCACATGTTTAATATGTATCCTTTATATGTGGAATTCATTTTGGTTATGTCTCACATGCTTCATATATTTCACATGAATGGTAATTTGTGAGTGGAGTTCACTTGTTTAACTTGTTTCACATGTTTCATTTGTTACATTTTGGTATTAAATGTGTATATGAGAACCAAAGGAACATAATGTAAATAAATGGCTATTTGAAATGAATCCATTGTGTTTGATCAAAAAGTGTATAAAGTTTGTCCATGTTTGTAAAGAATGAATATCTAGATGCACATTCGGTTTAAAATTTGAATTAGTGGTTTAATTTTCATGGTCAAACACATGGTTACTAAGAACACTATGGGTTAACCCATGAAAATCCAAAAGCAAGGAGAAGGCTCCTCTTCCGCTCCACCATAGTTTGACACCGACAAATTTTTGACAAAGGAAAAAGAAGACCGGTACAAAATAATCAGAAATTGGAGAATCATATCAGAGAGGGCTGTGGAGCTGAAGCAAGGAGAGTATCCACAGTTCATTGAGGAGTGAATCCGAAAGGGTTGGGGAATACTTTCTTCCCCAATGGAGTTTTATGATCCACAGCTCGTTTTGGAGTTCTTTACAAATGCTTATCCATCGAAGAATCGAAGTGTTGTGGATAAAAGTTTAGTGCTGAGGGGAGTTAGAGTTGAACACACAAGAGATGCCATCAATGACTTCATGGGGAATCCTAAAGAGTTTGGGGAGGATGAATAGGATTACTACTACTCCAAACTAACCAGCTGTCGTGAACCTTTTGAAGACGTAGATACAGAAGCTCTAATGTGCATGCAAAATCATTTTGCTGACAAAAATATAAAGGGCAAAGCACTTTGGATTTCCAGGAGGCATATGAATACACTTGCAAAGATATGGAAGACCTTCATTCTGCACAATGTGGTGCCAACAAAACATACTTCTGACGTCCGTATTCAATACTTCCATTTCATCTACTACATTATGAACAAGACTATGATCGATGGGGCTCAAGTCATCTCAAATGAGATGCACTCGTTTGTCACCAAGAAGGCCACAGCGAGGGGATCTTTGAGATTTCCAGCTTTGATTACAGCTTTGTGTATCAAGGCTGGGGTTCGAAATGTCAACCCTACCGAAGCAATAGGTCCTCAAATGGACAAGGCATATATAAAAAGTCATTGCACGGAGGATCCAAATGAGCCACCTGATAAGTGTCCACTTATCTTTGTTTTAGTGGTCTATTTTAGAGTGTTTGTGGTGTTTTCTAGTGTTTGGTTCCAATTTAGTAGCCATTTAGGAATAAATCCACATCTTTGTGTAATTTGAGTCATTTGTAAGAAAGTTGTAGTTTTTGTTAGTTTTGATGTTTTTTATCTTAGTTTTGTTGTTTTTGTTGTGCTGTAGGATCAAGAGCATTGGAAAGAGCCAAGGAACATGAGGAGAAGTTGATCAAGCAAGGAATCACTCACGAAAGGGGTGCCCATGCTCAAATTGAAGGAATTTGCCTTAGTTTCAAGTGTGCTCATGCCAAAAAGGATGTTGCCGACACCTAGTTGAAGATAGATCTTGGGAGTTTGAGTGTGCCCACGCTCTCCAAGCGTGCTCACGCGCAGCACAGGTCCTGCAGGAAAGAATCTGAGTGTGCCCACGCTCTCCAAGCGTGCTCACGCGCAAAGAATGAAGAGTCCTCCGCATTCTGGGCGTCCTCACGCTCTCCAAGCATGCTAACGCTCTCCAAGCGTGCTCACACTCTCCAAGCGTGCTCACACTCTCCAAGTGTGCTCATGCTCTCCAATCGTGCTTTGCACCTTAATATAAATAGAAGAAATTAGTTATTTTTCACATCATTCAACTCATAACGATTTGTGCGCGGTTTTCTCTCCTTCTTCTCATCTTTTCGCTCTTTTCTTAAGATCCTTGAAGATTCAAGACTTGTGGGAGCAAGAGCTTGGGGATCCATGGAGATTCCTTCTATTTTTTTTCTTCTTGTCTTCTTCTCTTCTTTTCTTCTCTTATCTCTATGTTAGGTTAGATTTGGATAGGTTAGTGAAACTTGGGGATTTTTATCCCAGAACTTATGTAATGTAATTCTTATGGTTTAAATCAATCTTAATTCATTCAATTGGGTGATTCCTTCTATTCTTAATGTATTATGATTTCCACCTTCAATTGTTTGTCTTGACCTTGGAATTACCTAGGATGAAGTTATATAAGTGAAGGATCAATTGAACCTATTCCCTAACTCTCTCTCATTATTGTTTCTATTCTTTTTGCATAGTTTTGATTTTAATTTCTTGATATGAACCATTCTTTTTCAAAAAAACTTGATGGTCCAAATAATGAAAGGCCATGGGGATTCGATGTTCTAACATAGTCCTCGTTGGATGATACTCTTGTTCCCCTCATATCTTTTAAACGATTGCAATACTTGTCAAATGGCGAGAAATAGCTATCAAGTTTACGGTGCCGTTGCTGGGGACTATTGATTAGATATCAATAGTTCCCAAGGCATTCACCAATTAGGACACTTCACTACATTGTGCATATCCATTTGTTCATACTAACACTTGTTTTTGTTTTCCTTTTTGTTTCACATAGTTGTTCTATACTTGTTTATATTATATAGTTGTTTGTGTTGTTTTGCACTAACCTTTGTTTTTTAGTAAAGGAAAAGAAAAAAATTAGAGACAATGGCTATGAATTAGTATGAGTCTTCAAGTGACTACTATGTTGCTCAAAACAAATTGCTTTCACAACAACTTGAAGTCCTCGCCAATCAACTTTAACAATTTTCTCAAAAGAAAGTCATTCAAGTCTCTCATTTGGTTTGTGAGTTTTGTGGGGTAGTTCATCAAAGTGAGCATTGTGGCACAATTGGCTATGGAGAGCAAAATCAAGTGAACAACCTGGGGTATTCTCATGAAGTCAACTTCTATTCACAAGCCAACAAATACTACCCTCACTTGAGAAACAATCCTCTATCCTTCAACCAAAATCCACTTTTCACCAACCATAACCAACCATTAACTCAATCATTCAACCAAAATTCACCTCAATTTACTCATCAACCATACTTCTACTCAAATCCTCTATTTAAGCTAAACCCCTAAAACCTTCCATTTAATCCAAATTCTCAACCTTGGAGTGCTCAACAATACTATGAACCTTATGGTGAGGAACCTCCAATGCCTCAAGTACCTACCCAACCTTCTCTAGGTAACTCTCCTAACCTTGAGAACACTCTTGTGACCTTCATGCAAAAGACCGAAGCTTACAAGGAAGTGTACCAATCCACATTAAAAAACCGTGAAGCTTCCATAAGGGACTTGGAAACTCAATTGAGTCAAATGTCTAAGCAATTATCGAAAAGACCTCAAGTGATGTTTCCAAGTGACACCATGGTAAACTGAAGGGAACAATGCAAGACCTTGACTCCTCCTTAACTCATATCAAGTGGGAATGGCGCAATGGAAAAGGGGAAGAAGCCTCAGCCAATTGAAGAATGTCTCTTGGGTTATGCTACATATGAAGTGCCATCAAGCGAATCCATTTCCATTGATATTGGAAATTTCAAAAAGGAGTTTCCAAAGAAGAAGACTACGAAGCAAATCTTTGAGGATGGAGTTAATTATGACAAAATCTCTCCCTGTGCTTCTATTCATTTTCCCCAAAGGTTGAAAAAGCAAAGGGATTAAAAAGAATCATCTAAGTTCATTGATGTAGTAATGAGTCTAAGGGAGGATAAGTGTTTCCATATTATGGAGGTTGAGGAAGGGGATTGGTTAGATTAGGAAGAAGGTCTATTAGTGGACTTGTTTGAGCCTTTAGATGAAAATACTCCTATGAAGAATGGTGTTGATGTTGAGGTGGAACAAGTACTTGCTAGCCCCAACCATATGATTGTTGATGGGGAAAGTGAAAGGGTGGAAAATAAGGAGTTAACATTTGATATCTTTGAGAAAAATGAGCTTCTAGTCGAAAATCACCCTTATATGACGGTGGACATGGTTGATCCCTTGAGGGAAGGTAATGTTAAGGAGAATATCATGGACTTGGAGAGAAATAAAGAAGTCAAGGAGTGCATGGCCAATTTGGAGGTTAAGCCTATATTTCTTTATGTGCACTCCAAGTCTTTCTTTGAGGAAAGTGCCAAGTACATCCTCTAACCACAAGTTCACAATCCAATCTTTCAAAAATTGTTACTCAAGGAAACCACTTGGGTCCTATTTGATTCTCCATTTGTCTCAATTCCATGGGATCCGAGTGGTAAGCCATTTGACAATTTGCTAGCTTGCAACTTGAAGCCCCCATGAGGAGTAAAACGTCAAGCTAGTGACGTTAAAGAAGCGCTTTATGGAGGCAACCCATGCTAAAATAAAAAAATAAGAATAATAATCCCCTTCCCTTCATTTTTATTTTTCTTTTGTTTTGTGTTTTGGATTTTGTGTGTTTTGTTGGTTTTCTTGACCTTTGGAGCATTTGATTAGTAGACATTTGTAGCAAACATCAAGAAGCTTGAATTGATCTTTAAAGCGGAGTTCTTGTTAACCCTTCCTTTCTAAATCTTGATTAGATTGGTTACTTCATATATTTCATAGATTTTTTTATTGCTCTAGTGATTGTTGATGGCATGGTCTTATTTCTTGGTTCTACTAGGAATGATTCTTGTGACTTAGGCACTTAGGATTTAAGCTTGTGATCCATTGTAAAGATGCATGCTCTTGATTGTTTGAAAAGTTCTTGTTGACAAATGTGTACATTAGTAAAAGAATACTAGGTTGGTGGCATGTCTTATGTAGTCTAGAAATGTGTAACAATCATGCAACCTAGGTGAGGATTTTGGAGCCTCCTACATTTTCCTTGTCATGAGACTTCATTATGTGTGATGTGCTCTTCGATTTGATTTTGATCTTGGTTGAGATTGCTAATCACACGCTAGGATTAACATGATTGAGGCAATTTTTCTTGTTGTAAGCCTTAAGCCAAAATAAGCCTTGTCTTATTCACTATCTATTGCTAGCCCATTTGAGCCTTGATTTGCCCTTCACTTCGTGATATTTAGCTCATTACAAGTCAAATAAGGCAATTCTATAGATTTTTTTGTTTTTGGGGTGCATTGTGAGCTTGACTTGGGGACAAGTCAAAATTCTAAGTTTGGGGTGCGCAACACCTTGTGTTAATGTTGGTTTTGGGTGATTATATTGAGGTAGACCACTATGTATGCATTCGTTCATCTTGCATCCTCCAATTGCTTCAACGTTCCACTTGTGTTTCATGTTGTAAAACAAGGTACCAACTCGAGAAAAATAAAAGCAAAGTTTGAGGAAAAATCAAAAGAAAGAAAAATCAAAAGGTAAAAGAAAAGACTCAAAAAAGATGCATATTCAAAAATTGTGAAAAAGAAAAAAAATGAGAAAAACAAAGAAAAAGAAAGTAAAAGAAAAAGTTTGGAAAAAGATGGAAAAAGAAAGGAATAACAGTTGGTACTCTAGTAGTGTTCATGTTTTTTTTTTTTGTGTTGTTATTTTCCATTTATCCATCATATGTATCCATTTCATAACAAATGTGTTGCATATAGGTTTCTACGAGTCCATGCATTCCATTGTTCTGGTGTGTTTGTCGTTTATCTTGTTTCCTTTCATACTCACCTGCCCTATCTAAGCCCCATTACAACAATAAGAAGACCTCTTGATTTTTCCTTTGCATGTGATTTCTAGTGGTGGAGACTTAGAGGGCAATCTCAAATTTAAAGAACCCAACTCTCACATAATTGATTTGAGTGCATTAATTCTAGCCAAAAATGATGAGTGACATACCCTTTATCTTTGTGAGGATTGTTGTTCATTGCTTCTTTACATGATTTGTGCCACATTCCTAGTTGATTGCATTTTTTCATATCTAGTCAACTTGTGCTTTGATGACATGAAGGAGTGTGTAACTTTCAATGGAGATGCATGCATAATTCTAAGGTGTTTAGGTGCTTGATGAATTTTGAATGAATCATATGATTGATGTCATGCAAATTTGTTTTGTCCCTTATGTTTGATTTTGATGTTTGCTTGGAGACAAGCAAATGATAAGATTGGGGTTGTGAATGTGTCCACTTATCTACGTTTGAGACATCTCTTTTAGGGTGTTAATGGTGTTTTCTAGTGTTTCGTTCCATTTGAGTATCCATTTCAAAATAAATTCACATCTTTGTGTAGTTTGAGTCATTGGTTAGAAACTTGTAGTTTTTGTGTTAGTTTTGATGTTTTTTATTTTAGTTTTGTTGTTTTGGTTGTGTTGTAGGATCAAGAGCATTGAGAGTTTAAAGAATGAGCATTGGAAAGAGCCAAGGAACATGAGGAGAAGTTGATCAAGCAACGACTCACTCTAGAAAGGGGTGCCCACGCTCAAATGGAAGGAATTTACCTTAGTTTCAAGTGTGCTCACGCCCAAAAGGAAGTTTCCCACGCCAAGTTGAAGATAGCTCTCGGGAGTTTGAGAGTGCTCACACGCAAGGCATGAAGAGTCCTCATCATTTTCGGTGTGCTCACGCTCTCCAAGTGAGCTCACACTCTGCACCTGATTATAAATAGGATAAATTAGTTATTTTTCAGATCATTCAGCTCATACCTCGATTTGTGCGCGATTTCTCTCCTTCTCATCTTTTCTCTCTTTTCTTGGGAAGATCCTTGAAGATTCAAGACTTGTGGGAGCAAGAGCTTGGGGATTCATGGAGATTCCTTCATGTTTGTTCTTCTTCTCTTCATTAAAATCATTGTATTGTATTCGGCTCAATCCTTTTAGAAAAAGATTGGGCCGAGCTTAATTTCAATTAATAGAATGAACGAGAATTACTGGATTACAAAGTATCCATTGCTGGGAATTCAAATTTGATCTCCTTCCATACTTCAAAAGCAGCAACTAATTCAGGACTCCATTTGCTAGCTTCACGGATAATTTCATTACCCTCACGAGCAAGATCACGTCCCTCATTTCGAGCTTGTATACATGCTTCAAAAGCTACTCGATTAGCTACGGCACCCGGTGCATTTCCCCAAGGGTGTCCTAAAGTTCCTCCACCAAATTGGAGTACAGAGTCATCTCCAAAGATCTCAGTCAGAGCAGGCATATTCCAATCGACTAGGCGTATTGTGTCGATTCTTTTGAGTAATATATCTGGAAATACCCGATGATTCTTTATTAACATTCTTTTTATCACAACCGGTACATTCCAAAATAACATTTACTTGAATTGTTGAAACTAGCATATTGGAAGATCAATCGACCAAAATAACCATGAGCAGCTACAATATTGTAGGTTTCTTCCTCTTGAATCGGCTACAATAACATTTACTCGAATTGTTGAAACTAGCATATTGGAAGATCAATCGGCCAAAATAACCATGAGCAGCTACAATATTGTAGGTTAGATTTCCTTAGGTTAGAGAATTAGGGGATTTTGATTCAGACCTTATGGAATGTAATTCTTGTGGTTTAATTCAATCTTAATTCATTAAATTTAGTGATTCCTTCTATGATTAATGCTTTTTCTTTATTGATTAACTTCAATTTTGGTGCAATTACTTCCGATGTGAATGATACACTTGAATTAGTCAATGGGAAATTGATGTAGATGCAATTGTGCAATTGGAAAATTGATGATTGTGTTGGAATTGTAGTGAATCACTATAATCTTGCATAATCTTAGGAATAAGACTTGTAGATTATGAGGTCTTAGATGAATTTGATAGGCAAATGTCATACTAGCGAGTGCACTAGTTCGTTTAAGAGAATTGAAGGTTAATAGGGGTATCGTTTCCACAGAGACTATCCAAAAGAGTACCAAATGCCAAAGGAATTAACTATTTGGACTATCATAATTGTGTGTGAGTGATTAAGCATGCAAAAGAATACAAAAGTAAACAATAACAAGAGTAAAAATCAAGAATGATAGAGGTTACAGACTAGGTTCATTGTATCCATTTCTTATGTAACATAATCTTGAGGTCATTGCAAGTTCTAATCAATCATTTGAAGGTATCAATAAAAAATTATAGACTAAGTCTATTCCTAGATCATTAGCCCATTTGTTCTAACTAAAACCTCCTAATTTCTTAGGCCAATTTTAGAGAATACAAGAAAGAAGTGAATTTTCACAAAGCCAGATAACCTACAAGTCTTATTCCTAGCATCATGTGAGATTATGGTGAATTACAACAGTTTCATTACAATTACCAATTTTTCATTTTCCTAATTGCATCTAGATCAAAATCCCTATTGATTAATTCAAGTGTAGCGTTCACGTCGGAAGCAATTCTACCAAAATTGAATATAATCAACATAGAAGAAGCATTAAGAGAAGAAGTAATCACTCAATTGAAAGAAAAAATATTGAATTAACACTCAAGTTTAGTTACATAAGTTTGGGATCAAAATCCCCAATTCTCTAACCAAAAGAATCCAGCCTAACATAGAGAGAGTAGAAAATAGAAAAACCAATAAAGATGAGGAATCCATGAATCCTTGAGAGCTTACTTCCACAAATTCCTTCAAGACTTCAAGAAGACCCCAAAGCCAGAGAAAAGTGATAAAAAGGAGAGAAATCACGCCTAAAATTGACAAATGAACAAAAAGTCCCTGAAAATAACTAATTCCAGCCTATTTATAGCATGTGTAGCGAGTTCCCACGCCCATCTGGCATGCTCACGCGCTCCCTACTCCTATTTTTTTTCCTCCTGGGCGCGTGCCCACGCCCATCCAGGGTAGGCTACCCTCCTACTCCCGAGAGCTATTTCCATCTTCGCGCGGCCAGCTTCCTTTTGAGCGTGAGCACCCTTAAAACTAGGGCAAATTACTCAACTTCTAGCGTGGGCACCCTTCAAATAGGTGGATCTTTGCTTGATCAACTTCTCCTCATGCTTCATGACTCTTTTCAATGCTTGATTCATCAACCTCTCCAACTCTTGATACTACAATGTCATCAAACAATATGCAATAGCATAAAATAAATCAGCACCCCGTTATAACTAGTATTTACATCGGGGTCTTACCTATCCACTAACACACAACAAACACAAGCAACGACATAATAAAGTAAACCAACACCCCAGTATATTCAGTAATTTCATCGGGGTCTTACCTATTATCCACTTACAAACAATAAAAAAATCCTACCAACATGTGAACAGTTATATTCTATATCTAGCTTCAAATCCTAAATAATCAAGAACATACCTGTAACTCCAAAACCGTATGCTCCTAGCTAGCTTATGCTATCTCCACGATCCAAAATCAACAACGTATGATACTTTAAGCATATATAAAAACAATAAAAAATTAGACCTTAAGCGTACAAAATGTACACATGCATACAATGTAGCAAAGAGTTTTCCGTTGACAGGATCGTATACGCAAGGGAAGGATGTCCAGAAGAGGGCGGTGGATTAACTAAGAGCGGCACTATGAATGGTGCCACAAATTGTGTTGTTGTCAGGTTGAAGCATTGAAAAGCTCCGGCGAGCATTAGGAATTAGGGTGCAAAGAGGAAGAAATTGGGGAAATTCAAATAAAATAAAGGACAAAAAGTCACATTTAAAACATCTGGGGAATTAATGTAAATACACAAAAAAATACTTATTGAAACCGGTTACACCCACAATTGTAGGTTAATTTGCCTGATCCATTGATGCTCCCAAAGAGACATAGATAATGTATATATTTTTTGTTGGTCACACAAAAGCTTACAATGATTTTTCATAAAAATGCTTTGACAAGGAAATCACAAATCACAAGTACTTGAACATTTATGACTTTGATAAAAGAAATTCAATTTTGATTGTGAGAAATTTTGATTTAAAAAATCCTAGTGATTTTAAAAGGTCCATGCATTGAAAAAATTTTCAAGCTAAAAATGGAACATTGCATCTTTTTTTTCAAGGAAATCGACCTAAGCCGGGTGAGTGAGTGACCATAAAACGCTCTTGAGAGTTCCCACTAGATTTCGAACAATTAATTTTGCTTTAATTTTTTAGTTTACCATTGCACATGGAAAGTTTGAAAATGACCAACGCATAGTTGTTTTTGAATTCAAACTAACAGCTAAAAAGCCAACCCTTGTTAATATTTTGCAAAATCCCAATTTTTGTAGCCCATTTGAGCTTAGAAGTGTATCTTTTGTCATATGGACCTAGAGCCAAATTGACAACTGTATAAACATCATACCTTTTGAGGAGAAACATTTGTTCATGCTTTGAAGATAAGAATGGATTAGGTTTGAGAATAGTATGGAATAAGAAAGATAAAAAGTGGATTCCTATTAAAATTCATGAAGAAATATGAGTTATAGGCATTTGTTCATGCACCTTGAGCCAAATTGGCATCTGTATAAACATCATACCTTTTGCGGAAGCTTTCTTTGTATAATTGCACTACATTCCTCGGTTAATGCAACGGTCTCGTCCTCTTGAAGCTTCATCTTTTTTGGGAGAAGCTCTTTCATGAATTTCACATAGGAGGGCATATGTTCTAATGCTGTCAGCGAATAGTATGTTGATTTGGATACTCTTGAATACATCGAGGAACCTAATTGTTTTGCATCCCCTTGTTACTTTAACTGTTAAGGAAAGGGAATTAAAGCATAAGGGTGTATCTTGTCATAGTTTATCCCATCCTCAAGGTTTTGTTTCTTTGTTTTCTTCTTGGGCCACTCCTCTTTGTCAAAATTTCTAATTTTAATGGAGGAGGGTAGGCTTGATGGTACTTCATCTTCCTTAGTCTCTCCAACCGTAATATTATCCAAGGGAACCTCTTCATTTTTTTGAGGCTCCTTCCCCTTCTTATTTGTATCCTTCCCACTAGAGGTGGGTTGAGGAGGAGTCAAGGTTTTACAACTCCTAGTAGTAATAGCCTTGCATTTTTTTCACAGATTTACCACGGTATCACTTGGAAATGTCTCTTCAGGTCTTTCGGAGAGTTGCCCTGATATTTGACCCATTTGGGTCTCCAAGTTCCTTATGCAAGCCTCATGGTTTTTAAATGTAGATTGAGACTCTTGCATGTATGCCTCTGTTTTTTTGCATAAAGGCCATCAACGTATTTTCAAGGTTAGAAGAAATACCTTATGGAGGTTGGGTGGTTGCTTTAGGATTTGAAGGGAATGGTTGAGTGTTTGGGTTAAAGGGGGGATTTGGATTATATTAAGAAGATGGGTTAAACGGTGGTTTTTGGTTAGAGGGATTTTGGTGTTGGTTATATTGTGGTTGGTTATAGGATGAAGATCGTTGGGTGAAGGGTTGTTGGGATGGTTACTCAAGTGGGGATGGTATGTGTTGGTTTTGGGGGAAAAGTTGTTCCTTTGAGCATTGCCCATGTAGTTTACTTGGGCTTGCTCATCAATGGTACCGACCCAATTTGGTGTCCTCCCCCACAAAACTAACGTCCCAAGGGAGGAACTTGAATAGTCTTGAGTTGGGACGCTTTGAGTTTCTTCGTAAGTAGCTCAAGTTATTGAGAAATCAACTTGTTTTGAGCTAAGATTGCATCATTTGTTCCTAAATCCATCACTCTCTTCCTACCACCATACAAGACATTGGAATCTTCATATTTGTTGGAGGTTATGGTCTCAATAATTTCTCTAGCTACGTTTGCCCCTTTTTTCTCAAAGAGCCACCGGCGAAGGAATCCACTAGAGCTCTCATATGAGATTTGAGCCCATTGTCGAAGATATGGATTTTTTTGCGATCGGAGAAGCCATCATGGGGGTACTTCCTTAAAAGAGCCTTGATTTTTCCATGCTTCACTAATAGATTCACCTTCCCTTCCTTGAAACATGAAATTTCAGCTCTATATTGATTGTATTTCTCCGGAGAAAAGTATAGTGATAAGAAAATGGCCACCAATTCATCCCAGGTTGTGAAGTATCTACTAGGGAAGCTTTGGAGCCAACTCTTTGGTTCGCCTCGAAGTGAAAATTCACAGAGCCTCAATCGAATAGATTCATCTGAAACCCATTCATCTTGATAGTTCCACAAATTTGAAAGAAGTTGTTGATATGTTGGTTGGGATCCTCTTCCTCTAGCCCTCCAAATTGTTCCACTCTCACAAGTTGAGTAAGTGCCGACTTGATCTCAAAAGTTTTGCCGGCACATTTGTTTGTGTGATACTAGAGCCACACCGATTCATGTTTGGAGCGGTAAGTTGATAAAGAGTCATCTCTCTTTGTGCAGCCATTACTTCTTCTTCTTGTGGTTGTAAGTCAATTCTTTCTTCAACAATGTCCTCCACTTGTGGATGGAAAACCACTTTTGATCTCTTGTCCTTGTACTCTTGTGCTTTTTTTTCCTTAGCAAGCTTCTTGTTCCTCTTCAAACTTTTCTCTATTTCCGGATCAAAAACAAGAGTACATTTCTTATTGCGCATACCATCTTCACAAAGATGTTAGTGCAAAATAATGCTATAACTTTAACAAATGGTTATGAACAAGTGTGATACTTAAAACAAAAAAAACAAGTATGAAAAACAGAGAAAAATAAAATAAAAATAGAGCAAAATATGAGTATGAACCATGAAAGTGAAGTGTCCAATCTAACATCTATTTATAGGTTTTTTAGATACATAGACAAGTTTCCAAGCTTCAAAACACGCAAAATGCGCTAATAATGTTATGATTATGCAAAACGGCATGTTGGGACGCACTCTAGTGCGTTGGAATGCGCTCAAATACGGAAATATGGGATAGGGGCGTGTTGGGGACGCACTCTGGTGGGTTGGGACGCGCTAAGCAGTAAAGAAAGATGCAATTCTACATGTTTAAGCACCTCTTGACCCCTTGCTTGATCATTTCTTGGTCCTTTGCAATCCTTCAACCTACAATCAAAACAAAAACACAAAAACTATGATTAAATACATCAAAACTAGCACAAAAGCTACAAATTCCTAGCAATCAAACTGAACTAAGCAATGACATGTTTTCTTTGATTTTCTTACTCATTAACCACTAAATTGAAACTAAAACACTAAAATAACCCGAAAATAAGATAAAACAACTGCCTAGATCGTAGATAAGTGGAAATTTATCAACGGCGGTGTATCCACGCCACATTGATTGATTATTTCGCAAAGAGGTGTTGAAATGACACACACCAATCCTCCATAGCATAAGGCAAAATTAGAACAAGATCTCACAACTCCATACACTCCTTCCTTAACGAGGAGGACAAGTTGCAATGGAGGAATAAGTGAGGAAATTTGTAACATCCTCCCTAATAGCTTTTACAATGCATTTTTCTTTAGAAAATATATAGTATTTAATTTAGAGTTGTTTATGAGAAATAGTGACAATTAGCTAATAATTATTTCAAATAGTTAGATGTGGGTAAAATTTAAAGTATTTTAGGTTTTTGGGTGGCAGAATATTATAATTAAGCTTTGATCAAAATAGTAGAATTTTCAGAGTTAGTTTGATATGTAAACTGGATTTAATTTAGTTTCTAAGCCTTAGGAAATAAATTATAATAAAATAAGTTGGTATAGAGACAATTACAAAAAAAATGAGTTAAGAGCATTAGAATAAATTATAGCAAATTATAGAATCACGTTTTGTTATTAGAGAATTTCTAGTTAGTTAAAAATAATTTTAAGGCTTAGTCTTAGAGTAAATTAATAATTACTCTTAAAGACATATTTATGCCTTAAAAATAGTTCTAGGTTTTCAAAAATACTAGAAAAATTATTATAAGCTAAGAATTATATTTAGAATTTACTAGTATAATTAGATTAATTTAGATAGTATCATGCGGTGAATAAATATTTATCGTATGAATAAAACTAGAAATAGTACTATTATAATATTATTATATTATTATATAACTATATATATAAGTGACTCAAGGTCACTATGCTCATTATTGAGCATCTTCCACAGAGCGAGAGCGAGGAGGAAACAAGAGAAAGAAATAATTTATGGTGGCTAGATGGTGGCTTTAATGCGATCTGTTCGTGACGGAGCAGTTAGGAGGAATATTCTACGCGTCGAGATCTTTAATTCTACCGGTTCAGATTTTCAAATAGACAACTTTAGTATTTGCTATGGACTGAGGTAGGGGTTTTACTGTATTTTTTTCTACTATTTAAAAAAATAAGATGTATATCTTTAAAACATACTAAATGAATAGATTCTATTGATAATTTATTTAAGTTAAATAGATAACTTTTATTTTTTTAAGTAGTACAGATTTTTACTATCTAGTTAAAATTAAAATTTTAAAACTTGTTCTATATTATTTGTCAGCTTATTTCGATGTTCATTAATAGTAACTTAATGAAATTTCGTGTAAGAATAAAAGTTGTAGTTCACTAACACTATTCATACGTGTATTTTACTATTCATATGTGTATTTTACTATTCGTACGTGTATTTTACTATTTATACGATATTTATACAATATTATATTGCATTATTACAATTTATTAATACTTGTTATGTAAGTTGAAAAGTGTTGAAATAACTGGGGACGCCTAGTGAAGAGTTGTTTTGTGCACAGAGAATGATAATACATGATACTCAGTCGCAATGATTTAAGAAATTTTGGTGTGAAAATGCCACGAGGCTAGAATATAGGATGCCTAATAGAATGATATGTACTTGTGCCAACCCCAAGGCTAGCATGTGTTAGTTGCATATGGTTTAACACATGGCGAGAAAATAGGTCATTATCGAAGTAAATGTTCATTTGATGAGATGGAGTATAGAGGAACTCATTATCAGTTAGAGTCTGAGTGAAGTTCCCTTACACCAAGAACAATTGTGTTTTGTGTTGGGCCGACCAGACTGTTACCAATAAGGCTTGTACACCCCTGATTTTTCTCCAATATAATGAAATTTGTAGAATATGCATCATGATAGAAATAGAATCTTTCATTATGTATTTGGTTATAGTTTGGTTGAACATACAATGATGTTAGTTGTTTCTTTCGATTGATTGACAATGTGTGTTAAATTGTCTTGTGCTTGAAATCGTAAGTAATAATAATTAGGTTGATTGTGATTATTACTGTGTTTGTACATTGATGGTGATTATTATATGTGTATGTTTCATATGAGAAAAATATTTTAGTTTTGGATTATTTCATTTTATAATAAAAATCAGTTTTGATTTCTATAACTCTGAAATCCTAAAATGCCATTAGTTATAAATGTGTTAGAAAATTACTGAGAATGTGAATTCTCACCCCGTTTCTTTTCATGTGTATTCATGGCATTTTAGATGGATAATGAAGCATGAAGAACTTAAAATGAAAATTATTAGAAGTTTACCGAATGGATGTACTATTGATAAGTGCAAATTAGTGTGTTTATATAATAAAGAATTTGCACTTATCTTCTCATGAAATAACATGTTTTATGTAAAATTTCACCTCTGATCGATACTTGGTAAGTTCAAGAGTAAAAACGGAGAAATATTAATTTTTCTAACTCTAGAAATGTATTTTCAGGTGTTTTGGAAGCAAAATAAGAAAGTCAAGGTGCTGGAACATATAAGAAGCCAGCGCTCGAGCGCCATACCAAGGCACGAGCGCCGAGGCTGAGCTAGCATAGGATCCTTACTGCCAGCAGAAATGCTCTAGGGCTCGAGCGCCACACCAAGGCTCGAGCGCTAGTATCAGTTCAGCATTGGATCCTCACTTCCAGAGTTATGAGTCTGGCACTCGAGCGCCACACCAACACTCGAGTACCAGACACATTAACCAGGCATTGAAATTCATTAACCAGCGGATCAATGGCCAGCGCTCAGTGTGGAAGATAAATTGAATTGTAGAGAAAAAAACACTAAGTTACATTACTTTAGTCAGAGTTATAGTACTCTTAGATTGTGTTCTTGAAGTTCATGGCCTTGTTTGGCTAAGCTTTTCACCGGGATTGAATGTACTTACTTTATTTTTGTTTCTTTCAATTACTAGTTGTCCATTATATATGAATTGAAGTTCTTCTTCTGTTCTTCTTTTCTTGGTTTAGCTTGATCACCTTTTCCATGTCTTAGTTTATTTGCAGAGTTGAGAAACTTTTTTTTAAATAGATTTGGAGGAAAACTCTCAGAAAACCTTCTAGTCCAGAGATAGAAAGAAGTTTTTATGAATGTCAAAATACTCTGTTTAATGCAAGACTTAGTTCCTAAAGCTTCAAGAGATTGAGCTCAAGAAACTAGTGTTTTAGAATCAAGTGACAAAGATATTTGCACTTGTGACATTGAGTATGCATCTTTTCATATAATATTTAACTAGTGTTGATATGAACAAAGTTAAGTAATGAAATTCAATCCAAGGTGAATCTTTATTTTATTTGTTTAACATTTTATCAAGCTTTTATCTTATTACTAGATTACACTTTACTATGTTTTTATCACTCTTTTGACTACATTCTTAATCTAATAAATTCAGTGCTCCCTGAGGACGATACACGTTTTATCACTATACTTGAAACGAGTTAACCATTTGAAGTTATATAAAAGAGGTTAACAACTATTTACAAGTGTTGTTTAGTACATCTTTTTGTAGAAAATTATGTATTAGTTATCGAAAATTATATGTAAGTTAATTCTTTATAAAAATAAGTTATAAGTTAGTATGATTTCAAGATTCGAAATCATGAATTGTTTTAAAACTTATGGTATTTATGTTATTTTCTCAAATAAGAAATAAATTATCCATGTATAAAAAGAAGGTGTTACAAAACTCCTCCTCATATTTATCGCAGAAAGTACAAGATGTATATTTGAATGAAGAATACCACGCTTCCGAAGATTTGCACGCAATGGTAACAAATTCTTTGAGCTGTGCAAAATTAAATAGCAATAATATTTGTTATAGGAAGCTTCAACATTGCAACTAACAATAGTTGATTTTCCTTGTTTTGTCTTGTACAAGCCATGAATTTTCTTTCTACAGTGTATAGATGCTATTCATGTTACAATGCCACCTCCAAGTATCATCAACATCCTGCAAAAATGAAACATTAGTTAAAACTTCCTCTTTCTCCACTCTCATCCTCACTGCCATATCATTTAACAGTCTCCTCCAACACAAATTCCACCGCCACACCTCTTCTTCATCCCAATCCCCCATACTATTAATATGCTCATGTTGTTGTAAAGATAAATGAAACAATTTTGGTTATACCAATTTCAGCGGCTGCATCGCCACCCACAAGTCATACCAAAATCGTGTTCCCCTTCCATTCTAGACCTTCATTCAAAATAAACCATCCAGCAACTGATTTTGATGTTCTCGTCCCCCTTCAAGGTTCCAAATTGCTTCCTACCATTCTCACACATGTTCCTCATGCCTCCATTCTCCAAGCCGGACTCCTTCTGCATTGGTGGTGCGTCCAGACGCATTCCCAGCCCGTCCAGACACATGAAAAACAGCCAGGATGTGTATGTCGTGCGTTTGAACTAAATTTCCTGTGTCTGAATGCAATCCTGACAACAACCACAGCACCTGACAGTGTTGAACTAAAATCCAACACATTAAATCTAACAAAAACTAAGATCAAATACGTCAAATTGAACACAAAAAACTACAAATTTCTAACAGTTGACTCAAACTACACAATGATGTGAATATCTTCCTAAATGGCTACTAAAATGAAACTAAAAATCTAAAAACAACCTAAAATAAACCTCTAAAACATAGATAAGTGGACACTTATCATAACCCCAAACTTATTATTTGCTTGTCCCCAAGCAAACACAAAATCACATCAAAGGGACCAAACAAATAGACATGGCAACAATCCTATGATTCATTTAAAATTCATCAAGCACCTAAACACCTTAGAATTATGCATGCATCTCCATTGAAAGTCACACACTCCTTCATGTCATCAAAGCACAAGTTGACAAGATATGAAATAAAGTAATCAATTAAGCTTGTGGCACAAGTTATGTAGAAGAGCAATGCACAACAATCCTCACCAACAAAAAGTGTATTTCACTCATCATTCTTAGTGTTTGGCTAGAGTTAATGCACTCAAATCAATTATGTGAGATGTGAAATCTATAAATTTGAAGTTTTCCTCTAAGTCTCCACCACTAGAAATCACATGTAAAGGACAAATCAAGAGGTTTTCTATGGTTGTAATGGGGATTAGGTAGGGTAGGTGAATATGAAGGAAAACTAGCTAAAACCACATAAACATACAAAAAGAATGGTATGCATAGATTCCTAATGACCTATATGAAAATTTTGTGATGAAATGGACAAGATGATGGAAAAAGAGAAAGGAAAAAAAAAACAAAAGCAAGCATGAACTACACATGAGAGTACTAACTCTTATTCTTTTATTTTTCAATCTTTTTCCAACTTCTTTTCAACTTTCTTTCACTTTCTTTTTCTTTCTATTCAATACTTTTCTACTTTTTCTATATTTATTTTTTTCGGATATGGCTCTTTTTCTTTGAATTTTTCTTTTTCTTCTGCTTTTTGCTTTTTTCTTTGCTTGAGTTGGTACCCCAAATCACAACACAAAATATCAAAAATGAAAAATTAAAGTAGAAATATGCAAATATTAGTAAATACATGCACGTAAGAATGATGGTCTACCCCAAAGCAATAACCCAATACAAACATAAAGCACCAAGTGTTTCCTACCCCAAACTTAGAATTTTGACTTGTCCTCAAGTCAAGCTCACAATGCACCCCAAACCAAAACCTATAGAATCAACTTCTAAGCAAAAACAACGGGAACCGAAACTTAGAGAATTGGTACTAGTTCTCAATCCAAACATAGAAGAAAACTCTATAACCCAAGTGCATAACCAAAGCTCTTTGTGTGTACATGGTAGGCACAACTGGTTTTAAACTTATTCGGCTTTGTAATGAGCTTAATATCAAGAAATGAAGGGCAAATCAAGACTCAAATGGGCTACCAATGGATAGTGAACAGGACAACGTTTATTTTGGCTCAAGGCTCACAACAAATGAAATGCCTCTATCATGTTAATCTTAGCATGTTATTAGCAATTTCAACCAAGGGAAAAATCAAATCTAAGAGCACACATCAACATAATGAACACTGATGACAAGGAACATGTAGGAGGGTCAAAATCCTTACCTAGGTTGCATGATTGTTACACATTGCTAGAATACATAAAACATGCCACAAACCTAGTATTCTTTTACTAATGCACACATTTGTCAACAAGCAGTTATCAAACAATCAAGAACATGCACACTTTAAATGGATCACAAGTTTCAATCCTAAGTGCCTAGGTCACAAGAGTCATTCTTACTAGAACCAAGAATTGAGACCATGCCATCAACAATCACTAGAGCAATCAACAAGTCTAGGAAATCTATCAAGTAATTAATTTAATCAAGACTTAGAAAAGAAGGTTTAAGAAGGACTCCCCTTTGTAGATCACTCCATGTTTCGTGAAGTTTGTAACAAATGTATCCACCATCTTGTTGTCTCAAAGGTCAAAGTACCTACAAAACACACAAAAACAAACACACAAACAAAATAAAAAGAAAAACGAAGGTAAGGGGATTATTATTTTTTTAAGTATGGGTTGCCTCCCATAAAGCGCTTCTTTAGCCTCACTAGCTTGACGTTTTACCCCTCATGGGGGCTTAAAGTTGCAAGCTAGCAACTTGTCAAATGGCTTACCACCCGGATCCCATGGAATTAAGACAAATGGAGGATCAAATGGGACCCAAGTGGTTTCCTTGAGTAACAATTTTTGCAATATTGGATTGTGAACTTGTGGTTGGAGGATGTATTTGGCACTATCCTCAAAGAAAGAACTTGAGTGCACACAAAGAACAATATGCTTAACCTCCAAACTAACGACGCACTCCTTGACTTCTTTATTTCCCTCCAACTCCACGATATTCTCCTTATCAACACCTTCCTTTAAGGGATCAACCACTTCCACCACCATATAAGGGTGCTTTTCAACTAGAGGCTCCTTTTTCCCAAAGATATCAAATGTTACCTCCTTATTTTCCACCCTTTCGCTTTCCCCATCAACAATCAATTGGTTAGGGCTAGCTAGTACTTGTTCCACCTCAAAATTAACAACATTCTTCATTGGAGTATCTTCCACTAAAGGCTCAAACAAGTCCACCAATAGAGCTTATTCCTCATCTAACCAATCCCCTTCCTCAACCTCCACAACATGGAAATACTCATCCTCCCTTAGACTCATTAGTACTTCAAGGAACTTGGAGGATTCTTTTGCATCCCTTTGCTTTTTCAACCTTTGGGGAAAAGGAATAGAAGCATAGGGAGATATTTTTTCATATTTATATCCGTCCTCAAGGATTTGCTTCTTTGTCTTCTTCTTTGGAAACCCCTCCTTATCAAAATTTCCAATTTAAATGGAAATGGATTCGCTTGATGGCACTTTAACCGTAGCATAACCTAAGGGAAATTCTTCATTTGATTGACGCTCCTTCCCCTTCTCCATTGTGCAGTTCCCACTAGATGTGGGATGAGGAAGAGCCATGGTCTTACCACTTCTTGTAGTAATAGCCTTGCATTGTTCCCTTATGTTTACCATGGTATCACTTGGAAATGTCACTTGAGGTCTTTCAGATAATTGCTTTGACATTTGACTCAATTGAGTTTCCAAGTTCCTTAAAGCCTAGCCTGGCCTAGCTTGTTTAATAAAAAAGTCAGTTTCAGGCTCTTTAAAAAGTCTATTAAATTTTAATATATATATATATATATATATGTATTTTAAATTTTATAACCATAAATAAAGTATTATCTTTTTCAAAAATTAATATATATATATATATGTATATATAATAAATTTTATAAATGTAAATACAATAAATTTTCTAATATGTTTATAAATTAGACTTATTTATAAGGCTTGTTAAAATGGCCTATTAGCTTAGTTAGTGGCTTGTTGGCATATGTAAGATAGAATTTTTGGCCTTTTTAGAGACGTTAGGACAAAGTAGGCCTATAAATAGGCTAGGCTTAACCTAAAAAATGAGCCTATGATAGGCCAATAGGCCAGTCTTAGCTCCATCAATTATAAAATAGTCCTGGCCTGTTTCCACCCCTAGCTGCTAGTTAGCAAAACTCCAAACTAAAGAATAAAAAGTAACTAACAAATATATATATATATATATATATATATATATATATTAAATTAGGAATCAATAACATTAAATATGTCAAAAATTAAAATTAAAAAGAATTGAATAGCGGCATTCAAAGGTTTTGACCATATATCCTATGCAGTGTATAAATTGGCACGAAATTTCAGCATCCCCTAACAAAAAAAGAGATCCATATACAGTGTATACACAAGTACAAAAAGTTAAAAGGATAAAAAATACAATCTTCTTTCTCTCTATATCTAACTCTGATTTTCCTTCAGTCGCCAAATGAGTAGTTCACCATGGATCACAACCCAGCTAACATGTCAAAAGACCTAGAAGAGGTTTCTAACCCAGCTTTCTTGTCAAACCCTCTAGTTCTGGACCCTGCTAACTTGTCAAACACAAAAGAGGTATCAGCCCTAATTGCATTGTATTTGTTGTAACATTTTTTATCTATTGACTATCTAGTTTTCTCTCTTTTTTTTTTAAAGCAACCCTTGACCTCCTAGATCGATAACTCATTAGATATATTTCATTTCAAAACTGATGAAAAGCTACTTGATCGGTAATATTTGTGTATCATATGATTTCTTTTGTGATCGAAAATGATATGAATCATAATGGACTTTTAGGATCGATGATATATCTTTCTAGGATTTGTAGGCTAGTGACGAAAATTTGGTAAGGATAATGATTGGAATTAGGTGCTCAATAGAAGGAGAGAAGGAAGTTGATGTGGATGAATATCATTCACTATTCGTACCACCACAAAAGTTGAAATATTTTTTATTTTAAAGTTATTCCTCTTTTAGAAAATAATATTTGGAACAACTTATTTACGTTTCGGAATTTGATTTTTTGGACTTAAGAAGAGTGAATGGTATTCAACTCTCATCATTTGTGTAATTGTTTTTAGCCTATTTGAAGGCCAACGATGAATGAGCAACACAGAGAATGTGTTTTATACAGAAAATACAATTTGTGTTCACCATTTTTCTTTTTTTAATTTTAAAATCCCTAAATTTTTGAGAAACCATATTCTTCCTTTCTTTCTCATTTGTGCAAACCCCCTTTTCCCTAACCCTAATTTCTAAAATTGAAATTCACCATCAATCACCGATTCTCTCTTAATGCACCTTTAATTCTCAATCATTTTAGAATCCATTTTCTTATTTACCTTTTATTAATTTCCATGTGAATGAATATAGTAATTATGACCAACAGCCCCAATTTTTGAAATTCATCCACATCAACTTCCTTCTCTGCTAATATTGAGTGCCTAATTGTTGATCATTATCCTTTCCAAAATTTGGTTGTTAGCCTACAAACGCTAGAAAGATCTATCATCGATCCTAAAAGTCCAATAGGATTCATATCATTTTCGATCACAAAAGAAATCATATGACACACAAATCTTACTGATCGAGTAGCTTTTCATCAGTTTCGAAATCAAGTCCATCTAATGAGTTATCAATCTAGAAGGTCAAGGTTTTATTAAAACTATTAAATTAATTTAGAAAAAATAAAAAGAGAGTGAAAACAAAATATGTAAAATTTTCAATGAAATCACATGACCAACTATTTGAAGAACAAAACATATTGAAAAATTGAAATTGGACGAGTGACGTAATTGATAGATAGAAAACGTTACAACAAAAATTATGCAATTGGGACTCATACCTCTTAGGTGATTGATAAGTTAGCTGGGTCAGGTACTGGAGCGTTTGACAAGAAAGATGGGCCAAAAACCTCTTCTGGGTTGTTTGACATGTTAGCTGGGTTGCGGTCCATGGTGAACTACTCAACAGGCGACCGAAGGAAGATCAGAGTTAAATAAAGAGAGAAACAAGATAGTATTTTTTTCTCCTTTAAACATTTTGGACTGGTGTATACATTGTATATGGATGTGTTTTTTGTTAGGGGATGCTAGATTTTTTCCCTCTTTAATAAAAGGTAAATTACAGTGAATAAAAGTATCCGTTTTTAATGATTTTCTTAAAAGGTAATTGAGTAAAAATGTTAATATATTAAATTAGATTAAATTTTTTTACACAAAAATATAATTATTACATAAAACTTATAAAATTTATTTATCAAAAACTTGAATTTTGGGTTAAAAGCTTTATAGCTATTGATGATTCATCAAATGCATAGGATCTTTGGTACAAAACCTTTTAATTCCGCTATTTAATGAATTTTTATTTTTATTTCTGACATATTTATTTTTTATAGGCGAAAGGGTGTCTACCGTAGTTCGTAACTGAGGAGCTATTACTCAAAGCTCCACTCTCCGACCACTACACATTTATTGTTATTGATTCCTCATTTAATATATACATATTTGTGAGTTTTTTTTTTTTTTTTGATATTTTAGTTTTGAGTTTTGCTAACTAGTAGCACCCTTAGTAGGTACTAGTTATGTAACAATAAATACACTGTTGATTTAGTCTCTTTGGTCCTTTTTTTCACAAATTTTGTTGTTTTACATTTTTAAGATTCATTTAGTTCCTTTTTCTCATCCGTACCTTCTTTTAATATAATTTAAGTTAATAGTACGTTGTTAGAGAATTCCATCTTTCTCTGTTGTTTAGCGCGTCCCAACACACCCCTGTCCCTTATTTCCTTATTTGAGCGCGTCCAAAAGTGCCTTTTGCAAAATCATAACATTCTTAGCGCGTTTTTCGTGTTTTGATGAAGCTTGGGAACTTGCCTTTCTATCCAAGAAACCTATAAATAGATGTTAGTAGGTCAAAATTACGTACTTTTGGCTAAATTTTTAGATTCACTACACCGGAAAAGTCCTACGGCAGCGGTTGTTTTATACATACAGTAGCGGTTCCGAACCGCTATTACTGAATCCGCTACTAAAAGCATAATGATTTACGGCAGCGGTTATCAACCGCTACTAAAAGTTAACTTATGCCAACTGTTCTGCAAACAACCGCTAGTAAAAGTATCACCTACCGCAGCGGTTTTCTCAAACAACCGCTAGCAAAAGTGTAACATATAGAAGCGGTTTTCCGTGACAACCGCTGCCGTAGGTCTTTTTTTAAAACAAACTGCTGCATTCACCTTATTTTAAGCTTCTACATCCACCTTTTCTCGTAACAGGGTGCTGTGAGAATCGAACTCACAACCTCTCGCAAAAGCGAGAATCATACCACTAAACCAAACACCCATTGTTAAAAGCAATTAATGAATTGGTTTCTAGAATAAAAACAATAAACCCATGAAGAATAACTAAACAAAAAAAACCCATGAATATAATATTAAACTAAGTTAACATGGAATATTAAAAATCCACACAGATGAAGTGTTGTCTATTAGCTTCGAAATAAAATTGGTTTCAGGTCCAATTGCCTTTATACACAATCCACCTCTAAAAAACATTAGAACAACAGTACTAGGAGGGTATCCAAAGTCGACAATCTAAAAAATATCATACCTCCACAACTAATTCAGTTGCAGGGAATTGAGCCAAATCCCACCCAGTTCCTAATTTCCAATTTCCAGTATGCTGCAAGTTTCCATATCTAAGAAAAAAACAGAAAGGAATTTTCACGAAATAAAAGGAAACTGAAACTGATCACTCCAGCAAGGTGGCATGTTCTGCCAGTTCTATGCCAAAAAGCATCAAGGGAAAAATTGACAAGGGAATGGGAAATGAGAAAAAAGTTGTCATCAAACAATGACTAAATCTGATGTTCATAGAGAAAAAACTGATAAAGAACAATTTACTTACAAACAAGTTTATCTATGACTATCAGTTTCAGTGCTTGGTGCTCATAAACACAAACAGACAGTATTGGCAACTGACTTCCATAGGACAAAGCAACTGAAATTAAGTTGTCATACTAAAAGTTTGTTAAAACAAGAAATGCAAGAGTTTAGAGGATTCATGAATTGAAACTCCTGTTACATTCTTTTCTTTTTTAATTATCAGCGGGCATAGTTCCCTATGTTCCCCCATGTGATCTATTAAGTTGCCTCTTTTAGGTGGGCTCTTTTGGTCCCTGTACATACTGAGGAGGCCAAGAAGCTCCAAAGAGATTTATAAACTGGTCAAGTTGGGTCAACCAAACAATAAGATATCAAACCGCAATATCAATAAAAAAAATTGAATGCTGAATTAACAGATAAGAAGTAACAGACAAAATGCACTTCGAGAACATTTCATACCCTGATAAAGAACGGGACCTTGATCTTGAGCGAGAACGAGAAGCAGGCCTCGCTGGAGATTTAGCTGGTGAACGCTGTGAAGATTTACCCTTTGGAGATTTGCTGAATTAGGCTCTTGCCCGTACTGTAACTACGGCTTTGGCTTCGGCTTTGGCTGTGACTACGGCTATGGCTAGGACTGCATTATGAAATTGGACACCATGTAAATACAATTTTTGTAGCTCAAGATATGCTCATTTCAAGATAACATATTCAATTTCGTTCAAAAAAAAAAAAGATAACATATTCAACTTAGTATCAAACAGCGAAGGTTAAACTCCAAGTTCTCATTTTATCCGGTCTTAATCATAAAGAGTCTCCCAGAATACATTTTGCACCGAATCCGTTCTTTCAAGCTCAAAGGCATATAAAACATAGCTACAAAAGGGCCAAACATACAGAAGATAGAAAACTGCCCCTTCAAATTAAAATAACTTGTATTCATAGTATTAAACACAACTTGAAAGATGAGCATGCATTATGAAAGCAGGGAAAAGACTGAAAAAAATCTTTGATAATAGCTCACATATATGATCATATCAGCTTTATTTCCTTGAACCCCATTAACTTGCCTTTAACCTGTTGAGCCAGAAAGACAAAGTCCCTGCAAAATATAATTAAAAATTAGCTTAAATAATCCTTTTAAAGGATGTCAGTAATGTTGTAATAGATGTTCCAAGTTGCTATCTTCATTGACAAGAAGAAACAAATGAGCACCACATACAGAAAGCGTTAGCAGTTAGCTTAGAAGCCTTAATTGAGAGCAAAATATTCACATTCTATTACTTTAGGACACAATTGCAATTGAGAATGTAGTTATAGAATTCCAACGATAAACATACAAAATCATATTGCGATTAGCTCTTCGATTCAACCCCATTTAAATGAACATCGTTTCACAAAAATTGTTTCAACCCTAAACCCCTAAACCCCTAAACACGGTTACATTTTATGCAAAATCCAGAGACTTCAAGCTGACCACATAAATCAAAGACAACATGAATCAAACAGTCTTCCATGTCACAATAATTAGAGTAAAAAAATAAAGTGCAAACCATCTGTCTTTAAGAATATGACACAATAGTGCACAAAAAATCTATTTATGAAGTCCTATATGTTGTTAAATCGAGAGATGAAAAATGCATGATATATTGATAGGTAAAGCAGTTACTATCAAGGAAGATGCAGTATACCTTGTGGCTACCTCATCTGTCCATCCAAATCGATTCTTCACAGCTCGAAGCATACAATGGGAAGAGTACTTCTCACCCTGTGAATTAATATGAGCAGTTAGTATTGAAAAGATACAGTGATTTTAAAAAGAAAAAAAAAATAGAAGCAAGGTGTTAAAAGAGAACTTTCAGATTTCAATTTAAAAGACATTTCAAGACTAATTTTGAAAAGGGAATGAGGAAAATCTTGTCCTGAAATCAAATTGAATTCTAGAATGTAATTAAAAAAAATATATAATAAAAAATTTCATCACCGAGGATAGAGCACTTTTTGTAGCCTAAAGTTCTTACTGTTCCCCATCATATAATCCTCTTCTTTACTGTTTGGTTTTACTTTTGTTCTTATGCTCCTAAAATTATCATCACTACTTAAACATGTCAGTAAGCTACCAAAGCATAGTTAAATAACAAGGTTTTCGATAAATACAAAATTGGGAATTAGGATTGGAATATTTACACTAAACTACCTGAAAAATCAAGAAGAATGTGTAATAAACATCAGGTCCACCAAATGTCACAATGGGATCTTCTACCATTCTCTTTTGAAAACTGGTAATAGTGCTCCTCTTATTACAACAAAAAATTTTGTGTGGTGCTATGCCATATTGCATTAATGAAATTGGAATGACAATATATTTAGTGATTTGCAAGATGAAGGCTTAAGAGATGTAACTCATGTAAGAGTAATTATATATCTAAAACTAAAACAGTAAAGAACTCCTTCACACCTCTCCCTCTCCCTCTGTTACTCCTATTCTTTATTCTATCATCGAGTGACATATCCAAGGAAGAAGCCATTACACTTGTAATTTAACAAAGTAAAACCCTTTAAAATTTTTTAATAATACAGCCCTGCAAAATACCGAAATGAAATCAGCTATATGCAAGTGTCCAACATCCAACTGAGAACAGATCACGTAGAATTAATAATTAAGGAATGATGGTAATGCGTAATGAATAAATAGGACTTAGGGGGATTATATTGTAATTGGTTAGTTCTTTTGGGCCTTAATTATAATTTTGGTTAGCAGTTGGGTGCCAATCCTGTTAATTGGGGCCAAAGGAAGTTAGATTACGAGAACTAACAGTTACCTATAAAAGCCAAATACCATGTAAATTCATCAGTCAATCAATAATCAAAATACAGTTTTGTTCCTTTTTTCTCTTCGGTTCTGAGAGAGAGTGAGTGAGTAGAGTGAATTGCAATTTCATTCCTAACAATGGTATCATGTAGTTTGGTGAGCAATCATGGTGACTAACAAGGAATTGGAGACAAGGGTCGATTCTTTCGAAGAACTCTTTCATGCATCTCAGGAATCGACGCAGAAGACGCTGGAGTCATTGACCAAGACGATTGAAGGCCTCGTCGCAAAGGTTGGGGCTCTTGCCGTCGAGAAGCAGGGCATTCTGGTTGTCGAAGCAGAGAGCGAAACCCCAGTGGTTCACGATACTTCAGTTCTTGCTCGGGCGCACATTCATTTTCCTTCTTTTGATGGCACCAATTACCGGGATTGGAGGGCGAAGGCTGAGCAATTCTTTGACCTGGAAGGAACGCCGTCGGACCAGCGGGGAAAACTGCTATTGCTGTCCATGGAGGGCAAGGCGTTTGCGTGGCAACGACATTACATGAAGACTCCCAATTTCGCGAACAAATCCTGGTCAAAAATCTTTAATGATGCTGGGACTCGTTTTGACGATGGGGGGTTCGATGATCCGATAGCAGAAATTGCACGCTTGAGACAGCGAGATTCATTGGTTGAATATCTTGAAAAGTTTGATAATCTTTTGGCTCACGTTTCAATTACGGAATCTATGGCTTTGAGTTTTTTTTTGGCAGGTTTAGATCCTCAGCTGGAGAAATCAGTGCGCTTGCACAACCCTCAAACTATGCATGAAGCTACGAGACTCGCCAAATTGCAAGATGCAATTCTTAAGGAATTTGAAAGAAAGATGCTGGTGGGTAGGTCTAGTTCTGCTACTACTCAACACCGTTATGCAAGAACGTGGTCCAACACTTCCTCTAACTTCCGCAGTCAGCCTATTACCAACCTACAGCAACCCCACACTCAGGCTTCTTCGGTCACCTCAGCTGCTCAAGATTCCAAGGTGAACCCTCAATCCCCTGTATCCAGAAGAAAGGCTAGTGAACGTATCTCTAGGAGATGCTGAAGACTGGTTTTATAAGAGAAAGTGGCAGTCATTCTCTTCTCCCTTGGTCTTAGTTAAAAAGAAGGATGAAAGTTGGCGATGTTGCACAGATTTTTGAAGACTAAATGCTGTGACGGTAAAGAACAAGTTTCCCATTCCCCTAATAGAAGATTTATTAGATGAATTAAAAGGAGCTGCTTACTTCTCTAAATTGGACTTAAAGAGTGGCTATAACCAAGTACGAATGCATGAGACAGACATCCACAAAACTTCCTTTAGAACACATAGTGGCCATTATGAATGGGTGGTTCTCCCATTTGGGCTTAGCAATGCCCCTGCCACATTCCAAAATTTGATGAAGGACATTTTTAGGCAGCCTTAAGAAGGTTTATTTTGGTATGTTTTGATGACATATTGGTGTACACCAAGACTTGGGAGGAACACCTATCCTGTTTAAGGGAGGCACTGAGGATTTTGGACACTCACTGCTTAGTATTGAACTACAAAAAATGCAGCTTTGGTAACATTAAAGTAAAATACCTTGGTCATGTGATCACAGTGGACGGTGTCGCCCCGGATGAATGCAAGATAACAGCAGTACAGCAATGGCCAACACCTAGAAATATCAAAGAACTCCGAGGAATTTTGGGACTATCCGGCTATTATAGAAGGTTTATAAGGAATTATGGTTGTTTAGTTGCCCCCTTAACAGCCCTTCTACAGAAAGACAAGGAGTACAAATGGAGTCAACAAGCTGAGGACGCTCTTCTATCAATTAAACACGCCTTGGTAATAGCACCTGTTTTATCAACGCCTGATTTTAAATTGCCATTTACTGTCGAGACAGATGCATCAGCAACCGACATAGGAGCAGTTTTGCTGCAACAAGGGCATCCTATTGCGTTCATTAGTAAAGCAATGGGCCAAAAATTTCAACTACTATCGGCATATGAAAAGGAATTCTATGCAATCCTATTTGCAATCAAAAAGTGGCAACATTATTTTTTTGGGCAGCATTTCATAATCAAAACCGACCAGAAAGCATTGAAACACTTAATTGAACAACCTCCCACTACCTTAATGCAGAATTGGGGCCTGGAGAAATTGATGGGCCTAGACTTCAGTATTGAATATAAAAGAGGGAAGGAGAATATCGTTGTTGATGTACTTTCAACACCACCTGTCACAAGTCAACTGTCTGTTATGATACAAGCTGCTTCAGACATAACGGATGAGGTCAAGCAATCTTGGGAAGTTGATATGAAGCTACAAAAGATCATGGACAGGATTAGATTGACACAGCTTCCTTACAAACATTACAGTTTTACAAACCAGCTGCTTAAGAGGAAAGGAAAATTGGTAGTCGGTGACAACAGTAGTTTGTGAGCTAAAATTCTGAACTATTTTCATGATTCTCCTGTGGTGGTCATTCTGGCATGGATCAGACTTACAGACGAGTGAAAGAGCACTTTTATTGGAAAGGAATGCAAAAGGTTGTTAAAAAATGGGTCCAGGAATGTCAAACTTGTCAACGGTTCAAAAATTTTCCTCAATTGCCTTCTGGTGCATTGCAGCCTCTTCCAATTCCTGACAGAGCTTGGCAGTCCATTTCCATGGACTTCATTGTAGGTCTCCCTAAATCAAATGGTATGACAGTCATCCTGGTGATAATTGATAGATACACAAAATATGCACATTTCATTCCTCTTAAACATCCATTTGGGGCTGCTAAGATAGCTGAATTATTCATGGATACTATTGTGAAATTACGCGGTTGGCCTTCGGAGATAATATCAGATAGAGACCCATTGTTTTTAAGCACATTCTGGTCTGAATTGATGAAACTACATAGGGTTAAGTTGCTGAGATCTACAGCCTTTCATCCATAGACAGACGGCCAATCACAAGTTTTGAATAAAGCACTTGAAGGGTATCTGCGATGTATGACAGGAGATGTCCCTAATCAGTGGAGTAGATACTTGTCCATGGCTGAAATGTGGTATAATACAAAGTTCCATTCAGCTATACAGATGACTCCATTCGAGGCTTTATATGGCTATAAACCAGCTATTCCATGTCCGGTGCAGCAAGGAGAATCTATGGTTGAGGTAGTGGACTATTCTATCAAAACTAGAGACCAAATCTCACAGCTCTTACATGATAATCTGACCAAGGTGCAAAACAGAATGAAGATGTATGCTGACTTAAAGAGAGTAGACAGGGAATACATGGTTGGAGACTCGGTTTATTTGAAGATTCAGCCTTATAAGCAGCATTCTTTGGCTAGTTCATTTTTCCACAAACTGGTTGCGAGATACTATGGACCCTACAATATAATAGAAAAGATTGGGAAGGTTGCCTATAGGTTAGAACTACCGGCAGGAACGAAGATCCATGATGTCTCCCACATTTCTTTGCTCAAAAAGCACCATTGTGATCATCCAGTTTATTCTGCGTTGCCTCTGCTAACAGAGAATGGAGAATCTCAGATGCAGCCTTTGGCAGTTATGGCCAGAAGAATGAAACAGAAAAATAACAAACCCATTACAGAAGTTCTAGTACAATGGCAGGACACTAACCCCGAAGACGCAACTTGGCATGCATTATTAGACATGCAGTAGCAGTTCCCCGAGTTCCAATGGTGTCCAAGTCCAAGTGGACCTTGAGGACAAGGTCTAGTTTCATGGGGGGAAAATTGTAATGAATAAATAGGACTTAGGGGGATTATATTGTAATTGGTTAGTTCTTTTGGGCCTTAATTGTAATTTTGGTTAGCAGTTGGGTGCCAATCCTGTTAATTGGGGCCAAAGGAAGTTAGATTACGAGAACTAACAGTTACCTATAAAAGCCAAATACCATGTAAATTCATCAGTCAATCAATAATCAAAATACAATTTTGTTACTTTCTTCTCTTCGGTTCTAAGGGAGAGTGAGTGAGTAGGGTGAATTACAATTTCATTCCTAACATAATGTTGTTCATACAATACTGCATCTCAACTCCAGATATCATGCATTATTATACCGTCAGCAGCTAAACGATATTAAATTATATAATGCTAGAGTGTTTAGGTTTGCAATTCTTAGTTATGCAACTAGTGTTCAAAACGTCAATTTACTTATTTAACCTAATCAGTTTATTTTGTGGCTTGGTGTACACACGAGAAATTTCATTTTCACCCTCACCCTCACCCACCCACTCAAATTTCTGACCTTCCCTATCTTATTTAACCTAATCAGCTTATTCCCTATGAATAGCTTCATGTCCATCTTCTTCTTAATTTCTATTCATCAATTATCAACTTAAATCTCACTGTTCTAAGAGTATAAAACCATCTCATAAACAGGAGAACCGAATTGGAGTGGGAATGAAGAGGAAAAGAAGAGGAGAAGCAGTACCAATAACAATAAAATCTTGTTCGATGTAGGATCTGTTAGGTGGCCGAATTTGTGACTGTGCTAATGGTAGACGAATCAGTGAGCGGCGGCGGAAGGAGCTTAAATCTGGAGCTTGGACGTCCTTTTGGTATGGTGACTGAGCGTGCATTTACGATGACGTTTCTGTAAGCTGTTGTAGATTTTGGGGCAGGGAAGAGAATGGATAACAACAATAACCGCCACTGAAGAGGAGAATGGTGAGCACCACCGCGGAGGAGGAGAACGGCGAGCACCACTGCAGAGGAGGAGAACAGCACGGCGAAGGAGACTTAGTGAAGAAATGGAGGAGGCGAGCTTGGCAAGTCACAGGCTCGGTGAGCTTCAGCAAGAAATGGAGTCTAGTGAGTCTTTTTAGGAAGGATGATTTTGAGAAGCAAGAAAGGTTAAGGCTCGAGTGAACAACGCAGCGAAGGAAGAAAGAATCAGCTGCAACTCTGTTTTTTTAATTTATTATATATTATATGCTAACGGTAGCGGTTGTCTGTGCAACTGCTAGCAAAAGTGCAAAACAAAATTAATAAAATTAACCGTAGCGGTTGTGGTTAAGCCCGCTAGTGTACAACTTTTAAAAAATAAAATACAAAAACTAATGTTTACAGTAGCGGTTTAAAAAAGAACCGCTAGCATAAGTTTTCAAGGTTTTTTTTTAAAAAAAAATCATGTCTTCCCTAGCGGTTTTGAAAAGAACCACTGGCAAAAGTGATGCGTCCATCTTTTGGTAGCGGGTTCTTCTACAACCGCTAGCATAAGACTGTCGTAGTATCGTGATTCTGGTGTAGTGATTTTACACATTTTTCTTTTCCAATTTATCTCTACTCCAACTTGGGGATTCTTGAAGAACAAAAATTGTGGAAGTAATTTGGGGATTTGATCACTCTTTTAACTTGTAATTCTCCTTCTCCTCTCTTCTCCCCTTCTTCTTCTATCATGGTAGGCTAGCTTTCTCTTAGGATATAAATTGGGGAAATTAGGTGAAACTCTATGTATTCTTTGTTTGGTTTATTGCAATTTTATTTGTTAAAATTCTGTGATTGTTCTAGGAATAAGATTTTATCAACTTTTATTAATAAATCCTCCACCAATCCAAAAGGGCGTTTGATGGATCTATCCTCCAATTGCAAGGAAATCATATTGGGTTGAACTTCTTTGATGTCAAGCTTTTGTAGAGCTCTACCTACTTGAATGTTCCCAATAGCACAAGGAATGGTGAAGTATCTCTAATCCCAGAGCTTTTGAGGTAGATTCCTTTGAATAATTGCACTATATTCTTTGGTTAGAGCCACCATTTCATCCTCTTGGATCTTCCTTTTCTTTGATAAAAGTTCCTTCATGCTTGGAGTATGAAGGCATTTGGTCGAAAGCCTCCACAAATGGGATGTTAATTTGCATAATCTGGAAGATATCTAGAAATCTTAAGAATTTCCTTGCCTCTTCTTGCTTTTTTAACCTTTGGGGAGTAGGAATAAAACCATGTGGAGAAATGTTATCATGATTTAGCACATCCTCAAGGAGTTACTTCTAAATCTTCTATTGAGGCCAATCATTCTTATCAAACTTCCCAACCTCAATGAAAGGAGGTAGGCTTCTTGACTCTTCCATTATATTGCTCCTCAAACAAAGTCTCATCTTTGGAAGATTCATCACTAATTTGAGGCTCATTTTCTTTCAAAATTATAGAACTTTCAATAGATATAGGTTGTGGAGAAGATACAAGCATGCAACCTCTAGTGGTTATGGCCTTGCATTGCTCTTTTTTATTAGCAATGGTATCACTAGGAAACTCTCCTTGAGGTCTATCGGCAATTTGTTTAGAGATTTTACCAATTTGATTCTCCAAGCTCCTTATAGTAGCTTCTTGATCTTTGAAAGTGGCTTAAGATTCTTGAATAAATGATCTCGTGTATTACAAGAAGGACATAAGTGTACTCTCAAGATTGAAAGAATTCCCTTGGGAAGGTTGATTAGCTACTTCGCCCCTTGGAGCCAAATTGCCAAATGGTTGAACATTCTAGTTTAAGGATTATATTTGAATGGAGGATTTGGGAGATAGGAGGATGAAGGGTTAAATGGTCAGTTTTGGTTAGCGGGATTCTGACTTTTGTTTTAATGGTGGTTGATTTTGGTTAAATGATGAAGAGGGTTGTAGAAAAGGTTGTTGGTTTTGGTTGAAGAATGGTTGGTCGAGTTGAAGGAAGTTTTTTCTTTTGTATGACAATTTTTTGTGGTTTCTTAGATGAGGGTGATATATGTTTGTTTGTGTAAAGAAGTATTTCCTTTGAGCATTCCCCATATAATACACTTGGGCTTGTGATAAGTGTCCACTTGTCTATGTTTTAGAGGTCTATTTTAGGGTGTTTTGTAGTGTTTTCTAGTTTTTGGTTCAATTTTTGTAGCCATTTAGGAATAAATTCACATCTTTGTGTAGTTTGAATCATTTGTTAGAAACTTGTAGTTTTTGTGTTAGTTTTGATGTTTTTGATCTTAGTTTTGGTGTTTTGGTTGTGTTGTATGATCAAGAGTTTTGAGAGATTGAAAAATGAGCATTGGAAAGAGTCAAGGAGCATAAAAAGGAGGATGATTGGATGTAAATGATCAAGATCCAGCTAAGAAAAGGGTCTAAAATTGCCAAAACATGAAGATTTGGAAGAGTTGTCAAATGCTGTGAGAGGGTGCTCATGCTCTGGAGTTGGAGCGTGCGCACGCCCAAGAGAGTGCCCTCACGCCTAAGAGGGATTTTTTCATGTTTTGGGCATTGGCAACGCTGATAGAGCATCCTCGCGCGCAAGGGGCTACTATAAATAGTCCAAATTAGTTATTTTTCATATGATTCACCTCATAACTCGATTTTTGCGCGATTTTCTCTCCTTCTTTTCTTCTTTTCTCTCTTTTCTGGGGAAGACCCTTGAATATTTTAGACTTGTGGGAGCAAGAGCTTGAGGATTCATGTTTGTTCCATGTTTGTTCTTCTCTCTTTCTTTTCTTCTTTTCTTCCATGTTTGTTCTTCTTCTCTTCTTTTCTTTTCCTCTCTCTATGCAAGGTTAGGTTTCTCTAGGTTAGGGAATTTGGGGATTTTGATCCCACATCTTATGTAATGTAATTCTTGTGGTTTAATTCAATTTGAATTTATTCAATTGAGTGATTACTTCTATGCTTAATGCTTCTTCTTTGTTGATTAACTTCAATTTTTGTTGAATCGCTTCCGACATGAATGCTACACTTGAATTAGTCAATGGGGAATTTGATTTAGATGCAATTGTGCAATTGGAAGATTGATAGTTGTATTGGAACTGTTGTAATTCACCATAATCTTGCATGATCTTAGGAATAAGACTTGTAGGTTATGAGGTTTTGTCAAATTCACCTTCTTTTCTTGTTTTCTCTAAAATTGGCTTAAAGAATTATGGGATTGAGGATAAAGGAAAGCGGCTAAGACGCTAGGAATAGGCTTAGTCTATATTATGTTGATTGTTGCCTTCGATTGATTGAATTGAACTTGAATTAACCTAAAGATAATGTTACATAAGGGATGGATCAAATGAACCTAGCCCCAAACCCTTCTTACTCTTGATTCCACCTTTGTTATTGCTTACTTTTGAAATCTTTTGCATGAACATTCTTTCATACACAAATATGGAAGTCTAAATAGTGAAAACCTTGGGGATTTGGTACTCTTATATATAGTCCCTATGGAAAATGATACCCCTATTCACTCTTATTCTATTAAACCAATATAGTGCACTTGCTATCTAGGCAAATTGCCTATCAACTTTCTCCTCATAACTACTTCCAGATGCTTCAAAAAACCCGGTTTGGTGTCCTCCCCCACAAAAGTCACAACCCATAGAAGGAAATTGAATGACATTAAATTGAGAAGCTTGAAGTTGTTTAGTAAGCAACTCAAGTTGTTGAGAAATTATCTTGCCTTGAGCTAAGACCGTATCAATAGATTCTAACTCCTTTACACCTTTTCTACCACCATAAAAGTCATTAGAAGATTCATATCTATTAAAGGCCACGGTCTCAATGATAGCTCTAGCTTCATTTTCCGCCTTTTTCCTCATTAGTAAAAGTTGTGTGGGAGAACATCGACTCATTAGAAATAACTTGGGAAAACGAGCAAGACATGAGAGACACGTACCCTGAACTATTTCAGTAATGAAAGTAATTTTCTAAGTTTGAGGAAAAAATTATTTTAAGTGGGGTAGAATTGTAACATCCCAAAAATCCCTAAGTAATAAAGAGACTTAGGACTTAAGGGATTTAGTTGCAGATTACAAAGAAAAGAGGAAGGAGGATCATTTGCAAGTAGAGAGGTTAAAGGAGGGACCCAAAGGACTTGTATATTCGAATATGAATAGCTATATTCAAATATGAATGACCTATATTCGAATATGGATAAGTGATATTCGTAGACATGACCCACACACTTTCCTTGGGGGAAGGGATCCCATGGTAGCCGAGGAATGGCTAGATTAGTTAGAGGAAATTTTTCGAGTAACTAGATCTGGCGACCAAGACAAGGTGGAGTTGGCTACGTATAGACTTAGAGAAGGTGGGAGAGACATCGAGAACATATGGAGGCAACGGGGAGGACACATAACTTGGGAGGAATACAAGACTTTTTTTCTGAACAAATATTTTCCCTCCAATGTGAAAGATCAGAAGAAGATAGAATTTCTCTCACTGCAATAATGTGATATGACAGTAGATGAATGTGTTGCCAGATTTGAAAGCTTAGCGTGATTTTTGAGCAATCTCCAGAACCAACCTGATGAGGCATGGGAGTCTAAAAGGTTCAAACAATGCCTTAGGCTCGAGGTCAGAAACTTGGTGATTACTCAACGAATCCGGGAGTACCAGTTTTTCGCTATGTGTTAGAAAAAAAAATAGATCTTAAAATCTAGTTGTTAAATTCTACAATTGTGAAAGAAAAGGAGCCTCAAATTTGACGAGCTACAAAAAGAAAAAGAGTCAAGAGGCCCACCTCCTTTCATTGTGGTTGGGAAGTTTGATAAGAATGATTGGCCTCAATAGAAGATTTAGAAGTAAATCCTTGAGGATGAAGTAAATCATGATAAAATGTCTCCACATGCTTCTATTCCTACTCACCAAAGGTTGAAAAAGCAAGGAGAGGCAACGAAATTCTTAAGATTTCTAGTTATCTTCTAGATTAAGCAAATTAACATCCCATTTGCAGAGGCTTTGGACCAAATGCCTTCATACTCCAAGCATGATGGAACTTTTATCCGAGATACTTCACCTTTCCATGTGCTGTTGGGAACATTTAAGTAGGTAAAGCTCTACAAAAGCTTGACATCAAAGAAGTTCAACCCAGTATGATTTCCTTGCAATTGGCGAATAGATCCATCAAACGCCCTTTTGGAGTGGTGGAGGATTTATTAATAAAAGTTGATAAAGTCATATTCCCGGCCAATTTTGTCGTGCTTGACATGGATGTAGATGAAGAGATACCGCTCATTATTGGGAGTCCCTTCCTAGCAACTGGGCATGCTCTTATTGATGTCGAACAAGCCAAGCTCATGCTAAGAGTTCAAAACGAGAAGGTAACATTTAATATTTTTGAAGCTATGAAACATTCAAGTGATAAATTAAATTGTATAAAGGTCGAAGTACTAGATTCCTTTTGGCAAGTGATTTGTAAAAGAATGAATTTGACTCAATTTTGGAAGATGTAAATGGAATCTCTCAACAATTGGATGATAATTATTTGGAGAGTCAAGAAGTCAAAGATTGCCTTGCCAACTTGGAAACTAGTCTTCCCTTAGCTTCATTGACTCCACCAAAAGAACTTTTAAAGGTGGATGAGAAAATAGTTGAAGAGCCAAAGATAGAACTCATGCAACTTCACTCTCACCTCCAATATACTTTTCTTGGAGAAAATAATACATTTCCGTTGATTATTAATAGTAAATTGGAGGAGGAGAAGTTGCCAAGAGTCCTAAGAGCTCACAAATCTGCAATTGCATGCTCTATTTCGTATTTGAGGGGGATAAGCCCATCATTTTGTGTGCATAAGATATTATTGGAAGAAGATTTTAAACCTATTGTGAAACCTCAAAGAAGGTTAAATCCTACTCTAAAAGAGGTTGTTCACAAGGAGGTTTTAAAGTTACTTGATGTCGACATCATTTATCCGATCTCGGATAGTGCATGGTTGTCCCTAATTCACATAGTCCCTAAGAAGGGAGTAATGACCCTCATTTGATTAACCAATGTTAGGAGATTAGATTAGCCTTATGGGAAATAAATCAGAGCTAATTTGGTAATCTAGCATAGGGGGTAGTGGACCATTCCTCTTGCTCCTCCAAATTCTGGTGGTAGGCCGCCACCTTTAAGGATGACTTCTTAAAAAGATTCAAGGTAGTAGTAATCTGACCTCTTCGCTGGGCTTATAAAGGCGTTCCATTAGAATATCACTAACTTCCTCGAGCATAAAAGATACTTCCTCCATTTTTATTTATCTATCCACTTTCACGATAAAACACGTTTATTAAGGAATACAATCATTACCCTTTATTTGTTATTCTTGTATTGGTCCATTAGTAGAACATTAACTATTGCCCAATTAAACACAACGGTATAATAGAGAAAAGTGCAATTAATACCACCTTGAAAATATAAATTGATAGATAAATAAGAACACAATTTTTTTCTATATCTGAACAAATAAATAGAAACAGAGGGAGTATCTTGCTTCGGAGGAGTTGCTGATAAGTGCCAATAATTAGTAAATTTCATCACTTATCTAAGCACTTTTTGGTGTAAAAGTATAATTTTAATCCAGCAAAATCCCCCAAACATATAATTATTGCAACTTCCTAGTATTTTATAAGCTTTATTAGAAATTGTGAGAACTTTTTATCCCTTGTATGTGTTTTGAAGGTAAGAAGCATAAACAGAAGAAGCAAGAATGAAGAAGTGAAGATTTGGCTAGGTGTTGAAGTGCAAACATGGGAGGAAAGACATCTTATTTTCGCTATAGCAAAATGCTATTCACTGCAGTGAAAATAAGACAGTTTGAGGCAAAAGTTCAGCACAAATTTGTTGCAACGAAACCAGATTTGTCCTGTTTGGATTGAAATAGTTGTCAATTCGCTGTAGCGAAAGGAGACTCACTGTAGCAAATTTTGTCCTGTTTTGAATGCTTATACCGGCATAATTTTACTGTAGCAAAATTACCTTTCTTCACACTGAAGTTCTCTTGTTTTGCCGTAGCGAAAGGATTTCGCTACAAAGAAAAAGCACTCACCTTGAACTCTATATAAGGGTGTTTTAGCAAGAAGTTTAAGGATCTTTTGCCATTTTTAGAGTTATAGAGAGAGAAACTAGTGAGAGAAAGTGATAAGTGTCCACTTATCTATGTTTTAGAGGTCTATTTTAAGGTGTTTTTTAGTGTTTTCTAGTGTTTAGTTCCATTTTAGTAGCCATTTAGGAATAAATTCACACCGTTGTGTAGTTTGAGTCATTTGTTAGAAACTTGTAGCTTTTGTGTTAGTTTTGAGGTTTTTTATGTTAGTTTTGTGTTTTAGGATCAAGAGTGTTGAGAGATTGATGAATGAGCATTGGAAAGAGTAAATGAGCATGAAATGGAGGATGAATGGATGTAAATGATCAAGATCCAGCCAACAAAAGAGTCCAAAATAGCCAAAACATGAAGATTTGAAAAAGCTGTCAAATGTTGTGAGCGTGCCCACACCCATATGAGCAGGCTCACGCCCAAGTGCTGGGAGCTCTATGGAGTTTGAGCGTGCCCACGCCCAAATGAGCGTGCCCACGCCCAAATGAGCGTGCTCACACGCAAGGATGGACTTGTTCTTCATGTTTTGGGCGTTTGCAACGCCAAGGAAGCGTGCTCACCGTAGGGTCTGCTATAAATAGTCTAAATAAGTTATTTTTCATATCATTTAGCACAAAACTCGATTTGTGTGCGATTTTCTCTCCTTCTTCTCCTCTTTTCTCTCTTTTCTCTTGGGGCTTCTAGAAGATCCAAGGCTTGGGGCAACAATCTTAGTAATTCATGATTCTTCCACTTTGTATTACTCTTTCTCTCCTCTTCTCCTCTTTCTGTAGGATGTTAGGTTAGACTCTTAGGTTAGGGATTTGGGGGAAGTTGTTCTTGAAACCTATGTAATTGAATTTTCTTATCAATTTAGGGATTCTTCTTTAATTGAGTGGATTCTACTTGTCTTAATGCTTTACTTTATTCATTAGTTTTCAATTTGACATTGTTGCTTCCATTGTGTATGCCGGTCTTGAGTTTAATCAATGGGGAATTGAACTAGATTCCGTTGAGCCATGGACTTATGGATAATTTTGTATTCGAATTGTAGAATTTTCACCACAATAGCTCATGATCCTAGACATAGGACTTGAATATTGTGAGTTTCTTGATAATCCACTTTCTATCTTATTCTAATTATCAAATTTGCCTAAGACATTAGGGGTTTTAGTTAGAACAAAGGGGTTAATGGCCTAGACATGGGGTTAATCTAGAATTGGTGAATTTTTACCTTCAAATCATTTTTATTCCTAAATTGACTAAGTGATTCAATGCATAAATGAAGAGAACTACTAAGCCCAATCCCTAATTCCCTCTTAACATTGTTTCTACTCTTTATGCATATGGTTTTGATCTTGATTTCTTGGTATGGTTCATTCATTTACACAAAAACTTGATTGTCCAAATAGTGAAAGGCCTTGGAGATTCGATATTCTAACATAGTCCTTGTGGGACGATACTCTTATTCCCCTCCTATCTTTTAAACGACCGGTATACTTGCCGAATGGCGAGAATTTGCTATTATAAAGTGAAGAAGAGTGTGAAAACTTCTTTGAAGCTTGATTTTCTTCAGATCTGAAGTTGTAACGATTGCGATGAGCGGCTGATTTCCCTTTTGTTGGGATTGAATGTTATCTCTAATCTCTTTTGTATTTGAATTGATTCACATATATAGATGTCGCTTTAGTTAATGGACAAAATGCTTAAACCTTATCTTGGAGGTGACATTGAAAGGCTCACCACCATCATCACTCTCAAAGAGCCATAAATGAATCAGTCGTCAAGCTAAGTCACGTTAAACAAGCGCTTCCTAGGAGGCAACCCATATGATTTTATGTTTTTATGCATATTTGTTGTGTTATTTTTGAAGTGTGTTTGAATTTTGAAGTGTTTTGTATGATACTTGTGTGTTTTAAATCCTTTTGTGTCCATAAGATGGAAATTGGGCGATAAAATGTTCAATATATGCTTAACGAAGAAATTGATATTACTTGAGGTTGGAACTAATTTTTAAAGTTGAAAAATTCAAATCCAAAGTAAGAAAATTTTGCTACAGTGGAAAAGACTTGTCAGTTTTAAAGAAACAGGGGTTTCAGAAGTGTATTGAATTTGCTAGGGCAAAATTTGGCTCACTACAACAAAAATATGTGAAAAAGTGGGTAGAAACTTTGTAAAATTCGCTATAGAAAATTTGGCTTCACTACAGCGAAAATCTGCTCAAAATTTCAAATTTAAAACTGAAGCCAATTCGCTACAGCGAACACTATTTCGCTCAAGCGAAAACCCTCTGCTGAAAATTCAAATTCACCGACCAAATTTGGTACAGGGAATCTTATTTTGCAAGACCAAAAATTTTGTGGATCAATTTTTAAAAATGCAGATTTGGGATTTTCCTTAATACCAAATTTGCATTTGCGAAGAACATCGAACCCCATTCCTCCAAAGCACTAAATTCTTCAATTTCTTCCAAGAATCACTCAATTTCTTCTTCGTTTGCTTGATTTTGCTACTTTTATGAGCCAAGGTATGTAAATTTCGCACTCTTCTCTTCCATTCTCCATCTCTTTCCTAGTTTCATGTTCTTAGAAAATTTTTGAACCCTAAGTTAGATGCCGTGAATGTTTGGTGAAATAATTGTTCAACTTTGGTGTTTTACATGCAATTTAATGTTGTTTGGTAGTCTCTTTGATGAGTTGAACCCTAGGATATATTAATTTGATGAATATGATATTTAGGGTTCAAGTGAAATAAATTTGAGGATTTTCAAATAGTCCAAAATTGGGAAGTTTGTTTCACACTTGATATGTTCTATTTAAAGTGAAACTTCCACATGTTTAATATGTATCCTTTATACGTGGAACTCATTATGGTTGTCTCACATGCTTTATATATTTCACATGAATGGTAATTTGTGTGTGGAGTTCACTTGTTTCACATGTTTCATTTGTTATGTTTTGGTATTAAATGTGTATATGAGAACCAAAGGAACGTAATGTAAATAAATGGCTATTTGAAATGAATCCCTTGTGTTTGATCAAAAAGTGTGTAAAGTTTCTCCATGTTTGCAAAGAATTAATAACTAGATGCAAATTTGGTTAAAAATTTGCATTTGTGGTTTAATTTTCAAGCTCAAACGCATGGTTACCAAGAACACTAAGGGTCAACCTATGAAAATGCAAAAGAAAGGAGAAGGCTCCTCTTCCGCTCCACCACAGTTTGACACCGACAATATTTTGACAAAGGAAAAAGAAGACCGTTACAAAATAATCAGTAATTGGAGAATCATACTTGAGAGGGTTGTGAAGTTGAAGCAATGGGAGTATCCACAAATCACTGAGGAGTTAACCCGGCAGGGTTGGGGAGTACTTGCTTCCCCAATGGAATTTTATGATCCACAGCTCGTTTTGGAGTTCTTTACAAATACTTATTCATCGAAGAATCGAGGTTCTATCGATAAAAGTTCAGGGATCAGGGGAGTCAGAGGTGAATACACAAGATATGCCCTCAATGAAGGATTACTACTACTCCAAACTAACCAGTTGGAGTGAACCTTTTGAAGACGTAGACTGATGACTCATATTTTATCCACCTTTTTATACCTTTATTTAATTTAATTAAATATAGATTAATACTTAATTATCCAAATTAAATACATTTTCATGAAATTAATCATAATAGAGTTTATACTTATTTGAGTTTAATTTGGAATTTTTAGGTAATAATTCTACATTGTAAAGCACTGGGCCAAGAGTTGAGCTTAAAATAGAATTTTTCTAATTGCACCACTCTTAGCAATGTCCTACGGATGCAAGTGTTCTAAATTGCTATCCACACTATGCGTAACCAGTGGCACAAAAGTAATTACGTAACTTGATGACAATGGATCATGAAGAGAAGAATTATTGATTGAAGTATCTCAAGAATATTTTTAGGAATAAAATTGTATAATTTTAATTATTTTTCGTTAGGTTTAATTTTACTACTAGATACGTTTATTTTCATTTTCGGTACCAAACCTTTTCCACCTCCAACTCACATCCACTACAATTTCCACCAATCTCAAACTCACATCCACTACACTTTCCACCCAATCTCCAACTCACATCCACTACACTTCTTTCTTTTTATTATTTTATTTCCCATTTCTCTTCTATAAATACCCATCTCCATTCCCATTCCAAACACACCAATTCACTACCATCTAATCTTTCATTCTCCCTACATTCCTCTGCATTCACGGAGTCACGGTCCTTTCTTTCCTTCTTTTCTTTTTATTTTCTTTACTTCCTTTTATTTAATTTATTTTGTTTTCCTTTTATTTTAATTTATTTGTTTTCATTTTTATTTTTTTGTAATTTGCCTCCTATATGGAAGGCTAGAATTTGTGATTAGTTTCCTGAATTTTTAATAATATGCTATTGAAGTTCTAATTATATTTATGTTCAATTTCTAATTAATTTATTCATATCTAAATTACACGCTTGTTGGAATTTGGTTATGATTTAATTATGATCTTTTGGCTCATAAAATTAGAATCTAAATTGCACGCTTGTTGGAATTTAAATTCTAATTTAATCTCATAAACCAAAAGTCATAATTTCCAAGTTCAGTTGAATTTCGTTTTTTTTACAATCTATTAAGATTTAAAGACGCTTGTTCAATAAACTTGAACAGAGGAAAATATACATTGCTTAATGTAAGCAAGAGATTCTGAAATAAATTAACGCTTGTTTAATTAATTTCAAGATTGAACAAGGAATTTAATTAGATTCTGAACTATCTTTTGATACCAATGATATAAGCAATTGTTAAATTTCAGGAAGCTAATCTATTTTAATTAATTGTTTTAAATTTCTTTAATTGTGTTTCCAACCAACATTCAAACCCCCTTTTGTTATTTATTAACGTGATTAAATCTTAATCTACTAATGATGGTCCTCTGAGAGATGACCTAGGTTGGCACCTAGTACTGCATTTATTGCAATTTATTAATTTGAACAGGTACGGCATCGCATCATAGATACATAAGCTAATTTGCATGCCAAATCATTTTGAGGAGAAACATTTGTTCATTCATTGAAGATAAGAATGGGTTAGGGTTGAGAATAGTATGGAAAAAGAAAGATAAGAAGTGGATTCCTAAAAAAATTCTTGAAGAAATATGAGTTATAGGCATTTCTTCATGCACCTTGAGCCAAATTGGAGACTGTATAAACATCATACCTTTTGGGAAGTTTTCTTTGTAAAATTGCACAACATTCCTCAGTTAATGCAACGGTCTCGTCTTGTTGAAGCCTCCTCTTTTTGGAGAGAAGCTCTTTCATGAATTTTGCAAAGGAGGGCATTCATTTTAATGCCTTCGTGAATAGTATGTTGATTTGGAGACTCTTGAATACATCAAGCAACATAGAGAATTGTTTTGAACCCCTTGTTTCGTGAACCGTTAAGGAAAGGGAATTGAAGCATAAGGGTGTATGTTGTCATAGTTCACCACATCCCCAAGGATTTGTTTCTTTGTTTTATTTTTGGGCCACTCCTTCTTATCAAAATTTCTAATTTTAATGGAGGAATTTTGGCTTGATGGTACATCATCTTCCTTAGTCTCTCCAATCATAGTGTCATCCAAGGGAACCTCTTCATTTGTTTGAGGCTCCTTCCCCTTTTCATTTGTAGCATTCCCACAATCCCACTAGAGGTGGGTTGAGGAGGAGTCGAGGTTTTACCACTCCTTGTAGTGATAGCCTTGCATTGTTTTCTCGGATTTTCAACTGTATCACATGGAAATGTCTCTTGAAATCTTTTAGAGAGTTGCCTTGATATTTGACCCATTTGGGTCTCCAAGTTCCTTATGGAAGCCTCATGGTTTGTAAATGTAGATTGGGACTCTTGCACGTAGGCCTCTGTTTTTTTTGCATAAAGGTCATCAAGGCATTTTCAAGGTTGGAGGAAGTACCTTTTGGAGGTTGGGTGGGTACTTGAGGTTTTGAAGGGAATGGTTGAGTGTTTGGTTTAAAGGGGGGATTTGGGTTATATGAAGAAGAGGGATTAAACAGTGGTTTTTGGTTAGAGGGATTTTTGTGTTGGTTATATTGTGGTTGGTTATAGGATGAAGATGGTTGGGTGAAGGGTTGTTGGTTAAAGGTGGTTTGATCAGTATGGGTGGTTTCTCATGTGGGGATGATATGTGTTGGTTTGGGGGGAAAAGTTGTTCCTTTGAGCATTGCCCATGTAGTTTACTTGAGCTTGCTCATCAATGGTACCTCCAGTTGGATTACACAACCCAGTTTGGTGTCCTCCCCCACAAAACTCACATCCCAAGGGAGGAACTTGAATAGCATTGAGTTAGGACGCTTTGAGTTTCTTGGTAAGTAGCTCAAGTTATTGAAAAATCAGCTAGTTTTGAGCTAAGATTGCATCATTTGTTCCTAAATCCATCACTCCCTTCCTACCACCATACAAGTCATTGGAATCTTCATATTTGTTGGAGGTCATGGTTTGGTGTGTTGGAATGCACTAAAATAGGGAAATATGGGATAGGGGCGTGTTGGAACGCACTCTGATGGGTTGGGATGCGCTAAGCAATAGGAAATGATGCAATTCTGCATGTTTAAGCACCTCTTGACCCATTCCTTGATCATTTCTTGGTCCTTTGCAATCCTTTAACCTACAATTAAAACACAAACACAAAAACTAAGATTAAAAACATCAAAACTAGCACAAAAACAACAAATTCCTAGCAATCAAACTCAACTAAGCAATGACATGTTTTCTTTGATTTTCTTACTCATTAATTGAAACTAAAACATTAAAATGACTAGAAAATAAGCTAAAACAACTTCCTAGATCGTAGATAAGCGGAAACTTATCAACGACAGTGTAGTCCACGCTACATTGGCTGATTTTTTCGCAAAGAGGTGTTGAAATGACACACACCATTCCTCCAAAACATAAGGAAAAATTAGAAAAAGATCCCACAAATTCTTGCACTCCTTCATTAACGGGGAGTATGTATATTTTAATGAAGAATACCACGCTTCCGAAGATTCGCACGCAATGGTAACCAATTTTGTTAGCTGCGCCAAATGCAATAGCAACCATATTTGGTATATGAAGCTTCAATATTGCAACTAATAATGGTTTTTTTTTGGTTTGGTCTTGTACAAACCATGAATATGCTTTCTCCATTGTATAGATGCTATTCGTGTTACCAGGCAACCTTTAAGTATCATCAACATCCTGCAAAAATGAAACATTAGTCGAAACTTCCTCCATCTCCACTCTCATCCTCACCTCCCTATCATTTAACAGTCTCCTCAAACACAAATTCCACCGCTGCAACCCTTCTTCATCCAAATCCTCCATACTACTAATATGCTCATGTACTTGTAAAGATAAATGAAACAATTTTTGGGATGCTAATTTCCACGACTGCATCGCCACCCATAAGTCATACCAAAATCGTCTTCCCCTTTTATTCCAGACCTTCACTCGAAACAAACCATCCATCCATTGACTTTGATGTTCCCATCCTCCTTCAAAGTTCCAAATTGCTTCCTGCCATTCTAACACATGTTCCTCTTTCCTCCATTCTCCAAGACGGACTCCCTCTACAGTGTTGGCGCGTCCAGACGCATTCCCAACCCGTCCAGACGCATAGAAAACAGCTAGGATGCATCTGTTGTGCGTTTGAACGCAATCTCCTATGTCTGAACACAATCCTGACAACAACCACAGCACCTGACAGCATTTAACTCCATGTAGAATTATGGTGAATTATGGTGACTTGTTTCATTTCCCTTTCACATACCAATTTCCCAATTGTATACATGAACCGTAAATCAAATCGCAATGTGATTATATAACACCTAAATTTTTAGGGTCATTTTTTTTAGAGTTCGTATCACCTACAATACTATAACCATCAGTTATATGTACGACATATAACTGAGTAACCGTCGGTATTAAAAACTAATATATATACAGTATTACAGCCAGTCTAACTGGAAAACTGCCCCAAATCCAATCCCTAACAAACACACACAAACGATGCATGAATTATCAATATAATATGTATGCATGCCATGATCATTTTCCATTTTCTTTCTTTCCTCTTTTAACGAGAAACCTCGTGCAAAGGGAATCCACCATAGGTGCATTATAGTGCATGCACAATTGAGCTCATCATCATCATGGTCCTGCAAGAGTCCTTCCAGGATCCTACTGCCGGGCTACCAACCCTCTCTAGGGCTAGCCCAGGGACTATACCACTTTCAGGATAGTCCCTTTGCACAAGACTATCCACCCCGTTTTCGGGAGAGCCTAGCACTTCATGTTATCTTCCCCTTTTCGGGATAACCCTACATTCTCATCTTTCTATGCATGTCCTCTTACCTAGTCTACCTCCGGCGGAACTTAACCCTCTTACTCAACCACCGTTGATGGGGAAAGCATTTTCACATTTTCCTTTTCATTTAATAACATGTTCTCATACATCAAACATCATATTCATTTCATATCATACAAACAAGAATTCAAGTAATCCCATATTCGAATACAAACATCTCGCATTTGAATATTATGTGACAGAAATGTTATATTCAAATATCTATTCGAACATGGCCTTCCACATTCGAACATACATTTGGATATACTAACTCTCGAACTTGTTTTCATAAAACATAATGAATTTAATCAAATTCTAAGTCCCCATTTAGTCACATTACAATCTCGAATATCTTATTCATACATTTCTATGATCTTCAACATCATTCATGTTTCCAATTCAATTCCTTATCATGCCATCATCTACTAGCATGTTTAATCAACACAAACAACATTCAACATAGCATGCAAAGCTCAAACATACACATAATTCTAACTCAAACAACTTAAAAACATATTATTTCAATATCCCTCACTCATGATCCTAACATTTCCTAGTCACCTGTTCCTAATAGTCCGTAATATCCTGGATTGGGGTTTATAGGGTCACCTTGAACTTCTAGAATCCTTTATCCTTTAGCTCCAATCCAATCTCCAACTCCTTTCTTCAGCACTCCTTATCTCCGAGTCTGAATCTCAACTCTTGGAACCTTAACCAAGAAGTTTGTGAGAAAGGAACCTTAGAATGAAGGAGTTGTAGAGTGTGGTTGATTAGTGGTAGAGATTTAGCGAATGATTAGGAGAGTGTAGAGTGAGGAAGAGGGAAACAATAAGTATGGGAGGCATAGCACCCTTATATATAGACTTTGGGATCCATATTCGAATATATTTTCGAATATAAGGCTTATGTATTCAATTCTACACTTCCATATTCGAATATGAAAAGTCCATATTCGAATATGAATGTTCATATTCGAATATGCACAGTCCATATTCGAATATTACTTTTCATATTTGAATATGCATGTCCTTTTTGTCCCTCTTTTGACTTCTCTACTTGCAACTAATCCTCCTTTTTCTTTTCTTTGTAAATTGTAATCAATTCCCTTAAGTCCAAAGTTTTCTTTATAGATTTCTGGGATTTTACAATTCTACCCCACATAAAATAATTTTATCCTCAAAATTAGAGTATTACCTCCATTACTGAACAATTCGAGGTTCTTCCAAAGAACTTTTACAAGTGGGATCACTTTGTTCCGTAAGGTCTTCTCTCTTCTGTCTAAGATCCTTAGAGGTTCCACCCGATAGGAGGTATTGGACTTCAATTGAATGTTATCTTCTTCTAAAATGTGAGAGGGATCAGCGACGTACTTTCGGAGTTGCGATACATGAAATACATCATCGAGATTAGAAAGATGAGGAGGCAAAGCTAGTTGGTAAGCAATGAAATGAAGCTGAAGCTTCTTCGTCTTCATCGCTTTTCGAATAGCGGTATATGGTGTAACTTTTAGGAATACATGCTCTCCTTCTTCGAATTCTAACAGATTCCTTCGTTGATCTATATAGCTTTTCTGACGGTTTTGAGACCTCTTCATCCTTCCTCTGTTGTTATAGGCAAATTCTACCAATGGCAGATATCTTTCCTAGTCCCCACTTTCTTCTAGCACACAAGCTCGCAACATGTCTTCTAGAGTCTGAATTGTTCTTTCGGACAGCCCATCTGTTTGGGGATGGTGTGAAGTACTCAAATGTAACCGAGTCCCAAAATCCTTCTGCAATGCTCCCCAAAAACACGAAGTGAACTTGGGTTCTCTATCTGATGTTATACTCATTGGTGCTCCATGTAGTTGGACAATTTCTGCAATGTACACTTTAGCATATTTCTCGATTGAGTAGGTAGTCTTGATAGGCAAGAAGTGAGCAGACTTGGTCAACCTGTCTATGATAACCCAAATTGAGTCGTGTCCTGCTGGCATCCTGGGTAGTTCAACAACAAAGTCCATGGATATAGACTCCAATTTCCACTCTGGAATGTCCAATGGCTGAAGCAGTCTAAAGGGTCTTTGATGTTCTACTTTGATCTTCTGACAGGTAAGGCAGTTAGACACAAATTCTGCAATTTCTCTCTTCATTCCAGGCCACCAAAATAACTTCTTCATGTCTTGATACATCTTGGTAGCCCCAGGGTGTACTGAGTATTGGCTACGGTGATTCTCCTCAAGTACTGTCTTCTTGACTCTAACATCATTCGGAATACACACTCTGTCTATAAACAAAATTATACCATCACCCGCCACGGAGAAATCAGCTTGTTCCTTGAGTGTCTACAGTTCATGATCATATTTATGTGCTTCCTGAATTTGGTCTCGTAGTGCATTCTTCAAGTCAACTTTGCAGACAAAAATACCAGCACTGTAACAAGACACATCCAAGTGTAAGTATCTGAATTTCTCCAAGAGTATCATCTGATGAATCATCATAGTTGACACATGCAAAGATTTCCTGCTTAGTGCATCTACCACTACATTAGCTTTTTCTGGATGATACTTCATGTCAAAATCATAATCCTTCAAGAACTCCATCCACCGTCTCTGCCTCATATTCAGCTCCTTTTGATTGAACAAGTATCTCAGGCTTTTATGATTGTTGAATACTTGAAATTTTACTCCGTACAAATAGTGCCTCCAGACTTTCAACGCAAAGACTACAGCGGCTAACTCTAAGTCATGCGTTGGGTAATTTCTTCATGTGGCCTCGATTGTCGGGAAGTGTAAGCGACTGCTTGTCCTTCTTGCATAAGTACACATCCAAAGCCTTGCTTAGATGCATCACAATACACTTGGAAATTCTTGGTTACATTAGGAATTACCAACACTGGTGCTGTTGTCAACTTCTCCTTTAGCAACTGAAAGCTTTCTTCACACTTGGCATCCCATACAAACGGAACACCCTTCCATATCAATTTTGTTAACGGAATCACAATCTAAGAAAATTCCTTGATGAATCGCCAGTAGTATCCTGCTAATCCTAGAAAACTTTGGATTTCAGTGACATTGGTTTGTCGTTCCCACTTCATCACAGCTTCAACTTTGCTTGGGTCTATGGCTACACCGTCTTTATTGATTACATGGCCCAAAAATTGGACTTCTTCCAACTAGAATTCACACTTATCCAACTTGGCATATAACTGTTTTTCTTTGAGTATACTTAGCACCAATCTCAAATGTTCTTCATGTTCTTCGGAAGTCTTGGAGTAAATTAGGATGTCATCAATGAAGACTACAACAAACTTGTCCAAGTAAGGTCGGAAAATGCGGTTCATATAATCCATGAAAATAGCAGGAGCATTTGTCAATCCGAACGGCATCACCAAGTACTCATAATGGTCGTACCGTGTTCGGAATGCAGTCTTTGGAATATCTTCAGGCTTAATCCTAATCTGGTGATATCCCAACCGAAGATCAATCTTGGAAAACACCTTGGCTTCTCCCAATTGGTCAAGCAAATCATCAATTCATGGCAGTGGATATTTGTTCTTCACTGTCAACTTATTTAGCTCTCGATAGTCCACACACAAGCGCAATTTCCCATCCTTCTTTTTGACGAGCAGCACTGGGGCTCCCCATGGCGAAGCGCTTGGTCTAATAAACTGCTTCTGCATGAGTTCTTTGATCTTTCGTTTAACTTTCGCCAACTCAAGCAGTGCCATTTTGTATGATGCCTTAGAAACAGGTCTTGCTCCCGAAATTAACTCAATCGAAAACTCTACTTCTCTTTCTGGTGGAAAAGATTCGATGTCTTCAGGAAACACTTCCGGAAAGTCTTGGACTATGGGGAGGGAATCAACATTCACCAATTTCTTAACATTATTTACACAAACAACCAAGTACCTCGGACCATCATCATACATAGACATATTATGGAGATCAAAAGTAAGGTGATGCATACAGTATATCTCCAAGCCTCGGTCTTGAATATGCACAGTCTTGGTGGAACAATCGAGCTTGACTTTGTGAGCTTTGAGCCAGTCCATGCCCAAGATCACATCTATCCCTTTCATCGGTAAGCAGTACAAGTCTAAACAAAAAGTCTGGCCTTGGAAATCTACAAAAACTAGGGAACACATAATTGTTGTACATATTTCCGCTTCAAATGGAGTAGAGACTAACACTTCATAGGGTAACTTGGACACAGGAAAATACACTCGTTTTGCACAGTCTACTGAAATGAATGAGTGAGTCGCTCTTGAATCAAAAAAGATATTAATAGGCTTTGATTTACTTAATCCCGTACCTTGGATAAGATTCTTGGAATGTTCAGCCTCCTCAGCATTCAGCATATACACCCGACCTCTCACCTGATTCTTTTTCTTGTCCCCCTCTGCTGGTTTCTGATCCTTGTCTGGCATTGCCAGCTAGGATGTCCCGCTTATGGCATATGAAACAAACCCTTTGGTTCTTGTACCACTCTCCTCTATGAAGTTTTCCACGTGTCTTGCATTTCGGGATAGTACTCTTGCCTTTGCTATCCACTTCCTTGCCTTTTCCTCCTTTTGAGCTTCCTTCCTCCCTCTTGCGTTTCCACATCAGTTTCTACTAGCTGCCACTGCGGCCAACGATTGTTCAACAAGTTGACATGCTTAAATCAAAGTATGATACTCCCGTATTCGCTAAGTAATTACTAAGTTTCTGATCTCAGGCCTAAGTCCTTGTTCGAACCTCTTTGAGTTCCATGCCTCATCCGGTTGGTTCTGAAGATTGTTTGAACATCGAGCTAAGATTTCAAATCTGGCAACATACTCATCCAAAGTCATATCACCCTGCTGTAGTGTGAGAAATTCTATCTCCTTCTGATCTTTAACATTAGATGGAAAATATTTTTTCATAAACAAAGTCTTAAATTCCTCCCAAGTTATATGACCTCTAGTTGCCTCCATATGTTCTCGACGTCTCTTCCACCATTGCGATGCTTCTCCTCTAAGTCTATAAGTGGCCAATGCTACCTTGTCTTGATCGCCAAATCTAGTCACTCGAAAAATTTCCTCTAACTGATCTAACCACTCTTCTGTTACCATAGGATCTCTTCCACCAGAGAAAGTGGGTGGGTCATGTTTCCGGAAACTTTGATAGCAATCTTCCTGGCCTTGTGCCTCCATCATCTAAGTCATGTCATGTGCCATCAATTGTATCAACGGAGAATCGGTCGTAGTTGGTGTCGCATTGGTGTTAAAACGAGGTCTACCGGGGTGTCTTCCTGCAATGCCTTCCTGCATACAACGCACCACACTGAGTTGATCAGGCTCAATATAATGAATCTTACACAGCCAACATAAAGTGTTTTATTTACAATCCAAAGAGTGTGCCAGTCCAGCTAGGTAATCATACAACAAAACTAATGACTACCTAAATATCAACAGATAGCTGCTAAGTGTTCTCAAGCGCTGACACCCTCCGAGTCCATATCACCTGCAATACTATAATCGTCAGTTATATGTACGACATATAACTGAATAACCGTCAGTATTTAAAAATAACATATATACAGTATTACAACTAGTCTAACTGGAAAACTGCCCCAAATCCAATTCCAAACAAACACACAAAAAAAATGCATGAATTATCAATATAATATGTATGCATGCAATGATCATTTTCCATTTTCTTTCTTTCCTCTTTTAACAGGAAATCCCGTGCACAGTGAATCCACCATAGGTGCATGACAGTGAATGCACAGTTGAGCTCATCCTCATTATGGTCCTGGCAAGCGTTCTTCCTAGATCCTACTGCCAGGCTACCAACCCTCTCTAAGGCTAGCCCAGGGACTATCTACCCCTTTAGAGATAGTCCCTTTGCACTAGACTATCAACCCCATTTTCGGGATAGCCTAGCACTTTAGGTTATCTGCCCCTTTCGGGATAACCCTACATTTTCATCTTTTTATGCATGTCCTCTTACCCGGTCTACTTCCAGCGGAAGTTAACCCTCTTACTCAACCTCCGTTGATGGGGAAAGCATTTTCACATTTTTTTTATTTAATAACATGTTCTCATGCATCAAACATCATATTCATTTCATATCATTCAAACAAGAATTCCAGTAATCCCATATTCAATACGAACATCTCGCATTTGAATATTATGTCACAGAAATGTTATATTCAAATATCTATTCGAACATGGCCTCCCACATTCGAACATATATTTGAATATACTAACTCTCGGACTTGTTTTCTTAAAACAAAATGAATTTAATCAAAGTATAAGTCCCCATTTAGTCACATTATAATCTGGAATATCTTATTCATACATTTCTATGATCTTCAACATCATTCATGTTTCCAATTCAATTCGTAATCATGCATCATTTACAAGCATGTTTAATCAATACAAACAACATTCAACATAGCATGCAAAGCTGAAACATACACATAATTCTAACTCAAACAACTTAAAACATATTATTTCTAAATCCCTAACACATGTTCCTAGCATTTCCTAGTCGCATGTTCCTAATAGTCTGTAATATGCTGGATTAGGGTTTTTAGGGTTACCTTGAACTTCCAGAATCCTTCAGCCTTTAGCTCCAATCCAATCTACAACTCCTTTCTTCAGCACTCCTTATCTCCGAGTCTGAATCTCAAATCTTGGAACCTTAACCAAGAAGTTTGTGAGAAAGGAACCTTAGGATGAAGGAGTTGTAGAGTGCGGTTGATTAGTGGCAGAGGTTTAGCGAAGGATTGAGAGAGTGTAGAGTGAGGAAGAGGGAATTAGTGAGTATGAGAGACAGAGCACCCCTATATATATACTTTGGGAGTCCATATTCAAATATATATTTGAATCTAAGGCTTCTGTATTCAATTCCACACTTCCATATTCAAATATGAAAAGTCCATATTCGAATACGCTCAATCCATATTCGAATATGACTGTTCATATTTGAATATGCATGTCCTTTTTGTCCCTCTTTTGACCTCTCTAGTTGAAACCAATCCTCCTTTTTCTTTTCTTTGTAAATTGTAATCAATTCCCTTAAGTCCTGAGTCTTTTTTATGGATTTTGTGGATGTTACAGATTATATCCAGTTGAAGCATTCAGCAATGAAAGCAATTCAACCAATTAAATTAATCAAATCAAGAAAAACATTAAGAAAAGGAACAATCACACAATATCAACAAATAAACTTGCATTAAGCCAAACAAAGAATACATAGAGTTTAACCTAATTTCCCCAATTCATATCCTAGGAGAAATCTTGCCTACAATGATAGATGAAGAAGAAGGGGAGAAGAGAGGAGAATGAGAATTACAAGTTGGAAGAGTGATCAAATCTCCAAATTGCTTACACAATTTTCGTTTATCAAGAATCCCCATATTGGAGTAGAGAAAAATTGGAAAAGAAAAATGTGTAAAATTTAAAAATTGAGCCAAAAATCCGTAATTCTAACCCACTAACATCTATTTATAGGTTTCGTGTAAAGAAAGACAAGTTCTCAAGCTTCATCAAAACACGCAAAACACGCTAAAATGGTCATGATTTTGCAAAATGACACATTGGGACGCGCCCTGGCGAGTTGGGACGTGTTCAAATAGGGAAATAGGGGATAGGGGGCGTTGGGACCCGCTAAACGGCAGGGAAAGATGGAATTATCTAACCATGTAGTATTCGATCCTTTTCTTGGCTTGATCCGGATTGTTTACAACCATTCAACCTACAAACACCTCAACACAACAAGAACTAAAATCAAACACATTAAATCAAACAAACACTAAGATCAAATACATCAAATTCAACCCAAAAAACTACAAATTTCTAACAATTGACTCAAACTACACAATGATTTGAATATGTTCCTAAATGGCTACTAAAATGAAACTAAAACTCTAAAAAACAACCTAAAATAAATCTCTAAAACATATATAAGTTGACACTTATCACAACCCCAAACTTATTATTTGTTTGTCCCCAAGCTAACACAAAATCACATCAAATGGACCAAACAAATAGACATGGCATCAATCCTATGATTCATTTAAAATTCATCAAGCACTTAAACACCTTAGAATTATGCATGCATCTCCATTAAAAGTCACACACTCCTTCATGTCATCAAAGCACAAGTTAACAAGATATAAAACAAAGTAATCAACAAAGCATGTGGCACAAGTTATTTAGAAGAGAAATGCACAACAACCCTCACCAAGACAAAGCGTATTTCACTCATCACTCTTAGTGTTTGGCTAGAATTAATGCACTCAAATAAATTATGTGAGACGTGGAATCTATAAATTTGAGGTTTCCCTCTAAGTCTCCACCACTAAAATTACATTCAAAGGACAAATCAAGAGGTCTTCTATGGTTGTAATGGGGCTTAGGTAGGGTAGGTGAATATGAAGGGAAACTAGCTAAAACCACATAAACACACAAACAGAATGGTATGCCAGGATTCCTAATCACCTATATGCAAAATTTGTGATGAAGTAGACAAGACGATGGAAAAAGAGAAAAAACAAAAACAAAAGCAAGCATGAATTACACTTGAGAGTACCAACTCTTATTCTTTTATTTTTTAATCTTTTTCCAACTTCTTTTCAACTTTCATTCACTTTCTTTTTCTTTCTTTTCTATACTTTTGTACTTTTTCTATATTTATTTTTTTCGAATATGGCTCTTTTCCTTTGAATTTTTCTTTTTCTTTTGCTTTTTGCTTTTTTCTTTGCTTGAGTTAGTACCCCAAATTACAACACAAAATATAAAAAAAGGAATATTGAAGTGGAAATATGCAAAAATGAGTGAATACATGCATGAATGAATGATGGTCTACCCCAAAGCAATAACCCACTACAAACAAGAAGCACCAAGTGATCAAACTTAGAATTTTTCCTTGTCCTCAAGTCAAGCTCACAACAAAACCTATAGAATCAACTTCTAAGCAAAAACAATGGGACCCCAGACTTAGAAGAAAACTATGCAACCCAAGTGCATAAACAATTCTCTTTGTGTGTACATGGTAGGGACAACTATTTGTACACTTATTTGGCTTGTAATGAGCTTAATATCAAGAAATGAAGGGCAAATCAAGGCTCAAATGGGCTACCAATGGATTGTGAATAGGACAAGGTTTATTTTGGCTCAAGGCTCACAACAAATGAAATGCCTCTATCATGTCAATCCTTGCACGTGATTAGCAATTTCAACCAAGGGCAAAATCAAATCTGTGATCACACCTCAACATAATGAACACTAATGACAAGGAACATATAGAAGGCTCAAAATCATCACCTATGTTGCATGATTGTTACACATTGCTAGACGACATAAAACATGCCTCAAACCTAGTATTCTTTTAGTAATGCACACATTTGTCAACAATCACTTATTAAATAATCAAAAGCATGCACACTTTACAATTGATCACAAGTTTTAATCCTAAGTGCCTAGTCTAACGGAGGGGGCCATGGCCGAAGAGTCTGGTTGAACGTTACATGGAAGGGCAAAAAAGGCATCAAACTCCTGATGGGGACTCTTGTCCAGGGTGTAGTGAACTCATAGATAGTACAGGTGATGCATGCACAAGGAGGTTCTCTTGTACACCGGTTTCCCAATAAAAAACATATGAAAACATTAAAAACATCAATGATTAATATAAATCATGATATTGAGAATTGTTATGAGTGTGGTTGTGAAATGATTGACACAACATGTTTTTTATAGATTCTATGAATTGTAAAATCATTGAGTTCAAGATGAATCACATGATGAGTGAGATTATGTGATCATACTTGAAACGTGTCGTTTTAAATTATGACGTTTGATGTGCCTATTTTTCAATTAGTATTGGTTTCAACACTGGGTGTAAAGTTTTATAAACTAGAGGTTACTCGGTTATATGATCTCATATAACTGACGATTTAGTGTTGCAGGTGCTAGCAGGTTTTGGAGCAAGAGCCAGCCATAGACAAAGCTTCAAACTTTCTTAGGTGAATCTATATGTTATGTTCAGATGTGTATAGTATTCATTTGTATAGAAATTAACGTGTAAAATTAAATTGTATAGTGTCATTATAAATACATTTATACTTCCGTGGGTAAAAAAAACAGGCTTAAAGATTTAGGTTGTTACATTTGGTATCAGAGCAGTTTGATTCATCGGATTGTGATGATAAGAGATGTTAATCAGCTGCACAATTTATAATTCTAAAGGTATCCATTAGATTTTACTAAAGCTTCGAAAGAACGTGTGAATAATATTTAGTTTGATGAACTCATTATTGGTGCATGCAAGTAGAAGTTATGCCTACTAGTGGAATTGAAACAATCTCAAAGGGGTCGTTAAGGGCTAGTACCTTGTTTTAAGGTACGGACGGGTTAGGTAATCGGATGTGTGAACTTCAATGATTCCAATCCCGGTTTTGTTAAGTTATTTTGGGTTATGAACTAAGTTTATCTCTTAGAATTCTATCAGTAGGATGATACATTGGGGTATAGGTGTTATTAGTGGTCGCAAATGTAAGATAAATAATCTAGCCAATTCAATACCTTAATTACGACACTAATACATCTATAGCCAATGAATCCCAACATCTTGATTGGGATGAATATCGAGTACGACATAGTCTACAGTTGAGGAAGATTTGTTAAAAAGTCTCTATTAGAGTTAATAATATGAAGGCTCTGTCGGATCAGCGTACACAAAGGATGTAGGTCCCCTAGTGGGCATAATGTGTAAGACCGTGTATAAGGGCCTTTGGCAAGTAAGCCAGGAGGTGAAAAGTGGTTAGAAATCAGGTGATGAGAACCTCATAAAAGTAAGTTAGGGAGATATACATAAATCCTAATCAAATTACAATTATTGAGATGTCCTTGGGGGAACTTGAGTAATCTCAAAATAGATCACGGTACATGTGTGTGAGAAACACGGTTCAAGTGCAATGATGATTGTGCTTGAGTAATTAAATAGTTCCAAGATCCTTATAGGGATAAAAAGATCCCTTCTTAAATCAACCAGAGAGTGCAACAGAATCACTCTAGAGAGGTCTTATCACAAGTTGGTGAACTTCAATTCCGTTTGTGAGGATTTTGTATGATTTAGAACCTGCGGCGGTTTTGCATGACTTAAGTTGCTTGCACGTGGGTAGGATTAATATTAGAGGGATACACTTCAAGTCTAGGAAGGATTTAGAGGTGTGTATAATTGAAAATTTAGATCACACTAATTAAGAGTGTGTTGAAAACCATTCTGCTTTAGAATATAGTGGATGTAAGCTTTTTGAATCTCATTTCTAGTTCCTTTATTGGGTGAGCTAGAAATGTTGCATGATTTCAATTATGCAAGTCTAGATATCCATAATTTAATTTCATCATTTTGAAGTTAATAAGTATCCTAGGGGATTTTTAGATGAACTATGTTCATGTTAAAAATGAAGATAGAAATGTAACTTACATTAACAATGGCATTCGAAATTAGCCTAAGTAACCCAAATTTAAAATTCCAATTAGAATTATGTGATGGCTCTGTTTAAATGTTGATTTGGTCGTTTGATTTGTGATATTTGATGACTTTTCATGCTTGTTTATGTGAAATTGATTCAATAATTGTGTTGTTTTTATAATGATTGTAGAATAAATGAGCATGTGAATCAAGTGAAATCTTACGATAATTGGGGTGCAATTATTGTCTAACAAAGATGAAGTGAACTATAAGTGGTGCAACTTTGAATATGATGTGCAAATTATAGTAATTGTATGTGGAATTGGTAAAATTGATAAGCAGAGTAATCGACACTAAAATGGATTATAAAATTGTTAGTCCATATTATGCTAACTAACTTCATGTGAGTTTTATATATTGAATTGAATTTGAGAATGAGGACATGACATAGATGATGAACTGCCTATGATGATGCTATATGTATGTTAATAATGACCTGTGGTTGATTGATGAGTTTGACTTTTTAAATATAGTAGGTAGTGGAATGGAGTTTAAAGAGAATAGTGAGCAATTTTACCATTCCTTGCCGGTATTATGCTTAAGATTCATAATTGAAAATGATGATATGAATATGATTGATAAATTTAACTATGAGATAAAGTAATTCTTGCGTGTTTTAAATCCATTGATGATTAACGGCATGTTGATATTCTTGATTGAAAAGTAAATATATGTGTTATTGCGTATGATCAAATGAGCCTCATACTATGATTGGAGCTTTACGATGTGGCTAAGTGTCACATTTATAAAGTAGAGGCTTAGGATCTAGGCCTTTTGGGAAAGGTAAAGAGAAAATGTTAGGTTGATGCCCTCGGAGAACAATTTTAGAACAAAGGACAAAATTGATCAAAAGAGAGGCATAGCAAGGTTTAGTATTGGCCTTGCCATGTTCGGGACAAAATTGATCAAAAGAGAGGCATAACAACGTTTCTGTTAGGTGAAGTAAACTCTGAGAGTGATTCTCTCCGCAAATTTATGTCCCTAAGAGTAAGTCCACTGTAAGTGGGGCAATAAGCCTTAGAAATCAAATCATTCATCCCAAGTTTAAAGATCCATTCTGCTTATACAATATGCTGCGTCAAAGATCACCAAGTGGTTCCTATTAACCATTCGGGAGAATTGGGAGTTTTCTCTCATGTATCGGCTTTACCTGGAAAAGAATTTTGATTCGCTTCAAATTATGCTTGAATATCGAGGGCGAAATTCTTTTAAGGAGGGTAGATTGTAACATCCCTAAAATTCTATTCCTCTATAAGTTAAAATAAGGAAAATTGTGAACTAGTCCCTAGGGGTTATTTTTATAAAGAAAAGGTACGCTTAGGGGATTAAAATATAAAATAATGAGAGTAGATTGTAACATCCCTAAAATTATATTCCTCTATAAGTTAAAATAAGGGAAATTGTCAACTAGTCCCAAGGGGTTATTTTTACAGGGCATGCCTAACACACTAAGGGTATGCTAAAGATGTTAGCAAGTGATGATTTTGACATGTTAGTAAATCTTGTATTGAATGGAATTGTTATCAATAAATAGCCTTGTGTAACGGAGGGGACCATGGCCGAAGAGTCTGGTCAAACGTTACATGGAACGACAGAAAAGGCATCAAACTTTGGATGGGGATGCTTGTCTAGGGTGTAGTGAGCTCACAGATAGTGCGGGTGATGCATGCACAAGGATGTTCTCCAGTGCACTGGGTTCCAAATATAAAAGATATGAAAACAATAAAACTTGAATGACTAATATAAATCAAGATATTGAGAATTGAGATGAGAGTGGTTGTGAAATGCTTGACACATCATGTTTGTTATAGATTATGTGAATTATAAAATGATTGAGTTCAAGATGAATCACATGATGAGTAAGATTATGTGATCGTACTTGAAACGTGTCATTTTAAATTATGACGATTGATGTGCCTGTTCACTATTTATTGGGAATTTTCCAATTAGTATTGGCTGCAACACTGGGTGTAAAGTTTTATAAACCGGAGGTTACTCAGTTATATCTCTTATATAACTGACGATTTAGTGTTGCTGGTTCTAGCCGGTTTTGGAGTAAGAGCCGGCAAAGCTTCAAACTTTCTTAGGTGAATCTATATGTTAAATTTAGAAATGTATGGTGTTAAGTTATATAGGAATTAACGCGTAAAATTAAATTGTACAATTGTCAATGTAAATACATTTATACTTCCGTGGATAAAAAAAAAAAAGGCTTAAAGATTTAGGTTGTTAATGCTTAATTTGAGTCCAGTAAATGTTGGAATTTGATTTTGTATCATGTGGCATCTCAGGCGCTCATGAGGGTGAGGAGTGATCGCCGGTTGATGAAGCATGACAAGGAGCAACTCCTGACAAGGCTTCTAGGCGGGAGGGACACATGAGAGGGATTCGAAGGCTGTATAGGTATGGGACTATACAATTAATGATAGTTTAATAGAATTGATTCGCACTACCTATACCAACAAAATGCATTTACTTTTCGGTAACCTATCCCTTAAGAACTCCATGGTTAAGCGTGCTTGACCTGGAGCAATTCTTGGATTGGTGACCTACTGGGAAGTCATTCGTAGGAAGTGTGTGAGTGAGGACAAAGCACACTAGAAAGTCTCATGTTGGTCTTTGGGGGTAGTTTCTTTATATAACTCCGCTTCTGCCTATTTCCCACATCTATGCTCAAGTAATGCAGCAAGAACGTCTAATTTAGGTCTACACCTCCCTATGATTCTATTGAAAGACCTAATGTTAGCCTAAGTAGAGATGAGTACACTCGTTTGATTGATATGCTCCAACGCATGCAACCTTCTACTACCACACGTATTTTAAATCAACTCACACACACTTCACATGCTTCTACATCTAAAGCGCATAATGCTCAACAATCTAATTCTGCAGGTACAACTATTCATAAAAATATTTGGTTGAAAGATTATAGGGCTACTGATCATGTGTGTTGTTGTTTGTCCTATTTTAGTACATATAATTACTCCATTAATGTTGGTTTACCTAATGGTGCTCATTCTGTTGCAAAGTTTTCTGGGTGTGTCAGGTTTTTGGATTCTTTGATATTGGACAATATTCTTTACATTCCTGAGTTTAGTTTTAACATTCTTGTTGTTCATAATGTTGCTGATTTTTTAAATTCGCTTTTTACTTTTAACAAACATACTTATGTTATACAGGAGAAGCAAACCACGAGGACGATTGGGCTTGCTAGAGCATTCAAAAGTTTATACATCTTAGAGTAGCATGTTATACATTCTGTTTTACATTTTGATAATGCTAATGTTCTTAATTTTGTTTCACACACTTCTAAGCACTTTGATATCTAGCACTATCATTTAGGACACCGCTTTAATGATGTGTTACATACTGTTACATGTTCTTTTCCTTACATCAAACATGATCCTAAACTTGTATGCGATCTAAACATAGGAAAGAAATCTAAACTTCCTTTTCCTCATCATAATCATAAAACTGATATTGTTTTTGACTTGTTGCATATAGACATATGGGGTCCTCTGAATGTTTAATGCATACATAATCAAAAATATTTTCTCACAATAATTGATGATCACAGTAGGCACAGTTGGGTTCACTTAATGTCTTCTAAGTATGATGCTCGAAGGTTGGTTGATTTTGTAGCATATGTGCAGACTCAATTTCATATGACTGCGAAAGCTATAAGGTCAGGCAATGGGCCTAAATTTCATATGCCTATTTTTTATATACGTAAAGGTATATTACATCAAACCTCCTGTGTTGAAATTCCTCAACAGAATTTTGTTGTGGAGAGGAAACACATGCACCTTTTAAATGTCACTCTGTTCTCTATTATTTCACTCAAAAATTCAATAACACTATTGGTATTATGCTTTGTGCCATGCTGTCCATCTTATAATAAATCATTTGCCTACACTTGTTTTACAAAATAAAACTCCTTTTGAAATTCTGTTTAAAGAATCACCAAACCTTTCAAATTTAAAAGTCTTTGGTAGTTTATGCTATTCCAGTACTCTATCTCATAACCGTCAGAAATCGGGACCCTCGTTCATCAAAATATGTTTTCTTGGGTTTTAAACAGGGTACAAAAGGGTATATTGTTTTGGATTTACATACACGTTGTGTTTCTGTTTCTCGGGATGTTGTCTTTTATGAGCATGTTTTTCCTTTTGAGTCAGCACAACCAATTCATGTTGATGCTGATTCCTCTTTTCTAATTTGGATTTTGGCCAAAATTTCCTGTTTTATGACACCCTTCCCTTGGAGCCTAATGCTCCTACAACGACACTACAGCAGCTCAACACTGCTGACATTCCAAGTGAAAATATGGAAATTTACCCTACCAATTATACTTCTCCTGCTACTGTTCCTTCACCTGTTCATAATACTGATTTACAAAATCAAACATTTAATGATCTTGATTTGCCTATAGCTCTTAGAAAATCTCAAAGCATGACATCTACTCCTCGTCATTTATTAGATTTTCATTGTAATCTCATACAAGGTAATCCTTGTTCTGATAAATTTCTGCCTAAATATCACTGGAGCCTGCGTCGTTCAGTCAAAACCTCTCCAAGCTGAGAGTTTTGATTCTATACTCTCCAACATGAGGGGGGGGGGGTAATAAAATAACAATATCTGTAATTTCTGTTTTTGCTATTTACACCTTATGTAGCCCGTTTTTCCTCTTTTGGGCCTTCTCTATTTTTATCATTTTTTGGTCCATTCCACATGGCATATTATTAGAGAACACTAGGGTTTTTCCATTCTCTTCTATATAATCAATAGCTGCGATGTATTCTATATGAGACACAATAATACAATTTCCATGTTCTCTGTTTTAGAGTCCATTAGTTTTGTACACTTTGAGATCAGTTGTGAAAAAAGAGGCAAGAGTGTGATAAGGATGAGAATGTGCGGTCTAGATTAAAAAAAACCAAAAAAATGAAATAAATTAAACTGATATAATTAATCTTAAACAAAAACACATTATTTTGTAAAAATGTAAACAAAAACTAACTAGCAAAATAAACTGGAAAAAAAAATAATGTAACAGAATTTATTAGTTTTTTTTTTACTTTCTTATTTGATATTTTATAATTGGAATTATAATCATAAATATAATAAAAAATAAATATAATGTTAAATTTAAATTAAAATGGTAAATATGAAGTAATTAGTTTGTGCGTTTGTGTTGGGCCCATACGAAGTGCTTATTAAGCACCTGGCGTTGGCGTAAATGGTGCTTAAATTAAAGAATTGATGTACATATATAAGACCCACCTAAATTTTATAAACAGTTGGATAAGCACTCCATTTTAAAATTTCTTATTGTAGATTGTCTCTATTTATTTATTTATTTTTTTGTATTGGCCAATTTTATTTTTTTTATAGAGAGGGTGAATGAGTTTTCCAGTGAGCAGAGTTTCAACTCTATACTTTCACTGAAGATGGTCTTATTAATATTTCTTATTTTCTAAAATTATTTATTAAGCAATTGGTAATTAGAGTTAAATTCAGAATTACCTATTTTTTTACTTACATTTCTGTTTACACTTAAATTTGTTTTTTTCCTTTCTGTTCCTCCAAATCTAAAATTTAAAATGTCAAAATAAATGAAAAAATTAAACGATAAAAAAATAAATTTGCCTAATACAATGTAGGGAGACATGGTTTCATACCTGTGTTTTTTTGGTTGCAGATGACATTGCAACTAATTAAATATTCTTGTTGTGATGTTCTTTATTATTGATGAGTTAAATGCAACTAAAATTACAACACATTTTTTATTTATTTGTAGAAATTAATATCAAAACTTCAGTTAATTTTAATAATTTAACAAAATGTTCAAGAAAAATTAATTAGTAAATTTTTATGATATTTTAAAAAAATTAGATATGATTGAAATAAAGTGATATTTTTACATTAGAAAATAGAAATAAAGTGATTAATATTAAGTATTAAATAGCAATTAGTTTTTCATAATAAAATATGTTTATTAGATACGCATTTTACAATCAATAAGAGTATTACATGAAGATAGAGTACTGTTCTACCTATGTGTTGAGCCCAAACAAAAAAAAAAAATTTGTAAACAAACATGAAAATATTTTTTTATCTATAACAATATTATAGTAATAAATATTACTTTTTAATTTTTCAAGAAAATAAAAAAAAATTGTCCTAGTCATGTAACTTAGTTGGATAAGCAAGGAGACATTTTGTCTCCATTCCTTTTTCTTATCGCTGCTAAGGGTTTAAGGGGTTTGATGGTGAATGTGGTAAATAGCACGTTGTTCAATCTTTTTCTGGTAAGTAATCATGATATTTCTATCTCTTCATTTCAATATGTTGATGATATGATATTCATCAGACAGCCTAGTGGACAAATTTGTGCATCCTTCAGGCGGTTTTGAGTGGCTTCGAGTTACTATCTCGTTTTAAGGTGAACTTTTATAAGAGTAACTTGTTTTGTATAAATGTAGAATATAATTTCATAATCACTGCTGGACAGATTCTTAAATGTAAAGTAGGAGCTCTCCCTTTCAAATATCAAGGCATTTTAATAGGTGCAAATCCTAGGCGGTCTAGTACATGCAACCGATGATCAAAACAATCAAAAAGGTGTTGGGGAGATGGAAGAGGAGCTTCTTAACAATGGTAGACAGGTGGATTTTATAAACTCGGTTCCTATGAGCTTACCTTTGTATTTTTTTCTCAATTTATAAGGCACCTAAAGCTATGATATAGTCTTTTGTTCGATTGCAGTGAGATTTCCTATGGGGAGATAATTAAGAAAAATGAAAATGACATGGGTTAGTTGGGAGGTAACTTGTAAACCTAAATTGAGTGGAGGGTTGGGCATAAAAAATCTAGAACTCTTCAATTAGATCCTATTAGGAAAGTGGAAGTGGAGGTATTTATCAATTTCGGTAGAGTTATAGAAAAAGGTAATTATTTTTAAATATGATAGATGGAATCAATACGTACCTTATGAGGGTAGAACACCCTCTAGATATCATTCCATATGGTGGAGAGATTTGCAAAAGATGGATAGTCAAATCTCTCAACTCAATGATTGGTTTAAAAAAGGCCTACTAAGGAAAGTTTGAAAAGAACAACAAACGTCTTTCGGGGTATTAATGAATTGGGAATGGAAGTTTGAAGGATAATTTAAGCAAGTTGCAGATGGTATAGTATCACTTATGATAAAACTGCTAGTATTGATGTTGTGATAACCATTACCCTAGGCAGGTGGGATTGCAGGTTTCAAAGGAACCTTAGATTGTTTGACCAGGAGGAGGTAAAACTTATTAACATGAAAAACACCATTATGTGTTCTCTTTGTTTGCAGGAACTTGATAATTCTTGGATATGGAAAAAGGATTGTTTACATGGCTATTCTTCAATTACAACATATTTGTATTTGCTGGAGTTTATTCATGATGGTGAACTTTTGTGGGCTAAAGTGGACCTGATTTTTTTTAACTCTACTCTGAAAAGAAAAGGCCTCCTTGAAAGTGAGGATTTTAGTATGGCAATGCTTCTATGGTAGATTGCCTAAAGAAATACATATTTTAAGGCACTGTTTGGCCCAACTTATTTTTCTCTTAAAAGTTACTTTTAAGCGAAAGCTATAAATAAGAGGCTTAAAAAAAGTCATAAGCTGTTTGGCAATTTTATTTTTTTTAAAAAAGAAAATTTGACCGGCGGCGGCTGTCTGCTGGCGGCGGGCAGCAGAGGGTGGCCGCGGTTTACGGTGGGTGGTGGTCCGGTCTTGGTTATGGTGGTTGGTGGATATTTAATGAAAATAAGAGGTTAGAAAATAAGCAAAAGCTCCTATGTGTGGCTTATTTTAAAGCTGTTTTTTCTCCCTTTCCTTCATTAAAAAAAAGTCACTTAAAATTTTAAGAGCTTATTTATATTTCCTTTTGACCCAACTTTTACTTATAAGTAGAAGATAAGCTCAAAATAAGCCGGGCCAAATAGAGCATAAGTGTATTTTTTAGGTCCCATATGTGCAAACTGGTCAGCTGATATGGTTTGCACTAGTCTCGGAATTGTGGCTAAATCGTAATATCATGATTTTGAATAACTCTGTTCTAGAAAATGAATTAGCTCTTGACTTAGTTAACCGCAGATCCTGCATATTTGGTGTTTAGCTTTGATAATAGTTGGGACTGTTGGATTTCATTTTTATAATTTGACTTCTGATCCAATGTTATGCATCTTAGTTGCAGGATAGATTCTCTTCACTAAATTTGTGTGATGGAGATTATGTTGTATATTTCCAAGTTGGACATTTGTCCAAAGAGGGTTGCGTTTATCAAGACTTGGGGAGCTTTTGATTTTGGGTTTGATCATAGTGTGATTTCATTGACACCAAGATCAATTATGTGTATTTATGTCTTAGGTTCGGGTTCTTGTAATTTGATCGGCCATGACCTCCAATCTGGCCTCCGGTGCGGTAGTTTGAGTCCTCCGGCAACTCACCTGGCGGTGAGGGGGTACCTACGAGCACTCTGACGATCAAGTCAGTAAGCTCTCACAGTGTAGAAAACTCAGATATCAAGTAGTAGTAAAAACGTACCAAATGAAGATAGGTTAAAGGTATTTATAGAGCTCATTTGGCTACTAAAGTCAAACTTGTCACTGTCATATCTCCATGAATCGTGGCGATAAGTAAGGATCTGTAACTGACCCAACGTGGGGGTGGAACTCTTCAAGCCTTAAGTCGGGTGCCCATGTCATGGTGAACACGACATGGTACCAACAACTTGAGCCACCCACATGGGCATAGCACGTGCCTCTCTTGCAGGTTAGGTCCATAACAGTTGCCCCCAAGTCTGCGGTATGTCATGAGGAATGCCGTTGACTTCTAATCCTGACATCACTTGGCGACGTGCACCCCTTCTAAGTCGTTGTCGTTAGGATTCTTCCGTCAGTTTTTACCTTGACACATGTCTATGTGGGATTGGCCACGACCCTTCGTGGCCGCGCCCATCATCATTCCATCACATCAGGCCTGCAGGCATTTAATGAACCCTAGGCCGTTACTTCTTCTTCACGTTCCATATTCCACCTTTCTGTCTATAAATACAGCTTTGCTCTGCTTGGAAACTCTTCCTTGCCTTCAATCTTTTCTGCATACTCTCTCTTTATTTCGCTGTTAGCTTCTTCCTTCTCTTGCTGTTTTCCAGCCGTCTTCAGTCTTCTCCTCTTCAGCTCTCTCTGGTACCTCCTCGGTTTTCTATGCAATTTCTTTCTTCTTTATTTTTATCAAAATGTCTACCCCTGAGAGACCCACTAATTTTTCCACAAAGGAATCTCTTTCTGGGGAAGTTGGGGATTTCGTTAGTTCTCCTTCTAGGCCTGAAATCAGTGATGGCAGTGGGCATCACATCCCAACTCCCCCTTCAACCTCTGGTTCTGATAGTGAACCCCTCTTTGAAACCTTTGGGGAGTTCATCCCTGGTGTTCCCCAGACTGTTCCTTTTTCAGGGGCCAATTTTTTAGAATCTGTTGCCCCCATACCTTAAAGGTATGGGGTTTGTAAATATGAGTATGATGAGTCTTGTGAAGGTAGTTACAATGCCACAACGTCTAGGTTACGGCTTCCCGTGCCTTTGATAATATGTACCTCGTCTGAATCTTCTAATTTTGCTTCTTCTAATAATTTTGCTAAATCCTCTGATTCTAGCTCTTCTAACCCTCTTTTTGTTCCTCCAATTTCTATTATAGAACCCATGTTGGCTTCGTCTCCTATGTCAGGCTCAAAGTCGCCTACGAATTTTGCCCCCGCCCAAGCTATCAGGAAACCCTCTAAAAGCAAAGCTTTAGAGCATTGGCGCCGTACAATCCATTAGTGGTATGGCCCGCCTAAGAAAGCCGCCAGAATTGAAGTCCCAGAAAGGCTCCAAGGCATACTAGACGTAAGGAGGATGTTCTGGATAAACCACGACATCCTTCAAGCTGCTTATGGGTTATCCTCGACCTTGAAGTTTCATGTCGTGGAGGTTGAATTCAGGGAGGCCATTCACTTTCCCAGTGCTACGCCAACAGAGGATGTCCCTTCAGCTCCTGTCACACTCTACAAAGCTGAACGCGTGGAACCCAATGAGAGGATTAGATTTTTTCCCCGAAGGGATGCTCCAGACTTCCTCATACTCTACGAATTCTTTTTTCGTCTCATTCGTCTCCAGCGCCTTCATAACTTCACCCCAATGCTTGGGGTTTCATTAATTCCTTTGAGATTTTTTGGTGGGCCAATAATTGGGAGTGCTCTAGCAATCTCTTCCTGTATTTGTTTTCCCCCTACCATCTCTCCGACTTCGGATTTGTCTCCTTCCGCCAAAGGAAAGATCATCTGTTCTTTCAACTTTTTGAAGACTCTTTCCCTCCCTTCAAAGATTCCTACTTCAAGGTATCATACACGGACGAAGAGTTTCCCTTTTGGGCTGGCCCTGACGGCTCCCCCTTGTTCCCCCTATACTGGACATACGACCATTATCTCTGGGAAGCAGAATCCTTCGTGACCGATTAGGCCTCACTATTGGATTCTGGTTATGCCACCATCGCCGACCTCTGTGAGTTCACCGGGAAACACGACCTTATCAAGTGCAAGGTCGTCATTAAAAGTTGTTGTATAAGTCGTGCTGACACTTTGGTTAATGTCGCCTTTGACTTCTTATTTTTGCTTTCGTAGTTCTCATGTCGCTACTTATCTGCTCTTATCATAATTATTTCTATAGGTCATAGTGTACCAACCATGATGATGATTTTATCTCCTCAGATGCTATCATGTCTGGATACGCCCAGATGATGTAGAAGAAAGGTGCCATGACAAAGAAGGGGAAGAAAGAAACCCATGCTCAGAACCTGGAGCGTGAGCTACTTACACACCATGGTACCCAATCTCCTGGGGTTCCTTCAACGGCTGCTGCTGGTGTCTTGGCCGCGACTTCCACTATGCTCAGGCTGCTAAGAAGAGGAAACTCATCCTTCGGGCTCGCCAGGCGTCTCTTGCCCCTGCTTCCCAAGAGTTGGAACCAGTCCAACCAAACCCTCAGAATGAGATCTCCATCTCGGACGACAATGAGGAGGCAGAGACCATTGCCCTGGCTCTGAAATGAAAGAGAGGTTAGTTGAATGTCCCCGTTTTAAGTATCCTTTTTCCTTTGTCTGTGCAACATTAACTTGCGAAGTCAATGATATTATGAAGTCGTTAATCCTGCTTGTCCCAATTCCTATAGGACCCGCCCCTGCTACGAGATCATCCTCTTCCTCTCAGTGGGAAGCCTTCAAAGCCCCCATTGTCTCTTTTCACCACGGAGAGTTGTTCAAGGATCTCCCCCGCTCTGTTTTGAAGGTATGTTACGCGTTGGTTTTTTTCGTCTTTACTTTCCTCTTACTTTTGCATTCGGATCTTTTAAGTCACTTTTTTATCTCATAGGTTAATGTCGGGGAGGCTCTTGGCTGGATGTCCCGCCAGTCAGCTTTGTTGAAGTTCTTCCATGAAGATCTGGAAAAGCCCAATCTCGCTGCCGACTTGGAGCAGAAGCTTCAGGCCACCAAAGCCGCTACAGTGAAGCAGATTCAAACTCTTACCCGGGAGCGAGATACACTGAAGGCTTCCCAGACTAAGCTTCGTGTCGAGGTTTCTACAGCGGCCTCCAACTTTGATCAATTGAGGGTTGAGAACACCATGCTCTTTGAGGGGAAGAAGGAAATCAGAGTTGCCTTTTCCAAGGCTCAGGAGGAGGCGACTTCACTTCGTGGAGAAGCTAAGCTTCTATCTCATGTCCGCGATCAGCTGACGGCCGACAAGGCGGCGTTGGAAGCTGACAATGAGAAGTTGAAAGCCGAGGTTCGGGAGCAAGGTCGACTGATCTCCAGCGATGCCTATATGGCATTCGCAAGCTGCCTTAAGCAAGTGGAGTTTTTAAACCCAAGGGTGTAGCTTACCTTCAAGGGGATACATCTACTTCACCTGGTAGAGGGTGGAAACCTGTTGGATTATGACAACGACCCCCCTACCAATGTCGACCTTACCGACCCTGAATTGGAGGCCTTCGACCCCTATGTAGACTACTCCTTGTCGCCAACGCCAGCCGAAGATGCAGAAGCTGCACTCACCGAGCCTCCTTCAGCCCCTGCTGAGTCTTAAGACTTATTTTTGTAATAAATAGTTTTAATATTTTCTGAACATCTCATTTATGTCTCAACATTTTTCTGCTTTGTAATGATGTACTCTTTGCGACGTTACATCATCTTTTATATATCTATCGAAAATTCTGCTTTGACATTTACCTTCATTTGCAAAAATATCATCATTAATTCATGTTTTTATTTTGTTATATGTCGTTCTATTTGGGATTTATATCCCGTTGATGTATTTTCAGGAACTATGGCCCTCTCATTGGGGCGCGTCACCCTATTGGGATCTTTGATCTTGATGAAGTACCCCAAGACCTGTGGCCTTATTGTTGGGGCGTGTCGCCCTAGTTGGAGTCTTTGACCCTGTTGAAGTACTTCAAGGCCCGTGCCATATCGTTGGGGAGTGTCGCCTAGTAGGATCTTTAATCCTATTGAAGTACTTCAAGGCCTGTGGCCATATCGTTGGGGTGTGTCGCCCTAGTGGGATCTTTGATCCTGTTGAAGCACTTCAAAGCCTATGGCCATCCCGTTGGGGCGTGTCGCCCTAGTGGGATCTTTGATCCTGTTGAAGAACTTCAAGGCCTATGGCCATCTGGTTTGGGCGTGCCGCCCTAGTGGGATCTTTGATCCTGTTGAAGTACTTCAAGGCCTGCGGCCATATCGTTGTGGCGTGTCGCCCTAGTGGAATCTTTGATCCTGTTGAAGTACTTCAAGGCCTGTGGCCATCTCGTCGGTGCATGTCGCCCAAGCCGTGATCTTTGATCCTTTCGAACGCTTTTTTGAATTGTAATCATCGAATGTCTGCAACTGAAATCTTAAAACTTGACAAATTCTCATTCTTGTTTAATATATGATTGGGTTACAAAACCTGTGGCCTCATTAAAACCTTCATGGTAAAACCCTCCTTAGGGAAAAAACCCAAGAAGGAAAAAGTGTACCCCTTACAGAAATTATACATCAAAACTTGGAATAAAACATTGACTTAAACATATATGAGCAGACTAGTCTTTAACTGTAGTACCTCCTTAGATCCACGTCATTGAAGGTTTGTGGCAATTCTCTTCCTTGTAAAGTTTCTAGGGCGTACACACCTTTTCATGTACTTCTTATTACCCGGTAAGGGCCTTCCCAATTCGCTGCAAGCTTTCCATTCTTTTGCATTCTTTAGGCCAATGTTGGCCCTTCTTAATACAAGATCGTCTACCGCAAAATCGCGTTTCACGACCTTGGCATTATACCTCTGTGCAACTTGCTGCTTTCTCGACTTTTCGGTCAACCGTGCCAACTCAGAACTTCTCTCAGAACTTCTTCATTATTTTTTGGAGTGTGCATAACTCTCCATGATGGTTCACCAATCTCAACTGAGATTACGGCATCAGTCCCATATACAAGCTACAAGCTGAAAAGGAGTTTCTCCCGTACTACTCTGTGGGGTGGTTCTATAGCTCCACAATACCTTATACAAATTATCAACCCAAACTCCCTTAGCATCTTCAAGTCACTTTTTTAAGCCGTTTAAGATAACTTTATTTGTTGCTTCAGCCTGTCCATTTGTCTAGGGATGCTCGACACTTTAAAAATGATGCCGAATCTGCAGCCCCTCCTAGGAGCTCTCTGTATTGACTTCTTGTAAATTGAGTCCCATTGTCTGTGACAATCTCGGCCGGGATCCCAAAACGACATATGATTGTTTTAAATGTGAAGGCTTGCACTCTTGCTGAAGTAATGGTGGCTAGATGTTCTGCTTCAACCCACTTGGTGAAATAATCCACTGCCACAACCAAGTGTTTCAATTGTCTCGGAGCTTTATAGAAGGGTCCTATGATGTCTATTCCCCATGTATGGAATGGACATGGTGTTGAGAGAGTGTGGAGCTCTTCCGACGGGATGTGAGGGATGTTAGCATGTCGTTGGCACTACTCATGTTTTTTCACGTGATTAGTAGCATCTTCCTGCATTGTTGGCCAAAAGTACCCCGCCCTCAATGCTTTCCTGGCCAAAGATTTGGCCCCGACATGATGTCCACAACTCCCCTCATGTATCTCGGCCAGTACATACCAGACTTCCTCTGGACCAATACATTTCAAGAATGGGGTTGAGATCCCCTTCTTGAATAAGTGGCCTTCGACTACTGCAAATCTTGTTGCCTTTTTGATTATCTGTTTAGATTCTTTGTCGCCTTCTGGCGTGATTCCTCTTTCGATATAGTCAATTAGGGGAGTCCTCCAGTCAGCTTCTTGCACCTGCAAAGTTAGACTGGGATTAGGTATTACCTCCTCTACCACTGAGTGGTAGTTTGATGCCTTCTTTGTTTTGGCGAGCTTGGAGAGAAGGTCAGCTCGTGCATTTTCTTCTCTCGGGATATGTCTGATCTCAAACTTGGATAACCCCACCAAAGCATCTCATACTTTGACGTGATATTTTTGCATTATAGATTCCTTAGCCTGGTATTCTCCCTTAATCTAAGAAACCACCAGCCTCGAGTCTGAGCAGATGGTGACAGCATTTTCCCGCAACTCCTTGGCCATCCGTATTCCAGCAAGGCAGGCTTCATACTCAGCCTGATTGTTTGATGTCGGGAACTCAAATTTCAAAGAATATTCGATCGTTAAGCCATCCGATTTTTCAAGGATCACACCCGCGCCTTATCCTTTAGTGTTTGACAAGCCATCAACATATATCATCCATTCCCCGAGATGGGTTTCCCCAGGATGTGTAATTTTTGCCAGAAAGTCAGCTCCTTGATTGAAAGTCGCGGTTCATATGATATGTCATATTGGGTTAATTCAATGGCCCACGACATCATCCTCCCCGCCAAGTCTGGCTTATGCAATATCTGGTCGTATTGGTTGGTTGGTTCTGACCAAAATTGGGTAACATTGGAAATACGGGCGCAACTTCCTGGATGCTATCAATAGTGCAAAAGCTACTTTTTCAAGTCGTTGATAATTTACCTCAACACCCTGAAAAGCCCTAGAAACAAAGTAAATGGGAAATTGATCTTTGCCCTCCTCTCGGATCAACACAACACTTACGGCTTCGTCTGCTACCACGAGATAGAGTACCAATGTATCGCCCATAATTGGCTTTGTTAAGACTGGCGGGGACGCCAAGGAGGGTTTCAGTTCTTGGAAATCATCTTCGCACTCTTGGGTCCAATTGAAAGAGTCCTACTTCTTGAGGATTTTGAACATTGGGAGGCAACGTTTTGCTGATGTTAGGAGAAAGCGCGACAAAGCTGCAATCCTCCTAGTGAGCTGCTGTACATCTTTGACCGACCTTGGGCTTCCTATGTCGAGGATTGCCTGACATTTGTCTGGATTTGCCTCTATGCTGCGACTTGTGAGGATGAAGCCTAGAAACTTTCCTACTTCCATACCAAATGTACATTTTAGAGGATTAAGTCGTAAGTTATACCGAAGTAGGCGTTGAAAGACGGACTTCAGGTCCTTGGATGGGTCTTCGCCATCTTTGGTCTTGACGATCATATCGTCAATGTACACCTCGACTTCCCTGCCCCTCATCTCGACAAAGACTTTATCCATCATCCAATGGTATATCGCCCCTGCATTCTTTAAACCAAAAGGCCTCACATTGTAGAAAAATACCTCGAGATCAGTAATAAAAGATGTTTTATCCTGATCATCAGGGTTCATGGGTATTTGGTTATACCCAGAATAGGCATCTAGAAATGAGAGATACCGATAACCCACGGAATTATCTGCCAATTTATCAATGCAAGGTAATGGGAAGGGATCCTTTGGACAAGCCTTGTTCAGGTCTGTGTAGTATGTGCACATCCTCCACTTGCCGTTTGCCTTCTTGACCATAACGACATTTGATAGCCAATCTGAGTAATGTACCTCGCGGATGAATCCCGCATCTAGCAACTCGTTGACTTGCGCCTCAATGGTCGTTGCTCTTTCTTGGCCCATTCTCCTTTTCTTCTGGGCTATTAGTCTTGACCCTTCCCGTATTGCAAGTCAGTGGCAGCAAAATTCAGGGTCTACCCCCGGCATATCCGAGGCAACCCATGCAAAAATATATTTATTATCCTGCAATACTTTTATCGTATTTTTCATAATGTTAGCAGGTAAAATTTTCCCGAATTTAAGTACATGTTCAGCCTTATTGCCGACTTGTATCTCGACTGAGTCGCCTTCTGGCTCTGGTCGCTGATGTTGTAACTCTCCTCTGGGATCAAGGTCCGCCAACATTATCGCATCTTGTCTGACGAACTTTTGATTCCCTTTCGCTTCCTTTTTGGTATCTTTTTTTTGTTCTTCTTTTTCTTGTGCTGGAACAACCTTTGTTATCTTGAGGCTCTCAAAATAATAAAGTTGTGATTCCAGGCCTTTACCCCGCTCCGTGACAATGTCGTCCCTATCACTCGGGAACTTCATTGCCATGTGCAGGGTTGAGACCACCGCTCCTAGTGCATTTAAAGTCGGCCTACCAAGGATTGCATTGTAAGCCGATGGACAGTCAAGAACTAGAAATTTTACCTCCACTCATCGGCTTCCACCCCTTCCTGAAAAAGTTACCTTCATCTTCACATAGCCCTTAGGGGAGATAGTATCCCCTGTAAAGCTTATCAAGTTTCCTTTATGTGGGATCAAGTCTTTTTTAGTCAAGCCCAGCTTCTGGAAAAGGTCCCAGAACATGATGTCAGTCGAGCTCCCTTGATCCACAAACAGCCTCTTCACTTCATATCTTGCCATTTAGTCGTGATTACTAGAGTGGTGTTTGATCCCGTTCTATTTATCGGTAAGTCATCTTCTGAAAATGCTAGCGTCATTATCCTCATTGCCTTGACCGCCATGCAGTAATCCATTTCATCTCAGGTTCTCTTTCTGGACGACTCTGATGATTCTGCTTGGTCTAAACCCCCAGCGATCACGTTAATGACGCCTTTTGAGGCCGGGTTGTCATGTCGCCTCAGGCTACGGGACCTCGATCGTCGCCTTTTATCTCGCCCCTGATCTGAATCCCTGTTCCCAGGGCCGGAACCACGCCTTCTGGAAGGTGACAGGCTCCTACTCTGGGATGTTCCTTCATCATTCTTCTGGATGAATTGCTTCAGTTTTCCTTGTCTTATTAGCTTTTCTATAGCGTCTTTAAGTGGATGCACTCATTGGTATAGTGCCCGTGATCTTTATGATACAAGCAGAACTTATCTTTGTTCTTTGACTGCGACCTTAATGGCGAGGGTCTATCTTTGAGCTCCGAGTACATGATTTCCTTATATACCCGTGAGGGTGGCATAGTAAGGGGAGTATAATTAGAGTAAGCTCCTCTGGGCGGTCTACCGCTTCGGTCGTAAGTCTTGTCATTGTCCTTGGACTTCCCACTGTAAGTCGCCTTTTGCTTTTCTTTTTTATCTCTTTCTTGTTTCGCGGCTTGATTGTCAGCTTTGTTGTTGCGGACCCATTCTTAAATCTGGATCAACTTTTCAGCTTGCTGCTTTATCTCTTCCATGCTTTTGGGCTTTTCGCCTGCTATATCCTTGGCGAATCCTCCCGGCTTCAGGCCCTTTCTATGAAAATACATCATCATATTAGGCGCGACATCGCGTACCTCTTGGGACTCTGCGTTAAAGCAAATGATATAGTCCCTTAGTGGTTCGTCAAGCTTCTGCTTTATCCTTTCCAGATGGTGTTCTGTTTTGAGTTGTTGTTTATTGCTTGTGAAATTAGAGACAAACTTGTCTTTGAGTGCCTTCCATCCTACGATGGATCCCGCTTGTCGATATCGGGAAAGTGAGGAGGGAGGATGGAGGGTTGAGATAGTGGGATCTGCGGTCCAACCATGAAGACTTGTTTTTCATCTTGCCGATTCTGTCCATCTCACTGATTCTCATGTCGTGGAGGGGCTTGTTGTCCCAGGCCTAGGTTTACCAGTTTTGCTTGGAACTCCAGCTGTTGTTTTTGCCAATTCTCACATTCCTTATTAATTTTTTCAATTTCTTCAACTTGCTTTTGGACTCTTTGAGGTCGTTCATGAGGTCGTCAATGGTGACCATCCTCTGTTCTGACATCGCTGCATCAGCGACTATGATTTCTTCCTGCTGGCGTGGAGAGGGTCCATTCGCGGAAGGTTGTTCTCCCTAAGGTTCTCCGCTGCGAGCAGAGGTTCCCTTGACAGCTTGATTCTTCCTTCTTGTGTTCACCATCTTGCTACAATTGAACCACCTGTTAGTGTAGGCTTCTGCCTGCTTTCATGCAGACGTGACAAATATTCTTATCATAGAATTTGAAAAATTGTGCAGGAATATCAATAGCGCTAAACACAAGAAGATAATCGATGAAATCATTCAAATATGCTGAAATCAGATCGTAAGCCTAACAGAAATGCCAAGAAAATTGATATCTATTCAGTTAATCGGTGGAAAATCACATTTCCATCGGTTAATCGGTTGGAAACCAGATTTCCACCGATTAACTGTCCAGAATTCACCTTGTTAATCGGTAAATACGATTAGATCAAATGAAAAGATTACGTTTCTTGACTCTGACAGTCTTCTCCCTGCGAACACCAGAAAACCAGAAAAAAGAGGATATAAAATGAATAAATCGGGAGTAAACCCTCAAATTAGTCCCTGAGATTGTAGGGGCCATGCAGATTAGTCCCTGAGATTATGAAAACCTCAAATTAGTCCCTGACTTTGCAAACAATCATTCATTTTAGTCCTTTTGTACTTAGTTTTTCAAAGTCGTTTAATAGTTTAAAGGACTAAAATGCATGTCGTTTTACAAAGTCATGAACTAATTTAAGGTTTTTATAATTTCAGGGACTAATCTGCATGACCCCTACAATCTCAGGGACCAATTTAAGAGTTTACTCATAAATCGTAGAAGAACAATATTCTTCCCCACAGACGGCGCCAATAATCTGTCATGCTTTGAGCATGGCGGCCATGACCTCTAATCTGGCCTCTGGTGCGGTGGTTTGAGTCCTCCGGCCACTCACCTGGTGGTGAGGGTGGTACCTGCAAGCACTCCGATGATCAAGTTAGTAAGCTCTCACAGTGTAGGAAACTCATATATCAAGTACTAGTAAAAACATACCAAATGAAGATAGGTTAAAGGTTTTTTTAGAGCTCATTAGGCTACTAAAGTCAAACATGTCACTGTCATATCTTCATGAATCGCGGCGGTAAGTATGGATCTGTAACTCACCCCACGTGGGGGTGGAACTCCTCAAGCCTTAAGTCGGGTGCCCATGACGTGGTGAACACGACATGCTACCAACGGCTTGAGCCACCCACATGGGCATAGCACATGCCTCTCTTGCAAGTTAGGTCCATAACATAATTTATTGTATTCTGAACACTTCTTGTGTTCTTGTTCAATATAATTCTTTTCCTATCAAAAGAAAAAAATAGTTCCCTTACCCCAATTTCCTAATTCCCAAGAACAATCAAATTTAGGGATGGGTACGAGTTTTTGTTACACTTTTGGCACCTATGTTGTAACGAGGTTTCAGTTTGGTTTGTGATGTTTATTTTAATTCATGTTGGTCCCTTATGTTGTATTTTTTTTGGATCATTTTGGTTTCTTATGTTTGTTTTGATTCTCTCTTGTTCCTTTATGTTGTGTATTTTGAATCCCCTTAGTGTCTCATGTTGTATTTTTTTTTCAATTTGGTCCCATATTTTATATTTTTTAAATCAATATGAATAGGTAAAATGACGTCCTTTTGGCCTCTCTGATAACTCAATTAGACAAATTTAATGAAAACGATCAAATTGGCCAATCAAATACAACATAAGGGACCAAGTTGAATCAAAATAAATATAAGTGACCAAACTGAAATTTCATTACAACATAAGAGACCAAAAGTGTAATTTAACCAAGATTTTATGCGCGAACGAATCAAACTTTATTAGGTTGGTTTAGTTTGGTTTGGGTTTTACAAATTTGAAAATGAAATCTGAACCGAACTTTCCCGAGATGGTTTGCGTTGGGTATTTGGATTAACATTTTTTTTTTAAAAAAATGATCTTATTAAAGTTTAAAATTACAAAATAAAATCCTTAAGAAATTATACTTGAATATTACACCTTATAATATTACTTCTACAACTTTAGAAATATTGAATAAAATTCAAATATATCTTGTTTTTTTGTTTCATAGGAAAGTAGTACAACCAGGGATCGAAACTCGTACCCACACAGGCATGTCCCCATGCACTCGCAAACTGAGCTACATGACTGCGACTCTAATATATCATTTGATATATTACATACATACATATTAAATATTTGACATAATATTGTTACGTAAGCTTAATATAATTGTGTTGTTCGAGCTAAAATATTTTTATATTTTCATGTTAAGATTCAAGAATAAATGTTATCGATTATATGACATTGTTAATTTGTTTCAAATTTTTTTAATACATAAGAATGATACCCAATCACGAGTTAAATTAAAAAATTATATAAATATACTGTTTGAGTTGAGTCGAGGTTGTTTAAGTTTAAATTACTAACCGAATGCTGAAGCTAATTGTGTTCAAAATTTATTAATTAAAATCCGAACCAAACCAATGTCCGAGTCAACCTAATTTTTTATATGATTTGATTTGGATTGATGAGTTCGTGACTATACCAAACACACTACTCTTAATAAAATTATGATGCGAGATATCCAACACAATTTCAAAATTCCCAACCAATTAATCTATTTAACCCCATCCCCATCATTTACGGAAATGAACGACAATAATTCCAGTGGATCAAATTTTGGAATGTGACAGTTTCATATGTTCGAAGGAAGGGACTTTTTGGCTTGCAAGGCAATGAGTTGCTCCTTCCTTGATTCCCTTAACTTAGAAATTCTCCAATTCAAAAATTAATGCGAATGAATGTTTTCTTTAGGTGATAGAAACTCCTTAGACATTCCTCTCCGAATAACATGTGCATTTGAGAGAGATTTTGCTTCGAATGTGGTGATAGCATTTAGAACCAAAAGTTGAATGTTTACGTTTTCTTCACCATCCCAATGAAACAAAGAACCTAATGTTATCACTATCATTGACAGTTTAAATCTTCTTTCAGAGTTCTAAATTCCTTTGAGAGGTAAAATTCAAGCCAAGTTAATTCTCTAATGACCATATTTTTCAACTCAAACTACTTGAAAGACTCATATTGGCATCGGTTCACAGCACAGAAGAATTCGAATTGTGAGGATACAATTCTTTTATGGGTGGTAGAATTGTAACATCCCAAAATTTTGCAATTTGTAAATAAATGCTTAGACTTTCATTTTAGTCCCTAAGGGACTATTTTATAAGAATTAGGAATTTATGGACTTAATTGTAGGGAAGTTGGAGGGTGAAGGACTAAAATTAAGAAGACTAAGAAGTGTAAGGATGAAATTATGGAACTTAGGAATTTAAGATACCTAAATTCAAAAATTTAAAAGATTCCAAGAGGGACTTAAGATCAAATATGTAAAACAAAACGAGATAAAAAGATCTCACCTTCCACCCTCTCAATTCTCACCTTCCTCTACCCTCCTTGTGGTCAGAAAAACAAAAATTCCCCTCTCTACTTACAAGCGAAAGGTCATGAGTACATGGAGGGCAAATCATGGGTTACTCTCAAATGCTCACCACCACTCTTTACAAAAATTCATATATCTCTTCCTCTACTTGTTATACCTTTTGAGGAACCTCTTTGAAGCTCAAATTCTCAATCATGGGATGGTGAGAAATATGATTTATTGTTCTTTAGTGTTGCATGTTGAGTTTTATTTCAAATCCTCACTAATTGGTCCTTTACTACCACATGCAAAGCCTAAAGCATCATCCTTGAAGTGATTGAGGCTCTCTAGGAGTTTTGGGCAATGAGCAAACCTCATCCTCACCCTCTGAATTCGTAGCTCACTCTTTGGTAAATAACAAGAACTCTCTGATTAAATCTAGATGAAATTGTGGGTTAAATTATCTAGATCAAATTATGAGGAATCTTAGTTTCTGTTCTGCTTTAGTTATAACCTTGAGTTTGCATGGAAATTTAGGACATTTAGATGACCAAAGTTGCCTTAGTGTCATGCATAAATGTTTTAGAGAATCTGGTTACCTTTCAAATGGCTATGATTTTACTCTATTTTGATGTCCTCAACTTCACTTATGACCCAAATATTGAGACATGGTCAATGTTTGAGTGTTGGATTTGGTTGAGTGTACTTCTATGTTAAAGGTGATTATTTTTTCAATTATATTTTGAAAACTGGGTTCTGTGGTCTGTACAAGACTTTTAGATAATCCTTTTAATTCGAAATGCCTCTAGTTTCATCTTAATCCAATAACCATAGCTCAAGTTATGGCTAAAATAGTTAAGTAAGGTCATAATTTCAGCTTTTAGTCAGACAGCCCACTTCTAATAACCATTTCACTTTTAAAATAGTTGAATTAGCTCACGATTTCTACATGAATGTTGAAGGAGTCATCTTTCTTATAAAACTTGTTCATGTGGATTGGATACATGTAGCTCTAAGTATGGGTAGATTCGGTTTAGTGATTTTGTGGTGATGATGTTGAGTCTGGAAAGTGATTAACCATTATTAGGTAATTTCACCCTTAAGGAGACCAAATATCCCTTTGAGGTTTGCATAAAACATGTAGGATATTCTGTTAGGTTTATTTTCCACTTGGTTTCAATTGAATCGCATGCCTAGAATGCATGATATGCTAGGAATAGTTGACATTGCTAGAGTATGAATAGCACAACCACTGAATCAGTTTAGGCTAAAATTCCCCCAAGAATATGCTTGAATTAGGAGTTGATGGATTCATAAGAATTGTAGATTGTTCTTTTAGCTTTCCAAAGAGACTAAGAGCACTTGATTTCACTGAGTCTCGCTCTAGATATGTTTGGTAAAAGATGCTAAGATCATGTATGTGTATGATAGGAATCGGGTCTCATAACCTTTTAAGAAGGATAGATCAAGGAGGGAATAAAAAGAAGGCCAAAAGCACTACTTTTGGTTAAAGCTTGTTGGTATTGAGGCAATATCTTCAAAAGTAACCCCAAGTCCAAAACCCCACTAGATTGAGTCACTTTGTAAGAATTGGTCATTCCATGAGAACTGAATGAATGTGATAATGATTCATATGAATCTGGTTGTGAATTGATGATGTTGGTGTGTATTGAGTGATAATTGTGATCAATTTGATAAAATGATGTTGAATTGGCATGCATTTGATGAATAAATGTTGATTTTGATGTTACTTGACTTGCAAATGGGTGAGTTGATGTAAATTATGATAATGATGTTGATGCATGTGTGTGATGACATTAAATGCATAGTGGATTTGGGTGAATTGCAATTCTGAATGTTGTCTCTATTATGGTAAAATCTGGTTGTTGGTGGAACTAGTGAGGAACGAACCAAAGAATCACAAAATGGATTCTTGTACTAAGAGAAAACAGAGTTTCCATCCTCTAGTAGAAATGGCATTTTCACAAAATGACATTTTCACTGTAGCGAATGAAATTCGCGACAGTAGAAATGGCCCAGTTTGAAGGCTAAAAACTGAAGCAGTTTTTCTGCAATGAATATGGACTCACTAAAAGCTGAAGCAGTTTTTCTCACTAGTGGACTCTTACATCTCTAATTACCTATGGTAGGAGATCAATGTATGTGTATATTGTGAGGATATGAATGATAAATGTATGATCACATTAATAAAATGAAAAGAGAAATTCTTTCCCTCATCAATGTTTGTTGAGTAAGTGAGTTGTATACCGGGTAAGTGGACAAGCACGATAAGTGAGAATGAAATGTAGGGTAACCCCAAAGGCTCAGATAACATGAAGTACAAGGGTTATCCTGAAAGGGGTACATAACTAAAGGTACAAAGGGCTATCCTGAAAGGGGTAGATAGTCCTTGGCTAACCCGGAAGGGGTAGGTAGCCTGGGAGGATAACCTTGGATAAGGACGCTTACCAATGGTCCATGGATATGAGCTCAGTTGTGCATTTACTTCCAATGCACCTATGGGGGAGTTCTAGTGCACTAGACTCTAGGTAAAAGATGAAAAGAAAATAGATTAAATGAAAAGTAAAAGAAACATTGCATGCACACATCATTATATTTTCATTACATGCATTCATATGATTGAATGTGTTGTGTGTATGTTTATGTTTGCAATAGGGATTGTCCAGTTATACTAGCTGCAATATTGTGAAATGGTTTTAGAGACCATGGATTATTAGCTATATGTTTTATATATAAATGATGGTCCCAGTATTGCAGGTTCTAGAAGATACGAGAAGCAAGCATCACAAATGAGGCGAGCTTTAGAGTGTCATTAGATATAACCATATATAGAATCTTGGTAAATTCTCATATATAGTGAACCTCAATCTTATGTTCAAATATTAATTTCTTCAACTATATAGGAATTCATTAAAGTTAAAAAGGTTGTAACTATTATTATTTATTGTAAAGTAAAATTTATCTTCCGCTTGTGTTAAAAAAACTGACTAAAAAAATTTAAGGTGTTAAATTTATGGTATCAGAGCACTTTGATTCATAAGACTGTTATGGTAAGAGTCAATATTCAGCTGAACGATTAATAATCTGAACATATATATTAGGCGTGTCATATGCTTTGAAGGAACGTGCATCTAATATTGGGTTTGATCAACTGAATATTGGTACATGTAAGCAGAAGTTATGGCCACTAATGGATTTAAACTAGTTCACGTTCTTGACAAGTTATTTTGGCTATGACCCACTACCTTAAAACTTCTACAATAGGATTTTTCTTCCTTTCATTTCTTCCATGAAAAATAGGATAATACATTGGGGTATAGGTGTATTCGGTGATCGCGATTGTAAGATATTGGATCTGGTTAGTCTAGTACCTTAATTATGACACTAATACAATTGTAGCCAACGGATCCCATAAACTTGAGTAGAATGAGTTGTAAGTAAAACATAATCTAAGGTCGGCTATGATTCGTTCTGCGAAGTCTATAGTTGAATTAGGAAGTGAAGATTCTTTAGGAACAGGGTACTCAAAGTTGGGTTGTCCCCAAGTTGGTATACTGATTATGATAGTATGTAAGGGCCTTTGGTAAGGAAGCCAGGAGGCAGAAAATACTCTTGAAGTCTGGTAATGATAACGTCACAATAGCAAGGGAGGGAGATATATATATTTCCTAGTTAGATTTATGTTAGGGACATGCACTCAAGGGAATACGGGTTAAGTATATAAATAGATCGCATCACATATGTTATTCCACAAGCTAAGTGTAATGGTGATTGCGCTTGAGTAAGGAAATAGTTCCAAAGCACTTATATGGATTGAAAGACCCGTTATTAAATCAATCAGAGAACTCAACAGAAGCACTAGGAAACACATTTTTACCCTACCAACTGAGCAATGAAACCCCATCTAAATTATATTTTGAATTCTCTAATATATATTCAATGTCAGGTACCCATAATCACTGGAGAAATTCCCTCTAGTTCCTTCACGAACTTTTTTGTACTCAACTCTCCAAACTTGAAATTTATGAACTTTGGACAAATTTACTTACTGCTATCTGATTTCAGATTCCCATTCAATATTTACCAAAGCTTTCTAAAGACTTAAAAGGTTCCAACCTTTCTCTAATGGGACTCTGTTAAGAACTAATTACTACATTGTAAGTTTATCATCACTATTGTTCGGTATTCAAGCTAATGATAGGTTTAGCTTTACTCTAAAATCTCTCAGCTGAGATTTCTTGTAGAGTTACAAAATCCTTGAGGCGCACTACGCTGCAATTATAGCCATCATTTCCAATGACCATCTTAACTTTTCTCAAAGATTATAGATTCGGGCGATGATTTGAGTTCAAGCCAAGTTATTCACGTGTTCCCTCAACAACTTAGAATTTTTTCAAAGTATTGTAATACACTAAGAGTCCTTTGTTTCAGTGGTTAACTCCTAGTCTCCCAAGGATTTTCTATGGAGTAAATTGTGATTTTAGATCGAAGCGGATTGATTTGATCTTTTGAATAACAACACCTTCGGGAATAGAAGCCATTTTATGTCACAAAATATCATTTGTGACATAAAGTTAATTCCCCAATGTGATTTTAGATCGAAGCGGATTGATTTGATCTTTTGAATAACAACACCTTCGGGAATAGAAGCCATTTTATGTCACAAAATATCATTTGTGACATAAAGTTAACTAAGAACTGTAAGGATGAAATTATGGAACTTGGGAATTTAAGGGACCAAATTGAAAAAAATTAAAAGATTCCAAGAGGGACTTAAGAGCATATAGGTAAAAGAAAAAGAGACAAAAAGCTCTCACCTTCCTCCCTCTCAACTCTCAGGTTCCTCTACCCTCCTTAAGGTTGGAAAAATGGAAATTCCCCTCTCTCCTTACAAGCCAAAGGTCATGAATCCATGGAGGGGAAATCATGGGTTACTCCCAAATTCTTTCCACCACTCTTTACCAAAATTCATATCTCTCTTCCTCTTATACCTTCCAAGGATCCTCTTTGAAGCTCAAATTCTCGATCAAAGGAAGGTGAGAAATCTGATTTTTTGTTCTTTAATGTTGTATATTGAGTTTCATTTCAAATCCTCACTAATTGATCCTTTATTATACGACATGCAAAGCCTAAAGCATCATCCTTGAAGTGATTGAAGCTCTCTATCAGTTTTTGGAAGTGATCAAACCTCGTCTTCACCCTCTCAATTTATGGCTGACTCTCATGTAAAGAATAAGAACTTTGTAATTAAAACAAGTTAAAATTGTGGGTTAAATTATCTAGATCAAATTATGAGGAATCTTAGTTTCTGTTCTGGTTTGGTTATAACCATGAGTTTGCATGCCAATTTAGGACATGTAGATGATCGAAGTTGCCTTATTTTCGTTCATAAATGTTGTAGAGAATCCGGTGACCTTTCACATGGCTTTAGTTTCACTCTAGTTGGATGTCTTCAACTTAAGTTATGGCCCAAATACTGAGATGGGGTCAATTTTTAATTGTTGGGTTTGGTTAGGTGTACTTCTCTGTTAAAGGTGTCTCTTTTTTACAATTATATTTTTAGAAATGGATTTTGTGGTCTGTACAAGAGTTTTAGATAATTCTTGTAGCTTCGAAATGCCTCTAGTTTCACCTGTATGCAATAACCATAGCTAAAGTTATGGATAAAATAGTTAAGGTCATAATTTTGGCTTAGTCAGATAACCCACTTCCAATAACCATTTCACCTTTAAAACAGCTGAATTAGCTTACGAGTTCTACATTAAAGTTGTAGCCCTATAGGTCCGTTTGATTTGCTAAATTTCATGGTACAACACAAATTTGTTAATTGAATGTTTGATTCAGAAAATGATCCAGAGACAGCACAAAAGTGGAGTTACTGGACAACACAAAAAGCCAAAATTTTGTACCACACTAAACCATGGGACAACTTTTTGTTCCACAGCACAACTATCCAAAAGTCAAAAATATCCATATTCTCCCCCACTATTGTGTAACCACCTTACCCCACTTTTTCTCTCTCAACTTACCACATATATATATATATATATATAATTTTTTATTGGAAAATAATGATATTTTTTTAAAATAAATAATTAAGAAAATCAATTGTTTATGTAAAATAATAATAATATGTAATATTAATATGTATTATGAAAGGTGTTATTGTAAAATTTGAATTGCATTTTTTGTTCCGTGCATTGGTGATCAAACACTAAACAATATAATAAGTTGTGTTGTGCTTTATTGACTTGTACTGTGCTGTATCACTTGTATTGTCCAGTCTTAGCATCAAACACACCCTATGAGTCATGTTTCTTATAAAACTGGTTTCATGTGGCGGACTATGTGTTAAAGAGAGTGACCATGTGTTCATTTGAGTGGGCAAGTTAGATTGTATGAAATAAAATAAAATGCATAAAATAAATTATAGATATAATAACTTTATGATAAAAAATTGAAATGCATTATTTGATTTTATTAAATGTATGAAATAGGTCTTACAAATGAATTTAAATAGATTTATTAGTTCCATACAAAAAAATAATAGCTTTATTAGTCGTGTCTTCTTAATTAGTATCTGTTAACCTTATTTATAATATATTATAATTATTATTTACTAGTCATTGAACTAACCATTTCTTCATTAACAATGTTCATCTTTTCAATTTCTTAGCACTTTAAGAATCCAAAATGCATATATCCAATAGGTTAGTCTAGTGGCCAGGGAGTGAAGCTTTGAGTAGTAGCTCCCTGGTTCAAACCCCTGTGGACGCACTTTGACGTATAAAAAAAAAGAATCCAAAAATGCATATTATCATGGATGCAATAAGGCACTTATGGAAAACACATTTTCACTTCATTCAAAGCAAAAAAAAGGTCTATCTTATAAGAAAAAACTAAATGCTCAAGAGGAACCTAAAGAGGTGGAGTAAAATTATTTTTGCAATATAAACTAATAAATTAAAATATTTTTGTCACCAGAAAAAGCTAATTCATAGATGTTATGGACCTATCCCGCGGTCATGGGATATGGTTACTATCCAGCCTGCCAAGGAGCATGTCTTAAGTAATGTCGAAAGAACGACGAGATAGTTTCATACATTCAGAAAAGAGGCACACATGTGGTTGGTTACCTGAGGTTACAGCTCCGAGAATTATGTCGGATATAAAGGAACGCTGATGTGCGTGACGTTGACGTGGATGTACGCTGCAAGTGCTATAAATACGAGGTGCAAGCATAAGAGAGAGGTAACACTATAACTCTTAATCAGAGTACTACTTGAGAGAAGACTTAATTGATCATCGGAGTCATTGATATGAATATTGTGGTAACCGCTAGTAACTGTAATATGTTTCCTATATATGTGTAGTCGTTGTAATGGTATGGTGTGTAACTTCTATTAATTGAATTTCCCTCTGTATTGTGTTCTTCTCTCTGTCTCTGGCCAAGTCTCATGTCGAACTTGGATTCTCAATCTCTTTTGTATCCTCTTCCTTCTCTGTTTCCCCTTCCTTCTTGGCCAATGCCACATTGACTTGGTTTCTCAATTTCTATATTAATTGTAATTCCCAGTTTCAATAATAACTTAGAGTACTCAATGAAAGCACCAAATGTAATGATCACAGATATAATTACTTAAGAAGTAACAATAGAGTGAGGAATTCCTCCAAATTAGTGTATTTGATAAGGAAATTGCTTAATTGTATGACAATTTTCTGTCACGAAATGACGAAAACTACTTATACAAACCCACCAACGATTTTTTGTTTAATTTCAATCTAAACACAAACCAGGATTTGTAATGGTTACAAATATTTTGCATCCACGTATACTTCGTCAACTTTCGTGCAAAATTTGTTCGTACCAATTAGCACTAATCATTTGATAATAATGAACGATCTCCTTTAGACTAAAATTACATCAAGATTAGAAGGGATAACAATACAAAAATGAGAAAGTTATAGACAAGAGGTGAGGAAACAAGACAAAGACGAGACAGAGACAACAGAGAAAGACAGAGAAGTTACATAATACAACACCACGACATGGCTTCAACACTGAAACACGTGATGTCCCTGCAATGGTGGCCACCAGGATCCCATGGTTAATTATGCTTCAATACATACAAGGACTCGTTTATCAAGAACAATAAGGCACGAAAATTAGAATCTTGATACAAAGCGGCCAAATCATCTTAGACTTTATGTGACTTCGATGTCGTAATGATATGTTTGTGAGCAAGAGCCAACAATGCATATCTTGAGGAAAACATTGTTGGGAGAATGAATGCACCAGTGAAATTAGACAAATTGAATGTGAACTTCCAAAATTCGACCGAGAACTGAAGGAAAGATTCAGTGATTTGAGAAATTGGTTCTACAATCACAGGCAAGGCTTCACTATGGTCACAAATCTTCGCTGCATCAAAATGCATATCCAACGCCGAATCAAAAAATCCTCCTCCGGTGGTGGAACACCAGCGTTTTCAGATTGGATATTAGGATCCACTTGTGTTGCCACAAGGTCATCAATGGGTTTTTTGATTCCGAAATGCAATTAACCATTTCTGTAACTGCTGGCATGGAAACAATTTCTACAACATCAAGACGCTGATCCATAAGGTCTCAGGTAACCGTTGGAATCAAATTGGTGCCTCCTTCAGTAAAATCCAAGGTACGATCATCGTCATCTTGCAACAGCTGCGTGTTGTGTTGCGAAGCAATGATAACCCACATGAACAATGGGTTGCCAGATTCAGATTTTTCGATTGCTACCACCGAACTTGAGTCCTTCTCACTTGCCACAGTCTTGGGATAGAGGAGAGCAATTTTTCTTGCGATACATGCTACGGATTCCGCCATCCTAGCCAAGAGTTGATCCATCCTATCAAATCGAGCCATGTCTTGAGCATGTCGAGCGTCAATGTCAAATACGTAGTAGGTAGCCATGTGAGATGAATGAAAGCACCAATGTAATATATCCTCGGAATTAATACACTACTTGCAACAAATAGAATTAATGCACAAGCATAAGATATATGATGAAGATTTATGAAATATTAATATCATTGACAAGCCAAGTACATTGATAATAGAAATGACAAAGAAGAGTAGGGGAAACCAGAAACATTTCAGAATGGAAGGAAGAGACTATAGAGGGAAGGAGAGAAGAGAGAAATTGCTAAGAAAGTTGATAGAGAAAAGAAGACAGTTATACAATAATCCACTCCTCTCAAATGCTAATTTCTCTCTTTTTATAATCAATTATCTCTTCAGGTAATAACTGTCTTCAGTCGACAGAGCCCAATAACTCTTGGTTACTAATTGTACTACTTCCACATTTATATTCATTACAATACCGTCCCCTTTAAAATTGACCTTGTCCCCAAGATGAAGAGCATTGTGATTACCAATTCAAGATGCCTTGTCAGGAAGAATCTATTATACTTCTTAAACCCATTTGGCAATAATAGGATACAATGTAGTCTTGTATTGTTTACAAGGAAATAATGAACCACACAAAAATCTACATGTGTAGAGACTGTGACTCATACAAAACTCCCACGGTAAAAGAGTCCAAGTCCTCTACATACTGACCATGCCAAACAAAAATTGAAACCACTATATCCAATGAAACTAATATATAGTCGGGCCCTTTGCAATTAACTTCAGCTTGTAACATGTAACATATGCAGAAATGCAAATTGAAGCATTAATAGCAAAGCTTGATTCATTTTTTGAAACTTGCAACAAATGCCCATCCAACAGCCAAATACCAATCGATCAATATTTGTAGCAGCCATATAAATTGTAACAATGGCTCTCTGTGAAACTAATGAGACTAAGTAGAATCCATGGAAAATTGAACAAGAACTTTATGTAAGTGGAGACAAAAGAAAATCCATGCCAAAACATCATGTAAAAGTAGGAATTCAAGATAAAATTGTAGAGGCTACAAACTCAGAAATTTCATCAAACAAGTTGTATGCCATTGACACAACTGTCAGACTTGGATTCTCAATCTCTTCTGCATCTTCTTCCTTCTCTGTATCCTCTTCCTTCTCGGCCAATGTCATTTTGACTTGGATTTCTCAATTTCTATATTAATTGTAATTCCCAGTTTCAATAAAAACTCAGAGAAGACTATCTCTATTTAATATATTTAATTTACATAATTATTTTGTGGTTCCATAACAGTCTCTACAGGTACCACCACCGTGAGTGGAGCCAGCCATCCCGGCCCTATTCTCGGGAAAAACCTGCCAGTACACCACGAGATGGACCACAGTGAGGGAATTTGTGAGAATGAAACTCAAATAGAGGGTTGCCACAACTCTTTCACGAGATGGATCATAAAGTAAGAAATTCCATCAAACTTCAAATTTGCGATGCCCATCGATCCATATGATGGTTTCACGGATCCTCAAGATCACATAGAGTTTTTTTTAACAAACCATCGCTTTACAAGGCGCAAGAAAAGCACTGTTTTTCATGGAATTCCCATTGAATTTAAAAGCAACAATGAGACATTAGATAAGTTGAAGTGGAAGGCCTTAAAAGACAAGTTCGTTTTAAACTTCACAAGCAAGAAGCATCAATTTAAAACGAAACATTACTTAGAACGTGTGAAGCAAAAGAAGGATGAACCGCTAAGGGATTATATTACACGTTTCAAATGCAAGTTTTTAGAGGTTTGTGATGTCGAACCAAATATTATGCTTTATCTTTTGTGACAGGGACTGAAACCGGGACGGTTTGCGAAGGACCTAGCATGAGAAAAGCCTAAAACCATGGAGGAATTAAAACAATGAACAGAAAAATGGATACCCATAAAATAATGGATGAGGAATAATCAAGAGGAAGCAGGTGAGAATAAGGAGGCCCGTGATTAGCGAGATAAGGGCAAAGGGGGTTTGATGCCAGGTCCTGAGATGACAAGATAGGTGAAAGAAACGGTAAGCCACCGAGAGGGAATTACTCAAGCTATACACTTCTCATCATTCCGCCTGCAAAGGTTTATAAGGAGATAATGTATTTGAAGCTATGAGAATGGCCACCTCCTTTGAGAACCCAATCAAACAATAAAGATAAATTTTGCATCTATCATAAAGACCATGAGCACTAAACTAGCGAATGTGTTCACCTACGGATACCTTAGATAAGTTGATTCGACAAGGAAGGCTAGAAGAATATGTACAAAAATCTAAGGAGGCCAATCTCGGGCTAGGAACTCATCCCCCGTAAGGAAACAAAACTTCGGGGAATTAGCAAGGGACATATATGTCGGGCGAGATAGAACAAGACAATGATGCTCCTGAAGTCCAAGGTGATATGACTAGGCCCCCACAAAAAGAGTCATAATTGTGATCGCTGGAGGAATTGAAGATGAAAAGCAGATTAACAGCTCACGAAAGTGATCTCAAGAAGTGTGAGATTGGTGCATAATGGTGGACGCTATGAGAAAATGACTTTGAAATTCACTGAAGATGATTTACCTCTTGGAGGCACAAGCTTTAATGCCTCGTTAGATATATTAGCGGTGATGACGGGCTACGAAGTCAGGCGTCTCTTTGTTGACCCAGGTAGTTCAGCTGATATCATGTTCTGGGACTTATTCAAGAAAAAATGGCACAATGAGAAGGACCTAGCCCAGCACAAGGGGAACTTGATTGGGTTTACAGGAGTTACGATCACTCTAAAAGGCTATTTGCAGTTGAATATGACTTGGGCAATAGGGGTGGTTCCTTGGATTCATGCTGACTAGTAGAGGCATCGAAGTAAACCAAGAAAAATGTAAAAATATTTTGGACATGGTTAGTTCGAGGTCTATCAAGGAAGTACAACAACTCACTGGGAGGGATGCAGCTCTATCCCATTTCCTACCCGCCTTGGCTAGGCATTGCTTACCTATGTTCAAATTCTTAAAAAATCAAAGTGTTTTCACGTGGACTCCCAATTGTGAACAATAATTCTAAGAGCATAAGCGGTCTTTATCCTCTCCTCCAGTGTTGGCGAGACCAATCCCAGGAGAAAATTTGATTATCTATCTGGAAATTCCAGATGAAACCATAAGCATAGTCTTGATTCGAGAAGAAGGTAAGTCTCAATTTCCGATCTATTTTGTATCCCGTGCCTTGCAGAGCACAGAGATAAATTACTAGAAGATGGAAAAAGTTACTTATGCTCTATTGATGGCTTCAAGAACGCTACGCCCCTACTTTCAATGCCACTCAATTACAGTACGTACTAATAAACCCGAGCGACACATCCTACACAAACTAAACTTAGTCTGACAAATGATATTATTGGCAGTAGAACTATCCTAATACAAGATTCAATATGAGCCAAAAACTGTGATAAAGGCACAAGTGTTAGCCGACTTTCTTGCAGAAATGACTCATCTTATGGATGTTAACCTTGGAGAATGGACAATTTATGTAGATGGCTCTCTGAATGCTAAAAGCTGCAGAGCAGGGGTGATCATAGAGAATATTGAAGGTGTACCGATAGAGTATTCGCTAAAATTTGAGTTTCCAACCTCGAATAATCAGGCATATATGAGGCTTGTTTGGATGGGATAAGGGTAGCAAAGGAATGGGGAGCCTCGGCTATCACCTTTTGTTCAGATTCACAATCGGTAGTTTCTTAAATTTGAGGAGATTACCAAGCTAAGGAACCAATGTTGCAAAAATATTTGATAAAGGTGAAGGACTCCTTAATTGGCTTGTCAAAATTTGTAATAAAACACATCTTGAGGGAAGAGAATGGCAGGGCGGACCTCTTGTCAGAACTAGCCAGCACGAAAAATGCCTCTAATTATCATTCCGTGGTTGAAGATGTCGTTCCTGTTCCGAGTCTAACTATGCAGGTGGAATCAGTAGATTGGAGGACACCTTTGATAGAATAAATCAGGAAAGGAATAGTCCCAGAGGACAAGAAAGAGGCAAAGTAATTGTTGAAAAAGGTCACGAGGTACACGATGGTAAAAGGACATCCTTTTAGAAGAGGAATTTCAACACCGCTACTAAAGTGCATAGGGTCATCTGAGGTGTGGTACATAATCACGGAAATTCATGAAGGCAACTGTGTTCACCATGTTGGGACCAATCTTTAGCAAGAAAAGCGCTAAGGGCGGGATATTTCTGCCCCACTATGCAAGAAGATGCAAAATATCATGTCAAGAAATACGAGTGATGTCAACAACATGCACAAATTCCTCACGTCCCACCAGAAGAGCTACATAGTATAACTGCTCCGTGGCCATTCACACCTGGGGCTTGGATTTGTTGGGACCCTTTCCTCGGGCTCTGGGTCAGCTGAGGTTCTTGGTGGTGACCATCGACTATTTCACTAAATGGATAGAAGCAGGGTTGTTGGTGACATTCACGTTGGCAAGAGTCCAAGCTTTCACTTTCAAAACAATTATATGTCATTTTCGTATACTTGCTGAGATCGTTACTGACAATGGAACCCAGTTCAGGTACAAACATTTCAGGGAACTGGTGGAGGGCTTAGGGATTAGACATCAATTTTCAATTGTGCAACATTCTCCAATGAACAGGCTGGTTGAAGTCAGAAACAAAGCGATTCTCAACGGGTTAAAGAAAAGGTTATATGAAATTGGGTAGATAACTTTTATCATGTACTTTGGAATAATCAAAAAACTCCACAAAGTGCCAACGGGTTGAAGAAAAGGTAGAAGAAATTGGTGAACCCTCGTGGAGGGCAATGTATACCAGCCTAGATAATGAAGAACTTCTAAAAGAGGACCTCGACATTATTGATGAAACTCATTAAATGGCCACAGTCATGGAAATGATGCGAAAATAGCGAGTTGCTCAAAAATATAACCGGAAATTTGTGAAATGTGAATTTGCGGTTAATGACTTAGTCATGAGGAGGGCTAGTATCGGTTAGAAGAATGCCAAAGATGGAAAGTTAGCAACTAACTGGGAGGAAGAAAACTTCCAAGGACTTTTAATGCTACAGAATTGCGAAGATATTGCAGTTATTTTTTAATATTTGTGACTACAGAGGAATTTTGGCATTTTTAAGTAAGATTTTCTTATGTAAAGCACTCACGGGGTACTCTTTTTCTTCGGTGGGTTTTATCCTAAGGAGGGTTTTACCGCCAAGGTTTTAATGAGGCCCAAATTTTGTAACCAACATATGATGAATATGAATGTGAGCTCAAAAATAGATTTTCTATTTTTACCGAACAAGGATCGATGATCCCATCATAAAGCGACATACCCTAAGCAACGGAATAAATATGTCAAGTAAAGGATCAATGATCCCAACTTAGGGTGATACACTCCCAGTCAAAGGTCACGAACCTTCAAAAAAGGATCAATGATCCCAACTTAGGGTGATACACCCCAAGTCAGAGGTCACGAACCTTCAAAAAAGGATCAATGATCCCAACTTACGGTGACACACCCCTAGTAAAAGGTCACGAAACTTCAAAAATGGATTAATGATCTAAACATAGGGTGATACACTCCAATCAAAGACTACGGATCTAAACGATCAAAGGACCAAGCAAAGGGCGAGATTCCGCAGATTGAAGGTCAAAAATTCTTAACCAGGGATTAGCAATCCTAGCGTAGAGTGATGCGCCCCAAATAGTAAAGCAAGTATAAAAAATTAAAGTGTAAAATAAAACATCCTAGACAAATTTTGAATAAGCAATTCAGAACGATAACAAAAAAGGGGCATTCATGGAACAAGGGTATAGACCGTAAAATCCAGTTGATTAAAATAAAGAAAAACAGAGGATCATTACAAAAAAAAATAATAAAGAGCAGCATATAATCAGGGATTTTTTTTGGCGACATTTTCTTCAACATTTGCATACTCTTTGTCATAAGGTGCCTTGACGTTGGAAATGACAATATCTTCATATTCGAGTAACATGGGTGGGATTTGGACAGAAACATAGGGGTCATAAGGCTCCAAGTCGGGGTCGTTCAGATCCAACAGAGATGGCAGATTAGTAATATAATCAAACAATTCTCCCTCTTCAACGTCATGTAGAGGATGTACCCCCTTGTAGTTAAGTTGAACACCGGGGTTTAAAAATTCGACTCGACGAACACAACTTGTGAAAGCCATCAAAGCACCATTGGAAATGAGCATATTCTTTTTGTTTATAGCTTTCTCCAGCTTCTGATTCTCAATCTCCAAAGCTTCTTCTCCGCAGAGAGTTCGTTCTGAGTTAATTTTAAGGCATTCTTCTAATCCTATAGCGCTTTAGATTCATTCTTTATGTTTTCCGGAATAAGGGTCAGGTCTTTCATTTCATCGCCCAGTTGAGTATGTTCAGCTTGGAGTGATTCATAGTTACTAGCAGTAGTGCTCAACTCCGATATGAGATTAGTGACAATGACCCTAAGCTCATCTCGTTCCTGGGTCAGACGATTCATTTGATTGTTGATAAAAAATCTCAACTCAAATTCACCTCAAATAAATTCTTATTTAGTCAAGGAAAATCAAGATAAGTTAGACGCCACTCAACATATTTCTAACCCTATTTTTGCATCTCTCTTTTGTGTTAAAAAGAGGCGTCGGAAGAAATAAAAAATAAGGAAAATAGAAAGCAGTTGATTGTGCTTTAGATAGGAAATGATCAAGTTGAACAACGAAATAGAGAGCTAGACAATTGAAATAAGAATGTGCAGAGGAAAATCGATGAATTGCGAAACAATGATTGTAGGTCGAAACGATTAGTAGAAAATACACCGGCGGGTAATCAAAATTCTAGCCAAGGAAATACCAGTGAGACTGCGGCCGTCGCAAACCCGCCTGAGGGGCAGTATGAAGACACCTTTTGTAGACGAGTTGATGAATGAGGATATTCCAAACAACATCAAACCGCCTTCGATAGTGGTGTATGACTAAGAAGGCGATCCATAGGAGCATGCAGACTATTACATGTCACTCATGTGGGGATATCATGTGACAAAAGCCATGATGTGTCGTTTCTTCCCAAAAACTCTGGTGAGTAAAGAAAAAAAGTGGTTCAATTGACTCCCGGCAAGGTCAATATACAATTTTTAGAAAGCTCTGGGAGCTCTTTGTGGCTTGGTTCTCCTTTAGAACTCTAAGGAAGCCGTCACAAGAGGATTTGGGAAATATCAAACAAAGGGCCAATGAAACCTTGAAGGATCACCTAAATTGATTTGATTAAGAATCGATTCTGGTGGACAATTTAAACCCTGAGGTTATGAGCTACCAACTCATATTAGGCCATCAGGTAAGTGAGTTTCATCAATAATGTAGACTTAGCTCATTTTAGGCAGAAGAGTGTATAGCAATGGAAGAGACATGTGCTGCAAAGAAACATGACTTGAATGCAACAACACATCCCCTTCTATGAAAAGGTTGCAACTCGACCAAAGCGCCCGCCCAAGCAAGAAGTCAAACATTACCAGGATAATTGGGAGACTCGTTACCATGATAGATTCACCAATTATACGACATTAAACAGGGGAAGAGACTGTATCTCTGGTGAAGACAACAATGTAGGAATTATTAGGCCGCTCACAAATCCCTTTTCACCATATCCCTGCGTGGACCGATCTCAGTGATACGAGTATCACCGCTCGTTTGGTCATACCACTCCAAGATGTCGAAAATTGAAGGATCATATTGAACATTTGATACAATATGGTTATTTATGAGTGTATGTATCGAAGACGGACAGAGACAAGAGAAGCCAGTCACGATCTCCACGTCGTTAAAGGCATGAACATACCAGGGAGCTAGGGAGAAGGACAGAGGAAGCAATCTAATCCATATCTGCTTTAAATGGAATGGATTTTTTTTCTTTTTGATATTTGATCTGTTTGTTTTTTGTCTAACCTAAAACAAATGGATCTGTATTTGTTATAAAAAAAAAAGTTCAAATAGATGTTAAAGATTAAAGATAACAAATGAATATTATAACTTTTATGTTAAAAAAAGGAATATTATAATTAAGTATTGAAACATAATAGGACTAATTGCAATTTATAAAATATTTCTATCATAGATACCAGGACATAACAGCAATTTGGGAGACATACATTTTCACCTGCTAAAACCGGTTGTTTGGGCCATATTATGAGGACCATCGGGTGGTCTCTCGATAAGAGAACCACCCTATAACGCACATTATTTCTTTAATCCATTTTCATCTTCTTTTAAAAAATAAATACAACACCACACAACCTCACCTTCTCTCACACAAACATCAATCAAGATCACTCTTCCTTACAAAATCACGCACAGACTACTTCTTTCTCCCTCCATTTTCTTCCTCTATCTTCACCACACATAGAGCAAACGATCTTCTCATCACCCTCCTTCTTTATTTCTCCCTCTCAACTTCAACTTCCATGGCCACCATACCGCCGCCCCTCACCTGTGACCACCACGGCCACAGCCGCATCCCACCACCTTACCACCGCCTTTAACTCCGCCATCGTCACAACCGTCAAATCTCCAATACCACCATCACTGTCGCGCCACCACCATCGCCATTCCACCGCACCAGCAACCATCAACCTCCAAAATTCGCGCCACCATCGTTGCTCTGTTCTGTGGCTCTGGAAAGCTGTGGGAGAAGGAGGGTTATTTTGGTTTTTTTTCTAGGGTTAGTGTTTTGAGTTTGGGCCTCTATTTGTTTTTTGGCCCACTTTTTTTGTTGCTGATGATTATGTTGTGTTGTTACTTAGTTTTTTTGGTTGCTATTAGCTTAGTTTGGGCCTCTATTTATTAGGGGTAAAATAAATATTTTAAAGTTATCTTAATTTGTACAATTTATATAGGGTAACCGTCCTTTTTAGACGGATGTATCGGGGGTGCAGTGGGGTTAAGTGTCCACCCTTTCCCGTGCATAATCAGAGTCTGATCTCTCTCAAAAGTTTAGTTTCTTTACACAAAATGCTTTTCAATTTTTTCCCATGAAAATTTGGTGGCAACTCCGTTTTTTAGTCCTTTCACTCACGGCGCCCTCCAGGGACGTTGTGACGCATACATTGTACAGGTTTGGAAAATGGCTCTAGAACATTAGTTAACCGTTGGATCAAGCTGAAAATTTGATAAATGACTTGTGACATTATGATCTTCATATTGAATGGCTGGATAATTAATTCTATTCTTAATAAAGGATAAATCAAGTTCGTCGTCAATTTCATGCAAATGGTATTTAGATTTTGTAGATCCGCTCTAGAAACTTTTCTTATCGTCCGATCGAGCTGGAATTTTGATATGGGTTCTGAGACATTAAGTTCTTCTTATTGTATGGTCAGATTGTTAATTCAAAGATTGAGGAAGGAGAAATGAAGCAAAAATAGAAGCTCTATTTTGTGAAAAATACAAAGGAATGGAGAGGTGAATAAAAAAATGCGCCTTTTGATGCTATCTCTACTGGCGAAACTTGGTGCAAGCCTCATTTAGACGGTTGAACACGAACCACTTTGCAAAGCTTGATGCAAATTTAGTACAGACGATCTACGAGAATGAGAACAACACAACTAGGGAGAGCTTCTCACCTTCATTATTTTATTATTTAATTCTCTTTCTCATTACTATAGTATATGCTAACTTGAACTATTACCATTGGTTTGTTCACGCACTTTGGCCTACAAAAATAAAATCACTGGTTTGTTCCACATGATAAACACTTTTTATTTAAAAAAAGTGTTGAATGAAAAAAAAATATAAAATGTAAAATAAATGAGCATATGTCTACATTAGATAATATTTGTAAAAATAGAAAATAAGAATATAGAGAAAGACAAAGGTAGTCTATTAAAGAAAAAAAATTTGTACGGAGTTAATATATGAGTGCCACTGGCTTGTCCAGTCAAAGCGTAGGTGGGAAAATGTGAACGTAACTTTAAGAGTGATCCGTCATGCTCTTAGGCATGGTGATCATGACCTCTTTTCTGGCCTCCAGCACGGTGGTTCAACGTCTCTGGCCACTCCCCTGGCGGTAAGGGTGGTGTACCTGCAAGAACTCTAAAGCTTAAGTCAGGAATAGCGCCATGTGAGTGAAGTATGAGTATTAGAATGAGTAAACATACTAAATATTCACGTGTGGTTGGTATTTATAGAGAAAAAGGAGGTCATAAGAGTCAAACTTGTCTTTATGAACTCTCCTGAATTTGCGGCGCATCTCCTGGGCTCATAACTAACCGCCCATGCCGATGATGAGGTGTATATGTTATGTCGTGGTTTAACGACATGAACCTCCTATGATTCTGACATGTGACTCTCTGGTCTTGGGTCGATGGGTTGTCCGCGGTGCGAGTATGGCATGTATCTGTCCTGCGGGTTAGGTCTATAATAGTTGCCCCCAAGTTGGTGGCATAGCTTTACATGTCGTTGACTTAACAAGCCGGCACTCTTAATCGATTTTACGCTCTGCTATGTCGCCGACCTTTGATATACTCCGTCAGTTATCAATTCGTCCGAGTGTCGTCCTTGGGTTGGCTAAAACCCTTCGTGGGCCGTAATCATCATTCCCCTGTCCTTTTTGGGCCTGTACACATTTCATTCAATTTGAACTGTTAATTTTCCCTCAAGTTTCCCTCTTCTTTCCTTTTCTATAAATAGGTCCATTTTCCCTTATGGGCCACTTTCAGCTTTCTCATTCGTCTTAGTAGTTGTTGTTCTTTTCTTGCCAATCCTCTTCATCCTTCATCCTTCTTTCTTCTTCCTTCTAACTTTTCTAGGTATTCCTCCTTCTTTTTCCTCATCTCATTGTTTCCATTTTTCCATTGTTACTGCCAATTTCTTTTCTTCTTTCTCCAAATGTCTACAACTGTACGACCCTTCTACTACCCCGCAAAGATAGTCTCTTTGGAGAAATTGGAGTTTTTATTGGATCTCTTTCGGGTCCTAAGATAAGTGATGGAAGTGGGCATCATACTCCCACTCCCCCTACCGAGCAACTCATCTTCAGGGAATGAGGTGTCTTTTTCTGTCTCCAACAAGAATACGTCTGGCACACCGCCCCATTATTTCTCCCTTAGATCTCCTTTTGATATTTCTGTGGCCCCTAAACCCCTGAGACACAGAGGCCCCAGATTCAAATATGCAGTTTCGTCCGAGAGTAGTGGGGGCTCTGTCGTCTCTAAACGGCGCCATCCAATTCCCCTTATTGTATGCACTTCCTCGGGCTCTTCTACTGAGAGCTCTTCTTCTTCAAACTAACATTCCTCTGACCCCTTATATGTTCCTCCTATTGCCTTTGTAGAGCCAATGTCACCTATTGAGGAGGTTGTAAGTTCAGCAGTTGTGGCAATCCTAGAGCCAGTGGGACCTTGCCGCAACTCATCTAAAAAAAGCCTTAGAATGTCGTAGAGAATTTATTGAGCAAATGTATGGTCCCAAGAAGAAGGCCTCCAAAATGGAAGTTCCGGAGAATCTCACCAGAATCTGAGATGTGAGAAAGATGTTCTGGGTAAACCACGAGATTCTCCAGGTCCCCACCCCACTCATGACATTACTTAAGATGGAGGTAGTTCATCGTGAATTTAGAGAAGCTATGCATTTTCCTTAGGTTCTTCCCGCCGAAGAGACCCCCAATTCTCCGGTAATCCTGTACTAAGCCACCTAACCTTACCTAAATGAGAGGATCAGTTCCCGCCCCCACAAAGACGCCTCCGACTTCATGATGGTTTATGAATTCAACTTCAAATCTATCGGTCTCCATTTTACCTTTTCAAGTTTCCAGATGGAAACTCTTAACAGGGTTAATGTCGACCCGTCACAACTCCATTTGAATGCCTGGGGTTTTATTAATGCCTTTGAAATTTTTTGTTGGGCCCAAAGTTGGGATGTGTCTAGTAACCTCTTCATGTTTCTCTTGACCTCCTACTGGATGGGAGACTTTGGCTTCATCTCATTTCGCCAAAAGAAAGACCTCAATTTTTTTGAAGCATTCAAAGATTAATTTCCTCCTTTCAAGTCTGCCTATTTCAAATTTTTTGTCAGGGTGATGGTGTCCCCTTCTTGACTAGTCCTAAAAATAATGACCCATGTTCCCTCTCTACTGGAAGTATGAGCATTATCTAAAGGAGCCGAAGACCTTCGTTACCGACGAGGCTTCGCTCCTTGACCCCATGTTCCCCGTCGTGACTTTACTACTGAACACATGATTATTAAATGTAAAGCCGTGATTAAAAGTTGTGCTGTGGGATGAGATGAGGCCTTAGGTATATTCATGCTTCTAATTACTTTTACCTAGCCTTTTATGCTGAAACTATGTTTGTATCCTGCTTTTTATGCTTGTTATTAATACAATCTTTTCTTTGTTTTCAGCCAACCGCATACAGAACTACGCCCAGCTTCTCAAGAAGCAAGTTGGTGGCGTGGTCCCCCAGGGGGCTAAGAAGGAAAAAGCCGTTGAGGATCCTGGTCGTCAAAACGTTGGGTAGTCAGAAATTCTTCACCTCCAAGTCCAAACCCGCGGGATGGACCTCAAGCAGAAGACTCCCAGCCCTCAATTGTTAACCGAGTCCCAGAAGCCTTCTACAATGCTCCCCAGAAACGAGAAGTAAACTTAGGATCTCTATCTGATATTATGCTAATCGGTGCCCCAAGTAGTCAGACTATCTCTACAATGTACACTTTGGCATATTTCTCTACTGAGCAGGTAGTTTTGATAGGCAAGAAATGAGCAGACTTGGTCAACCTGTCTATTATAACCCAAATTGAGTTGTGTCCTGCTGGGGTTGTGGGTAATCCAACAACAAAGTCCATGGCTACAGACTCTCATTTCCACTCTGGAATGTCCAATGGTAGAAGCGGTCCAGAGGGTTTTTGATGTTCTACTTTGATCATTTGACAGGTGAGGCACTTAGACACAAATTCTGCAATTTCTTTCTTCATTTCAAACCACCAAAACAACTTCTTCATGTCTTGACACATCTTGGTAGCCCCAGGGTGTACAGAGTACTGGCTATTGTGATTCTCCTCAAGTACCGTCCTCTTAATTTTGGCGTGATTCGAAACACACAATCTGTCTCTAAATAAGATCATACAATCACCGGCCATGGAGAAATCATCTTGTTCCTTAAGCTTCTGAAGTTCGTAATCATATCTTTGTGCTTCCCAGATTTGGTCTCAAAGTGTACTTTTCATATCAACCTTACACACAGAAAGGCTAGCATCGTAGCAAGACACATCCAAGTGCAAGTCTTTGAATTTCTCCAAGAGTTTCATTTGGTGAATCCTAATAGTTGACACATGCAAAGATTTCCTACTTAGTGCATCAGCCACCACATTGGCTTTTCCCAGGTGGTATTTTAACACAATCATAATCCTTTAAGAATTCCATCCATTGTCTCAGCCTCATATTCAGCTCCCTTTGATTGAACAAGTATTTTAGGCTTTTATGGTCGCTAAACACTTCAAATGTGACTCCATACAAATAGTGCCTCCAAACATTCAATGCAAAAACTATAGCGGCTAACTCCAAGTCGTGCGTTGGGTAATTAACTTTATGTGGCCGTAATTGTTGGGAAGTGTAAGCAATTTCATTTCCTTCTTGCATAAGGACACACCCCAAGCCTTGCTTAGGCGCATCACAATACACTTGGAAATTCTTTGTCGGATTAGCGATCACCAACACCAACGCTGTTGTCAGCTTTTCTTTCAACAACTAGAAACTTTCTTCACACTTGGCATCCCACACAAACGGAACACCCTTCCGTGTCAGCTTGGTCAATGGAATCGCAATCTGAGAAAATCCCTTGATGAATTGTCAGAAGTATCCTGCAAATCCCAGAAAACTTTGGATTTCTATGACGTTGGTCGGTCTTTCCCATTTCAGCACAGCTTCGACTTTGCTTGGGTCCACAGCTACATCGTCTTTATTAATCACGTAGCCCAGAAATTGAACTTCTTCTAACCAGAATTCACACTTATCCAATTTGGCATACAACTGTTTCTCTTTGAGTATTCCTAGCACCAGCCTTAAATGATCTTCATGCTCTTCGATAGTCTTGGAGTAAATGAGAACATCATCAATAAAGGCTACAACAAACTTGTCCAAGTACGGTCGGAAGATGTGTTTCATATAGTTCATAAAAATGACAGGTGAATTTTTCAATCCAAACGGCACAACTAAGTAATCATAATGGTCGTACCGCGTCCGAAATGTAGTCTTGTGAATATCTTCGGGCTTATCCCTAATCTGGTGATATCTTGACCGAAGATCAATATTTGAAAATAACTTGGCTTCTTCCAATTGGTCAAGTAAGTCATCAATCCGGGGCAGTGGATACTTGTTCATCACTGTTAACATATTCAATTCTCGATAATCCACACGCAAGCACAATTTCTCATCCTTCTTCTTGACAAGTAGCACTAGGGCTCCCCATGGCGAAGCGCTTGGTCGAATAAACTGCTTCTGCATTAATTCTTCAATTTGTAGTTTTACTTCCGCCAATTCAAGCGGTGCCATTCTATATGGTGCCTTAGAAAATGGTCCAGCCCTTGGAATTAACTCAATTGAAAACTCTACTTCTCTTTCTGGTGGAAAAATTCAATGTCAACAGGAAATACCTTCGGAAAGTCTCGGACTACAGCAAGAGAATCAACATTCACCGGGTTCTTAACATCACTCACACAGACCACTAAATACATTGGGCCACATCATTCATAGACAGATTATGGAGATCAAAAGTAGGCTGATGCGTACAGTATATCTCCAAGCCTCGGTCTGGAATATGCACAGTCTTGGTGGCACAATATAACTTGACTTTGTGAGCTTTGAGCCAATCCATGCCTAAGATCACATCTAGCCCCTTCATCGGCAAGCAGTATAGATCTAAGCATAAAGTTTTGCCTTAAATGTCTAGGAACACCGGGGAACACATAGCAGTTGTACAAATTTCCTCTTCAAAGGGAATAGATACTAGAACTTCATAAGGTAGCTTGGATACAGGAAAATAAACTCGTCTTGCACAGTCTACTGATATGAGCGAGTGAGTTGCACCTGAGTCAAACAAAATGTTAACATGATTTGATTTCATTAGTTCCATACCTTGGATAAGATCCTCGGAGTGGTCAACCTCTTCAGCATTCAATGTATATACCTGACCTCTCCCCTGATTCTTCTTCTTGTCATCCTCCGCTGGTTTCTAATCCTTGTCTGGTTATTGTCAGTTGAGATGTCCCAGCTTTTAACATATAAAACAAGTTCTCTTGTTCTTTTAGCATTCTCCTCTATGAAACTTCCTGCATGTCTTGCATTTTGGGACAGATCCCTTGCCCTTATAATCAACTTCCTTCCCTTTTCCTCCTTTGGAGCTTCCTTCATCCCTCTTTCGCTTCCACAAAAGTTGTCTGCTAGCCGCCACCATGGCCAAGGACTGTTCAGGAAGTTGACGTACTTGAATCAAAGTCTGGTACTCTTGGATTCACTGAGTAATCACCAAGTTTTTGACCTCGAGCCTAAGTCCTTGCTCGAACCTTTTAGACTTCCATTCCTCATCAGGTTGGTTTTGGAGATTGTTCCAAAATCGAGTTAAACTTTCAAATCTGGCAACATATTCGTCTATTGTCATGTCACCTTGCTGCAGTGTGAGAAATTCTATCTCCTTCTGATCTTTCACGTTAGAGGGAAAATATTTGTTCAGAGAGATAGTCTTAAATTCTTCGCAAGTTATGTAGCCTCCCGTTGCCTCTATATGTTCTCGATGTCTCTTCAATCACTGTGACGCTTTTCCTCTAAGTCTATATGTAGCCAACGCCACCTTGTCTTGGTTGCCAGATCTAGTTACTCAAAAAATCTCCTCTAATTGATCTAGCCATTTCTCAATAACCATCGGATCCCTTCCCCCCAGAGAAAGTGGGTTGGTCATGTCTACAAAAACTTTGATAACGATCTTCCAGGCCTTGTGCCTCCATCATTTGGGTCATGGACTGTGTCATCTGCTGTATCAGAGGGGAATTAGTCGAAGTTCGTGACGCACTGGGGTTAGAACGAGGTCTACCAGGTTGTCTTCCTGCCATGCCTTCCTGCATACAATGCACCACACTTAGTTGATCAAGCTCAATATAATGAATCGTATACAGTCAACATTTCCAGTTAAGAAAGGACTTATATCTCTGGACTCTTTAAGTTATATATCTAGGTACCACAGTCCGGATATGACCAACTTTTAGGATCATTTTTTTTTTCTAACATGTAGCGGAAGTTAAAACTATATATATATATATATATATTTCAAAATTCAGAGAGAGTACCAGTCCGACTAAGTAGCCATACAACAAAACAAATGACTACCTAAGTATATCAAAATACAACTGCTAATGTCTTCTCACACACTAACACCCTCCGAGTCGGTATCACCTGCAATATTGTAACCGTCAGTTATATGTACGACATATAACTGAGTAACCGTCGGTATTGAAAATAATATATACAATGTTGCAGCAAGTCTAACTGGAAAACTGTCTCAAATAAAATTCCAAACAAACACACACAATATGTTTGAAATGACAAGTTAAGTATGTATGCATGCCATGAATCACTTTATTTTTCATTTCATTTCTTTCCTCTTTTAAAGGGAAACCCTGTGCACAGGGAATCCACCATAAGTGCACGACAGTGAATGCACAGTTGAGCTCATCATCATGGCCCTGGTAAGCGTGCTTCCAGGATCCTACTGCCGGGCTACCAACCCCTCTAGGGCTAGCCCAGGGACTATCTACCCCTTTTGGGATAGCCCCTTTGCAGTAGGTTATCTACCCCATTCTCGGGATAACCTAGCACTTCAGGTTATCTGCCCCTTTCAGGATAATCCTACATTCTCATCATTTCATGCTTTGTCATTTACCCGATCTACTTCCGGCGGAACTCAACCCTCTTACTCAACCAATGTTGATGAGGGAAAGCATTTTCCACTTTTCCTTTTCTTTGATTTCATACTACATGTTCTCATGCATCAAACATCCATATTCATATCATAGACATTCCTACAAGAGTTCCAGTAACCTCATATTTGAATACAGAAATCCTATATTCGAATATCATGTGACAGAAGTTTTATATTCGAATATATATTCGAATCTGGCCCTCCATATTCTAATACATATTCGAATATACTAACTTTGCATTGGTTTTTCTAAAATAGTTTGGAATTCATCCCGAATCTAAGTCTCAATTTCATCACATTACAATCTGGAATCTCTTGTCCTTTTTAACACATACAAATTTATGATTCCAACATCATTCACATTTTCAAATCAATTCCTAATCATGCATCATCTCTTTTCACATTCAACTGAAACAAACATCATTCAGACACAGCATGCAAATTACAAACATATACATGGCCCTACGTCAAACAATCTCTAACACATTGTTCTTAGTTCCTAGCCACATGTTCCTAGCATTTCCTAGTATCCTTGATTTGGGGTTTTTAGGGTTACCTCTAAGCTTTCAGAATCCCTTTCTTCTTCAAGCTCCCAATCCCGGTCTCCAGCTTCCTTGTTCAGCACTTGTTGTCCTTGAGCATGAATCTCAACCTTGGAGTTTTTGTCAAGAAGGAACTTATGAGAAGGGAATCTAAGATGGGAGAGTTGTGGACTATTTTTGAATCGTGACAGAGATTTAGTGAAGGATCTTTGAAGAGAAGATTATGAGAGAGTGGGGAGCTAGAGAGTAAAATGGTGAAATTTTGAGGTAGGGTTCCCATATTTATAGTTTAGGGGGTTCATATTCGAATATGAGCCATTCATATTCGAATATGAACCATTCATATTCGAATAAGAAGCTTCTGTAAGCAATTACCACATTCCATATTCAAATATCAGTCTTTCATATTTGAATATCAGACCTTCATATTCGAATATCACACCTCCATATTCAAATATGCCAAGTCCATGTTCGAATATCACTCCTCCATATTCGAATATGCAAAGTTCATATTCGAATATCACTCATCCATATTTGAATATAAGTAATTCATATTAGAATATAGCTATTCACATTCGAATATATAAGTCATATTGGTATCTCTTTCAACCTCCCTACTTGCAACTGATTCTCCTTCCTCTTTTCTTTGTAATTTGCAACTAAATCCCTTATGTCCTAAGTCTCTTTATTACTTAGGCATTTTTGGGATGTTACATAGGCCCTAGGGAGGGGAGAGGGAAAGGGGAATTGCTGCTAAAATTAATCATATGTTTGGATGAAGAAGCTTAATAGGGTAATTCATTTTTTAAGAGAATTTTAATTGCTTTTGCAAAAAATATATTGTTTGGATACATAATTGTATTCAATTAAATGTTAAATATTCACAGTTTCACTTAAATGAAAGGTATTTTCAAAATTTTCTAAAATTTCAAATCTCATAAAATGTTGCCGTTGCTATATCCAAGCATAGGGTAAAGGAAAACAATTGAAGTGATTCATTTCCTTAGACTGTGTTTTTGCGAGAGAATTTGTGAATTGTGAGAGACTAAGGGCTTGTTTGATTTCTGTTTTTGAAAATAGTTTTCTGTTTTTAAAAACAAAAAAACCTTTTTGGCAGACGAGTTTTCAAAAATAGTTTTCGGGAACAGTTTTTGTTCTTTAGTATTTAAAAATCAAAATTTGAAAACATCTTAAACTTTTTTTGGTTTTCAATTTTTAGTTTTCTGAGTTTACACACAAGTTTGTATTGAAAATTCCTCTCTCTTTTTTTGAAATTGTTTCTAAAAACTTTTTATAATACAACTTTTAAAAACTAAAAACTAAAACTGTTTCAAACAAGCCCTAATTTATCATTATTTTAAATATTTTAGGGGACTAATTTGGTCATGAAAATATTTGACAAATTATATTAGTAATAAATAAATCTTTGAAAGACCAAATAAATGTATGACTAAAAAAAATTTAGTAGATGGTAAAAAATAAAATGAAACAACAGGCCCAATAAAGTTGACCCACTACTAGTGTCCCTTGAAATTGGTTTGGACTAAGGGAAAAATTTAGTCAAATTAGAATAGTAAATTAGAACAGTGGAGGTAAAGTTAAACATATATGTATGTAGTACTAATAAGTAATAACATTGAGAATTGTAATGGGGGCAATTCCCCCGTTGTCTTCAACGTGAATCCGTCCCTGCTTAGTGTGTATTTGGAATCACTTTTGAAGTGTCTCCCCTATGATTTTATTTGAGTAAACTTGATTTTAACAATTTTGGGTGAATTACTCAATCAATTATTGTTTCAAAACAATGGTTGAAGGAAAATGAACTTAGAAAGTTCTCTCTCTTTTTTTTGACAAAATCAATTACAACTAACTATTGTCTTATTTTTCTTTCTGTTTGTCATCCTATCTTATGTTGACATTAAATGGATAGATTATATAGGAAGTTATCACCAAATAATGCTTTATTTTTTTCCTTCCGTTATATTAGAGCTACCGTTAGTAGACTTTCTCTAATAGCCATTAAAACCTTTACAAACAGTATGTAAATCAGTAGAATATATATATATATATATATATATATATATATATATATATATATCAATTACCTTATTAACATATTTTTCTATTATTAATTATATATTTATCCGTTAGTATATATTAACGGATTATTTCTGTTAGATAAAGTCTATACTAACGGTAGCTAATCTAGCGTCATGGAAGGCAACAAAAAAACCTTTAATGAATGTAATGTTTTTATAGGGTATGCATTCAAAAGAAATTTTAAAAAAGAATATCCAAACAATATTATTTTGATGAATTAATTGAAGTAGAAGTCACACCATTTATTTAAGCATGCTGACAAGGGTTCAAATACTGGCTGTACGAATAAAAAACACTTTGTTAGATATGATGTATGGCTAAAAGATACCCTTGTGCACACCAAAAACTACAACAATTTTATTTAATTTTATTTATATTTTCTATTTATACCCCATTTTTATTGTCACTCTCTTCTTTTCTCACCAAAACATTTAGCGCATCTTATTTCCTTTTCTATATATCTATCTATCTCTTTTAATATCTCTCACATCTTAATATAAATATATTAAAATTTGTAGAGGATGTCTGTCGTTCATCTCCTTTAGCTATATGATATGTTTTTAGCTATTTTATACCTCTGTTATGAAAAAAAAATCATGTCATTTACTTTTTTACTTTTAGCATATATTTTAAGTTAAAATAGTCTTGGATAGTTTGTTAATTAATTCATCTCACTTGGTGTAGCTGGTTGGTTAGAATTAATAGAATGTCTTTTTATCGGTAATAATAGATATTCATAGTAATTAATTCATTTCCCATCATGCATTAATCTTCTGGTTAGATTAAGACAATTAGTCTTTTTAAGTATCTATGGTCCATTCTGCATATTGGGCTTGGGTCTTAAGACACCCTTCCTTCACTACAAGAAAAAACGGTTATTTGCTAGAGCTTTTAGCCCTCGAAAAATCAAAAAATCCCTCATAAAACGCTAATTTCCGTCAATTTTTGAGGGTTTCTGGCCCTAGTAAGGAATGCAACAAAGGTTTTGCTTCCATCCACTATCAGCAATGGTTTTCTCTACTAGAAATAGGGAGTACAACGATCGGAGTGTTCAAAACCAAGGAGGAGGACAGCAAGGTGGGGCATCCAACTAGGTAGGGACATCGTAATATTTTGATATCGAAGCAGAGTTCCATAAACTGCAATAGCTGGTGCAGACCCAGGCCAAAGAAATTGCAACCCTAAAGAAGAAGGAACAACAGCGAAAAGGTAAGGAAAAAGTTGTTGCTGAGAAGGATCCAGAATAGGAGAGAGCTAAGAAGCATACTCAAGTAAACACTGGGAATGCAGAGAAAGATCCAATCGTTGATGACGCGGAAAAGCAACAACATAAATCCGCGCATGATGGGGATAAGGATGGCGAGCCTAAAAATCAGGAAAGACAGTTAGAAGTACGGGTAAGCTGACGACATGAGGGTGCCCCACACCTATCCCGGGTAAAGGGAGCCAACCCACCACCTGTCCCCCCTGGGGGCCAGCAAGCCGGACAACATGCTGGAAACCAGGAACATATGGCGGAGAACATCCCATACTTCAGATATATTGACAATCCCTTCACTCCTTGGATCATGTCTCATGCTCTACCTCATGGATTCCATTTTGCAAAGAAATTGAAGGAGTACGACGAGACCAAAGATCCTACTTTACACGTCAACACCTTAGAAAGGGCCATGTATTTTCAGGGGGTAAATGAGGCCATTGTGTGCTGCGCTTTCCACCTCACGCTATCTGAGGCTGCAAATCGCTAGTTCTCAGACCTTAAACCACAGTCCATTAGCAACTGGAAAACTCTCAAAGATAAGTTCATCCTTCACATTACTAGTAGTAAACGACAATTTAAATCTCAATTCCACTAAGAAACTGTCAAACAGGGAAAGGATGAGTCCCTACGAGATTATATCACACGCTTTAATAAAGATATAATACCAAGATAGGCTCAACACTCCTAACTTCTAAGTGGATCAAGATAGAGGAATGGGAGAAGGCCCAGGCAGCCAAAAAGGAGGATAAGGCAAAGACTACCCCTCCAAACCAATCCCGGGGCAAGGATGACAAACCCCGGGATAAATCTTCCAAGAAGCGCAGAGGTATATTTTCAAACTATAACCCGTTGATAGTCCCGCCAGCATCAGTGTTGAAAAAAGTGATGCATTCAAAACTCAGAGATCGCCCGCCGCCATTAAAGACGGTTGGGAAATTCAAAAACAAGTACTGTGAATACCACCGGGATCGTGGGCATTCCACCAATGAATGCATCCAACACCGGGATGCAATAGAAAAGCTGATCCGACAAGGCAGACTGAGGAATTATGCTCGCGCTTCCCCAGGCACCGAGATCTCCTCCCCGGAACCGAGGTCAGCGCATAGAAGTACGACATAGATCCCGTAGTCTAAGACGTACTCAAGAGTCCCCTCCTTGGGGGGTAATCCAAGTCATAGCTGGGGGAGCCAGCTTAAAAGGCCTCGAGGACAAGAAGAGAACCCGAGATGTAAGGGAATCTTGTTCACAGGTAACAGCTATAGCTAACCCAATATTGTCTTTCTCAGACGCAGATTTCCCAAAAGAACACGTTCGGGATAATGAGCCATTGGTCATAGCCGCCAATGGCGTCGAGGTTCACCGAATCTTTATTGATCAAGGGAGCTCGGCAGACATCATGTTTTAGAGCCTTTTCGACAAAATGGGACTTGGATCCAAGGACATAATTCCTCATAAAGGCAGCTTAATTGGTTTCACTGGGGACACAATTATCCCCAAAGGATACGTTGACCTCAAGGTGTGTTTCAGTAAGAAGCCCAGCGCTAAAACCATCCCTGCCAGGTTTATCGTTGTGAATTGCCCCTCAGCGTATAATGCAATCATTGGACGGCCAACTCTGAACAGCCTTGGCGCCATAGTCTCCACCATCCACCTAGCCATGAAATTCCCAGGAGAGAACGGGGCAGTGGTAAAAGTCCTTGGAAAAATCAGTGACGCAAGAAAATGCTATCATGAGAGCCTCAAGATCAAAAAAGCACCATCTACCCCACTGTTAAAAATAAAGGAAAAAGGAAAACAGAAGATGGAAAGGCGGGACATGACACGAGATGCAGGGGTCATGATGACTAATCTAGACCCCAGAGCAGATTTCGAGTCTCAGCAACCTCAACCCGAAGGAGATCAGGTCTTAATCCAGATAGACCCTAAGGAGGATCAGATTATCAAGATAGGGGCAAACCTTCCCCCCATGATCAAGGGGCGGCTCATTGAATTGTTGAAGACAAATAAAGACCTGTTTGCTTGGGTCTCGTCCGATATGCCGAGTGTAAATCCCGAGTTTGTATGCCATCGCCTCGCTATAAAATGGGGATGTGTCCCGATAGCTCAGAAGAAGAGAAAGATGTGCCCAAAGAGGACGGCAGCCATTGACAAACAGGTAAAAGAGTTATTGGATGCCGGTTTTATCCGCGAGATACGTTACGCAGACTGGCTCTCCAATGTGGTGATGGTAAAGAAGGCCAACGGGAAATGGAGGATGTGCATAGATGATGACGGATAATTATTAAACTATTTTGTGGTTCATTTGAATATATTTTAAATGATATTATGTTTATCTTTTAATTAAATTCCCCAAAATTTAGTAAATTCAATACTTATCTTAATTTGAGAGAGAGTTGGTTGATTATTTGAGTTTTATCCTTATCTTGGACTAATTTAGATAAGATTTGATCCCTAAATTATTGTATTGCAGGTAAATAGATAAAAACACAGAAGATAAGGGTGAAGAAAAAGGAAAAAAGATCTAAAGCAACCTTATCTGATATTATTTTATCTTATTTTGAGCAAAGATAACCACTTGAGATCTCTATAAAAGGCCTCATTCACTAGGAGCTACAGCAGTCTGAGTAGAGAAGTTGAGAATTCTAGAGATAGAAACAGTGCAAAGAAAGATCTTGTGTAACTTTCATCTATGAATTCAATTGTTTCTCAATTCAAGATGGTAGCTTAGATTCCTATTCTTGGATTTGGATGTGGCTAGCACTGTAATCATTCATACTCTCTTGTTCCTTTCTATATTAATTGGATTGTTTCTCTTTATCTGTTTTAATTGTTGAGTTTAAAGCTTAATAATCTTTCTTCTCTTTCTTCTAACCTTTTCAATTAAATGAGAATTTGATTTAAAAGGAGGTTCTGATAAAGGATTTTCATAAAGCAATAACCTAGAGATAGGTATTGATTTATGAACCGTTTATTTAGAGGTTTTGCTTATTGCGTGATTGAATTCACATATTTTTAAGAGATTGGAATATGTATTTTCATTATCACAGAATCTTACAGAATGAGAAATCTTCTGTAAGTGAAAATTTTACCTTACGGTCTTTCGAATAATATAGAAATTAACAGAGAGGAAGAGATCGTTACAGTGCGCAGCAAGTTCAAATCCAAGTATTTATTAAAATTGTTTTAAACTCCTTTACATTACGAGCATTCGTTTTATAATTCAATTCAATTCAAAACCTTTCGAAAACTTTGCCCAAAGTCTTATATTGGCACTAAATTGTTCTGTACTTGCTCCATGAGGACGATAATCTGTTTTTCCACTATACTGAAATGAGTTAGTATTTTAGTTCTCTAAAATACTTAACAACAGGTTATACCGATTTTAACAAAGCATGTCCTAAAGAACCTTTCCCCTTGCCTTGTATCGACAAACTTGTTGATAATTTTGCGGGCTACAAATACCTGTCCTTTATGGATGCCTAATCCGGCTACAATCAGATCCCAATGCACCCTGAGGATCAGGAGAAAATGGCATTCATAACCGACATGGGTGTCTATTGTTACAAGATGATGTTGTTTGACCTAAAGAATGTCGGAGCGACATACCAGCGGATGATGAGTCGGGTGTTCAAAGACCAAATCGGCAAGATCCTAGAAGTGTACATTGATGATATGATAGTGAAGACTCCAATGGATAAAGACCCAGTGGCCGACTTACAGGAAACCTTCCAGCAGTTGTGCAGGTATGATTTAAGGTTAAATCCTAATAAATGTACCTTTGGAGTCGAAGCCGAAATGTTTTTAGGTTTCATGCAATCAGTGCGGCTTTAGTAAAGGAGGAATCCCGGAACCAGAGCCCTGTATACTTTGTCTCCAAAGCATTGCACGGATCAAAGTTGAATTACCAACGACTGGAGAAAGTTGCCTACACTTTGTTGTTGGCATCCCGACAGCTAAGACCATACTTTCAGTGCCACCCCGTCACGGTAAGAACCAACCAACCTATTAGACAGATCTTACATAAACCCGATTTGGTAGGTAGAATGATGACCTGGGCAGTAGAGCTATCACAGTACGACATCTCGTACGAACCCCGTCAAGCAGTCAAGGCGCAAGCTTTGGCGGATTTCGTAGCCGAGATGACACATCCCGGAGAAGAGCCAAGAGGATCCTGGACCATTTACATTGATGGCTCCTCAAACACAAAAGGGTCAAGAGCAGGCATATTGATCGAAAACGACGAAGGGGTAACCGTGGAATACTCTTTGAAGTTTGAATTCCCAACCTCCAACAACCAAGCAGAATATGAAGCTTGCTTAGCCGGGATACGCGCGGCAAAGGAGTTAAGAGCTACCGCGATAACTTTATGTTCAAATTCCCGTGGTATCCCAAATAAAAGGGGAATACCAAGCCAGAGAACCATTGCTACAAAGGTATTTAGCCAAAGACAAAGAGAGTCTACTCGGGCTTTCTAAGTTCGAGATCAAGCACATTCCCAGAGAGGAAAATAGTCGTGTAGACTTGCTTTCAAAGTTAGCCAATACAAAGTCATCATCAACCTTGAAGTTAGTGGTGGAGGAAGTCCTCCTTTCTCCATGTGCCATTTTGCAGGTTGAAGTTGAAGATTGGAGAACTCCAATAGTGGAGTACATCACCAAAGGATCCACCCCAGAAGATCCCCGGGAAGCAAAGAAGTTAGTACAAAAGGGATCCCGGTACACTATGATAGAAGGACAACTGTTTAGAAGGGGACTGTCAACTCCTTTGCTTAAATGCATTGGACCATCCGAGACATCGGTGGAAAATCTCTAGCAAGAAAGACCTTGAGAGTAGGATACTTCTGGCCAACCATGAATAAAGACGCAACTGAGCAGGTGAAGAAATGTCAGAAGTTGCAGAACATAGTCCAATATCCCATATCCCGGCTAAAGACCTGCATAGCATCTCCACCCCTTGGCCTTTCCACACTTGGGGTCTGGACCTGTTGGGGCCCTTCACACCAACCACAGGTTAGTTTAAACATCTTACTGTTGTTGTTGATTATTATACTAAGTGGATTGAACTAGAACCATTAGCTAGCATAGCTTCAATTAAAGCTCAAAACTTTGTGTTTCGGCAAACAATATGCCGATTTGGTATCCAGGCAGAAGTGATCTGTGACAACGGGACCCAATTTACTGACAAAGATTTCTGAGAAATGTTACCAGGACTTCATATTAAACAATACTTTGCAAGTGTGGAACATCCACAGTCTAACGGGTAGACAGAGTCTGCTAATAAAGTCATACTCAATGGCTTGAAGAAAAGGCTGGAGAAAGCCGGGACCAACTGGGTGGATGATCTTTACCAAGTACTCTGGAGCTACAGAACCACCTCCCATAGCACTACGGGAGAATCTCCATTTTGAATGGTTTACGACTCAGATGCTGTGATCTCGGTAGAAATTGGGCAACCATCCTGGACAATCATGTATCCTACACAAGACAATGAACAGTTGCTCCGAGAAGATTCCGACAAGGTGGAAGAAATCCGAGAAGCAGCCAGAATTAAGGAGTTATCCTGGAAGCAACAGGTTGCTCAGAGATATAACTTGAGAGTAGTCCCAAGAAGTTTTCAAACTGGCGACTTAGTCCTAAGAAATGCCAGCTTTGGAAACCGGAATGCCAAGGACGAGAAATTCCGAGCAAACTGGGAGGGCCCATATCGGGTTAGGAGTGTTGCAGCCAATGGAGCATATCATTTAGAAACTCTCAAAGGGAAAGAAATCCCAAGGACGCTTAATGTCGTAGACTTAAAATGGTATTTAGTTAAGTTATGTAATTTACATTCTTTGTAATAAAGGGGTACTCGTTTTCCTGTAGCAAGTTTTATCCCTAAGGAGGGTTTTACTGCTAAAGGTTTTAATGAGACCCCCATTTGTTATTTGCTTCATGTTATCAATAAAACAATATTTCTGTTTACATGCTACACAAATATTATCAATTGAGCTTTTTAATAAGCAAGCAGATCAAAGCCAATAACCGGCAAACACAACAAATCCGAGATGAATATGTCGCCAAATATAAAACCGACATATAGCAGAAAAGGCCAAAAATGAAAAGAGGTACCATCTCGGGTAAACCTCAGTTACAACGTCAAAAGGGGTCCTTCATGGGCTAACCCTGGCCGAAAGAAGGATGAAGTACCTTGAAGGTTAAACTTCAGCACAAACAATTAGAGAAAGTATAAACTACTTTCCCTCCTACCATGGAGACAAAAGGGTGCCATGACGACCACGCCCCAACAATTAAAACAATCTAAGAAGATCCCGTATCATCAGGACAATAAGAGGCGCCATCACGGCCAAGCCTCAGCAACTAGAGCAACGAAACTAAAACTCGAGACCACCGGGATGATGCAGAGTCAAAATAACCAAAATGGCTCAGGGATAAGTCATCAAGCTTACAAAAAGAAATAAAAAATGCATAACAAAGTTTTAAATCCCTCAAAGAGGACCACCGGCATCTACACCTTCAGGCCCTGGAACGACTTCAGAGGGAGGAGGGGTGCTACAGTCAAACGGCTCCAACCTTCGATCAGCAAGATCGAGAGGCACGAGATTGCGAAGGTCATGAAAATCCAAGAACTTCCCGTCTTTCACGCCGTGGAATTTGCAGAGGCCACGCGTGTTCAACTCGACCCCGGGATTCAGAAACTGGAGCGTCTTTACACAATCACGGTAAGATTCATCTACCGTGATATCCATATCTTGATACGCCTCCTCCAGCCTTTCTTGAGTTTCTTGGAGCTCCGCCTGAGTCTCTTGAAGCTAGACAGTCTTTCCCTGAAGCTCAGAATGCAAGGTCGTAAGAGCATAATCATCAGAAGCTGCCTTGACTTTGAGAGAGGAAACCTCGCCCTCCAACCTCGTTTTCTCGGCATCAAAGACGACACTCTTCTCCCTCTCCTTGGAAAGCTCCTCTTCGGCACGAGATAGCCTCTCCTTCAGGGAAGCGAGATCCTTTACAGTACGGGATTCCAATTCCCTGGCACTCTTGATCATAGCTTCCTTCAAGTCCATGTCGTCCCTTAGATCCCGTTGTTGGGCCTTCAAGGAAGCAGCTTGACCCAAGTCCTCCGCCTGGTCATGGACATGCTGTAGCATAGCCATGCTCATAGCCGTCCAGCCCATAACTGACTTGGCTTGTTCCTACAAAAGACAAAAGGATCAAAAATACGGGATTGAGTGCCAACCAACATAGAGAACACAAATAACAGGTAGCACTTACCTTCATAGCACTTGCTCCTCCCTTGGTGAAAAAGTCCCCATGTTGGAACTTGATCAGAGGAGACTGGAATGCCTCCCAAGCAAAAGAGGGAGTAGAAAAAGGAGCCATCAATATCGGGTTCATCCCGCTCGGAGCTTCCTGTGTACCTGCAGGCTGGTCACCTGCAAAGTAAGATGCACATAAATCAATCAAGATAGATATCTAGCCAACGAACCTTTATATATTACCATCAAGGAATAGAAACATACCTCTTCTGGTCAGACGACGACGCTTCGGCTGTGTAGTTGCCACCTCCGTCCCGCTAGCAGGAGGCACTGTCCTCACAATTGGAGGGACCCCGCCAGCAGCAGGCACGGTTCTTGAAGAAACAACGGCAGAAATAACCATTATGGTAGAGCTAACCGGGACAAAAGCATGAACTGGTATGGGTGCAGGAGGTGGACTTGAAGAACCAACCTTTCCCTTTCCCTTAACATCACGTTTGGAAGAGCGGTTGGCATAGTTAGCCATGATCTTTGCTGCAAAAAACAGAGCACAACCATTAGCCTAAGGAAAATCACCGACATCAAATCAAAATTATGAGATAGTACAACAAAACGATTTCCTACATAAGCATGTCGCCTAGTTACGACGAGATACCCCCAACACGTCCTTGCAATCAATTGGTATCCCGCCTTGGTGGACAAACTCGCACAAGTTTTTAAAAGTCTGTTGATCCTCTTCTTCGAGGAAGCCGATTTCCAACTCCTTCAGAGACAGAGACCTCCTATAGTGCTCCTCCGTTCAATAGAGTGGAAAAAGAGGTTTTTTGTTTTCCCCCATCCAAAAGGGGGTAAAATCGCTGGTCCGGGGGACAAATTTGACAAAAAAGTCCCTATGAGCTTTGAAGGAATCCTCATAGGGAGTAAACAGTTAAGGTATCCCAGAACGATGGCAAAGGGATACCCAACTTTTCTTCAAATCCCGGTAGGGACCAAATATATACAAGAAGAGGGCCGAAGAACATTTCCAATTTTTCGCCCAGCAGAAGAGCTCAAAGGCCTGTAAGAATCTCCAACCGTTATGATGAAGTTGTGTAGGAGCGAGCTGAAGATTGTGCAAAACCTCAATCTGAAGGTCCGAAAAAGGGAATCTAATTTTGAGCTGATGCCACAGAGACTCAAGAATCATAATGTAGGAGCCCTCGCCTTCCAATGCCGGTGTACAAATCCTTTCGTTCTTACCAGGAATCACTAATTTGTGATTAATGGAGGGGTCGGATGTGATGTCAATGCCGAGAGTATTGGGCCCGTAGTGAAAACACTTCTTCCAATGCTTCTCCACTTTCTTAAGTCAGGCGTTGTCCGTGATGGAGCATTCCTCCTTGATGAAATCAATGGGAGCTCACAAGAACGCCCATATGTTCTTCAACACCATAAATTCAGGACGACATTCAATAGGGGGCTTCGAGGTACTAGGCTCCCCCGTCCCCCGCACAGACACTTCAGGACCACCGACACCACTCGGATCCGGCATGCTGGCAGAGGAACCCGAAGTGCCAGAGACACCCTGGACAGGAATCTCGCCTTGAACAGGTTCCATATCTACATGGCAAGATAAAGAAGAATCAGATCCCGGGGAGGAATAAGAACGAGAAGAGGGAGAATAAGCGGGGTCAGATTCGGAATCTAAAGAATGCGACATGGACGACGGTATGGACTCCCAATCTTCCAAGGGATCCCCAGGATGCAAAAACTCAGTATTCTCCTTCATAAGGGGGAAGTTAATAGGAGCACGACGATCAGAATCTTGCTTGACAGAAACGGGAGTATCAGAACTGTATTCATCAGGAAGATGGGCCGAGGCAAGAAGAAGAGCAGAAGACTCAGGGTTTAGGGCATTAAAAGACCCACTCACACCCTGGGTAACCGATTCACCACTCTCCACCAGCCGTGAATACAGAGTATAGAACCAAAGATGGGCAGATTCACAATAATCAGGGTTGGCTATGGGAAGCGTACCTGGACTAGGATTTGAATCATCGAAGGGCATAAATTTTGGGAGTCTCCTCACAAAACTAGCAAGGAGTTCTGTATCATTTGAATCTGAGGAAGAACCACTTGACAACACGATAACATTATCGGCCATTTTTGAAAGAAAGGGACCCAGACACAACAACTAAACCCTAAGAATGGGGTAGGATACAACAGAACAACCCAAGAATCAGGAAAAGAAACACATAAAAGCACAAATCAATGGAGAGCAGAAGCAATACTTGATATTCTTAAGAGAGGGTGTTGCTAGAAAATGAATGTTTGCAGGGCAGGATGCGGAGAAGAAGAAGAAAAGTCGCAGAGCTTTTTCCCAAGTAAGACGAACAGGCAAGAAGCGCGAATAGAGAAAGTGAAAAACTTGAATGGAGAAGAGAAGTAAAAATGTAACGGGTGAAAAGAAGTAAAGTAAAAAATGTCACATCACCTTAATGAACATGGGGCCCAAGACCGCACTAATCAACATACACAGTATTCGAAGTAGAGCGTGTAGACTACACGCCGTTAGAAGAAAACCAACCGTTATCTCGGAAAACTTTGCCGAAATCATCATTTGTAATAGACCCGGCATGAAGAATGAGTTCGCTGACTTCTTCCACGAGAAGCTCGACGACTTGGGGGGAAACTGTTGTGGACCAGTATAGCGGTATCCCAGGTGTACTTGTACATGCCGGATCCAACAACAGATAGCCATCCCGGATACATCCCGGAAGGCCTAATACTACCTATGATCAAGGCCCAGGAAATACAGTTTGGGCTCAAGCACCAAGTCCAGGCCCAGTACGGTCTATACTTAGGTCATATGCTCCTCTATAAATACTAACATAAATGCACCATGCAAGGTACATAATTATTCTATCAGTATTCATAACCCTAACACACTCATTGACTTGAGCGTCGGAGTCCTTGCAGGTGCGCACCACCACCGCCGGAGATCAAGCCCAGAAGCTATCCACATTGTCCCTTGCTGATCAAAAGGAGCACCTTGTTCGTCCTATATCTCCGCCAGGTTAGATCACAACAGATATCATGTCTAATAATTCCAGGCTTGTATTGTAGGAATCCGAAAGCTATTGGCATGGTTGATAAGTGCAAATTAGTGTGTTTATTCAATAAAGGATTTGCACGTATCTTCTCTAGAAATTACATGTTTTATACATAATTTCACCCTTTATCTTTACTTTGTGAGTTTAAGAGTAAATAAGTGGTAATTGTAAATGCAAATGCTCTACGTTCGGAGTTTCGATGATTTCACAACAAACCAAGAATCAAAAGGCTAAATCACGTGAGTAAGCACAGTAAACAGATCCGCAACAACAAAGGGTATTTAGGTTATTAAAATTATGAATGTAAATTTGATTAAGGCACTTTGAATTGAAACAAACATTTTTCTAAAAATGAATTTTTAGAAAAATATTAAGAGTCAAAGATAAAATCATTTTCGAAAGAAAAGACCCTCAAAGAAAACATCTAAAAATAGATTTTTACTTGAAAAAGTTAAAATTGGATGTATATTCGAATATCAAGGTTCTGGAAATAAAATTTGAATTTCCTGGCCAGTATATTCGAATATATATTCGAATATGGCTTGCCATATTCGAATATGACATATTTCTTTGGCCTAAACATCTTTCAGAATCTGTATATTCGAATATATATTCGAATATGGCTTGCCATATTCGAATATAATAAGAAACTTAGGCCTTGTCACCTTCCAGAACTCTTATATTCGAATACATATTCGAATATGAAACCTCCATATTCGAATATATATTCGAATATGAAGCTTACAGAAATCATTTTTTGAACGCAGAAACACTATATTCGAATAACATATTCGAATATGATGGTGTTATATTCGAATATGACAATGCTATATTCGAATATGTAAATGTTGTATTCGAATATGAAAATAAAATATGCACAATTCTGATTGCTATTTCTGCCATCTATATAAAGGGCTTCTGATTTTAAATATAACATACCCTTGTGAGCTTAACACTGTTTTGAAATTACTTCTTATCATCAACCTCTCTAAATCAAGGGTCTTGTGCTGCCTAAGGCTTACTTTGTTGTTACCTATACTGTTTCTTTCATCAAAACAAAGAGCCTTAAATTAGATATATTAGAGCTTCAATTTGTATCATTTACTCTTTTGAGAGTTTCAATTGTTGTGAGCTAATTTTGTGTGAAGGTGTGGTATCCTTCCAAATTGTTTGAAGGTGGGGTATCCTTCAAAGTGTTCTTAGGGTGAGGTATCCCTAGATTGAGGCCTTTAAAATTGGTGGGGTATCCAATTGAGAAAGGTGCTCTTAGTGTGTAATTATTGAAAAGTAATATAAGAAATCTCGCGTGGCGGAGATTGGTAGACTGGACGTAGGTCACCAGTGGTGTGTGACTGAACCAGTATAAAACTCGGTGCTATTCTCTCTATCCCTAAAACTTATTTTTGTTTAAATTTAGTTGATCTTCATTTAGAATTTTATTATATTTCAATTTCATACATCAACTAACATATCTTGTTTAGTTTTTGTTATTATTTTCAACGAATTTTTGAAAACTTTTAAAAGCTCAATTCACCCCCCCTCTTGAGCATAGAGGCCACTTGATTAACAAGTGGTATTAGAGCTCGGTCCTTGTTTAAAGAGCTTCACAGCTTCAAGGAAATGGCCTCTTTTCAAAACATGTCTATCCAGGAAGGTGCTTCCACAAATAGACCTCCATTCTTTAATGGAGACAACTACTCTTTTTGGAAAATTAAAATGCAGGCTTGGGTAGAAGGCATTGATGTCGTCGTATGGGATGCTATAGAGGAAGGTCCATTCATTCATATGCACACTGTTGATGGTAAGGTAGTTGAGAAACCTAGAAAAGAATGGTCTCTCGAAGAAAAGAGACTTGCTCAATTTGGTCTAAGAGCCAAAACTATAATTATCTCTGCACTAGGTAACGATGAATTCCCTAGAATTTCTAATTGTAAAACTGCTACAGAAATGTGGGATGTGTTAAAAGTAACACATGAAGGAACTGATGAGGTAAAGAGATCAAAGATAAATGCTTTAACTAGAGAATTTAAAATGTTTCAAATGAATCCGAGTGAAAATATCCAAGATATGCAAAAACGTTTTACATATCTTATAAATCAACTTCATGCCTTGGGAAAAGATTATTCAAATGAAGATCTCATTAACAAAGTTTTAAGATGTCTTAGCAGGGATTGGCAACCAAAGGTTACTGCCATTAGCGAAACAAGGGATCCACGCACAATGTCATTGGCAACCTTGTTTGGCAAACTAGAAGAGCATGAACTTGAGTTGAGCCGGCTAGATCAACTTGAGGGAGTTGACAAGAAAAAGAAAGGCATTGCCTTCAAAGCAACCACTCCTCCACCTCAAGAGACAGAAGAAGATGAAAGCAACCTTGATCCAACCAACATGGATGACGAGACTGTAATTCTATTCGCCAAAAGATTCAATAAATTCTTCAAGAAAAGAGAGTCATCAAGAAGACCATCAAATTTCACACCAAGGAAAACATTCAACAAGGTAGATGGATCAAATCAAGGTCCAACTTGTTATGAGTGTGGAAAAACTGGACATATGAAGGTGGAATGTCCTCTGAATAAAAATAAGAACGAAACACAGGAGAAAAGGTTTGTCAAAGGAAAGAAGAGCAAAAGAGCATACATAGCTTGGGATGGTAATGACTCAGAATCATCTGATGAATCGGAGAGCGAAACAGCCAACCTATGCCTCATGGTCAACCATAATGAAGATCTTCTTGATGAAGATGAGGTAAAAGATTCTGAAAACTCTAACTATAGCTTTGATGAACTGCAAGATGCTTATAATGAATTACATGAAAAATCTATGATCATTGCTAAAGAACTTGCTAAGACTAAGAAAGAAAAAGGTCTTCTAAATGACAAAATAGATATTCTCAGTCGTGATATTATCAAAATGAGACAAATTCAAATTCCATTCGGTAGTCTTAAATATGATTGTGAATCCTGCCAAGTGAATAAATCATCTTCTTGTACTTCATGTGATGCTCATTTGAAAGAAATTGAAAAGTTAAAGAATATGATTGCCAAAGGTAAAGGTCCTTTGACAAAAATAGAAAATGCTTGCAAATCACAAACGTGTACTTCTTGTGATTCACATCTAAAAGAAATTGAGGATTTAAATGATGTGCTTGCTAAATTTACAACGGGTAAAGACAACCTAAACATCTTGCTTGGTAAGCAAGGATGTCATTTCAAAAAGGCTGGTTTAGGATAAAATCCAACCAATAGTCAAAAGCTCTATAAAAAAAATTGTCTCTTCAAAAACATCTTCTAGTCCATTCATAACTTGCTTTTATTGTGGATCAAAAGGTCATAGTGCTACTACTTGCAATACAAGAAAAATCAGTGTACCATATGAAAAGAAAATGTGGATCATCAAAGGCACCTTTGGAAAAACTAACCCTCAATGACCCAAGAAACCATGGGTACCTAAGAAACAAAATTAAATTGTTTTTGTAGGTATGCTTGATGGCAAAAGAATCAAAATGGTATCTTGATAGTGGATGCTCCAAGCATATGACAGGAGATAAAACAAAATTTTCATCCTTCACACCTAAGGATGGAGGATATGTTACATATGGTGACAACAACAAAGGAAAAATCCTAGGTACAGGTAAAGTTGGTAAGACTTCTTCAACTTCCATAGATAATGTACTTTATGTTGAAGCTTTAAAACATAATCTGTTAAGTATTAGCCAATTATGTGATAAAGGAAATGAGGTTATTTTTAACTCTTATTCATGCTCTATTATTAGCAAAGAGAATAACTCAATCAAATTTATGGGTCATAGGATTAATAATGTTTACATGGTTAGTTTAGATGATATATCCTCAAGTGATGCACAATGTTTTATAACTAAAGAAGAAGAATCTTGGCTATGGCACAAAAGGATTGCACACATTCATATGGATCATTTGAATAAGATAATTTTAAAAGAATTAGTTATTGGTTTGCCCAAAATTCGTTTTGAAAAAGATAAATTATGTGATGCTTGTCAAAAGGATAAACAAACAAAAATCTCTTTTCAATCTAAAAATATCGTTTCAACCTCTAGACCCTTGCAACTATTACATATAGACTTATTTGGTCCATCAAGAATTATGAGTTTAGGAGGAAATTACTATGGACTTGTAATTGTTGATGATTTTTCAAGATACACATGGACTCTTTTTTTATCTCACAAAAATCAAGCCTTTAAAGCTTTTAAGAGATTAGCAAAAGTCATTCAAAACCAAAAGGATTTGAAAATTGCATGCATACGCAGTGATCACAGAAAGGAATTTGAAAATATTGACTTTGAAAGATTTTGCGATAAAAATGGCATTGAGCATAACTTCTCATCTCCAAGGACCCCACAACAAAATGGTGTTGTGGAGAGGAAAAATCGCTCACTGGTTGAGTTAGCTAGAACAATGCTCAATGACATGAATCTTCCAAAATATTTTTGGGCAGATGCAGTGAGTACTGCATGTCATGTTATGAACCGTGTTCTCATTCGTCCTATTTTAAAGAAAACCCCATATGAACTTTTCAAGGGTAGAAAACCTAACACATCTTATTTCCATATTTTTGGATGCAAATGCTTTGTGCTTAATAATGGAAAAGAAAATCTGGGCAAATTTGATGCCAAAGCTGATAAGGGTATATTCTTAGGATACTCCTCAACTAGCAAAGCTTATAGAATTTATAATAAAAGAACAATGACTGTTGAAGAATCTGTTCATGTCACTTTTGATGAATCTAACACCAAAAGCTTGGAAAGAAAGGTTGATGATCTTGCAGGAACTCTTGAAGACATAAGCATTCATGAAGAAAACATGCCAGATATACTAACTCACACACCAACCGAGACACAAAATGAACTACCCAAAGAATGGAGAGCTGCAAAACATCATCCAATTGATAACATTATTGGTGATATTTCAAAGGGGGTAACCACTAGACACTCTCTTAATAATGCATGTAACTTTATGGCTTTTGTGTCTCAAATTGAACCTAAAACTGTAGACGAAGCAATTAGTGATGAACATTGGGGAATAGCTATGCAAGAAGAGCTAAATCAATTTGAAAGAAATCAAGTCTGGGATCTAGTGCCTAGGCCTAATGATTATCCAATAATAGGCACTGAGTGGGTCTTTAGAAACAAACTAGATGAAAGTGGCATAATAACTAGAAACAAAGTTAGATTGGTTGCAAAAGGATATAACCAAGAGGAAGGTATTGATTATGAAGAAACATATGCTCCCGTAGCTAGACTTGAAGCCATTAGACTCCTACTTGCCTTTGCTTGTATTATGGATTTTAAACTTTATCAAATGGATGTCAAAAGTGCTTTCTTGAATGGGTATATACAAGAAGAAGTTTATGTTGAACAACCTCCTAGGTTTGAAAATGCTGAACTTCCAAGTCATGTTTACAAACTCAAGAAAGCCTTATATGGACTAAAACAAGCCCGTAGAGCTTGGTACGAAAGACTAAGTAAGTTTCTCTTGAACAATAACTTTCAAAGAGGCAAAGTAGATAACACATTATTCATAAAACAAAAACACAATGACATTCTACTTGTGCAAATTTATGTCGATGATATAATTTTTGGTGCTACTAACGAAAATCTCTGTAAAGAGTTTGATACAAGCATGCAGGGAGAATTTGAAATGTCCATGATGGGAGAACTTACATTTTTCCTTGGATTTCAAATTAAACAAACAAAACAAGGAACTTTCGTGTCTCAAACAAAATATTGCAAAGAATTGCTCAAGAAATTTGGCATGGACAATGCTAAAGAAATAAGTACTCTTATGGGTACGTCATGCTATCTTGACAAAGATGAAAAAGGTAAACCGGTTGATGTGTCAAGATATCGAGGTATGATAGGATCTTTGCTGTATTTAACTGCAAGCAGACCTGATATAATGTTTAGTATTTGTATGTGCGCTAGATATCAGGCATGCCCTAAAGAATCACATCGTAGTGCAGTAAAAAGAATTATGGGATTATGGTATCCTAAAGGTGAATCATGCACTTTAATTGGATATTCTGATTCCGATTTTGCTGGATGTAAGTTAGATAGAAAAAGTACTAGCGGAACATGTCACCTTCTTGGAAATTAATTAATTTCATGGCACAGTAAGAAACAAGTTAGTGTGGCTCTATCCACTGCTGAAGCTGAGTATGTAGCGGCAAGAAGTTGTTGTGCACAAATTCTCTGGTTAAAACAACAACTTAAGGACTATGGCATTCATTTGCATAATATTCCACTAAAATGTGACAATACTAGTGCCATAAATCTTACAAAAAATCCTATAATGCACTCAAGAACCAAACATATTGAAATTAGACATCACTTAATTAGAGATCATGTTCAAAAAGATGACTGTGTACTTGAGTTCATTGATACATCCAAATAGTTAGCTGATATCTTCACTAAGCCTTTTCCAACCGAAAATTTCTATTTTATAAGAAGAGAGCTAGGCATACTTGATCAAAATTATGTTATTTAAATTGCTTTATAAATTATTTATTGATCTATTACTGACTTAGGCGTCGGAGCATTTTCTTTTTATTTTGCAGGTCTCGTGGAAAAAGCAATCAGGATCTCATTCTTATCACAAAAACAATGAGCTTCACTTCAATATTCGAATACTATATTCGAATATAACCCTTCTGAAGTTACAAGAGTTAATTACAGAATTGTCATATTCGAATATGCTATTCGAATATAACCCTTCTGTAGTCATATAATCGAATATATATTCGAATACAAAATGAATATACATGTCTTTAAAGTTACAAGAGTTAATTACAGAATTGTCATATTCGAATATGATATTCGAATATGTCAGTCATCTATTCGAATACTGCTTTCTCCATATTCGAATATTTTATCAAATATTCGAATACATATTCGAATATTCCATCCAATATTCGAATATATATTCGAATATGGGCATTCTTGCGCATATAAAATGATACCATTTTTTAACTCCCAAATCACACTACTTTTCTTTCTCATCTCTTGTTCATAATATCTCTGTTCCCACTCCAACTATTTTTTTTCTCACTCCAAAAATCACAAATCACAAAATGGTCTCTTCACCACCATCATCTCCTCCTGTTGCTCAATCTCCACCATCACCAACACACAAACGCCCCCGTTTCAAACGAACTGCTACCAACAAACCACCTTTCATACCTCGTGGGCCACGAAGTAGTTCCATTCCTCTAGCCACCTCTGGTTTTACTCCCGACTTCCAGCGATGGTTCTCCAGCACCTCACAAATCAAGAAATTCCAGTCTGGCTTCTCTGACAGGAAAATTGTTGACCCACGGTGGGTTAATATGCCTTGGTTTCATTCTCAAGGCTTTTCCTTTGTCTCTTGGCTTGAATCAGCCAATCTAATGGCTTTTCTTAGTATTCAAGAAAAAGTCTATCCCAACCTCGTCCGCGTATTCTACTCAAATCTCCACTACAATTCTGAAACTGGCACAATTTCGTCTGAAGTGAAAAAGACAAAAATTCAAATCCCTCCTTCTCTCTGGACTTCTCTCATAGGGCTACAATTTGAAGGAGCCCAAATATCGGGATCAACTCCCATGGGACAGTGGGCCGCCGAATACAATCCTATTCAGGCGATCGGGGCCATGTGCCATGTAAGATCTTCCTTCCACACTTCCAAAATGGGAGACTACCTCCCCACAAGCACACTCACCATGGACTCGCGTATAGTCCATCTCATCATTGCTCGCGTCCTCCTTGGTCGCGTTGGAAACTTCACAAAAGTCCTCCATGATGATCGTCTCCTTCTCTGGGCCATCATCAAAGAAAAGCCCGTTGACTGGGCACGACTGGTTCAACATCAAATGCTGAAGGGAGCAACTGGCACAACTCCTCTTCCCTATCCAACCTTGATCGCGGTCATTCTTCGGCAATTCGGAGTCAATCTAGCCGATGAATACAGTACCACCATCGATGGCCATAATTTTGAAATTGGTCAATCGTTGCTACACCGAGCTGGCATTGTGCATGCTGGCGAAAACTGGTATATTCAGGAATTGGGGATTGAAGGCAATCACCCAAAAGAAAACTATCCTAATGTTGATCCTAAAGACATTCTTGAACCAGATCCAGAACCTCTTCCTCCACACTTCCAACAGCTGAGTCTTCAGTTCTCTCAGATGATGGATGCTAAATTCGAGCAACAGTGTCAATACATTGATCAGAAGTGTGATCAGATGGAAACCACTCTTCGAGGCGAGATTACATCTCTTCGAGAAGAAATTGCACGAGGCAATTCCAACTGTGTACCTCCCTACTCCCAATCTGCCTTTCTAACAAACCAAGGTGAAGCAAGCGGGTTTCATCAACAATTTGGCGGTATCGATCTCCAAAACTTCGGGGCTCAACCAAAACTTCGGTATCGATCTCCAAAACTCCGGCCCTCCATGACTGTTCCACCATTCTTTTCTTAAGTTAGCTTAGTCTTGTTTAAATTTGGGACATTTTAAAACATTTTACATGATTAGATTCGGATTTATTTTAACTTTTGTCTCAAAATCATCATCTTTTTTAATGATGCCAAAAGGGGGAGAAGAATTATAATCTATAGTCACTTAAAATCGGGATTTTTATTTATGATTACTACGAATGCTTAACATGATCTGTATGCATATTGACAGGGGGAGACGAAACTCGTAAGGAGAATCAAACTTCTTAAGTAAGGGATCAAACTTCTTAAGTAAGGGGGAGTTTCAAGAATATCACACGCAAAAAGTGATCTGTTTCGTTTCTTTTTTGTCATCATCAAAAAGGGGGAGTATGTAAATGTAAATGCTCTACGTTCGGAGTTTCGATGATTCCACAACAAACCAAGAATCAAAAGGCTAAATCACATGAATAAGCACAGTAAACAGATCCGCAACAACAAAGGGTATTTAGGTTATTAGAATTATGAATGTAAATTTGATTAAGGCACTTTGAATTGAAACAAACATTTTTCTAAAAAAGAATTTTTAGAAAAATATTAAGAGTCAAAGATAAAATCATTTTCGAAAGAAAAGACCATCAAAGAAAACATCTAAAAATTGATTTTTACTTGAAAAAGTCAAAATTGGATGTATATTCGAATATCAAGGTTCTGGAAATAAAATTTGAATTTCCTGGCCAGTATATTCGAATATATATTCGAATATGGCTTGCCATATTCGAATAAATATTCGAATATGACATATTTCTTTGGCCTAAACATCTTTCAGAATCTGTATATTCGAATATGGCTTGCCATATTCGAATACATATTCGAATATAATAAGAAACCTAGGCCTTGTCACCTTCCAAAACTCTTATATTCGAATACATATTCGAATATGGAACCTCCATATTCGAATATATATTCGAATATGAAGCCTACAGAAATCATTTTTTGAACGCAGAAACACTATATTCGAATAACATATTCGAATATGATGGTGTTATATTCGAATATGACAATGCTATATTCGAATATGTAAATGCTGTATTCGAATAGAATATTCGAATATGAAAATAAAATATGCGCAATTCTGATTGTTGTTTCTGCCATCTATATAAAGGGCTTCTGATATTAAATATAACATACCTTTGTGAGCTTAACATTGTTTTGAAATTACTTCTTATCATCAATCTCTCTAAATCAAGGGTCTTGTGCTTTTGTGATGGGGATGTTCATAACGGATCTAGTTCACTTGGGTTTCAATCTCCTTAAATGCTTGAAAGAGGAGCATAAAAGAAATGAACATAAGATATGGAGAAGAAAGAGGAGCATAGAAATTAAGACATGAATATAAAGGAAGCATAAATGGCGCAAAATAAAAGAATGGAGAAGAAGAAGAAGATGGAAGAATTAAAAGAAGGGAGCCACAAATTGCCTAGGCAATTTGATAATCCTTGTTTGATCGCCACAATGGACTTGATTCCATTGATAAGACCATTTTGCCTCATGCTCAAAGAGCTATGAATTCAAGAGAGAAAAATGCTCTCACAAAAGGATTCAATCCAATTTCTATTATATCAAAAAAGTGTCTACAATGTGATTATTCAAGGCTATTTATAGAAGCCTTCCTTGCCTCTTACATGTGCACCTCACATGATCACTAAAAAGGCCTAAAACTAGCGCCTATTTTGCCCCTCTTGTGCACATGAAATTGGTCAAGAATTGGTCATACCTTGACCAATTGATACATGTCATGAAAATATAAAAAAGACTTCTAAAAATGCCATTTAACTAACAAGGCATTATTTATTACAAATCTTCACACTAAAATTATTAAAAGTAGAATTAAAAACTTCAAATTCCTCTAAGTGTTCCCCAAACATGATGCTAGTAGCAAATTCTTCAAGTCTCTTCTTTTTGCTCCTAGTCATAGGACCATCTACCCTTAATGCTTGTCCTCCAAAGTCCTTCAAGTTAGGGTCCACTCCTTTATTTCCATCATCCTCTCCTCCATAGAGAGGATTCGTCCTCGAATCCACTTTGGAATCACCTACATCAAAAAAAGAGAGATCACTTACATTGAAAGTGGAAGAAATATTATGCTCACCTCGCAAATCCACTTTGTAGGCATTCTCGTTCACTTTCTCCAAAATTTGAAAAGGACCTCCACCTCTAGGATGAAGCTTAGATTTCCTTTCATTTGGGAACCTTTCCTTTCGAAAATGTACCCAAACCCAATCTCCCGGTGCAAAGTTCACGGCCTTTTTCTTCTTGTTGGCCAATCTCTCATAATGAGCTACTTGTTTTTCAATTTGCGCCTTCACCTTAGCATGTAGCTTCTTCACATAAGAAGCTTTAGCCTCACCATCTTTATGCAACAAAGAATTATCAAGAGGAATAGGCAACAAATCCAAAGGGGTTAGGGGGTTAAATCCATAAACAATTTCAAATGGTGAGTGCTTAATAGTAGAGTGAGGCACCCTATTGTAAGCAAACTCAACAAAAGATAAGGACTCTTCCCAAGATTTCAAATTTTTAAAAACAAAAGATCTCAACAAAGTGCCCAAAGTTCTATTTACAACTTCCGTTTGTCCATCCGTTTGAGGATGACAAGTAGTGGAGAAAGACAACTTAGTACCAAGTTTGGCCCAAAGTGTTCTCCAAAAATGTGACAAGAATTTAGCATCCCTATCACTCACAATATTCAAGGGCACCCCATGCAATCTCACAATATTATCAAAAAACAAGTTAGCAACATGAGTAGCATCATCACATTTAGCACAAGGCACAAAATGAGCCATCTTGGAAAATCTATCAACAATAACAAAGATGCTATCTTTACCCCTCTTAGAGCGAGGCAAACCAAGAACAAAATCCATAGAAATATGAGTCCAAGGGGAATTAGGAATGGGGAGAGGGAGATACAAACCATGAGGCATAAGTCTAGACTTAGCCTTTTTACACACAGTACACCTCTTACAATGCCGTTGCACATGAATGCGCATATGAGGCCAATAAAATTTGGCATGTAAGATATCAAATGTTTTAGCCACTCCAAAGTGACCCATCAAGCCTCCTTCATGAGCTTCCACCACAAGTAAATACCTAAGAGAACCTTGAGGCACACAAAGCAAATTAGCCTTAAAAAGAAATCCCTCAACAAGATAATAGTCATCATGTGCCTTAATGATATTCTTGGCGGCCAACTCACATAAATCACCAAAAATAGGACCAAAATGTTTATCACTAGCATACAAGTCCTTTATAGAATCAAAACCAACAAAATGAGAATCAAGAGTGGAAAGGAGACTATATCTCCTAGATAAAGCATCGGCCACCTTGTTGGCCTTGCCTTGCTTATGCTTAATCACATATGAAAATTGTTCCAAAAATTCCACCCACTTAGCATGGCGCCTATTAAGCTTCCCTTGACCTTTAAGGTACTTGAGGGACTCATGGTCACTATGAATGACAAATTCCCTTGGGAGCAAATAATGTTGCCAAACTTGAAGCGCCCTAATCAAAGCATACAATTCTTTATCATAAGTGGGGTAATTAAGACAAGCACCACTCAACTTTTCACTAAAGTAGGCTATAGGGTGGCTTTCTTGAAGAAGAACAGCCCCTATACCTATATTTGAGGCATCACATTCCAATTCAAAAGATTTTTCAAAGTTAGGAAGAGCCAAGATGGGAGCGTTTGTCAACCTATCTTTCAAGGCGGCAAAAGCCTCCTCTTGTTTTTGTCCCCAATGGAATGTCACACCACTTTTCACCAATTCATTTAGAGGAGAAGCAATTGTGCTAAAATCCTTGACAAACCTCCTATAGAAGCTTGCCAAACCATGAAAACTCCTCACATCTTTCACACAAGTAGGTCGCGGCCATTCAAGGATAGCCTTAACCTTTTCATCATCAACATGTACACCATGCTCACTAATCACAAATCCTAAAAATGTAACTTTAGGCATACTAAAAGAACATTTCTCAAGATTAGCAAACAAAGTAGCATCTCTCAAAGTTTTCAAAACAAGTTCAACATGCTCCAAGTGTTCATCAAATGATTTAGAATAAATGAGGATATCATCAAAATAAACCACCACAAATTTACCCATAAATTTCCTCAAAACATGATGCATCAACCTCATAAAGGTACTAGGAGCATTTGAAAGTCCAAAAGGCATTACCAACCATTCATAGAAACCAAATTTAGTTTTAAAAGCCGTTTTCCATTCATCACCTTCTTTCATACGAATTTGATGGTACCCACTTTTCAAATCAATTTTAGAAAACAAAGAAGCACCACATAACTCATCAAGAAGGTCATCAAGTCTAGGGATAGGATGTCTATACCTTATTGTGATTGCATTGATAGGTCTACAATCACAACACATTCTCCATTTACCATCCTTTTTGGGCACCAAAATGACCGGCACCGCGCAAGGGCTCAAACTCTCTCTAATCCACCCTTTGCTCATGAGGTCATCCACTTGCCTTTGTATCTCTTCACTCTCTTGTGGATTTGCTCTATAAGCGGGTCTATTTGGAATTGAAGAACCCGGTATGAAATCAATTTGGTGCTCAATACCACGGATCGGTGGCAATCCCTTTGGTCTCTCAAGTGGAAACACATCTTTGTACCTATCCAACATAGAAGAAAAAGCACTAGGAACCACATGATTATCATTGTTAGAAACAACATTTAAACACATATCATGAGGAATCATAAGATACATGGGCTTGTGAGCCAAAAATAAGTGCTTAAACTCATGTTTAGATACAAGAAGATTGGAATGAGAAGATGATTCATCCCCACCAAGGCCCTTAGCGCATTGCTTAGCCTTGGAAGAGCTTTTTGAGCTCTTTTCACATGTCTCATTAGCAAAAGGGTTAGTGAAACCCTTATTGGCTTGTTTCAAGGCCAATTGCTCTTTTTTTCTTTTCTTTTTCATGAGGTGTTGATCATGACTCACCTCTTTGGGACTCAAAGGAACAAGGGTCAATTTGGAACCCTTATACTCAAAAGAATACTTGTTTGAGTGTCCATCATGAATAGCATTTCTATCAAATTGCCAAGGCCACCCAAAAAGGATATGGGCGGCTTCCATAGGTACCACATCACACACAATGCTATCACAATATTTGCCTATGGTTAACTCCACCAAAACTTGCTTGTCAACAAGCAATTCACCATTATCATTAAGCCATTGAAGTTTATATGGCCTAGGATGGGGAGTAGTAGGCAAATTAAGCTTGGACACTAGTCTTGTGCTTGCCACATTCACACATAAGCCACTATCTATAATCAAAGAACAAGTGGCATTTTTCACCAAGCACCTAGTGTGAAAAATATTTTCTCTTTGAGTATTGTCATCTTCTTTGGGGTGACTTCCCAAAAGCCTCCTAACAACCAACAAATCTCCTTCATTGGGGTACAATTCATCATCACTAGAAGAAGCATAAGAAGAAGAATGGTTAGAAGAAAGCTCATCATTAGAGGAATTAGAATGAGAGTCATAAACCCCATCAACGCACATCATAGTCTTTTTTGTGGGGCATTGAGAGGCAATGTGACCTCTACCCAAACACTTAAAACACTTGATTTCACTTGATTTATGGCTTTGACCATGGCCAACTCCCTTAAGCTTGGAAGATGAGGGAGGAGAATCACTAACTCCCCTTTGGCCGTGGTTTTTCTCATGATCATTGTGGTTCTTTTTCCAATTTTTATTGGAGCCACTCTTGCCATCTTTATCAAATGAATTTTTGAAATCATTTTTTTGAAAACTTTTTGAAGGAAAACGCCCAAAAGAAGATTGAGATTTATAATTTTTTGAATAATATGCATGATCTCTATCTTGCCTTTTCAATTGGGCTTCCACCCTATGACATTGGTGCAATAATGAATCCATGGATGCATGATCATGTAATTCTACAATGTCTCTAATCCTAGGATGCAATCCATCTATGAACCTTGCCATAGTAGCCTCTTCACTCTCAACAATGTTGGCTCTAGTTAGAGCCACCTACATCTCCCTATAATAGGCCTCCACACTTTTGGAACCTTGGGAGATAATTTGAAGCTTCCTATGTAATTCTTTGATGTAATGTGGGGGCACCTAACGTTGCCTAAACCGCACCTTCAATTCCTCCCAACTATGGAGAGGATGGAAAGGTAAGATTGTCTTTTTATGATTATCCCACCATAATAAAGCATAATTAGTCAAATGCACCATAGCAAGGGCTATTTTCCTCTCATCATCAAACCGTTGCGCCTCAAAGATTTGATCCAAGCGCATTTCCCATTCAAGGTACTTTTCGGGATTCACATTCCCATCAAAAGTGGGAATCTCCAACTTCACACCTAAGTACCTATTTTCAAGCCTAGGATCACCAAATTGGGGAATGTCATCAAGAACATTCCCTTGACCAAACCGTTGGTTAGGCCGTGGGTCAAAGGCTCCATGTCTAGGCATATGATGCAAATTATCATGAATATGAGCATTATTTCGATGCCTACGATGCCTAGAGTGTGCATGCAATTCATCGTCACTTCTAGTAGTCAAGGTATGATATGCATGATGCCTACCATGTGCAAGTTCATCATTAGCATTTCGAGAGTTATGAGCAACATTTTTAGTGACATGAGATGAAGTAGCATTAAGAAAAGGAGAGGGTATACCTTCACTTACCCTTGGGGAGTAATGGACTTTTTCCTTCCCCTTGTTGGAGCTTTGAATTTTGTCCAAGGTTTTATATATACCTTCAAGTTCCTTGGACATAATTTGCTTCATTTGTGATGTTAATTGCTCCAAGAGTATAGTATTAGGAGTTTGATTGTCCATGATGAGAAAAAAAATAGAATAAAAATGAAAAATATCTATGCAAGCCAAGTAGCTCAAACTAAACCAAAAATAAGAAAAGAATACATCAAAGCAAAAGAGAAAAATAATATTCTATCCTAAGGACCTCACAAATCACACAAACTCACAAGAAATGTATCACTGAAATCCACTCGTGTTTCACACTTTAAAGGCTTTTTCTATAATGGCACACTCTTGCCTTTTACCACTCAACGTCCCTTGACTATCATAGCAAAAAGAGCACAAATAATCGAAGTCTTATGTCAATTAATCAAATTAATGGATCCAAAGTGGCAAACCCTCAAGAAGTAGCAAAATATCTAAGCCAACACGTGACACAAGAGTACAAATGAAGAAATACTCAAAGACACAACCAAGAGGTCAAATAAAGACAAGCAATAAAAGCTAACTCAATCAAAGAAAATGGCACACAAAAATGGAGTAATTATGTTGACAAAGGCACAAGAAAAAAGTACTAAGAAAACTAGACAAAGTCAAGAAAAATAAGATGCTAGCTAGGATTCACCAAAGCAATAATGGATGTGAACAAGAATAACACCAATGTAGAAGGAAGGTGTAGAAGGTATAATATGTGGATAAACAACGTGAAAGTGTGCAAATCAATGATCAAGAACAAACATACGTATATGAATTGTTTTCTTCTTTTGTATATTGCACCTCTTTTTTTTTTCTTTTTATTTTTCGCAAATGCTCTGTTTTTTTTTTATATTGCAAAGCAACTTTTTTTTTTCTTGCACACAAATCACTAGGAATCAAAGATAGAATGAATGTAGAATAAACGGACAAGGTGTTCAAGTGTATTGTAAGGTAGAAAAGCTAGCTAACAAGATTAATGGGCACAAAACAATACAAATATGAAGGAAATCCATGAACAAAATGGAAACAAGAAAGAAAGAAAGCTAGACTCAAACACAAAATTTTTCTTAGGCATTTTCACAAACACTTAGTGTGTATAAGAACACACAACTTAAACACAAAAAATTTGAACAAAGAGACTCAAAAATGGATGGGTTTTATGCGCAAGAACATGTATATGAAGAATATCAACTCAGATTTTGGATTCAATCATCAAATAGGCAAGAATCAAGCATGAACTTCCAAGAACACTCAAGAACACATGTGCAGAATTTTTTTTAATCAAGAAAACAAGTGCAGAATTTTTTTAATCAACACTTGATCCTAAGGTTTTCCACCATGAGGAATCCAAATTTTAACTCCAAATCACCAAATTCCCAACCAATTAGGCAGAAAATTCAGAATACGAAAATTGGAAAAAAATGAGAGAAATCAAAAATCAAGCAAGGAGAACCAAGGATCCATGATTCAATTCCCGCAATCCGGAAAAAGAGGATCAAAATCAAGAACTACCCAATGAACACCATGGCTCGAGATACCAAATGATGGGGATGTTCATAACGGATCTAGTTCACTTGGGTTTCAATCTCCTTAAATGCTTGAAAGAGGAGCATAAAAGAAATGAACATAAGATATGGAGAAGAAGGAGGAGCATAGAAATTAAGACATGAATATAAAGGAAGCATAAATGGCGCAAAATAAAAGAATGGAGAAGAAGAAGAGGATGGAAGAATTAAAAGAAGGGAGCCACAAATTGCCTAGGCAATTTGATAATCCTTGTTTGATCGTCACAATGGACTTGATTCCATTGATAACACCATTTTGCCTCATGCTCAAAGAGCTATGAATTCAAGAGAGAAAAATGCTCTCACAAAAGTATTCAATCCAATTTCTATTATATTAAAAAAGTGTCTACAATGTGATTATTCAAGGCTATTTATAGAAGCCTTCCTTGCCTCTTACATGTGCACCTCACATGATCACTAAAAAGGCCTAAAACTAGCGCCTATTTTGTCCCTCTTGTGCGCATGAAATTGGTCAAGAATTGGTCATACCTTGACCAATTGATACATGTCATGAAAATATAAAAAAGACTTCTAAAAATGCCATTTAACTAACAAGGCATTATTTATTACAAATCTTCACACTAAAATTATTAAAAGTAGAATTAAAAACTCCAAATTCTTCTAAGTGTTCCCCAAACATGATGCTAGAAGCAAATTCTTCAAGTCTCTTCTTTTTGCTCCTATTCATAGGACCATCTACCCTTAATGCTTGTCCTCCAAAGTCCTTCAAGTTAGGGTCCACTCCTTTATTTCCATCATTTTGCCTAAGGCTTACTTTGTTGTTACCTATACTATTTCTTTAATCAAAACAAAGAGCCTTAAATCAGATATATTAGAGCTTCAATTTGTATCATTTACTCTTTTGAGAGTTTCAATTGTTGTGAGCTAATTTTGTGTGAAGGTGTGGTATCCTTCCAAATTGTTTGAAGGTGGGGTATCCTTCAAAGTGTTCTTAGGGTGAGGTATCCCTAGATTGAGGCCTTTAAAATTGGTGGGGTATCCAATTGAGAAAGGTGCTCTTAGTGTGTAATTATTGAAAAACAATATAAGAAATCTCGCGTGGCGGAGATTGGTAGACTGGACGTAGGTCACCAGTGGTGTGTGATAAAACTCGGTGCTATTCTCTCTATCCCTAAAACTTATTTTTGTTTAAATTTAGTTGATCTTCATTTAGAATTTTATTATATTTCAATTTCATACATCAACTAACATATCTTGTTTAGTTTTTGTTATTATTTTCAACGAATTTTTGAAAACTTTTAAAAGGTCAATTCACCCCCCCTCTTGAGCATAGAGGCCACTTGATTAACAGTAATAACAGATTTTCTAACTTAGAGATGTATTTTCAGGTGTTTTTGGAGGCAAAATAAGAAGATCAAGTTGCTGGAGCATATAAGAGACCAACCCTCGAGCGCCATACCAAGGCTCGAGCGCTGGAAGCTGAGGAACATAGGATCCTTTCTGCCAGTGCAAATGCTCTGGCACTCGAGCGCCACACCAGGGCTCGAGTGCCAAAATACGTTAAGCATTGGATCCTCTCTGCCAACAGTTATGAGCCTGGCGCTCGAGTGCCACACCAAGGTTCGAGCGCCAGAACATTGGATCCTCTCTACCTAAGTTATAAGCCTGTCGCTCGAGCGCCACACCAGGGCTCGAGCGCCAGACGCATTAACCAGGCAATTAAGCTCATTAACCAGCACGTGTCATGCCAGCGCTCAAGTGCCAGTAGGGCGCTCGAGCGCCAGACCCCTGCCCAAAACACCTATAAATACAGCCTTTCAGAAGTTAGGGGATATCATATTGAATTGTATAGAAATAAACCACAAAGTTTAGGCTTTTAGTCAGAGTTCTAATACTCTTAGATTTAGTTCTTGAAGTTCATGGCCTTGCTAGGCTAAGCTTTCCACCGGGATTGAATGTAATTACTTCGTCTCTTGTTTCGTTCAATTTGTTAGTTTATATTATTTATGAATTGGAGTTCTTCTTCTGTGCTTCTTTTCTTGGTTTAAGCTTGATCACCTTTTGCCTTGTGTTATTTTATTTGCGTAATTGGGAAATTGGTTTATAAACGGATATGGAGAAAAACTCTTATAAAACCTTCGGATCTAGGGATAGATGGAAGTGTCTTATGATTGCTTTATACTCTGCTTAATGCAAGACTTGGTAGCTAGAGTGCCAAGGGATTGGGCTCTAGAAACTAGTGTCTTAGAATCAAGTGACAAAGGGATTTGCACTTGTGACATTGAGTATGCATCTTTTCTTATAATATTTAACTAACATAGAAAGAAACAAGGTGAAGTAATGAAACTCAATCCCAGGTGACTCATTATTTTATTTGATTATCTCTTTATCTATTGTTTATTTTATTTGCCATTCACAATCTTAATATGTTTTTGAACAATTCATCAACTTAATTCTTAATCGAATTAATCCTAGTGATCCCTGTGGACGATACACGTATAGTCACTATACTGAAACGAGTTAACCATTTCCAGCACCATTAAAAAAGGTTAACAAAATTTCTGGCGCCGTTGCCGGGGAGCACGATTGTTTATTTCTTTTAAGTTTTGAGTTGATTTGTAAAAACTGTGAATAGTTTTCTTTTTGTAAGTATTTGTATATTTGTACCTAACTCTCACTATTGTTCCAGTATTGTTGTATGCTTACTCGCAGCAAAAACCAAAGAGAAAAGTTAATATATATTGACAAAATTGAGGCATTTGTTAGACGACAGTCTGCAATTAAATACCGTGAACAAAAGGAGGGAGAGAGTTCCTCAGATTTCTCGAGTAACTCTACACATTCTGTTACTTTTGATATGGCTGCGGAAGTTCCTATTCCGATGAGGGTTGTAGTCCTTGGTGACTATGTGATTCCGCAAGGTCCAAGGAATCGGTCTGCAATTGTCTTGTCCCCTACTGCTCAGGAAATGGAGATTAAGCCGTATTGGTATAATCTCATCTTGACTAATCAGTTTACGGGGAAAGATCATGAGGATCCGCATAATTTCTTGGAGACCTTTTATGATCTTGTAGCGACTATGGGCTTTGATGAAGCAAGTGCTGAAGATGCCTATATGAAATTATTTCATTTAGCACTTATTGGAGATGCAAAGGAATGGTTCAAGACTCTTCCGAGTCAAAGTTTGAACACATAGAGTGAGGTTGAAGAGGCCTTTTTAACAAGGTTCTTTCCTTCTTCTAAAATGATCCAAGTGCAATCTGAAATATCTACTTTTAAGCAGGGGCAAGATGAAGCATTTCATGAGGCTTGGGAAAGGTATCAACGGTTGTTGAGAAAATGCCCAAATCATGGGTTGACTGATGTTGCGAAGCTGAATATATTTTGTGCATGATCGAACCATCAATGGACAATCCATCTTACTGCAACTGCTGGACGGTCATTAAAAACCATTGATGTACCTACTGCAATGGAAATTATCACTTCTATGGCAGCAAGTGATAGAGCTGGGCATTAACCTAGAAGCCAAGTTTCAAAACCCAAGGGTGTCTTGAAATTAAATTCTTCAGATGCTATTTTGGCACAGAATAAGTTTATGACTCAGCAAATTGAGCTCTTGAGTCAAGCTATTACACAATTGGTGCCAAAGCCGCAGCAAGTTCAAGTAGTGAACCAATAAGCTCAAATAGGAGTATGTGAATTGTGTGGTGAAGGTTATTCATACACTCAATGTCCGCATGCTTCTTGCCAAAAAGAGGAGGAGTTGAATTTTGTAAATAATCAGTCAAGAGGAAATTTCTTTTCTTCACCCTTTAAATCTAATGTTTTCAATTCTGGAATGCAATGGTGGAAGAATCCTCAAGGACAAGGTCAAATAAACTGGAAAAATTCAACGAATTCATCTAATAGGCCGCCATTTGTTCCATTGGTAGAGAGGACCATCAAATTGGAAGACACCTTGGATAAATTTATCCAAGCTTCATTGGCTAACCACCAAAGTAATGAAGCTTTCAAGAAAAACACTGAGGCGTCTATCCGGAATCTTGAAACGCAAGTGGGTCAAATCTCTAAACAATTGGCAGAGCTTACCACTACTCCATTCTCCGCTAATACCACCACGAATCCTAAAGAACAATGCAAGTCCATTGTCACAAGGAGTGGTACGGAGATTGGTAAAGGAATAGGGGATCATTTGCATGAACCCAAGGAGGTGGACGGAGAAATTGAAAAGGTAGCCATGGAGGAAGTAGAGAAGGAAGGTGAAAGAAGGAGTGAGGAGAAGAATAATGTAAATAGTGAAAAAGAAAAATATAAAAAAATCAAAAAGAAGGTTGAGGTCAAACAAAATATGGATTGAGTACCTCAGGTCAAGGAGGTTCCTTATCCTGTTTATCCATCAAAGAAGACAAAGGAAAGGCAATATGCTAGGTTTCTAACATTTTCAAACGGCTTCTAATAAATGTACCATTTATGGAAGCTATGGAGGAAATGCCCACATATGCCAAGTTCATGAAGGACTTGTTGACGAAAAAGAGATGTTTAAAGCTGAAACTGTGGAACAAGAAGCCGGGTGTAGTGCCATCATTCAAAAATCCTTGCCTCACAAGACCAAAGATCCGGGTAGTTTTACTATCCCTGTTACTATTGGTGCTCTTCCCGCAGGGAAGGCATTACTGGATCTTGGTGCAAGCATAAACCTCATGCCATTGTCCATGGTAAAACGGATTGGTGATCTAGAAGTGAAACCCACTAGAATGACCCTCCAACTGGCAGATAGGTCATTAAAATTTCCGTATGGAGTAGTAGAGGATGTTCTAGTGAAGGTTGATAAATTTGTCTTTCCGGTTGACTTTGTCATTATGGATATAGAGGAAGACTTGGAGGTGCCTTTAATTCTAGGGCGACCTTTCATGAAAACGGCAAGAGTCATAATTGACGTGGATAATGAGCAACTCAAGGTACGATTTGAGGATGATGAGGTAAAGTTTGATGTGTTGGAAGCCATGAAACACCCAAAGGAAAAAAGTCAGCCTTTAGGGTGGATGTCATGGAAGAGGCATTTCTATTAGGGAAGCAAGAAATGTATAATGCTAGCCCTTTAGAAAAAGCTCTAGGGCAGTCTCGTGCAAATTCATATGACTTGGAGGAAGTCGAAATAAAAAATTTTGAGGGACCTAGATACTCTGAAAGAGGACCCCATGATAACATTTGTCCCAGAAGACTTATCGAAGGAAGAGAAGTCAGAAAAAAATAAGCTGGAATTGAAAGTGTTGTCATCCCATCTGAAATATGCATTTTTAGATGAAGGGGGAGGCAAGCCAGTGATAATCAACAGTTCACTATCTTCTGACCAAGAGGCACAACTCTTGGAGGTTTTGAAAGCCAATGAAGGGGCAATCGGATGGGCATTGACAGATCTAAAAGGAATAAGTCCTTCATTCTGTATGCACAAGATACATATGGAAGAGGATTTTAAACCTGTTGCCCAGCCTCAAAGGCGATTGAACCTGACAATGAGAGAAGTAGTGAGAAAATAAGTACTCAAGTTACTTGAAGCTGGTATGATTTATCCTATCTCTGATAGCTAGTGGGTAAGTCCAGTTCAAGTGGTTCCGAAGAAAGGGGGGATTACGGTCATTGAGAATGAGAAAAATGAATTAATTCCTACAAGGACGGTGACCGGGTGGCGAATGTGGATTGATTATAGAAGGTTAAATCAAGCCACCAGGAAAGATCATTTCCCTTTGCCTTTTATGGACCAAATGCTTGAGAGACTAGCTGGCCAGGCATATTACTGTTTCTTGGATGGATATTCTGGGTATAACCAAATATTGGTGAACCCAGAAGATCAAGAAAAGACAGCCTTCACATGTCCATTTGGAGTTTTTGCTTATAAGTGTATGTTGTTTGGACTGTGTAACGCGCCTGCAACCTTTCAAAGATGCATGCTCGCCATTTTTTTGGATTTGGTGGAAAAATGTATTGAGGTTTTCATGGATGACTTCTCTGTCTTTGGGAAAAGTTTTGAAGAATGTTTGAACAATCTAAATATTGTGCTAGGAAGATGTGTTCAAACAAATCTAGTACTTAACTGGGAGAAGTGCCATTTCATGGTAGAGGAAGGGGTGGTGCTCGGTCATAAGATCTCTTCTAGAGGGATCGAGGTTGACAAAGCAAAAGTGGAAGTCATTGAAAAACTTCCACCACCCGTAAATGTTAAAGGAATCAGGAGTTTCCTAGGACATGCAGGTTTTTACCGGAGATTTATTAAGGACTTCTCCAAGATTGCCAAGCCACTTAGTAATCTTTTGGTTAAAGATGTGGACTTCAATTTTGATGCTAAGTGCTTGGAGGCATTTGAGAGACTGAAGGAAAAACTGATTATGGTACCAATCATAGTTGCTCCAAATTGGTCTTTGGACTTTGAGCTTAATTGTGATGCAAGTGACTATGCGGTGGGTGCCGTACTAGGTCAAAGGAAAGACAAAAAATTTCATCCAATACATTACGCTAGTAAAGTACTTAATGATGCACAGGTGAACTATGCGACTACAAAAAAAGAATTACTAGCGATTGTATATGGGTTGGAAAAATGTAGATCTTATCTTATAGGGTCAAGAGTGATTGTTTACACTGACCATGCAGCCATAAAATACTTGGTGACTAAGAAAGAGTCGAAGCGAAGATTGCTTTGTTGGATTCTATTGCTGCAGGAATTCAATCTAGTCATCAAGGATAAAAAAGGATGTGAAAATTTTGTGGCTGATCAACTTTCTCGACTTCATAACACAGAGGGGACCAACGAAACAGAAGAGATTGTCGAGGAATTCCCGGATGAACGATTGCTGCTCATACAAGAAAGGCCATGGTTTGCTGATATGGCAAATTTTAAAGCAGCAGGAATCATTCCGGATGAAATTTCTTGGCAACAAAAGAAGTTTTTAAAAGACTCTTCTTACTTCGTTTGGGATGATCCTTATTTATTCAAAATTGGAGGAGATGGTCTTCTGAGACGGTGTGTTTCCCGTGACGAATCTAAAAGCATATTGTGGCATTGTCACAATTCACCCTATGGGGGACATTTTAATGGGGAATGCACTGCAGCAAAAATATTACAATCTGGTTTCTATTGGCCAACAATCTTTAAAGATGCTCACATTTATGTGAAGCAGTGTGATAAGTGTCAAAGAACCGGAGGAGTAACAAGAAGGAATGAGATGCCTCTAGCAATTATGCAGGAGGTAGAGGTATTTGACTGCTGGGGAATTGATTTTGTTGGTCCATTTCCACCCACTTTCACCAATGAATATATATTGGTGGGAGTGGACTATGTTTCAAAATGGGTAGAGGCAATTCCCTGTGCAAGAGCTGATGCAAAGGCGGTAGTGAAATTCTTGAGAAAGAATATATTCTCAAGGTTTGGTTCCCCGAGAGTACTCATCAGTGATGGAGGTTCGCACTTTTGCAACTCCCAACTAAAGAAGGTCTTGGAACATTATGGGGTGAGACATAAAATTGCTAGTCCTTATCATCCCCAAACTAATGGTCAAGCTGAAGTCTCGAATAGAGAAATTAAGCGATTCTGGAAAAGACCGTTAGTGTTTCAAGAAAAGATTGGGCCATTAAACTGGATGATGCTCTGTGGGCATACGGGACAACTTTTAAAGCTCCCATAGGATTGACTCATTTTCAATTAGTTTATGGGAAATCCTGTCACTTATCGGTCAAGCTAGAACATAAGGCATATTGGGCTTTAAAGTATTTCAATTTTGACCCGACAACTGCTGGAGAAAAAAGGAAAATGCAACTTCATGAATTGGAAGAATTGAGACTCCAAGGTTATGAGTCTTCAAGGATATACAAGGAAAGAATGAAGTTGTATCATGATAAAAAGTTGGTCAAAAAGGTTTTTAGTCCTGGGCAGTATGTTTTACTCTTTAATTAAAGTCCAAGTGGTCCGGACCCTTTAGGGTTAAGGATGTAAGGCCTTATGGAGCCGTAGAGATTGAAGACCCAGTGAGAAATGAAAGTTGGGTGGTCAATGGTTAAAGGTTGAAGCTATACCTTGGTGGTGACGTCGAGCGGCTCACCACCATAATGGATTTGAAGGAAGCATAATCATGATACAGGTGTCGAGCTAAGGACGTTAAACAAGCGTTGATTGGGAGGCAACCCAATTTTGTGTGTTTATTTTTGTGTTTTGTGTAAATAGAATAAGTAAATTTGATGAATTTTGAAAGAATTTTTGTGAGAAAGTTGAAAATTTGAGCATTTGAAGAAGGCTTCTTCACTGTCCAGTTTTTAGACCTGGCGCTCAAGCACCAGGAAGGCGCTCAAGCGCTAGTGGCATTTAATTGGCACTAGTTTCAAAAATTTTGAGTCAGATATTGGCGCTCGAGCGCCAATATCAGCGCTCAAGCGCCAGAGACAGCTGAAAGGTCTTCTTCACTGCCAGGTATTTTGGGTTGGCGCTAGAACGCCAACTGTGGCGCTCAAGCGCCAGATAAGCGAAACGGTTGATCTGCTCATCAATGCACTAGCGCTCGAGCGCCAGTCACGCGTTGGCTTTAAAAACAGCGCAGAAGCAGTTTTCTTTTCACAAAATCTATTTTTCTCTCAACTGTTACGCACACATTTCTCTCTTTCTCACAGGAATCTCTCCAAATTCATCAAGTTTGGCAAATTTTTGGTGATTTCTGTTCCTCATCATCATCAACATGTTTAGGTAATGTATTGCATTTCTATTTCTTCATGTTTCTCCATATCAATTTATAATGATTTTCTGATTTGGTAAGGTTCATAACATGAAGAGTAGCAATTTTTGTGTTGAATACATGTCTGTTTGGGTGGTTTACTGACATTGCTTTGATTCTATGGACAGTTTTCATTGATTAATATCATGTTGAGGCATAAATTTCTAAACCTGCATTCTCCATAAAATTTTTCTGAAATATGAAGTTTGGAGTTGTTGTGTTCTTGAGGTTATAAGGATTTTTCGGTGAAAATAGTCCCTATTTTGTAAAAACCCAAATATACATTGTATTGGTGAACATGATGATGATGATGAGTTTTTGTGTTTGATGCTAATTTTGAAGTTGTATTTGAATAATGAACAGGAACCGAGGAAAAGCACCCGCTCATGAGCAAGAACGCACTTTCAAAAAGCGAAAGGAAGGCCCCCAAAGGAGAAGAGGAGGTTCCTCATCCCAAGGTGGTGGTTCTGACCACCCCGACCGGTTCATTGACCGGGAAAGGGCTGAGAGGTTCCAGGTCATTGATGACTGGAACTTCATTGCAGAGCGAAGGGTTGAGTTGCGAGATGGAGAATGCTAAGAGTTCACCGGCATGCTCACTCTCCGCAACTGGTGGTCTATTGCATCGCTCCTGTAGAAGTTTGACCCGGAGAATGTCAAGGAGTTCTATGTGAACGCCTTCGGGGGTAAAGACACCAAGAGTCGTGAGAAGGTGTCCACTGTCCGCGGGATACGGGTGCCATATGATGCCGACTGGATTAATGAAAAGATCGGCGGAGGAGTCATTTCACCTATCTCAGCCTATGAGAGAAGTGAAGGAGTGGTTGATGACTTCACGAGAATGAGGAATCAAGGGGATTTGGACCTCCAAACGACTTTGGAGAGGATTTGCTATGAGGACCAGAGGATTGTGGAGACGACTCGGAATGGAGTCCCTCACAAGGTTCTCCGGGGTAACATGACTGTGGTCTCCAAATTTTGGATGGCCTTTATTCTTGCCAACCTTCGACCAAAGTCGCATCCCGCTAATCTCCCACTTGAAGAGTGCCATCTCCTTGGGTGTATCAAGACTCCCGGCATCACGGTCGACCCGGCACGGATTATTTCTGACATGATATGGGCTAATGTGCACAAGGGTGGCACGAAACAGAGTTTGGCGTTCCCGTCTCTCATCATTACTCTATGTGAAGACACGGGGGTTCCAGTCGTTCGTAGCCAGAAGATTCGAGAGCCCATTGACAAGAAATATTTCCGGAACCATTATGCGGACAGGGATCCGAATGCACCACCTGCACCACCACCGCATGTTCCCCCGAGGACTATGGAGGATTTGTGGGGCCGTATCAGCATGAGGCTTGATCACCATGACAAGCAATTTGCTGCCCTACATCGGGGGATGACTAGTCTTCACCTCTCCCACTACTCGATGGCCCAACACACTATGCCGGGCCAAACATTTTTCCAACCCCCGGAGGCTTTTGCCACACATTTGGATTGGCCTGGGGACCAGCCAATTCCACTGGGGGAGGCAGCTGGAGAGGGAGGTGAAGGAAGTGGTGGTAGTAGTGGTGGTAGCGGGGAAGAGGATGGGTCTGGTGGCGATGGGGACATCGACATCAATGATTTTTTGGAGGAGGATGACCCATTAATCTGATTTGATAGGGAAGTTTCTGTTGGTTTGTGTTGCTTTTTCTGTTTTTCTTATTGTTTTTTGCAGTTTTTTGTTTTTCTTTTTATAATAATATTGTAGTTTTTGTTCTTTTTATGAAAAAAAAATGGAAAATATATATATTAAATAAAAAGTTTGTTTTGTTTCAATGGCAAGTATTGGTTTTAGTGGAGTGAAAAATGGAAATTCTTATGATATTCCATGGTTTAAAAAAAAAGAGTAATTGTGAAAAATACTGATTTGAAAGTTAACCGATCACGAGATGATTTTTGTGCATTGGGAGTTGTGAAAAATTATTTTCAAGGTTAAAGCCTTTTTAGCCTTGTATGTTGAGTGAATCCCAAAAAAATGCATGAGAGTCCTCTTTGTTAACTTGAATGGATTTTGTTTGATTTTGTAATTGCCATGATCAATTGAGACTTGAAAATGATAGAGGCAAAGTTTCTTGATTGAGTTTGAGCCAAAAAGCTTACCTATGAAATTACATCTTTTTGTTGATACCCACTTTGAGCTATGAATTCTTTCTTAAACCCTAAGACACCTATGTGAATGTTTTCTCCTTACCTTTGAGTTGGAGAAAAATATTTATATATTTAGGGGGAATGATGGGTATGCAAATGATGTGTCATTTTGTTGGCTTAGACAGAAGAATCAAGTGTTTCTGGTATGATTGAAAATTCTTGGGCAGCCTTGTGTATATATGTGAAAAAAGAAAAAGAAAAGAAAAAAGTAAATAAATAAAGAAAAGAAAAGGTGCCTTGGAAAAAGAAGAAAAAGAAACACTTGAAAGGAAGTATGAGGTGAGCATGTTTTGTAGAATAGGTTGGGGGGAAATTTGTAAATATTTGTAAATATGTTCTCCAACTCGTTTTGCAAATGCTCTGGCGCTCGAGCGCCATACCGGGGCTCGAGCGCCAGTAACCATTGAGCATTGGATCCTTTTCTGCCAGAGTTATGAGTCTGGCGCTCGAGCGCCACACCAGGGCTCGAGCGCTAAAATACGTTAAGCATTGGATCCTCTCTGCCAACAGTTATGAGCCTGGCGCTCGAGCGCCAGAACATTGGATCCTCTCTGCCTGAGTTATAAGCCTGGACGCATTAACCAGACAATTAAGCTCATTAACCAGCATGTGTCATGCCAGCGCTCAAGCGCCAGGAGGGCGCTCGAGCACCAGACCCCTGCCCAAAACACCTATAAATACAGTCTTTCAGAAGTTAGGGGTATCATATTGAATTGTATAGAAATAAACCACAAAGTTTACGCTTTTAGTCAAAGTTCTAATACTCTTAGGTTTAGTTCTTGAAGTTCATGGCCTTGCTAGGCTAAGCTTTCCGCCGGGATTGAATGGAATTACTTCGTCTCTTGTTTCTTTCAATTGTTAGTTTATATTATTTATGAATTGGAGTTCTTCTTCTGTGCTTCTTTTCTTGGTTTAAGCTTGATCACCTTTTGCCTTATGTTAGTTTATTCGCGCAGTTGGGAAATTGGTTTATAAACGGATATGGAGAAAAGCTCTCATAAAACCTTCGGATCTAAGGATAGATGGAAGTGTCTTATGATTGCTTTATACTCTGCTTAATGCAAGACTTGGTAGCTAGAGTGCCAAGGGATTGGGCTCTAGAAACTAGTGTCTTAGAATCAAGTGACAAAGGGATTTGCACTTGTGACATTGAGTATGCATCTTTTCTTATAATATTTAACTAACATAGAAAGAAACAATGTGAAGTAATGAAACTCAATCCCATGTGACTCATTATTTTATTTGATTATCTCTTTATCTATTGTTTATTTTATTTGCCATTCACAATCTTAATATGTTTTTGAACAATTCATCAACTTAATTCTTAATCGAATTAATCCTAGTGCTCCATGTGGACGATACACGTATAGTCACTATACTGAAACGAGTTAACCATTTCCAGCACTATTAGAAAAGGTTAACAATGGCCTATGCCCGGATAGAAGTTGGTCTAGTGTATTCATGATAAGCTATATCCTTAACGATACTTGGGTGCAAACACTAAGACAAAGTTCACAAATGTTTAACATATGCAATAAGTCAATAATAGTTCAAATTCTTAAGTTTTAATTTTAGTACATCTTAGAAATGACATAGGTCTAACTCTTCTTAAAAGCTAGCTCAAAAGAAGAAGGTTGCCTAAGGCTTTATAAAAGCTATGGGCCTATATGTTTTTCAAGTTATGGGCATCGGTCTCATGTCTCTCTTTTTTTTACCTAGACTTTGTGCTCCATTTTTTTTTCATTTTTTTGTTTTGCCCTATGTTCTTTTTCAGATAGGCTCTCATACCATCATAAAAATGACATAGGCTTAACTATCTTCAACAGCTAGCTCACAAGAAGAGGGTTGCCTAAGGCCTTATAAAGACTATCATAGTTCTCATTCTAGGCAATGTGAGAGACTTCTTCTCCCAAGACCCCCCTCAAGTCCAACTAGTTATTTTTTCTTTTTAACTTAGTTGTGACTTGCCTTTTTTTTAATTGACCTGTTTTATTTTTTAAGTTATGGGCATTTCACTACTACATATTTAGCCTTTTGCAACATTTTCAGGGTAACGTTCATAAAGATGTTACGGATTTCAATTAAATAATATGCTTTCTAACTTTTTCGAAAGCAAACGTTGCGAAAGCCCAAATGTTATTGGAAGGCGCAGGACTCTCGATTAATTTCCGCTTCTTTCACTCTTCATTTACCCAATTGCCATCTATCCAAACTCCACACTCACTACAAAAACCCTCTTCCCCAAAATTTCACTTCTCTACCTTAGAATTTCAAGCATCTAGCAATTTCTCTCGCGATCTCAATCTCTCGAGTTATTCCCCTCTCGATTTCAATCTCTCTAGTTCACTCTCGATCGCTTCACCCAAAATTGTACAAAACTAAGAATTCCGATTTTGTTAAAGCTATCACAGGTTTATTCGTTTTCTTTCAAGTTTTTCCTTTATCAATCACCATTTAGGTTTGCAATCAAAACCTTAATCGCATGGTTTTTTTTTAGTTTTTATTGCAATCAGAACCTTGAAAGCAGCTCGAGTTCTTCCGTGTGAGTTTTCACTTTCTTCGCCTTTTGGCTTTTAGTTCATTTAAGTTTTAATCTGTGAATCTGAATGTTAAGAAAGTTTACTGCAGCTGCTTTTTGTACTCGTTCTATATGCATTTTGCTGTTAATTTGGCGTGAAAATATTTCCCACTTTTGCTGGTATTCTAACAAAATAAATTTTGTGTCGTGGCTTTCAATTTTGTGTACCTGTTGTTTATCTCTTTCAATTTAGTTAGCAAGGATAGAATAGAGATAAGAAGCCATATGGTAGTTTGGAAGCTAAGTAAATAGAGATAAGTCTCTGATAGAGGGTGTAAGAATATAATTATTGTCTTTGATAGCCTTGTGGTACTATGATTTTCTTTGATGTTTTAAGAAAAGCGTGTCATTTGGAATGCCTCTGATCAACTGGTTAAAGTTGTTTGTAGACCCCATTGGTAAGTCTGTCATAGGAAGAAATTTGCTCGTAGACCCCTTGTGTATGATGGTTGTTTCTATTAATTCAAAAGAGCTCAGGGTTGCTCTTGTTGAAATATGAATTCAGAATATTGGTGCTCAGTTTAAATTTCTCATTATTTCAGGCAAGATCTCTTATCTCAAAGGTATCTGAGAAGAGGAATTTGGTCATTGAGCATAATAGAAGGCTTCATTAAGAAGTGGTATGAAAATTATTCTGGCGAGAAAAAAAAAGTCTAGCTTTTACATCTGTTTTCTTAAATGTTCCATAGGTGATCTTGATGGTTATTCTATGAACTCAGTCAACTGACATCGTTATTGTTAACAAATAACAAGTGCAGTGGAAGTTATGATGTCATACTCTTTCAATGCTTCTAATTTGTTAGTATTATGCAACTGTTAGGATGAATTGAATTTAAAATCCGTCTTGTTGTGTCTAAATTTACAGTTTGAGAAAGGTGAGGTCATCTGTCCATCAATTAAATGTATCTTACTATGCAATATGCATGGGAAGTTGGGAACCAAAGGGAACATTTTGCCACTTTCTAATAGATATTTTTTTTTTCAGATCACAAAAAATAGTGAATTGTGTCAACATATGCTGTCATATGAATTATTGAAGTATCATGTAATCCATAGGCTTAGGTCTGTTATTCATTTTGTAAAAAAGAGTACATACTAGTATTGGAAATTTGGATGGTCGATGGATTGCAAATCAGCCCAAGCAGACCAATGAATACCATCACATTATATTTTCCATATTGATTTATATCTGTTGTGATCTAACCTGACGAGGATGTAGGGTGAACAAGGTGGTCTTCTTGATTAGCAGATGGCAATATGAATGACTTCTGGGCCTGAGCTCCAGCGGCGGTGGTGTGCACCTGCAAGGACTCCGACGCTCAAGTCAGTGAGTGTGTTAGGGTTTATGTATCTGATAGAATACTTACGTACCTTGCATGGTGCATTAATGATAATATTTATAGAGTGAGGTGTATAACCTAAGTGTGGCCCGTATTGGGCCAGGATCTGTTGCCTGGCCCAAACCTCATTAACTGGGCCCTGATCACAGGTCGCGCCAAACCTACCGGGATGCTTCTGGGATAGTTGGTGGCTACTTGACCCGGCATGTGTGCGTACATCCGGGATACTGTTATTCTGGTCCACAACAATATCCTTGTTGAAGACATATCCAAGCTAGTTCATCACTAACCTTAGAAATTATATTGATGAGAATGCTTAGGTGGCTGTCTCGATATGTTAGGATCTAGGTTAGGAAGAATAGGTTTACTAGGGGATTGGAACCCAATTCTATGATTAACACCACAATAATTATACTAGGAATAAAAGGGAAATCGAGAGTTAGTGTAGGGAGAATTTTGAGACATGACCCATGATTTCTTGTAACTAGTTTAACTTCACCATGACCTCTCTTTAACATGGTATTAGTGAATATAGTACATACTACATGAGTACTATAAATTTATTCTTGTAGTACATTGTTACTAGAGCATAAATTGATTCTTTGAAGATTACTCTTCAATTCCATTTTCCGGTTTAATATCTATCACGTATTCATGTGTCTCTTTTCCACTTAACTTGTTAGTTTCCTATTATGCTTTAATTTCTAAGTAAGGATTGATGATAGTCTTACATCTATGATAATATGTGTCACTTAATGTCAAGATTCTATTAACGGTCTTATCCCTGCTTTTCATACTATGGTGTGAGGAAGAAAATGGATCCATTTTAACTGTTATCTTTTTCAAACAAATTACAAAGCTATAAATTGAACAAATTTATTGTCATTTAAATCTATTTTGTTGTTGATCAATTGATACGATCATACGAATCTTCAATCAATGCTCTCTGTTCTACACTATTGCAAGAAAGACTAATTATATATTAATGCTATCATGATAAAATTTACATCCATGGTTTTGCGTTGGTGTTGGAAATTTCACTTTTATTTGCTGTCTACCGTGTAGGCAGAGATTACAATGACGTAAGAAGCTTATTCTTGGTGATAACATTCTTTAGATACATATTTGGAGTTTAAAGATTTTGTAAAGATTATATTTTTCAGCAAATGAAGCAATTGAAGGGTTGAAAGCAAATCTTCTAACAGATTTTATTTTAAAGGTAAAATTCATACACTTGAAACCTTTTTTGATTTTCCTAATAAATTCAATATGAATTTTGTGTTAATTTTTGCTTTATTTTATTTTTATATCATGATCAATTTCCTATTTTGATGCTAAAGGTGTGTGTAGACACTCTTGTAAGAAAGGCAATGTTAAGAGGTATCTAGAGTTAACTGATGACATTTCTTTTTTTTTTTCTTGCTGATATTGTTCTAGAGATATAAATATTTCTCTATTTTTATAAGCTCTATTTGTAGATGTTAGGTAAGCTACTCAAGATTGTGAATAGAGCACACAATCCTCAGAGAAAGACTTTATTTTAATCTAAAGTCATGATTTTTATTTTTACCTTAGACCAAAAAATACATGTACATGATGATTGTAAAACTATTCATGAACATGGCATAAGTTTAGTACGTAAACTATATATCTAGGTACTCGGGTATCTTTCAAGGAGATTATTTTAGATGCTCTTTTCTTTCAGTTAAGAATTGTGCTTCAATCTCTCTTAATAAATATTAAATTATGGTGCTAAGAGTAATAGAAAGCAAATCTTCAAATACCTCAAATGTTAAGTTATTTCTTGCTATACATTTTAGTCATTACAGTGTGCTGATATAATCCATCTCTTTTTCAAAGGTTCATACTGATGTTACTTTCAGGTTTAAGGTGAGCCTTCTTATTCTTTGTATTATGTGGTTTCACCGGCATTAAATTGATCCTTTAATTCTAGAACTGAAAAATTCATGAGCTAATTTTTTTTATTACTCAATCAAAACCAGAGGAAGAGTAATAGTAAGTATCTTCTAATGAATAAGTTAGCTATTAGTATTAATTTTTCCCTTTGACTTGTCTTCAATGCTCTAGCTTTATGTCATAGGTAGAATTTTATTGTGTTTCCATGCAGGGACCAAAACAGAGTTAAAACAGAGACATTTTGTTTTCTTTCATTAATTCATTCATTATACTAGCCTGTTGAGCTAGCAAGTGAAGCAATGAAACAAATTTACGCCGGAAGAACGAAGCAAACTCAATTCCAACACTGACCCTCTTCTTCTTGAGTTTGTGCAAGCTGACCCAACAACTTTTATATGATATATATGCAAATATCTCTATAGTTTTTGTTTTTAACATGTTCTTCAATTCTTGTTGTTTGCGGGTTATGGGAGTAAATCAAGTCTATGCTAAATTTATCATATTTGATGACTTTTAATTGTATTAATATGTTCTTGTAAATGTAAATGTATATGATACTAGCTAGAGATGATTGTATAGTGGTGAAATTAGGTTTAACTTTGGTCTTAATTTCTTTTTGAAGCTCATTGCTAGTAAAGAATGTTGATTATATTGTAAACCTTTGTCATATGTATTATTTTATAAATTTAATAAATGGTATTTCTTTAAATTATTTCTAAATGAATTTTTATTTAGATGTTTATTGTTTTTAGTGTATTCATAAATTTTGAAATATTGAAAATGTCAAATTAGATTTTGCAACACTTATTTTTATAACTACTTGCACTTTCAAAAAAATGTTGTTAATAATACCTTTAGGCAACCCTTTTTATAAATGAATAACATTTTTAAAATGTTGCAAAAACTATGTTTAGCAGCATTTTTAGATTTTGGTTACATTTTATAAAACTGTTGTTAATTGCTAAAAAATGTAACTAAAAAGTTGTAAAGTAACATTTATTAAAATGTGGCTAAAATTATAGAAAAATGTTGTTGATGATATTTTGCGACATAGGTCAGATAATACACAACTTTTTTGGAAAGGATCTTATACTATCTTAGAAATGACATAGGTGTAACTCTCCTCAAAAGCTAGCTCACAAGAAGAGTTGTCTAAAACTTTATAAAGGCTACCGTAGCTCTTATCCTAGGCAATGTAGGACTTCTTCTCCCAATAATACAAAAAAAATAGCTCAAAACCACCTCTAGGAAATATGAATATGATGAAATAATTAATGAAATGAAATACACTTCTTCAACCGGAAATACCAAGCAGTAAAATTCAGATATTAACAAGAGAGAACAGGAAGAAATTTAAACAAGCAATCAAGATAGCAATAAAAAAGATAAAAGTTGGGTAGCTGAACTCTTAAAAAAATTTCAGGGAATAATCATAACTCTATTAAAATAAAGATAACCTTGAGGAGAGAGTGAGAAACAGTTTAGATGGTGAAAACAAGAGAACTGCTGGAGAAAGGAAAGGACAGGCGACAGGAATAATTCATCAGCATCAAGATGAAGAAAAGTTCACAAAAACTAAACAAAAATTCTCTTTGTATTCAAGGTGGAATTGCAACTTCCGTAGCCACTTCTCAGTGACTTTAAAGATAACAGCTGAAGCAGCTCACTCCACGACAATGCAATACTGTCCTGCAGTTTTAAACCCAACCTAATGAACTTTCTAATCAAACAAAACCTTCATAATCAATTTCCTGAGTTGAATAACGATTCCCCCAAGCACACCCATGGAATTTCTCTTCAAACACAACTTTCTTCTACCAAGACAAACACTATCAACAACGCTCAACAAAAGAGACGGTTCACGAGTAACAACAGTTAAACAAAAAAAATCAGCGAAGAGATAAAGAAAAACCCTAAACACGTGAATTGAAATAGACGCACACTCCATCAAAAAATGTCAAAATGAAAACATCCAGATATGCATGTAGCCTAAGAATTTTACTAATTTAGAAGTAACTTCAGAAAAATGGAAAGAAAATGAAAATTTGATAGGAACCTACCTATAGTCGGGGGTCATGCAGGAAACGCGTTTGGAGGGTTCCCAGTTAGGGAAGATGGGGTCAATATGCAGCGAGGGAGGAGCAACGAAACTCTGGCGAGAGGCATTGGAGAAGAAAGAGGGAGATATAGCGTAGTTGTTGGAGAATGCGAGCTTGGAGTGGTAGGGCGGTTGACGGCGGCTGGGACGGCGAGGCCGGGCACGGCGGCCTCGAGAAAGGGTGAGAGATTCGGAGAAGGTTAGGAAAAGGGTAAGTAAGTGGAAAGGGTAAGTGAATCTAGTAATAAAATATCTGAATTTGCGAGGGCCTTTTCCAAAATGCCACGACCCACTCAAATATGGACACGTGGCAATACGCTAACTCATTTACGGGCACATTTACTGTCGGTTTAGTCGATACAACATAGCAAAGAAGTTCGATATTGGTGCCTTTGTTCTTGGCGGCCAAGCCTACGCCGCAAATCCCTTTCACTAGTAGATATAACAGTTTTAGCAACATTTGTAAAATGTCACCAAATCATAAAAAAATGTCGCCTATTAACATTAGCTACATTTTTGCAAGTGTGGTATCTGACCCATGTCGCAAAAGGTCATTAGCAACACTTTTTTATTACTTTAACAACATTTTAATAAATGTTACTTTATAACTTTTTGCTTACACTTATTTAGCAATTAACAACATTTACATAAAATGTAACCAATTGCTAAAAATGTCGCTAAATATAGTTTTAAGAACATTTTTAAAATGTTATTAACTAGAAAAAGTTTCCTAAAGTATTTTTAACAACAATTTTTTAAAAATGCAAGTAGTTATAAAAAGATGTTGCAGAAGATAATTTCATGTTTTCAATATTTTAAAATTTCTGAATACACAAATAGCAATAAACATCTTAATAAAAATACGTTTGGAAGCAAATTAAATAAATATCATTTATTAAATAAAAAATATAACAAAGTTTTACAAGATAATTATTATTTTTCATGAGCATTGAGCTTTGAAAAGAAAAATAGTCTAGAGTTAAACCTAATTTTACAAGTATAGAATCATCTCTAATATTACATTTACATTTACAAGAACAAATTAATAAAATTAAAAGCCATCAAATGAGATAAATTCAACATAGACTTGATTTACTCCCATAACCTGCCAGCAACAAAAATTGAAGAACAAGTTAAAAACAAACGCAACAGAGATATTTGCATATACCATATAAACATTAAAGAACAACTCACTTCCTCACAATGCAATGGGAAAGGTAACTTGCTTTAGTTTTTTTACCTTCTGTTAAGACATTTTTTTTTCTTATTATCTACTAAGAAGAGAAGTTAATTCTTCTTGACAAAAGATTTTGATTTCGCAGATTTTACACTATTATTTTCAAAAAATGAGACAACAAGTATTTTGATTTGGTAGATTTCACACTATTATTAAAGATCAAGATTATGGAAATCAGAACATATCTCCAGATACTATAACTATATATTAACATTTCTAAATTCATAAGTCAAGAACAAAAGCACAATTATCAATCAAACAAAATTGATATAAATCAATCTTAATAAACATGCATTAATTATAAGGAAAGCGTTGAGCAGAACCCAATCTAACAATCTCAATGCATTCGTGAGTGAAGGTAAACATTCCAAAACTTAGTGATGCAATACAAGAGGTGAAGGATTTCAATGAGTGCAAGAACAGGGGAGCATGAGAACTTATTAGCAGACAAAATTTGACATCCACTAAATAAGCAAATAATAAACCAAACATGATATAGAAAATTAGATCTAAAAAAATAAGAAATAGAAGTTTTAAATTAGGAAATTGTTTGAGTAAAAACCTCATCCTAATTAGAAACACTTACAGCATATACCAAAGACAACACCCAATACAATTAAAATATAGAAACTCATACCTTGAGGAGCATCCCCTTGGCAAGTTTGATCTCAATGATAGAGATCCTGAATGATCATGTAAACATAAATAATTTTGGCTTCACAATTAGGTGAAAAATCATACTGTTGTGATCTAACTTGACTGGAATGTAGGACGAGCAAGATGGTCTTCTTTATCAGCAGAGGACAGTGGGATAGCTTTTGGGTCCTGAGCTCCGGCGGCGGTGGTGTGCACCTGCAAGCACTCCGACGCTCAAGTCAGTAAGTGAATTAGGGTTTGTGTATATGATAATATATCTTACGTACCTTGCATGGTGCATTATGATAATATTTATAGAGTGAGGTAAATGACCTAATGCGGTCTGTAATGGGCCAGGATCTAAGCCTGGGCCCAATCCTCATCACCTGGGCCTTGATTGTAGGTTGCGCCCAACTTACCGGGATGCTAAGGATAATTAGCGGCTTCTTGACCTGGCATGTATGCGTCTACCCGGGATACCATTATTTTGGTCCACAACAGTTGCCCCCCAAGTCGTCATGCTCTTCTTGGGAGAGGTTGGCGAGTTCATTCATCATGCCGGCTGGATGTCAAATGGCGATTCTGGGAATGTCACGAGATGACGGTTGGTTTTCCTTTTAGGGCGCGTGTGTTTCATGCCTCCCACTTTGGGCACTGTGCGCGATGATTAGCGTGGTTCTTGGGCCCCACGTTCATTAAGGTGATGTGACGGTTATTACTTGATTTTACCCATTACATTTTCACCTTTTCCCTTTATTCAAGTTCTTACTCATTATTCTCCTTCGCGCTTCCTGTCTCTTCATTTCCTGTGAAAGAGAGCTTCTGAAAAACTTTCTTCTTCCTCTTCGTGCTCATTCGTCAGACTCATTTTCTCATTTTATCCTCGTCTTTCAGGTATTGCTTCTACTCTTTGCTAATTTTTGCCTTTATTCGGCTCTTTCCTGATTCTTGAATTGTTCTATTGCATTCTTCTCCCCCTTTAGGGTTTAGTTGTAGTTTCTGGGTTTCTTTCCTTCAAAAATGGCCGATGGTATTATCGTGTTGACGAGTAGTTCCTCTTCGAAATCGAATGATACCGATCTTCTTGAGGGTTTTGCGAGGGGTCTTCGCAAACATAGGTCTTCTAATGACCCAAACCCTTGTCCTGGTACGCCCTCCGTAGCCAATCTTGATTATTGTGAATCTTGCCATTTTTGGTTTTATCCTTTGTATTCGCGATGAGTAGAGAGTGGGGAATCAGTTACCCAAAATGTGAGTGGGTTGTTTAACACTTTGAACCCAGAACCTTCTGCTCTTCTTCTTGCATCAGCCCATCTTCCTGATGAGTATAGTTCCAAAAGTTCTGTGTTTATCGAACAAGGTTCAGATCGTCGTGCCCCAGTTAATTTCATCCCGGTTGGGGATGAAGTTGAGTTTTCCTATCTCGAGGATCCTTTAGAAGATAAAGAGTCTATACCGTCGTTCATGACTCATTCCTTAGATTCTGAATCTAACCCTGCCTATGCTCCTTCTTCTTGTAGCCATTCATCCTCGGGGTCTGACTCTGCTTTCTCTAATCATGTAGATATGGAGTCTGCTCAAGATGACATTCCCATCCCGGTAGCTTCTGGTGCTCCGGGATCCTCTGGTGGTGCACCGGTTTCACCCGATACCGACGATCTTGAAATTGTTGTACGAGGGGCAAGAGAGCCCAGTACTTCCAAGCCTCGGGTTGAATGTCCTCCGGATTTTCTAGAACTGAAGAATATCTGGGGAATGTTGTGGGTTCCTTGGGATATCATCCGGGAGGAGTGTTCGGTAAAAGATGGTCGCCGACTCAGGAGAGTGGAGAAACATTGGAGGAAGTGCTTTCACTATGGGCCCAACACTCTCGGGACTGATGTTAAAGCCGATCCTTCATCGAACCATAAATTGATTATCCCGAATAGGAGGGAGAGGATCTGCACTCCAGCATCTGAGGGTGAAGGTTCCTATATCATGATGCTGGAGTCTTTGTGGCATCAGCTAAAAATTAGGTTCCCTTTTTTTGACCTCCAGATTGAAGTTCTGCATCATCTCCATCTTGCTCCTACCCAACTTCATCCCAACGGTTGGGGATTCCTCCAAACCTTCGAGGTCTTCTGTTGGGCTCAAGGCTGGCATTGTTCTTCAACCTTATTCCTATACATCTTTGGTGTTTATCGTGGTCCCACGAAGAAGAATTGGGTGTCCCTCCGACATCGTTCCGGGATCCCTCAACTATTTGTTCCTTATGAAGAGTCCTTCAAAGCCCATAGGGATATTTATGTCAAGGTCGTCCCACGGACCAAAGATTGTACCCCCTTCTGGATGGGGAAGGATAAGCAGCCCCTGTTTCCGCTCTACTTGACGGAAGATCATTTTCAGAGGGTGCTATCCTTGAAGGAATTAGAGATTGGCTTCCTAGAAGAGGAAGACCAACTAACCTTCAGGAATCTTTGCGTCTTTGTCGAGCGAGGGGGGATTCCCATTCATTGCAAAGATGTGATAGGAGTATCCCGCCGCGACCAGGCGACCTGCTTATGTAGGGATTTTCCTATATTGTGCAATGTTGTTGTGTCTTTTCCTTGTTCTAGTTATTTTGCATTAGCTGACAAGTGTATCTTTTTTTGTAGCCGAGATCATGGCCAACTATGCCATCCGTTCTCAGAAACGAGATGCTAAGGGAAAAGGAAAGGTTGGTACTTCAAGTCCACCTCCTTCTCCCGCTCCCGTTCCTGCTCCTATCCCGGTAGTTCCTACCGGGATTAGAATCTCGGACGCGGTTCCTGCCAGGGGAGCTTCTCCTGTTAAGAAATCTGTTCCTCACTCTTCTGGAGCCGAGATGGCTAATGTGCAGCCAAAGCGCCATTGTCTTACCAAGTCCGGTATGCTTTCATCTTTTGGGGTTTGTAGTTGTGTAGGGATCGTGTGTTACTTTCTTATTATATTATTTAGTTCGATTTGTAGGTGACCAGCCTGTGGATGCCCAAGGGGCTTCTGTCGGGATGAATCCGGTTTTGATGGCACCCTTCTCTACTCCCTCTTCTGCCTGGGAAGGATTCCAGTCGCCCTTGGTTAAGTTCCAACATGGGGATTTTTTTGCAAAAGGGTGGAACCTCTACCGTGAAGGTATATGTTTTGTCATTTGGTCTCGTTACTTTATGATGATTAATCTCGGCAGACATATGTTTAATGTCTTCTTGTTGTTTTTGTCTCTGTAGGAGCAAGCCAAATCCTTTATGGGTTGGACGGCTATGAGTATGGCTATGCTCCAACATGTTCATGACCAAGCAGAAGACATGGGCCAAGCTTCCTCTTTAAGGGCTCAACTGCGGGATCTCCGGGATGACGTGGAGCTCAAGGATGCCTTGATCCAGAGTGTCAAAGAGTCTGAATCTCGGGCCAACCAGGAGCTTGTTTCTCTGAAGGAAAAATTTGCCCAGATGGAGGGGGATTTTGCCAAAGAGAAGAGGCGGACCGCCAGCTTAGAGTTGGAGAAGTCCAAGTTGAAGGAAGAAGTTTCCGGGCTGAAGGCTAAGATAGATGAGGATGATTCTGCTCTTAAGCTTCTTCAGTCCGAACTCCTAGGGTCGGCTTCCAAGTTCCATGAGGTTCAGGTGGAGTTGCGGGATACTCAGGAGAGATTGGAAGAGGCGTACCGTGATATGGACACTACAGTGGACGATTCTTACCGGGATTGTGTGAAGACTCTTCAATTTTTGAATCCCGGGGTAGAGTTGAACACCCGTGGTCTCTGTAAGTATCACAGTATGAAGGATGGGATGTTTATGGATTTCCATGATCCTTATAATCTCGTGCCTCTTGATCCTGCTGATCCCAGATTGGAGCCATTTGACTGTAGCACTCCTCCTCCTTCCTCAGATCCCATGCCGGAACCCGAAGTTGCAGATGCTAGAGGGGCTACTTGATTTATTTCCATGTTTTTTTATTTCTTTTGTTTTTATTTTGTAATTCTAATAGATAATTCTATATCGAATGTAGACTTTATCATTAATCCTAACAGACAATTTTATATTGGATGTAGACTTTGTCGTTCTGACCTTCCGAGATATTCTTTATGCATAGCTTTGTTTACTTTTCGTTCATGTGCCTTTTTACATCCTGTTTGCCGTGGAACTTTCTCGTGTCTTTTTAATTATTAGGGTATATTCGAGATAACACCCTTTTAACTCCTTAGCAGGAGGGAAAGTAGTTTGTACTTTCTCTAATTTTGTTGAGCTGTAGCTTCGGTTTATGCTTCCCTTTTGTTACATTTCTGTATGTCGTTGAGGTGTGGCCATCTCGAGATGCCTCCAACTCGCTTGGCATGCAGATTTTTCATGCCGTTTGAATTGTTAGGGATACATACGTGATGTCGCCCTTTTAGCTCCTCAACAGGAGGGAAAGTATTTTGTGCTTTCTCTAAGTTTAAGTTGAAGGGTGACCATGGCGGTACTTCATGCTTCTCTTTGGCCAGGGTTAATCCGTTTAGGATCCCTATTGAGTTTGTAGCAGAGAATTACCCACGATGGTATCTCGACTCATTATTGGCCTTACATGTCGGTTTCTGTTTGTGGCCGACGTCACGATCTCGAGTTATTTGTATTTCTCATACTTTCTTCCGAGCTGCTTGCTATTAAGAATTGAACTAACTTGTTCATGTCAGAATGAATGGAATGCAACTTTATTAATGATAAGAAGCAAATAACAACTAGGGGCCTCGTTAAAACCTCTAGCAGTAAAACCCTCCTTAGGGATAAAACCTGCTATAGGAAAAAGAGTACCCCTTTATTACAAAGAATGTAAATTACATAGCTTAGCTATAATAGCGCCTTAGGTCTGCAACATTAAGCGTTCTTGGAATCTCTTTGCCTTTGAGAGTTTCTAAATGATACGCTCCGTTAACTGCGATGGTCTTGACCCGGAATGGGCCTTCCCAATTCGCTCTAAGCTTCCCGTCTTTAGCATTGTGATTTCCAATACTGGCCCTTCTTAGGACTAAGTCACCTGTTTAGAATCTTCTCGGTACAACCCTCAAATTGTATCTCTGTGCTACTTGTTGTTTCTGGGATAACTCTTTGATTTTGGCGGCTTCTCGGATTTCCTCGATCATGTCGGAATCTTCTCTGAGGAGCTGCTCGTTTTCTTGTGCGGGGTACATAACCCTCCAGGATGAGTGCCCGATTTCTACCGGGATTACGACATCTGATCCGTATACCATTCGAAATGGAGTTTCTCCGGTGGAACTATGGGGAGTAGTTCTATAACTCCAGAGTACTTGATAAAGATCTTCTACCCAACTAGTTCCACCTTTCTGACACCTCTTTTTCAAGCCATTAAGTATGACTTTGTTGGCAGACTCTGCCTGTCCGTTTGACTGTGGGTGCTCCACACTGGCAAAGTATTGCTTGATGCGGAGAGCTACTAGCATTTCTCAGAATTCTTTGTCGGTGAATTGGGTCCCATTATCACAGATAACTTCTGCCGAGATACCAAACCGGCATATTATTTGCCAGAAGACAAAATTCTGGGCTTTGACTGATGCTATACTGGCTAAAGGTTCCAGTTCAATCCATTTGGTATAATAGTCCACAGCAACAATGAGATGTTTGAACTGACCTGTGGTTGGAGTGAAAGGCCCCAAAAGGTCCAAGCCCCAAGTGTGGAAGGGCCAGGGGGTGGAAATGTTGTGCAGGTCTTCGGCCGGGATGTGGGACAATGGACTGTGCTCTTGGCACTTTTGGCACTTCTTCACGTGATCAGCTGCATCTTTATTCATGGTTGGCCAGAAGTATCCTGCCCGTAAGGACTTTCTTGCCAACGATTTTCCACCAATATGGTGACCGCAGCTTCCTTCATGCACTTCAGTTTCAGATGGTCCAATGCATTTAAGCAAAGGAGTTGATAGTCCCCTCCTGAATAACTGTCCTTCTATCACGGAGTACCGGGAGGCATTTTGTACAAGCCGTTTTGCTTCCCGGGTATCTGCCGGGATGGTTCCTTTATTGATATACTCTGTTATTGGGGTTCTCCAATCATCATTTTCAACCTGCAAAATAGCACAAGGAGAAAGGAGAACTTCTTCTATCACCGACTTCAAAGTTGAGGATGACTTGGTACTGGCCAATTTGGAGAGTAAATCAGCGCGACTGTTCTCTTCTCTTGGAATGTGCTTGATCTCAAATTTAGAGAGACCAAGTAGACTTTCTTTAACCTTTGTCAGGTATCTTTGCAACAATGGCTCTCTTGCCTGGTATTCCCCTTTTATCTGGGATACTACCAATTGGGAATCTGAACATAAAGTAATCGCGGTAGCCCCTAGTTCTTTTGCCGCGCGTATCCCAGCTAGACAGGCTTCATATTCTGCTTGATTATTGGAGGTTGGGAATTCAAATTTCAGAGAATATTCTACCGTTATCCCTTCATCATAGTATGCCTGCGCCTGCTCCTTTGGGGTTTGAGGACCCGTCAACATAAATAGTCCAGGATCCTTTTGGCTCCTCCCCGGGATGTGTCATTTCGGCCACAAAATCAGCCAACGCCTGTGCTTTGATTGCTTGCCGTGGTTCGTAGGAAATATCATATTGTGATAATTCTACTGCCCAGGTCATCATCCTTCCTGCCAAGTCAGGTTTGTGCAAAATTTGTCTGATAGGTTGATTAGTTCTTACCATGATGGGATGACATTGGAAGTATGGCCTCAGCCGCCGGGATGAAAATAGCAGGGCATAGGCGACTTTCTCGAGTCACTGGTAGTTCAACTCCGACCCCTGTAGCGCCTTAGAGACAAAATATACCGGACTCTGATTTCGGGATTCTTCCTTTACTAAAGCCGCACTAATTGCTTCATTGGTAACGGCTAAATAGAGATATAGGACCTGTCCGGGATCTGGGCGAGACAAGACTGATGGGCTTGAGAGGATTTTCTTTAACTCCCGGAAAGCTTCTTCACAATCTGCATTCCATTGGAAGTCTTCCTTGCGTCGTAAGGTCCTGAAAAAGGGTAAGAATTTCCTGGCTGAATCTGGAAGGAATCTCGTCAATGCAGCGACCCTTCCAGTTAGCTGTTGGACCTCCTTGATAGTTCTGGGATTCTGCATACTCAACACAGCACTACACTTGTCGGGGTTGACTTCAATCCCTCGACTGGTTAGCATAAAGCCTAAGAACTTTCCAGCTTCGACCCCAAAGGTACATTTGTTAGGATTTAACCTTAAATCATACCTACGCAGCTGTTGAAAAGTCTCACGCAAGTCAGCCACCGGATCTTTGTCTTCTGGGGTTTTTACTATCATGTCGTCAATGTAGACTTCAAGGATTCTACCAATCTGTTCTGTGAAGACTTGGCTCATCATCCGCTGATAAGTTGCTCCAGCATTCTTCAAACCAAACGGCATCATGGTATAGCAGTAAACATCCATGTCGGTAACAAAAGCCGTTTTCTCTTGGTCTTCAGGGTACATGGGGATCTAGTTATAGCCGGAGCAAGCGTCCATGAAAGATAGATATTTATAACCTGCAGAGTTTTCCACCAGTTTATCGATACAAGGCAAGGGAAATGGATCTTTGGGGCATGCTTTATTCAGATATGTGTAATCTGTGCACATTCTCCACTTCCCGTTAGCCTTTTTCACCATCACCACATTTGAAAGCCACTCTGCATATCGTATTTCTCTGATGAACCCTACGTCTAGCAACTCCTTCACCTGTTTTTCTATCGCTGCTTGTCTCTCTAGACCCATTTTTCTCTTCTTCTGAGCCACCGGGATAGATCCCGGCCTTAAAGACAAGCGATGGCATACGAATTCCGGGTCAACTCCGGGCATGTCGGAGGAAACCCAAGCAAACAGGTCTTTATTCGTTTTCAACAACTCAATGAGTCGTTCTTTGATCACGGGGGGTAAGTTCGCCCGTATCTTGACGGTCTGACCTTCTTTAAGTCCTATCGACTAAGATCTGATCCCCTTCTGGTTGAGGTCGTTGATATTCAAAGTCTGCTCTGGGATCTAGGTTAGTCATCATGACCCCTGCATCCCGCATCAGATCACGTCTCTTCATCTTTTGCTTCCCTTTCTCTTTTGTCGTTACTGGCAAAATAGACGGTGATTTCGTGATTTTAAGGCTTTCTTGATAACATTTTCGTGCATCACTGCTCTTTCCTCGGACAGTTACTACTGAGCCATTTTCTCCTGGAAACTTCATGGCTAAATGGATGGTAGAAACTATGGCGCCAATGTTGTTCAGGGTTGGTCGCCCAATGATTGCATTGTAAGCCGAGGGGCAATCCACCACTATGAACCTAGCAGGGATTGTTTTGGTATTTGGCTTTTTGCCAAAATTCACCTTGAGGTCAACATATCCTTTGGGAACGATCGTATCTCCAGTGAAGCCAATTAAACTGCCTTTATGGGGGATTAAATCCTTAGATCCTAATCCCATTTTATCAAACAAGCTCCAGAACATAATGTCAGCTGAACTTCCTTGATCAATGAAGATTCGATGGACTTCGAAGCCGTTCAAATTAGCTGCTACAACCAATGGTTCGTTATCCCGGATCCGTTCTTCCGGGAAATCTGCATCTGAGAAAGATAACACTGGGTTAGCTACAGCAGTTACTTGGGAACAAGAATCCCTGACATCTCGGGTCCTCTTCTTATCTTCGAGACCCTTTAAGCTGGCTCCTCCAGCTATGACTTGAATTATTCCCCTAGGAGGGGATTCCTGTGCTCGTCTTGGGCTCCGGGATCTCTGACGGGTTTCAGCCCGTTGATCTCGGTTTCTAGGAGAAGATCTGAGTGTCTGTGTCCGAGGAGATGGACTTCGGCGACGATCCCGCCTTTCTGGGGATGACCGAGCATAATTTCTCAACCTCCCTTGTCGGATCAGCTTTTCAATTGCATCTCGGAGTTGGATGCATTCATTGGTAGAATGTCCACGATCCCGATGGTATTCACAGTACTTATTTTTGTGCTTTCCAACCGTTTTCAAAGGAGGCGGCCGCTCTCTTAGTTCAGAATGCATCACTTCTTTCAATACTGAAGCTGGCGGGACTATCAACGGAGTGTAATTGTTGAAAAGACCCTTGCGCTTCTTGGGAGACCTATCCCGGGACTTGTCGTCTTTGCCCCTGGATTGGTTTGGAGGGACAATTTTTTCTTTGTCATCCTTCTTGGCAGCTTGGGCCTTCTCCCATTCTTCTATTCTGATCCACTTTTCGGCCCTGACCTTCAAGTCATCATTGGAGGTGGGCTTATCTCCAGCCAGTTGCTTGGCGAAGGCCCCTGGCTTCAATCCTCTTACAAAGAAATATAACACCAAGTTAGGTTCGACATTCCTAACTTCTAATACTTCATTGTTAAAACGTGTTATATAGTCTCGTAGAGATTCATCTTTTCCTTGTTTAACAGTTTCTAAGTGAAATTCAGATTTGAACTGTCTTTTACTACTAGTGAAATGAAGAATAAACTTATCTTTGAGGGTTTTCCAGTTGCTGATGGATTGTGGTGGGAGGTCTGAGAACCAACGACTTGCAGCCTCTAACAATGTGAGGGGGAAAGCACGGCATACGATGGCCTCATTCACCCCTTGGAAGTACATAGCCCTTTCAAAAGTGCTGACATGTAAAGTGGGATCCTTGGTTCCATCATATTCCTTCAACTTCTTTGCAAACTGGAACCCATGAGGAAGGGCATGGACATTATCCAAGGCGTGAAGGGATTGTCTATGTACCCAAAATCCGGGACATTTTCAGCCATATGCTCCTGGTTACCGGCAGGTTGTCCGACTTGCTGGCCCGCAGGGGGACAGGTGGCGGGTTGGCCCCCTCAACCCAAGATTGATGCGGGGCCCCTTCATGTCGGCGACTTACCCGTCCTTCCTGTTGCCTTTCCTGCGTTTTCAGATTTCCTTCTTTTTCTCCCTCAATTGCGGATTTCCGTTGCTGTTTTTCCGCATTGTCATTATCTTTTTCCAGATTTTCAGGGTTTGGCTGGGTATGCCTCTCAACTCTTTCCTCTTCTGAATCATCTTCGATAACAACATGCTTGCCCCTCCGCTGTTGCTCTTTGAGATCTGCGATCTCTTTAGCTTGTGACTGCACCAACTGTTGCAGCTTACGAAATTCTGCTTCAATATCAAAGTGCTGGGATGCCCTTGCTTGATTCGACACACCAGCCTGCTATCCAACTCCTTGGTTTTGCACGCTGGGATCGTTGTAATCCCTATTTCTGGTTGAGCCAACCATTGTTGATGATGGATAGGAGCGAAACTTTTTGTTGTGGTCACCACAGACGGCGCCAATGTTATGATCTAACCTGACTGGAAAGTAGGACGAGCAAGATGGTCTTCTTTATCAGCAGAGGGCAGTGGGATAGCTTTCGGGTCTTGAGCTCCAACGGCAGTGGTGTGCACCTGCAAGCACTCCGACGCTCAAGTCAGTAAGTGAATTAGGGTTTGTGTATATGATAATATATCTTACGTACCTTGCATGGTGCATTATGATAATATTTATAGAGTGAGGTAAATGACCTAATGCGGTCCGTATTGGGCCAGGATCTAAGCCTGGGCCCAATCCTCATCGCCTGGGCCCAATCCTCATCACCTAGGCCTTCATTGTAGGCCGCGCCCAACTTACCGGGATGCTGGGGATAATTGGCGGCTTCTTGACCCGGCATGTAAGCGTCTACCCGGGATACCATTATTTTGGTCCACAACACATACAATCACATAAACATTGTATAATTTTTGTTTTTGTAAAAAAAAAAATTATTAACAAAATTCAAACAAGAGCTCACGGTTTGGGTAGAGATGTGCAACCACAGCCAGCATGAGCTCCAAACTGATAGGAACTTATCTGTACTTCCAATTAATTTAGAATAAAGAACAGGAGGCAATTATGTAAGAAACTTAATATTTGACACAATATATAGTACATAAAAAGAGAAAACATGGTTTCCAGAGTTGCTTAACTATAAGAACTAGGATGGTAAAAGTATGGTAACTTGACAAACTATCAAGAGTTGTCTTTTGCAAAGCTTCCTGTGCTTGAATGGCTCTTAGCTCTTGCTAAACTTCCTTTTCTTTGCTTTATCAAACTGATAACTATTATATTAATGACATAATGTCAAGTAAAGATTTATTGTAAGTGGCTCAAAATGAAACCTAGATTTGCCATAAAAAGATTTTGAACGATTATATACTTGTTAAATGTTGACATATAGTTAGATGGTTAAGATTATATACAAATAGATAAGTAGAGTTTATAAGAAGATAATAGAAGATTCTTATCAAGAATTTGTGGGTCTCAAAAGGTGCTGGTTGATAACATTAGTGATTCTTGCAATTAGCCCTCACAAATTATGTAATAATTAAGCTATCTTAAAATACCATTGAGACAATTTTTCCAGCATTTTTTTTTTAATAAAACCAAAATAATCAACAGGTAAGAAGTCTAGCTAAATTGCTTAACTAAAAAAAAACCAGTCTAGCTAAGTTAATTAAGCAAAGTTCATCTACTGCTTTGACAATATTTTTGTTCTAAATATATTTAAGAAATTAAAGGCAGACATATAACAAACATACATGAAATAAAACTTACAAGAAATGAGAAAACGAGTGGAGATTTGGAATTGCCAACCAAATGAGGAAACTGTTTCTAAACAATGGGTTTTATGTATGGACTCCGATTTTCGGACTCACTTTTCCCTCACTCAAACTCACTCATTCATTTTTTTAATATTATTTGTATTTATTGAATAAAAAAATGGGAAACGGAGTTGGTTAACGGAACGGAGAAATTGTTAGGATAGTTCCTCCGGTCACCGGATTCCGCTGTCTCCACCAGATAATCCCTGCAATCACACCACCAAAGTGGGCCACACACACACAACACAGTTGCGCCAATTCCGAAGTATGAAACAATGTTATTATTGGATGATGCTCAAATGAATTACAAGGTTCACATATATTTTCATAACAGAATCTAACTGCCCTTCGTGCCTAGATACAAGGATGTAATTGCAAACTAAGGACTATTCTGCAATATTAAACATTTGCTAATTTCACATATTATTGCAAACTAACCCTTCCTTATTTCTACTTATAACAGATTTCCCCTTCTCGAACAAGGACCTTGCCCTCAAGGTCCATTCTGCTGCTTGTCCGAGCAAAATTTCATCCAATCCACATGTGGGAATTTGAGCTGCAAGTCGTGTAATTCGTGCCACATAGCATCTTCTGGGTTGGCTTCCTGCCATTGGACCAATAGTTCTGTGACGGGCTTGTTATGCTTTTTCTTACTTCTTCTGTCCAAAACATCTAATGGTTGCTGCACTAAATCTCCCTCTTCAGTCAATCGAGGTAATGAAGCTGATACGGGTGTGCTGCCGTGGTGTCTTTTCAACAATGAAACATGAAAAACGTTGTGTATTCTGGTGCCTTCTGGAAGTTCAAGCCTGTATGCCACCTTGCCAACGCGTTCCAACACTTTAAAAGGGCCATAGTATCTTGCTGCTAATTTATGGAAAGCAGTATTAGGTATAGATGTTTGCTTAAAGGGTTGCAGTTTTAAGTACACCAAATCTCCACAGTTGAATTCTCTTTTTGTTCTATTTCTGTCAGCAAAGTACTTCATTTGGAAATTTATGGTCATAGCATTAAGTCTCCTATAATCTGTACAAAATCTCCAACTGCCATCTTTTTTCTTAATTAGAACCACAGGGGAAGCATAGCTGCTGTTACTATCTCGGATAAAGCCTGTCTTCAACATATCACTAGCCATTTTTTCAATTTCTGCCTTCTGGTTGTGCGGGTATCGATATGGTTTTGACCAAATTGGCTTCTCATCAAGCAAGAGAATCCTATGATGTTGTAGGTTCCTAGAACAGATGGCTGAAACAGCCAACAAGTCATCTAATTGTTGCTGCTGGATCAACTGCAAGTCCTCAATAGCTGTTGCCTGCACATGTCCCTGCGCGCCTGCAATAGAGAGAAGCATACCCCGCCAACATAGTGTTTTCAGCTTCCCTGATGTTTGTTGAATACCCTTTAAGGAATCCTCACCTTGTAGCAAGACCATGTTACCCTCATGTTCAAATTGCATAGTAAGTTTAGCACAATTCCAACGTATCTCGCCCAATGTTTTAAACCATTGCATCCCCAAGATGACACCATAAGCTGACCCTGGTAAAACCAAGAAGTCGTCATGAAAAACATGCTACTGAAAGGCATCGCATCTACTCTTAATAACGGTCTGCTTTTCACTTGCCACAAGCACAGGAAACTCCTTGATGAATTGAGTTTGCAAACCCAATAATTTGACCCATTTTTCACTCACAAAGTTGTGAGTACTACCCATATCCATTAGAAAAAGTACATGCTGCGTCTTAATGAGACCCTGCAATAGAAGAGTATGACCCCCCACAATGCCATGTAATACATTGAGAGATATCTGTACCCCCTCCTCCTGTAACAATTGCTGTCCAATTGCCATCACTTCTGTATCTTGCTCAGTTTTTGCATCCACTTAAACCTCCTCATCAGAGTCAACACCTTGAGCACAAAAGATAGCATTGAGTTTTCCCCAAACCTTGCACTTCTGCCTGTGTGTACGCTCCCAAGGTTCCCCACAAAAGCGACACAGACCTCGGGCAATACGTTCATGCATTTCTTTCTTTGATAGGCCTCCACCTGTTTGAGTAACTTTAGGATCTTTTTGAGTAGGTGAGGTGCTAGAAGCCGTGGAAGATTGCTGCGTAGAACGAGTTATTGTTGGAGCCTTCCAAGATTGATTTCCTTGAGACCAAGTCTTGGTATTGACAGTACTGTCAGAAGCAGAACTCTTAACTGTGGGCAAGAATTTGAGTTCCATATCCTGCAAAACCTTATCCTGCAACCTAGCCATACGCATAGCATCAGGAATAGATTTAGGAGTATGAATCCTTACCAAATTCTCCGAGGAAGATTGCAAGCCTCCCAAGAAGAAACTAATAGCCATTGATTCCAGAATATTGATCCTTGCTAAGACAGCATCAAATGCTTCCAAGTAATCCTCCAAGGGCCCTTCTTGCCTTAGTTTGGATAGGTCAGCTAGCGGATCATCAAAAGCGCCAATGTCAAATCTGCAACCTACGTCTAGTAGAATTTGCTCCCAAGACTTAAATTTGTTGCTGATATTGGACAGGTAATGACGTTGACATGCGAATGCCTTTCCTTCCATAGATAGAAGCAAAAGCTTACCCCTCATATCTATTGGTGTGTTATCCAAATCAAAGAACTGTTGCGCCTTTGCTCTCCAATCACGAAAGTTAGAGCCATCAAATGTCGGAAACTGCATCAAGGCACGGTCAGCAATCTGTCTTGATTCAAGAACATACTCACCTTCACCCCCTGAAGATTCTGGAACAGCTTGACCCCCACCCAAGGAAGCCGCGCCTGCACCTGTAGAAAACGAGTGCAAAACATGATTCATCAAACTCTGCAGATTATCCAAGGACTTCTATGTGGATAAGTGGTTTCTGCCAATCTTTTTTCCACGCTAGTTTGAGATTCTTGCATACGCTTTTCCATGTCGTTGATTCTTGCTTCCAATTCTTTATTGGTAACGAACCTCCCATCGCAACCGAGCAAAAACTGATACCAAATTGTTAGGATAGTTCCTCCGGTCACCGGATTCCGCTGTCTCCACCGGATAATCCCTGCAATCACACCACCAAAGTGGGCCACACACACACAACACAGTTGTGCCAATTCCGAAGAATGAAACATTGTTATTATTGGATGATGCTCAAATGAATTACAGGGTTCACATATATACATTTTCATAACAAAATCTAACTACCCTTCGCGCCTAGATACAAGGGTTTAATTGCAAACTAAGGACTATTCTGCAATATTAAACATTTGCTAATTTCACATATTATTGCAAACTAGCCCTTCCTTATTTCTACTTATAACATAAACAAGGGAAACAAAATATCATTTTACAAATCTTATTCCCTTCTCTTCTCTTCCCTTCTCTTTTCTTCTATTCTCTCCATCATCGCTGCATTCCATGACTCTTCTTGCTATTCGAGGTTCCTCCCTTCCTCTCATTATCGCCGGTGCTGCTTTCTGTCGTTGTCAGTGTTGCTCTGTTCTTTGTCGGCACTGATCTTCTTCGTTTTGTCTCCATTTTACTCGTGAAGGTAATCTTCAATCTCTTTCTTTGTTTCTTTTTTGTTTCATCCTCCTCTTCTCTATTCTTACATGGATCTTAAAATATCTTCAGGTTTATAGCATCAATTTCTTAATAAGAAAACCCTAGCCCCTATTTCCCCTCTTTCTTGTGCTATGTGAATTAGTGTCGCCTTTTCCCCTATATGTTTAGAGTTCTCTTCTAATTTGCCTTCTTCTCACTTCCATTTTGCCTCAAGTGTGGATTTCACTATGTCATTGGTTTGATTTGCCTCATATGATACATGTAATTGTGAAATTATTAGGGTTTTTGTAAACTCTTTACACTTTACCAGTTTTCCATTCTTTTGTTTTTTCATTTTCAATCATCAATATGTGTGGCTACCTTTAATATGATATTTTCAATTTGTATATGGGATTCAAATGTTTTAGTTTGATTTGGCTTTTCCTTTTTACTTTTGTGACCCCACAGTTAATTACCTTTGTTTTGGTAAAAGAAAGAGCCTGTCTTTAATAGTTTTTCTGTTAAGTACCACAATATTTTATGGTGAATGAAGCTTGATCTACTAGGAATTTATCAAAAAAGAACAAGTGGCACAAGTTCTGCAGAAGTTGGTTTAGTCCTTCTCTAAACCTCTTATGTTTTTAATCAAGAATTTAAGAATTTTCATTTTTCATGATTAATAATAATGAGAATTATCTTCATAAATGATTCTAATAACAATGCATCTTAGTTTCATAATACTGTTAATGAAAATCCAGCTACTGTAACATGGGTTTGTATAGTTTCTATATTTTCTATATTCTTTACCTGTTTTAATTCACCTACTTCAATTTCAATTTTTGTTTTCAATTTCATTTAGTTCCTGTTATAATTTCTTGTTCTGAGGTTCTCCTTATGTTGTGTATTTTTATTATATTAATATATATTCTTGTTTGTTTGCTGATAAAAAAAAATTGTTGCTGTTACTGGATGCAGGTTTTTTTATCACAAGGATTTTAGAAGATGTTGGTGAAGAAATAGCTTTGCAAGTCTCTACATACAACTTCATTTTCTATTTTTTGCCTCTTAAAACATCCTGTGTGTTAGTAATATATATTATTATCGTTGAAAAAAAGTAAACATTTGGCTAGTTTCAGCCTTTGAGCCTTTGAGGTGCTTGCTTAACTTTAGTTATTTTAGCATGATTTAAACAGCTTTCTATTTACTATTAATGATACTACATGAATAAGTAAATCATCTTATTAGAATAGCAAATCTAAGAAATTTAAGGTGCATTTCATTCTCTTCTTGTTAGTTGTTATTTGCTTGAGTGTTTTAAAGACTAGACTCTTTATGGTAAAAAAATCAAAAGAAATTCCTGGTTATTTTTAAAGACTTGATTCTTGTTAGTTGTTATTAGCTTGGGTGTTAATAGACTTTAAAAATAGGATTTCTCTCATATAGAATTATGTGATGAATAGTAGTGGTAGTTTTATCATTTTCTAGCTAATTCTCTCATATTCTAAAATATAATGAATGCTTAAATTATTGTGGTTTGTCTCAAGGTAGGTTAGTTCTATGTGGTTTTTAAATTCTGTTTCATGAATCTCACAGCATGTTTGATCTTATACCATATTTTTTTTAGGCAAACTATTGGTATATAGGTTCCAAGGTCTCCCATTGCACCATTTATTTCTCCCCATTTTGATCGGAAAACTAAATTGCTTTTCACTTAGTTAATCACTAATTTGACAGAGAAAGTACTTTTGGGTTCAGGGGTGTGAGTGATTTCTGGTGCTTCAGGATCTGAGATTGGAATTGAAGGAGAGCTTTGGTATGCCATGGAAAATGTGATGATTGATTTGGTTGCAGAAAAAAATCTCTCAACTCGAAAGTGTTATTCTGTTTTGTGTGTTGTGAAAAGAGTGAAAGTGAATGAATGGAATACTGAATTTTTGAAACCAAACCTTATAAATCTTCACTTAAGTTGATTATAATTTAAATAATGATTAAGTATTAATCACGATTTTTAAATAATGATTAAGTATTTATATTTGAAAGATGAAAAATGCTATAATTTGAATCACATTTCAGTTCTTTTGCTTATTCTGATCGACTGATATTAGCTCAGGTACTTAGGTTGCTCAAAGAGTGAACAAAAGACATTATAGGAGCAACAATTAAGATCACTTGCAAATACAATGGATCTCCTTCTTCTCTGTCTCAGCTTTTATTTTCCTTTTTTATATAAGAGTCATGTATTTAAGCTTTTTGTATAACAATATTGCTTTGTACTTTCCAATAGATTTCTGTATACATTGTCATTTATATTATATCGAGACCAAATTTTGAGAATATTCAAGGAATTACCCTTAAGAAGCAAATTAACAACTCTTTGAATGCATTGATAATTAGTAATCAGTAACTTAGTTTCTTAAGCTGACTAGATCAAAGTGTAAATCTTGTAATAGGGTTTATAACATGGCCCAAAAAAAAAACAAACTCTTGCATATGTTTACAAACAATGAAAGTGTGTTTGAAACCAATAATGTTCATTGAGTAGATTGCTTATTTGGTAGCTACCTTTTTTTAAGAAATATAAGTTCTTATATACAAAAGTATGTCTTTTTCTAGTAAATAATACTAAAAAGATATACATATTTGAATATATAACGGCATGATATTATACTTATAGTTCTTGCAATTTAAAATTGGTTACGTGTGATCTATATTTAGTTACCGTAGTACCATAAATGATGAATTTAATTCGTTTATGTTTTTTAAAAAATAGAATTCCCTATATACAGATGATATTTTATAGTAAATAGAACTAAAAAAAATATTTTATAGTAAAACGCGCATCCATATTAGATTACCGCAGTAGACGAATTCATTGTGTTTACTTTTTAAAAAAATATATGTCCCAAAATACAAAATGATGACATTTTATAGTAAATAGAACTAAAACATAAAAAATTTTGCATATATAAAGGTCTGACATTATACTTAAAGCTCTTGCTAATCACAATTGGTTACGTGAGCATCCCTATTTGGTTACAGTAAACCATATATGACGAATTCAACATGTTTATGTTTTTTAAAAAATATAAGTCTCTATATATACAAAAGGATCATATTTTCTAGTACATAAAATTAATAATATTTGTATTTGAATATATAAACAATTGGTATTATACTTAAAGGTCTTGCAAATTAAATCTGGTTACGTGTGCATCTATACTAGGTTACCGTAGTATCATATATGACGAATTCAGTGTATTTATTTTTTTTAAAAAAAAATACATGTCCATTCTATAGTAAATTGAACTAAAAAATAAAAAAAAGTGCATATATAAAGGCATGATATTATACTTAAAGTTCTTCCAAATTAACATTGGTTACATGCGCATCCATATTGAGTTACCGTAGTACCATATATAACGAATTCAATGTGTTTACGTTTTTTAAAAAATATAAGTCTATATATTCAAAAGGATGATATTTTCTAGTACATAAAATTAATAGTACATCTATTTGAATATATAAATGATTGGTATTATACTTAAAGGTTTTGCAAATTAAAACTGGTTACGTGTGTATCCATATTAGGTTATAGTAGTAACATATATGCGAATTCAATGTGTTTTCTTTTTAAAAACAATATATGTTCCAAAATACAAAATGATAACATTTTATAGTAAATAGAACTAAAAAATAAAAAAAATTCATATATAAAGGTCTGACATTGTACTTAAAGCTCTTGCAAATCACAGTTGGTTAACTGAGCATCCCTATCTGCTTACAGTTGAACCATATATGACAAATTCGATGTGCTTACGTTTTTTTAAAAAAAATAAGTCTCTATATATGCAAAAAGATGATATTTTCTAGTACATAAAATTAATAATAATTGTATTTGAATATATAAACGATTGGTATTATACTTAAAGGTCTTGCGAATTAAATCTAGTTACGTGTGCATCCATATTAGGTTACTATAGTACCATATATGACGAATTCAATGCGTTTACTTTTTTTTTAAAATACATGTCCCAGAATACAAGAGACACATTCTATAGTAAATTGAACTAAAAAATAAAAAAATTTGCATATATAAAGGCCTGATATTATACTTAAAGTTCTTGCAAATTAAAATTGGTTACGTGCGCATCCATATTGGGTTACCATAGTATATAACGAATTCAATGTATTTACGTTTTTTAAAAAATATAAGTCTATATATAAAAAGGATAATAATTTCTAGTACATAAAATTAATAGTAATTCTATTTGAATATATAAACAATTGGTATTATACTTAAAGGTTTTGCAAATTAAACATGGTTAAGTGCGTATTCATATTAGGTTACCGTAGTACCATATATGACGAATTCAATGTGTTTTATTTTTTAAAAAAATATATGTCCCAAAATACAAAATGATGACATTTTATAGTAAATAGAACTAAAAAATAAAAAATTTGCATATATAAAAGTCTGACATTATACTTAAAGCTCTTGCAAATAGGTTACCTGAGCATCCTTATTTGGTTACAGTTGAACTCTATATATACAAAAAGATGATATTTTCTGGTACCTAAAATTATTAATAATTGTATTTGAATATATAAACGATTGGTATTATACTTAAAGGTCTTGCAAATTAAAACTGGTTACGTGCGCATCCATATTAGGTTACCGTAGTACCATATATGACGAATTCAATGTGTTTACTTTTTTAAAAAATATATATGTCCCAAAATACAGAATAATGACATTTTATAGTAAATAGAACTAAAAAATAAAAAAATTTGCATATAAAGACCTGATATTATACAAGTTCTTGCAAATCAACATTGGTTACGTGCGCATTCATATTGGGTTACCGTAGTACCATATATAACGAATTCAATGTGTTTACGTTTTTTAAAAAGTATAAGTCTATATATACAAAAGGATCATATTTTCTAGTACATAAAATTAATAATAATTGTATTTGAATATATAAAGGATTAGTATTATACTTAAGTGTCTTCCAAATTAAAACTTGCTTCTTAGGGTTAATTCATTGAATATTCTCAAAATTTGGTCTCGATATAATATACATGACAAAGTATACAGAAACCTATTGGAAAGTACAAAGCAATATATCCATAGTTATACAAAAATCTAAAATACATGACTCTTATATAAAAAATAAAGAAAAGTAAAGGAAAAAGAAAAGCTGAGACAGAGAAGGAGATCCATTTCGTTGGGGTTTCATGACTAGTTGAGGTAGAGCATCTTGTATTTGCAAGTGAATACATATTTACAACCTGAATTCAAATGATAAAATAGGAACATAAGTAAGAAACTAGCACAAACCAAGAGGTGACATATGTACCCAATTTAAAAATAAAACAAATTAAAAGATTCAAAAGGATAACAATACAATAGCGGTTGAAAAAACTAAAAAGGAATATAGTGAAATGAATATCTGTATTCTCCTACTCTACTCTTCGCAGATTATGTGTAACATATGTATTATGAGAAGTTACTACACTAACCCAAAAATATCACTATATGAGCTTTTCTGCATTATGTAGAGTTAATGTGCAGAAAGTGCTCGTTTCCTCTTTAATGATCCATTTAATCATTTCAAGTTTTACCTAAATGTTTATTGTTTGAAAGCTAAACTAAGAATTTCATTATGATGTCATGAATAACTTATTAATATTCAAAGTCATCATCCAACAGTAATATTGGAAAGCTAACATAAAATAACTGTAATTAAAAAAAGCTAAAAAAGCCCTTATTGACTTGGTGTCTTTTTTTGAAGGCTAAAAAATATTTTAATAGCGAACTGTAATCATATCATATGACCACATGAATCATTATCAAGACATGTAGATAATTTGAGATTATTATTTTAGTACACTTAATATCAAGAAAAACACAAATGATCTTCATCAATTTTTTTGTCTCAAAAGACTGTAACTTCTGTCCTCAAATATGAAGGCACAAAAAAAGTAAAGCTATAATTTTAAATACTAATATCAGTATTAATATTATCACATTTACATGCACCAAGCATCCTTAAATATAACTCATGAGTCATGAGCTACTTTTCTTTCCAGTATCATTATCTCTATTGCCCATTTTGTATAAGTTGCTCCAGCTGCACCAATTTGTCGTTCCACTAGTCCGAACTCGTTTTCTATCTGTCAATTCAGTTGTACTTTTTTTTTTAATTATCATTAAATTAAGCATCATCATCATCATTAATCATTATAATTGACTAATTAAAATCAAGGTTTCAAATTAAGTTATCCATGACATCACACCATAAAATTATGTTTTGGTAGTCACTAACATCGGATTATGATTACCATTTAAAGTGGCTACATTAGACTATATTTTAGATACATTTAACTCAATGTTATTTTCACTTGAAACCTTGATAAAAATTAAAGACTTTTTACCTGAGACATAATGATTGGACAACCCTAGGTTTGATACAACTCTGCTTTCATCAAGCTAACAATCTTTACAGTGAATTTTTGCATTGCGGCCTAACACACCATGACAAAAAATTGGACAGTTGATTATTCATTATTATTATTTTAGATAAATACAATAAGTTGGTGAAATGAGGGCATTGTCTTATGTAGAAAATATCTCTAATTTGGTGTTTAAAAGTATTAACAAATAAGCATCAGAAAAGAAGTCAATACCTCCTCATCTACATTACGGTAATGTACACAGACACAAAATTTGTTGTTCTCAACTGTTGCTCCTATAATGTCTTTTGTACACTCTTGGAGCAACCTAAGTACCTGAGCTAATATCAGTAGATCAGAATAAGCAAAAGAACTAAAATGTGATTCAAATTATAGCATTTTTCATCTTTCAAATATAAATACCTCATCAATCATGGGTGAGAATTCAGCAGCATGTTGGAATGAATTAACTTCCTTACCCTGTAATTTTAGAAATTATAAATCATAATAGAAGCCCTTTATAAAGCTACTTTCAGAAAGATAAAGCGAATTCAGAAGTTTATGAATCGAGATAGAAACTTTAAAAACAAGTACCTGCTTATAAGTAATGCAGTTAGGGTGATTATCAGATATAGATTGTCTAGGAGGACCAATAATGTCCATCCTATGACTCCCAACATAATACAGAGCGCGCATCTGCACAAGTTACAGCATCAGCATCAACATCAGAATCATCAAAATAAATAAGAACAAGAGAAGAAAAACAAAAAATTGAAACATATATTTGTCCTTGTCATCATTTTCATCTCTTATTCTGTGAAGCACTTGCTATTACTAAATTGAGTTCATTTTATAGTATTAAGGTTGAATAATCTGTTGCATGCATGGTATAAAACTTTACAATATAAACAGATTCTCATGGCCAATTTTTTTTAAGAAAGTCACCACAAATTACTCTTTCGGTCCTTCCCTATGTTATGGTGATTTCAGGTACCTTTTTCAGGGAAATTAGTGCAGAGATGTGGGATTCAATATGCATTATTGCATTTACCAGTTACATATATAAGCATTAGAATCATCACAAGAAATAAGAACAAGAGAAGAAAAACAACGAATTGAAACATACATTTTCAAAAATGAAAACTGAAATCAATTTCTACCTTGCTTCCATGGCTAGGGTTTCAAGATTAGTTGCAAAGCAAGGGAAAATTAGAGAACACCATACCCAAATTAAAGAGTAAATGACATACATGAGTAGCTGCCACCGAATTTACACCAGGAGAGGAAGACCGACGCCGGAAAACAAGTGCCTCAACGGAGAACAGTAAGACCAATGAGAGGTAGAGAAAGAACGAGCAATCGTGGGGGGACGAAGGAGAGGGAGACGTTGGATGCAAAAGAGAGTGAGACAAAGGAGAAGACCATGATATGGATTTGAAGAGAAAGGAAGAGGCAGAGAACAAAATAGGAAGACAAGAAGATGAAGAGAAAGCTTCGTTGCTCTCTCTCTCCCTTCTTTTTTCCTTCTCCAATAACGGAGTTACTCCGTTAACTCCATTTTTTTATTCATTAAATACAAATAATATTATTAAATATAATGAATGAGAATGAGTAAGCCAATGAGTCCGAAAAACATTTTCCTTTTATGTATATATGAGACTTGACAAGGGTTGATTTCCTTTTCATAGTCAACTGTTTCCGTAATTTCTGCAGCAGCAAAATAAGGACATATTAAAATCAATTCAATCACAATTACATCTTAAAAAATATTTGAAAATATTAAATCAATTCAGCAATGCTTACTACACTAGATAGAGCTCCAAGTTGTGCTACTGAGGAACTGTTCTACAGCCAACATTGGATCCCGATGAAATTCGGCGAATGACACGCCTCATAGAAGAGCAGGGCAGAGTCATAGAAGAATTGCGAGAAGAGAGACGCTGGGTAGAGGCTAAGAGGCGCGTAGAAGCCGAACGGGCTAATCAACCGCAGCCCGTGAATCCACAACCTCCCCAGATCAGAAATCCGGTCAGGCAGCCCCCCGACGTCTTGGAACGGCACACGCGCCTTGTGCCAACGGTCCCGCCACAAAACCCTATGCCGAAGGCGCGACCTGCCTTGCGAATAGGAGGACAGGTGTACAGGAACCCGACGATGGCGACTAAGAGGCGTCGTGAGGTCGCAGTTATTCCCCAGTTCCTCAACGAAGTGGTGGCAGATAATAACCTAATATCGGGGTATTGCAGAAATCCCTTCACCCCAGATATCATGGCGCAGGAGCTCCACGTTGGTTTCCAATTTGCCAAAAAATTGGACGACTATGACGGGACGAAGGATCCCCACCAGCACGTTCAGAATTTTGAAAGGATAGTGACTTTCCAAGGCATCCGCGAGCCACTGGCATGTCGGGCATTCTCGTTAACGTTCACCGAGGCAACAAGCAGGTGGTTCAATGAATTGTCGTCCAATTCGATTGGAAGCTGGCAAATGTTTAAAGATAAGTTCCTCCGACATTTCACTAGCAGTAAAAGGAAATTCAAGTCTGAATACCATATGAAAAGCATAACGCAGGGCGACAAAGAGCCCCTGCGTGATTTTATTATTCGTTTCAATAAAGAAGCTTTAGAAGTTAAAGATGTAGCGCCTAACATGATTTTGTTCTTTTTGGGAGGGTTTAAAGCCCGGTTTCTTTATATAGGAGCTCATCGGGAATAAGCCTTTGAATATGGAGGAACTTAAAGACTGTGCTGAGTTCTGGATCCGGATTGAAGAGCAGTCCAAGGCCAGCGGAGATCCAATTCCTTTGCCAGGCAAAGCTGAGGACAAGTTGACAATTAAGGGTTCAAACCAAAGAAATTTGTTCGACGCTAGATCGCAGGATAAGGGGCCCCGAGGGACTTTCAATAGTTATACTCCTTTGTTAACTACACCCGCCAGGCTCTACAAGGAGGTGATGAATACCGAGTTGACCGAACATCCTCCCGTGATGAGAAGTCAATCCCGGGATAGGAAAAAGTGGTGCGCGTATCACTGGGATCATGGACACTACACCAATGAGTGTATCCAGTTGAAAGATGAAATCGAATGACTGGTACACCGGGGTAAGCAGAAGGAATTCGTTCAACCTCGGCGGGAATCCCGCAACCAACAACGAAGTAATTCGGCCCGAAACACCGGTCGAGATAGCCGAGGACAATCCCCCCGGCAGAGGACTAACGAGGTCGGCAAAAGAGGAAACAGATCCTAATCTCCACCCCCCGAGTCCGGCTCTCAACCACGAGGCGTGATCAATGTCATAGCTGGGGGCATCGTGACCAAATCCAAACGCTCGAGGAATGAGAGGGAATTCTGCGCCCAGGTAACTCCTATGCCCGATGTGGTTTTATCATTTACTAAGGTTGATCTGCCTGTAGGGAAAATACGCAAGAACGAGCCGCTAGTGATTACCGCCATGATCGATGGGTTCGAGGTGCATCGGATTTTCGTGGATCAGGGTAGCTCAGCGGATATCATCTTTTGGAGCCTGTTTGAAAAGATGGGACTGGGAACCAAAGATCTGATTCCCCATCCCATGAGTTTAATTGGTTTCACCGGAGATACTATTCTTCCGAAAGGCTATGCGGAATTGGCGTGCGCCTTCGGCGATGGACTAGTATGTCGATCTGTCCCGGTGAAATTTCTAGTGGTGGACTGTCCTTCCGCCTACAACGCGATCTTGGGATGGCCAACCTTAAATGCTTTAGGCGTGGCCGTATCAACTTTGCACCTGGCAATGAAATTTCTAGGAGATCAGGAGGAGGTTATCACGATACGCGGCAACAAGGACGAAGCTAGAGAATGTTACAAAGAAAGTTTGAAGATCTCCAAAACGCCGAGCGAAGAAAGCTTGCCATTAACAAATAGATCCTTCCAACGAAGGGATCCACCGAAAGAGTCCGGGGTCCTCATGCTCAATTTAGATCCCAGATCCGACTTTGAATACCAAAGGCCCCAATCGGAAGGAGACTTGATCTCGGTACATATCGGCGGTGAACCATCTAAAATGATGAAATTGGGGGCGACGCTACCTCACGAGCTCCGAAATAGATTCGTCAAACTCCTAGAGAAGAATACCGACCTGTTTGCCTGGTCCCCATCCAATATGCCGGGGATACACCCCGACATCTGTTGTCACAAGCTGGCATTAAAGCCGGGGGCCATCCCGGTAGCTCAGAAGAAGAGGCGCATGGGCCCTGAAAGGGCGGAAGCAATAGAAAAACAGGTGAAAGAACTGTTAGAGGCAGGTTTCATCAAGGAAGTTCGATAATGGGTCTCTAACGTGGTCATGGTTAAAAAGGCGAATGGTAAATGGCGGATGTGCACAGATTATACAGACCTGAATAAGGCTTGTCCAAAGGATCATTTTCCCTTACCCTGCATACACAAACTTGTGGACAATTCTGCAGGATACAAATACTTGTCTTTCATAGACGTGTACTCCGGCTACAATCAGATTCCAATGTATCCTCAGGACCACGAGAAAACAGCCTTCATTACTGATTTCGGCGTATACTGTTATAATGTAATGCCCTTTGGGTTAAAAAATGTAGGGGCCACCTATCAGCGAATGATGAACTTCGTTTTTTTTAACAGATAGGGCGCGTAATGGAGGTGTACATAGATGACATTATTGTCAAGACCAATGAATCAGGAGACCCGGTAGCTGATCTTGAAGAGGACTTTCGGCAATTGAGAAAATTCAACTTGCGACTCAATTCAGACAAATGCATCTTCGGCGTTGAGGCGGGTAAATTCCTTGGGTTATTATTAACTAGCAGGGGCATAGAGGCCAACCCAGACAAGTGTAAAGCTGTTCTAGAAATGGCGAGCCCAAGAAGCATACGCGAAGTCCAGCCGTTGACCGGGAGAGTGGTAGCGCTATCCCGGTTCCTTCCGATTTCTACCAGGAAGTGCTTACCGTTGTTTAAGGCATTGCGCAACATGGAAGAATTCGTATGGGATGAAATGTGCGAAACAACTTTCAAGGAGTTGAAGCAAACGCTGGCGCACCCTCCAGTTCTAACTCGCCCAGATCCAGGTAGACCTTTAATCGTGTATTTGTCTATAACTGATGAGGCCGTTAGTGCAGTTTTGGTGAAAGAAGTGGACAAAGTGCAAATGCCGCTATACTTCATCTCGAAGGCTTTACAGGGTCCTGAACTGAAGTACCAAAAATTAGAAAAACTTGCCTATGCCTTGTTGATTACATCCCGGCGGCTGAGGCCATACTTCTAGTGCAACCCGATTACTGTGCGCACAGACCAGCCAATCTGACAAGTATTACACAAGTCTGACCTAGCTGGGAGAATGATGAGCTGGGCGATAGAACTTACTCAATATGATATCTCTTATGAGCCCCAACAGGCAATTAAGGCTCAAGCCTTAGCAGATTTCATTGCGAAAATGACACACCCCGACCCTTCAATCCCGGGTTCCTGGATAGTCCATGTGGATAGATCCTCTAATGAAAAGGGAAGCGGAGCCGGGGGTGATCATCGAAAATGACGACGGGATAGCAGTCGGGTAATCATTGAGATTTGCATTCCGGACGTCCAACAACCAGGCAGAGTACGAAGCCTGTTTAGCGAGGATTAGGATAACAAAAGAACTGGGGGCCAGCGTCATCACAATCCGCTTGGATTCCCAGTTAATGGTGTCACAAATAAAAGGGGACTATATGGCTAAAGAACCTATTCTGCAAAAGTACCTGGCTAAGGTAAAAGAAAGCCTGCAGGGTTTATCCGGCTTCGAAATACAACACATTCCCCAGGAACAAAATCATCGAGCAGACATACTGTCGAAACTGGCAAGTACAAAGAATGTCGGTAACGCAAGGTCGGTTATTGAGGAAACTTTGCAAAATCCGTGCATCGTTCTCCAAGTAGAGGAAAATGATTGGCGAAAGCCGATTCAACAGTATATTTCTCAAGGGCAGCTTCCAACAGACCCTGACGAATCAAGGAAGGTAATCAAGAGAGCAGCCCAATTCTGTCTGGTACAGGGACATTTGTATCGAAGAGGCACCTCTGTCCCGCTGCTGAAGAAAGTTGCGGCCTTCATGGCGGCGGCAAATCTTTAGCCCGAAAAGCCATGAGGGCGGGATATTACTGACCGACCATGAATGCCGACGCTGCAGCACATGCGAAAACCTGCGGTGTTTTCCAGTTACACTCCCCTCTAGGACACCTGCCAGCAGCACACCTTCACTCTATGTCATCTCCATGGCCTTTTCATACATGGGGTCTGGACTTGCTGGGACCATTTGATGCAGTGCCGGGCCAGTTGAAGTACCTATTAGTAGCAGTGTACTACTTTACTAAGTGGATCAAAGCTGATCCGTCTTCCACAATAACCTCTGCCAGGGCGCAGAACTTTGTCTTCAGAACCATTATCTGTCGCTTTGGCATCCCGGCAGCCATGGTGACCGACAATGGAACCCAGTTCAAAGACAAGGGATTCCGCGAAATGCTAGCTGGTCTTCAGATAAAACATCACTTTGCCAGTGTGACCCACCCGCAGAGCAACGGGCAGGCAAAGGCTGCCAATAAAGTGATAGTAGAAGGATTACATAAACGGTGCAAGATGTCAGGCTGTAACTGGGTCGAGAATCTGTACCAAGTGCTATGGGGTCATCGAACGACTGCCCACAGCTCTATAAGAGAAACTCCTTTCAAACTGGTCTACGGGACGGACCCCGTAATCCCGGTAGAAATTGGAAACCCGACTTGCAGAGTCACCTTTCCCATCCCGGATAATAACCAACGACTTTTGGAAGAGCTGGATGTTATTGATGAAGTAAGAGAGCTTGCCAGACTTAAAGAACTCTCAAGGAAACAACAAGTCGCCCAACGATATAACATGAAGGTCCACAAAAGGAGTTTCAGGTCGGTGACTTAGTACTCAGACGGGCAAGCATCGGGAACAAGAATGCAAGCGAAGGGAAGTTAGCCGCGAACTGGGAAGGACCTTATCGAATCAGGATAGCTATGGATGCCGGAGCCTATGCGCTGGAATCTCATGCCGGGAAGGAAATCTCGCGTACCTTCAATGCCGCAGACCTTCGGCGGTATTACAGTTAAGTTTGTAACATTCGAATAAATGATTGTAAACAGGGGGTACTCTTTTTCCTGTGGCAGGTTTTATCCCTAAGGAGGGTTTTACTATTACAGGTTTTAACGAGGCCCCAGTTATCTGATTTAATAAGAAATTCTGTTTATGCATCTTATTTATGAATGATTCCGTTATATTATCGACTACTCAATGACGAGATACTAAATGTCACACGACTGATATTAGTTTCAAAATCCCTCCCAGAATAGGGCACTTGCCCCACCAGGACTTAAAACCTTGAAGGGATCCGTCCCCCATAAAAACAACTTAACACCAGAATAGGGCACTTTCCCCACCAGGACTTAAAACCTGGAAGGGATCCGTCCCCCATAAAAACAACTTAACACCGGAATAGGGCACTTGCCCCACCAGGACTTAAAACCTGGTAGGGACCCGTCCCCCACAATAACAACTAACGCCGGGATAGGACAAGTCGTCCCCTACAAACTATGTCGCATAAGAAACACGCGTTATCTAGAAGAGAAAGGCCGATAATAAATAACTATTTCCATTTAATTAAAGAAAAGTACAGTACAAAATAGTAATGACCACACAAACAAAACAGAGAATAAAAAGGAAAGTCATAGGCCGAGAGGTGGTTGCACTGCTCCGGCCTCAACCCCGCCGGCTGCGGTATCACAAGCCGGCATGGTGGCCCCGGTATCGGCTACACTTCCCGATACCTCTACACCGTCATCCCGAACATCACTTTCAGTTTCTTCCGAATCAGCAATGACGAACAGCGCCCAAGGGTCGAAAACCTTCAAATCCGGCCTAGACAGATCAACTGGGCGAGGATCACTAGGTTGGCAGATGTCGGTCAAGACGCCTTCCGCTACCACGTGGTCCACACTTAGACCCCGAAGATTCAGCTGCACCCCTGGGTTCAACAGCAAAACTTGTTGGAGGCAATTACAGAAGGCGTCATAATTAACACCATCGAAATCTTCCCTCAAAGAATCCGCCTCCTTCTGGGCCGCCTCAGCAATCCGGGATTGAGACTTTAAGTTCTCCACCAACAAAATTTTATCTCGGCGCAATTGATGTACTTCGGTTGTCAAAGCCGCCCTGGTCTTAATTAGCCCGGCTTGCTCTTTCTTTGAAGCTTCCAGGGAGGCCTTCAATTTCTTTTCAGCAGCAGTCCAGAGATCATTTTTTCGTACCACCTCCTCACGGGCGTCATCTACCTCCCGAGATAGACCATCAATCTGAGCTTGAAGCTCACTTTCCCGGGTGGCCGCCCTGAGCTGCTGTTGGTTCATTTGTTCCTCCAGGTCACGAGCCTTCCCCTCCAACTCTAGTACCCTCTGGTTCAAAATATTATTATCCTTTTGAGAGACAGGAGCCTTCAACACTCCCTCGGCTTCGAGCCTGATGTCATTCAAGAATGAATGTATTATACCGGCCCAACATTGCATCCGATCACACCGGTTCTGCAAATAAAAGCATCTCGGACAAACGCAGAGGCTTATACAAAATTTCGCAAGTATATTTACCTTGAAGGTCTCAGAGGATGTGTTGAAGAAGAAATCAGGAGGATGCATGAAGCTAACTTGTGGAGTGACCATCCCCTCGAAGATGCCACGCCACTTACCACGCCACCTAGGCTCAAAAGGCTGCCCCTCCGGGACTTCAACATCCTCAACAGCTGTGACACATAAATACGACATTGACAACATTGGGACAAAAATATGCTTAAAGCAACAAAAATAAAAAATAAAAATACCTTCCCAGTCTTGGCACGTTTTGCTTGTGCCTCAGCACCATCCTGCTCCGGCGGACCATCATTGCCACCCTCTTCACCCACCTTTTGTTTGCGCTTAAAGACGGCGGGGCCCTCTTCCTCCTCGTCATCCTCGTCCCTTAAGTCAACAAAATTGTCAACAACCAGGATGGGCGCAGGTGAAGGGGATGTCGGAGGTTTAGAATCCGGAACTTCTTCAGTAGCCGGCTCAGAAGGCGATGGTACTTCCACGGGCCTCTCCACTGACTTCTTTGGCACTTTGGGGCCAGCACGAGAACTACCACCTTTCTTAGACTTGCCCTTAAAACGCTCGTAGCGGGCGGAATAAGCATTCATGATCTCGGCTGCAAGAAGTAATATATGTCAGTAAACAAAATATAGAAATGAAACATCAAAATTTTGTTGGATACTCACCCAGACAACGTTTCCGTTGGTCACAGAATTTGGCATGGACCACGTCCTTGCAATGAATAGGGAAGTTACATTCCCCAACGAAGGCACAAAGTTTCCGATATGTAGAGTGATCTTCTTCCTCTAAGAACCCCAACAAACTGGACTCAAAAAGCTGTGGAAGGTTATAATGAGACTCACTCCAATATAGCGGAAACAAATCCCTCCCCTTGTTATCCTGCCAGAAAGATACCTCACCACGAGGGGTTATCTTGGCATAGCCGTGTTTCCAATCTTTCAAAGACTCCTCATAGCAGGTAAACAAGGAGGGGTTATCACTCTGACGAAGGGAAATCCACTCGTTTTTCTTCTTATCCTTCCGATATGGTTGGAACAACACACGGAACAAGCAAGAGGAATAATGCCACTCCTGAGCCCAGCAAAACGTCTTGAAAGCTTGAATGAAGCCCCATCCATTGAGATGAAGTTGGGTAGGGGCCACCTGCAAATAATTTAGAACTTCATTTGGAAGATGGAAAAGGGAAAACGAACGCGAATCCGGCTAAAATGACCGTGGTACACCATGATGTAAGGCTTCTCATGCTCAGTGGTGGGACAGCACAAGCGTTCGTTCTCATCTACCGGGATCATCTGGTAAGTGTCGGCAGGATTCACATCCTTTTCTGTCACGATCTTACCCCCGGCACGAGTATGAGAAGGATAGACACCGAAGTAGGAGCACCAATCGTTTTCAATAATTTTAAAGTCTTCCTTATCTTCTACACTAGAAGGAATATCCAAGACTCCTTCATCAACCCAGAGGCAATTTTGGATGCATTTAATGTCCACCCATTTTTCAGGAACAACAGGTGGAGAGGCACTAGAAGATCCAACAACGGTTTTTCCTTTGTCCTTCTAGGAAATTTTTGAACTTAACGTGGGAGGACGAGACATATTTCCCAGGCTACAGAAAAGAAAAGAGGAAATAAGAGAATACACACTAGAAATTGAAGGAAGTGAAGAACAGAAAGAACAACGAAAGCATTCAAGAAGAAAGGAATCCCCTTTCGGCCTCCCACGGCTCCCAGACCCTAACTTGATCCAATAAAACTAACGAGAATTGCACAAGGGACATCGTAGCGTAATCCCCTTGGAATCAGGCAACATACGACCCTCAACGGCCGCAACATTGCAGAGAAGGGGCGTAAACCCCCAAACCAAAATAAACGAAGGTGCCCTAGGAGCGAGAAAGAAGAGGGAAGTGCAGAGATAGATTAAATCACATAAAGTAAAGAGGAGGCGACAGTTACCTGGCTTGAAGTAGAACAAATTTCGGAAGATTCTGGAGATTCCGACGGCTATTGACTGTAAAGATAGGGAAACCTCAAACCAAAAAGCAGAGAAAGCAGATGAGTGGAAAGAAAGCAGAAGAACGACAGAAGAGAAGAAGAAACGCACTATTATAAGGAAACTGAAAAGACGCAACCTTTGAAATGACCGTTCCCCTCCCTGCAATGATAGCGCACCAAAAACGAAGGGCTCAGATCCATTAGGATTGGGACACATGTCAGGCAAATTCAAAATAAAAGCTGAACTTTAAGAGTATCAGTAAGTTCCAACATCTAAGTCAAATACCAGGAAAACCTGGCATAACACGGTGTGGACCTGTATCCCGGTTCTCACACCCGGGTTTCCAGAAGGCCCAATGGTCAAATAGGCCCACACCGCCAGTCCACACCAACAAAATAATGCCTGCCCGAAAGGTATAAATACCAGATAATACGGTAAACCTAGGTATGACAATCTAACCCTAATATTCTCCGCTCTTAGACCCATCACTGACTTGAGCGTCGGAGTCCTTGCAGGTACCACCTGCTCCACGGCGGAGCATCTCGGAGTATCCTCAAATCCCTAGACCACCGTTCTCGTATCTTGAATCTAGGTACGCATCAATATCAATTGCTCATTAAGTTATACATAGTATCCAACACTTTGATATTATTTATACAGAATTTGAATGAAAATAAACTAGAACCTAAAGAAAGAACAAATACCTTTTTCATGGTCAACACTGAAATAAAATTTCCTGCTGTAGAGGTCAGAGGTGAGAAGAGAATTAGTCAAACACCTTAAATACAGGAGAAAGCATGAAGGAGAAATTGAAATTGTGTACCTAAGAACAAAACTGAAATAGCTATACGGTAATGTGTACCTTTGAATGCACCAATGAAAACGACGGAGAAACGCACAAATCAGAAATCGGAAAAACAAGAGAATGAGCGAGAGAATGAGAAATAAAATGCAAATCGAGAAGAAATTAATCACAATATCTTCGAAATCGCAAGAGATTAATCACATTATTTGAGAGAAATACAAAATGGAAATGAGAAGAGATTAGAACATCAAAATCACATTATGTGCAAAATCGTTAGAGATCAAATCATTCATATCTCATTATCTATCTGAGAAATTCACAGAGATTTGAGGTTGGTACTCAGGTACGAAATTTGTCATGAGCAGGCAAAATCGAGGTGAGAGCGATTGAGATCATGAGCAGAGTGAGCGATAAGAAGTTAGAGAGCCATAGAACGATCGAGAAGACAGAGAGTGGACAGAAAGATTAGGTTGGAGTGCAAGGGAAGAGAGATGAAAAAAGTATCAATATGAAATGTTGTTTTCATAAAAAGTTAAAAACTATCAATGTGAAAATGAAATGAAGATTTAATGGTAATGTTATTTTTATAAGAAGTTAAAAATTATCCATAGGTAACACTAGCTTTAAAAGTGTCACATAGATATATAAATCCGCACTATTTTCCTAACATTTAAACACATGTTACCCGAAAAATGATGCTAAATAGGACATATGTAGTAGTGTTCCCTTGGTGTTTTTCTCGCTTCCGTTAGCTTTCCGTGAGCAAGGCCGACGCAAATTCCATCGGCAACGGGCACTAGGAAATTTTTCGCAGCTAATTCGGCGTTTTTTGTATCGCTTTAGCGCATCGATCAACTTATAATGTGATCAATAGGTGACTTGTACAATTGTTTGAGCTCTTCAGACTAAATTAGAACCACACTTAAAACTGTTTACCAAGAAAAACAAATCACATTGAAAAATGTTTCCTTTCTATAAATATACTTTTTCCCCAAAAAAAAAAAAGCAACTTTAAACAAATAATTTTAAAGTTTATTTCCAACTCTGCAATTACCAATTGAACAAATCCCTTCTCCAGTTAAACAATCACCTACACCATACATTACATATTAAATCTATTTAGTTTTTCCCCTGTCATTATAATTTTTTATGAACCAAAAGGTGATAAATTGTTTTCCATAAATGGCTTTTTGCATCAAACTCCTCTTTCAAATACAAATTTATAATTATTATAATCCTACACATTTCTTTCTTGACACCGCATATACCTAATGTGACTTGTTCTTTCTCATTATACCAAATGCTAATGAGACCTCTTAAAGATCCATCTGATGGCTTGAACCAAAGTTTAGTCATAGTTCACTGACCCATGATAATATGAATTTGAATTCTTAAAGCACTAAGAAATTCCTTTCTGATGTACCAAAAAAAGCACTAAAAAATTAAAATGATGATCATTGCAAATAAATATATTATTAATTCAATGTGTAATAAATAATAATAATATACATAATAAATAAGGTTAGCAAATACTAATTAACAAGACATAACTGATAAATCTATTTTTTTTATGGAACTAACAAATCAATTTAAATTCAATTGTAAGACGTATTTCATATATTTAATTATTCTGATTAAGCATTCCATTTTTTATCATAAAGTTATTAGGAGTATATCTATCATTTATTTTATACATTTAATTTAGTTTAGAATTTTTGTGTGAGTATTTGTTTATCTAAAAAAAAATCTTTTATACATATAATGGTGTGCAAGAATATCTGAGAAGCCAAACAAAAAGCATAATGAATTGCAGTATTTTTTTTATGCAAATTAAAAAATACTTTTGTTTGTGTGAAAAAAGTAAAAAAAATTTCAAATTATGAATTAATTACAGATATCTATTCAATGATATTAGAAAATAAGGAAAATATTTTAAACAATTCTATCTTTACTATTGGTGAATATAAAGACACATTAAATTATTTAAGATGAAATATAATTTTATTTATTGATTTTCTAAAATTGGACAATGGGAATGTACATGTATGCAGCATTGAAAAAGAAAATGACTAAGGAATTGAATGCCTTAAATAAATAATATTATAATTAAAAAAAAATATATTAACTTATTTCATTTTCACCTTGTGTATACATCGATTCAAATTAGGAAGAATAATATTTCTTCTTTGACATTAAGAAATGTCTATTATCATACATTTTCACTTATTTTATATATTAATTCTTTAATTTCATTAGTTAGTGAATATATATATATTAAATTTGAAAATATTTTAAAAGGTATGATAATAGATATTTTTAGAGTGGCAATAGCTTCACCCGAATAATTAACCTAGAAAGGTAACTCAAATAGCTTTTTGAACAATTAACATCAACTAGTCGTTCACAATCAATTCCACAAAATGAAAAAAATCGGAAAATTTTGGAATATAATTAAATACAATATCTGAGCCTATATATATCTTGACGATTTTACCCTCGAATTCATTCTATAAATTTTAGCTCCCACCAGTTTCATTTCACTAGCTCACACTTAAACAAATACAAGAGTGTTAGAGCTATAGGTGAAGGATACAATGACTATGACGTTGAAGTTCTCATATTTTGTTTCTCCTCTCTCTACCGATCAATATATTAGGTATATATTTTCATTCTATTCTCCTTTTAGCTTAAATTATTTTTAGTCCTCGTAAAATTTATGATCTATAGTTTTAGTTGTTACGCAAATTTTTGTTAGACTTTAGTTTCTCTGAAGTTATGTTTTAATCCTTATATAACTTTGTAATTTAATTTTTCGTCACTAATTTTTTTATTTTCTATGTATTTTAGTCTCTAATTTTCACAAAAAGGATTAAAATCAAATAAAATAAAATTAGAGGGACAAAACTAGAAATATTTTAGGGATCAAAGCTGAAATGGTGAATTTTACAGCACTAGAAGTTTATGAGAATCTTGCGCAATGCATGATACATGTTTGAATTTTGATTGAGGACCATCTTACCAGCTACATATTTTTTATCATTACAATTTTTTGTTATGTGCATTTAATTTTGGTGCTTCAAATTGGGTCTTTTATCCGTTGTAAACAATTTATGCATGTCTTTTTTCTTATTTTCACACAGATTTACTTTATATAAAAAATTTATTCTTGTCTGTATGTATATGATTGATTCGTTAAGTCTAAGAATAATTGCTGTTGCGATTTACTCCGCTTTAAAACTCTACATGAATATTGAATTTCACTACTCCACCATTGAAATGAAAGTTTTCATAGTATATAGATTAACTATACAAAATTTCTATATATATACGAGGTCATGTGACTTTTTAAAAAAATTCACACTACTTGACAGTTTAATATCAATTTAAAATCTTTTAATCATGACCATCCATATAAGAATGTATGACCAAGGTTTATCCCTCTCACTCCACATAATAACCCCTTTTATATATATATATATATATATATGAGCACTTGTTATTGTGAGAAGAGAGAGAAGTGAATGTCGACCATGTGATCATTTTATGAATGGTTGAGATTAAAATATAAGTATTTTTAAAAAAGTGATTGAGGTTTTTTAAATATCACATGACTTTTTAGTATTCAATCTCAACGTTGAGATTCACTGCTCTCACCCCTCACAGGTGCTCTTATTTAATATGTTCTCATATGTATATATAATTTTAATAATACACAAAGATTGTTTGTTTTCTTTTAAAATTAGATCTATTTACATTTAACGCTTCTATGGTAACCCTTAACCTTTGAAACTTAATCTCGTTTTTGACCTAAGAAACATTAAGAATAGATATTAATTTTAAAAGTAAAAAAAATAAAATTTGTGCAATAATAAAATAAAAAGGGGATTCCCTTAACAATTACACTTGTCGTGATCTAACCTAGTGGTGATGTCAGACGAGCAAGATATTCCTCCCCTTGAAGATAGCAGAATGAAGCTGACTCCTGAGCTAGTATTCCAACGGCAGCGGTGGTGCACCTGCAAGGACTCTGACACTCAAGTCAGTGAGTGAATTAGGGTTATATGTGTTGATTAGATAGTCGTGTACCTTGCATGGTGCATTTATGATGGTATTTATATAGGAGCGTATGACCTGGATGTTGATCTTGTTGAGCCTGGATTTGGTGCCTAGGCCTAATCCATACTTCCTTGTCCCCCGCACATGGATAGCACCCTGCACCCAGTGTATCCTAGGATGAGTGAGGGATTCCTTTGGTATCCTTGTTCCGGCATGGTTAGACATCAGCGGGATACCGTGATTCTAGTCCACAATAGTTGCCTCCCAAGTCGTCGAGCTTCTCCTTGGTGGGAAGTCGGCGAGCTTGCTTATCATGCAGGATCTTCTTCAAGTTATCCTCAACATGTGATACCTGCTTGATTCTGACATGCATTTCTGATTTAACGGTTGGTTTTCTTTCAATGGCGTGTTTTACACGTGCCTTCGTCCCGGAAGACTTATCCAAGGAGGAAAAGTCAGAACAAAATAAGTTGGAATGTAAAGTGTTGCCATCCCATCTTAAATATGAATTTTTAGATGAAGGGGGAGACAAGCCAGTTATCATTAATAATTCACTATCTTCTGAGCAAGAGGCACAACTCTTGGAGGTCTTAAGAGCCAATGAAGGGGCAATAGAATGTGCATTGACAGATCTCAAAGGCATAAGTCCATCTTTCTCTATGCATAAGATACATATGGAAGAGGATTTTAAACTTGTTGCCCAGCCTCAAAGGCGATTGAATCCAACAATGAAAGAAGTAGTGAGAAAAGAAGTCCTCAAGTTACTTGAACTGGTATGATTTATCTCATCTCTGATAGTGAATGGATAAGTCCAGTTCAAGTGGTTCCAAAGAAAGAAGGGATGACGGTCATTGCAAACGAGAAAAATGAATTAATTCCTACGAGGACAGTGACTGGGTGGCGTATGTGTATTGATTATAGAAAATTAAATCAAGCCACCAGGAAAGATCATTTTCCTTTGCCTTTTATGGACCAAATACTTGAAAGACTAGCTGGCCAGGCATATTACTGTTTCTTGGATGGATACTTTGGGTATAACCAAATTTTTGTCAACCCAGAAGATCAGGAAAAGACAGCTTTCACATTTCTATTTGGAGTTTTTGCATATAAACGTATGCCGTTTGGACTTTGTATTGCGCCTGCAACATTTCAAAGATGCATGCTCACCATTTTTTCATATTTGGTTGAGAAATGTATCGAAGTTTTCATGGATGACTTTTCTGTCTTTGGGAAAAGTTTTGAAGAATGTTTGAACAATCTGAATATTGTGCTAGGAAGATGTGTTCAAACAAATTTAGTGCTTAACTGGGAAAAATGTCATTTCATGGTGGAGGAAGGGGTGGTTCTTGGTCATAAGATCTCGTCTAGAGGGATCGAGGTTGACAAAGCAAAAGTGGAAGTCATTGAAAAACTTCCACCACCCGTGAATGTTAAGGGAATAAGGAGTTTCTTAGGACATGCCGGTTTTTACCGGAGATTTATAAAAGACTTCTCCAAGATTTCCAAGCCACTTAGTAATCTTTTGGTTAAAGATGTGGATTTCAATTTTGATGCTAAGTGCTTGGAGGCATTTGAGAGACTTAAGGAAAAACTGATTATGGCCCCAATCATAGTTGCTCCAAATTGGTCTTTGGACTTTGAGCTTAACTGTGATGCGAGTGACTATGCTGTTGGTGCCGTATTAGGCCAAAGAAAAGACAAAATTTTTCACTCTATACATTATGCTAGTAGAGTACTTAATGATGCATAGGTAAATTGTGCAACTACAGAAAAAGAATTACTGGCCATTGTATATGGGTTGGAAAAATTTAGATCTTATCTTATAGGGTCAAGAGTGATTGTCTGACCATGCAGCCATAAAATACTTGGTGACTAAGAAAGAGTTGAAGCCAAGATTGCTTCGTTGGATTCTATTGCTGCAGGAATTCAATCTAGTCATAAAGGATAAAGAGGGATGTGAAAATTTTGTGGCTGATCATCTTTCCCGACTTTATAACACAGGGGGGACTAGCGAAGCAGAAGAGATTGTCGAGGAATTCCCGGATGAACATTTGTTGCTCATTCAAGAAAGGCCATGGTTTGCGGATATGGCAAATTTTAAAGCAGCAGGAATTATTCCGGAGGGGTTTTCTTGGCAACAAAAAAAGAAGTTCTTAAAAGACTCTTCTTACTTCGTGTGGGATGATCCTTACTTATTTAATATTGGAGGAGATGGTCTTCTAAGACGGTGCATTTCCCATGAAGAATCTAAAAGCATATTGTGGCATTGTCACAATTCACCCTATGGGGGACATTTCAATGGGGAACGCACTGCAGCCAAAGTATTGCAGTCCGGTTTCTATTGGCCAACAATCTTTATAGATGCTCACATCTATGTGAAGCAATGTGATAAGTGCCAAAGAACCGGGGGAGTGACGAGAAGGAATGAGATGCCTCTGACGGTAATGCAGGAGGTAGAAGTTTTTGATTACTGGAGAATTGATTTTGTTGGTCCATTTCCACCCTCTTTCACCAATGAATATATATTGGTGGGAGTGGACAATGTTTCAAAATGGGTAGAAGCAATTCCCTGTGCAAGAGCTGATGCATAGACGGTAGAGACATTCTTGAAAAAGAATATATTTTCGAGGTTTTGTTCCCCGAGAGTACTCATCAGTGATGGGGGTTCGCACTTTTGCAACTCCCAATTAAAAAAGGTCTTGGAACATTATGGGGTGAGACATAAAATTGCTAGTCCATACCATCCTCAAACTAATGGTCAAGCTGAAGTCTCGAATAGAGAAATCAAGCGAATTCTGGAAAAGACCGTTAGTGTTTCAAGGAAAGATTGGGCCATGAAATCTCCCATAGGATGACTCCTTTTTAGTTAGTCTATGGGAAGTCCTGTCACTTACCGGTCAAACTAGAACATAAGGCATATTGGGCTTTAAAGTATTTTAATTTTGACCAAACAACTGCTGGAGAAATACGAAAAATATAACTTCATGAATTGGAAGAATTGAGACTCCAAGCTTATGAGTCTTCAAGGATATACAAGGCAAGATTGAAGTTGTATCACGATAAAAAGTTGGTCAAAAAGGTTTTCAGTCCCGGGCAATATGTTTTGCTCTTTAATTCTATAGTGAAATTATTTCCGGGAAAATTAAAGTCCAAGTGGTCCGGACCCTTTAGGGTTAACGATGTAAGGCCTTATGGAGCTGTGGAGATTGAAGACCCAGTGTGAAAGGAAAGCTGGGTCGTAAATGGTCAAAGATTGAAGCTATACCTTGGTGGTGACATCGAGCGGCTAACCACCATAATGGGCTTGAAGGAAGCATAACCATCCTACAGGCGTCGAGCTAATGACGTTAAACAAGCGCTGATTGGGAGGCAACCCAATTTTGTGTGTTTATTTTTATGTTTTCCTGTAAATAAATAAATAAATTTGATGAGTTTTGAAAGAATTTTTGTGTGAAAGTTAAAAATTTGAGCACTTGAAAAAGGCTTCTTTACTATCCAGTTTTTGGATTTGGCGCTCAAGCGCCAGGGGCATTAATTGGCGCTATTTTCAAAAATTGTGGGTCAGATGTTGGCGCTCGAGCGCCAATATCAGCGCTCCAGCGCCAGAGACAGCTGAAAGGTCTTTCTTCACTGCCATCTATTTTGGGCTGGCGCTCTAGCGCCAGAAAAGCGTAATGATTGATCTGCTATTCAATGCACCAGCGCTCGAGCGCCAGGCATGCGTTGGCTTTAAAAACAGCGCAGTAGGAGTTTTCTTTTCACAAAATCTCTCTTTTTCTCTCAACTGATACGCATTTTCTCTATTTTCTCACACGAATTTCTTTCAATTCATCAAGTTTTGCAAGTTTTTGGAATTTCTATTCATCATCATCATCAACAAGTTTAGGTAATGTATTTCATTTCTATTTCTTCATGTTTCTCCATACCCATTTATGATGATTTTCTGATTTGGGAGGGTTCATAACATGAAGAGTAGCGGCTTTGGTGTTTGAATACATGTATGTTTGGGTTGTTTACTGACATTGCTTTGATATTATGGACTGTTTTCATTGATTAGTATCATGTTGAGTCAAAAATTTTGAACTACATTCTCCATAAAAATTTTCTGAAATATGAAGTTTGGAGTTGTTATGTTCTTGAGTTTAAATAAGGATTTTCGGTGAAAATAGTCCCTACATTTTTGAAACCCAAATTTACATTGTATTAGTAAACATGATGATGATGATGATGAGTTTGTTGTGTTGTTGCTAATTTATAATTTTATTTGAATAATGTACAGGAACTGAGGAAAGGCACCCGCCCATGAGCCTGAGCGTGCTTGTAAAAAGAGGAAGGAAGGCTCCCAAAGGAGAAGAGAAGGTTCCTCATCCTAAGGCGGTGGTTCTGACCACCCCCACCGGTTCATTGACCGGGAGAGGGCTGAGAGGTTCCGGGTCATTGATGACTGGAACTTCATCGCGGAGCGAAGAGTTGAACTGCGGGATGGAGAATGCCAAGAGTTCACCGACATGCTCACTCTCTGCAACTGATGTCTATTGCATCGCTCCCGGAGAAGTTCGACCCGGAGATTGTCAAGGAGTTCTATGCGAACGCCTTTGGGGGAAAAGACATCAAGACCTGTGAGAAGGTGTCCGTTGTCCGCGGTATTCGGGTACCATATGATGCCGATTGGATTAATGAGAAGATCTGCGGAGGAGTCATTTCACCTATCTCGACATATGAGAGAAGTGAAGGGGTGGTTGATGATTTTACAAGAATGAGAAATCAAGGGGATTTGGACCTCCAAACTACTTTGGAGCTAATTTGTTATGAGGACCGGAGGATTGTGGAGACGACTAGGAACGGAGTTCCTCACAAGGTTCTTCGGGGCAACATGACTGTGGTCTCCAAGCTTTGGATGAAATTTATTCTCGCCAACCTCCGGCCGAAATCCCATCCTTCTGATCTTCCACTTGAAGAATGCCATCTCCTGGGTTGTATCAAGACTCCCAGCATCACGGTTGATCCCGCTCAGATTATTTCTGACATGATTTGGGCCAATGTGCACAAGGGTGGCACGAAATAGAGCTTGGCGTTCCCGTCTCTCATCACTAGCTTATGTGAAGATTTGGGGGTTCCGGTTGTTCATAGCTAGAAGATTAGGGAGCCCACTAACAAGAAGTATTGCCGAAACCATTGTGCGTACAGGGATCCGAATGCACCACCTGTACCACCACCGCAAGTTCTCCCGAGAACAATGGAGGATTTGTGGGGTTGTATCAGTACGGGGCTTGATCACAATGACAAGCAATTTGCTGCCTTACATCGGGGGTTGACTAGTCTTCACCTTTCCCACTACTCGATGGCCCAACACTTTATGCCGGGCCAAACATTTTTCCAGCCCCTAGAGGCTTTTGCTACACATTTGGATTGGCCTGGGGACCAGCCAATTCCACCGGGGGAGGCAGCTAGATAGGGAGGAGAAGGAAGTGGTGGTAGCGGGGAAGACGATGGGTTTGGTGGCGATGGGGACATCGACATCAACAATTATTTGGAGGAGAATGACCCATTAATCTGATAGGGAAGTTTCTTTCTTGGTTTCTCGGGATGTTTGAATTGTTTTAGTTTTCTTGTTGTTTTTATTTTGTCTTTTTTTAAAATAAAAAGTAATGTAGTTTGTTGTCTTTTATTTTGTTCTGAAAAAAATTTGAAAAAATAATATATTAAATAAAATGTTTGTTTCGTTTCAGTGGCAAGTGTTGGTTCTAGTTTTGTGAAAAATGAGAGTTCTTATGATATTGCATGGTTTGGAAAAAGAGGAATTGTGAAAAATATTGATTTGAAAGTTAACCGATCATGAGATGATTTTTGTGTATTGGGAATTGTGAAAAATTATTTTCAAGGTTAAAGCCTTTTTAGCCTTGTATGTTGAGTGAATCCCACAAAAATGTATGAGAGTCCTCTTTGTTAACTTGAATGAATTTTGTTTGATTTTGTAATTGCCATGATCAATTGAGACTTAAAAATGATAGAGGCATAGTTTCTTGATTGAGTTTGAGCCAAAAAACTTACCTGTTAAAATTACATCTTTTGTTGGTACCCACTTTGAGCCATGAATTCTTTCTTAGACCCTAAGACACCTATGTAAATGTTTTATCCTTACCTTTGAGTTGGAGAAAAATATTTGTATGTTTAGGGGGAATAATGGGTATTCAAATGATGTATGATTCTGTCGGCTTAGAAGATAAATCAAGTGTTTCTGGTATGAGTATAAGTCCTTGGGCAGCCTTGTGTATATATGTGAAAAAGAAAAGAAAAGAAAAAGTAGATAAATAAAGACTTTGGAAGGTTCCTTGGAAAAGAAGAATGAGAAACACTTGAAAGGAAGTATGAGTTTGAGCATGTTATGAAGAATAGGTTGGGGGGAAGCTTGTAAATATATGAAAATATTTTCTCCAACTCGTTTTGCATAACTAGAAAAACAAATATTCTTTGTAGCCCAGCCTCATTACAACCTTTTGAAAAGACCTCTTGATTTATTATTCGATTTTGTAAAATGGTTTGAAGGCAAATGAAAAAACAAAATTCAAGTTAAGTGACATTGAGGAATGAACGAAATTGATACCATGTAAGGTTTGAGAGTAAACCTTTGTTAATGGTTGATTACAAATTCCTCTGCACTTAAGTCATAAAGTGGTCCGTTGCTTCTGTAAATTAGGTGATCATAAGTCTCTCTTAACTCTTTCCATGCATATCATGAAGATTTAAGTTTGATACACTTTGCTTTAACCCATACTTGTCATGTTTCTTTCGCTCGTTTTCTTTGTTTTAGGGATACATTGCTTGAGGACCAGAAAAGTCTTAGGTTGGGGGGAGTTTGATAAGTGCAAATTAGTGTGTTTATTAATAAAGGATTTGCACTTATCTTCTCAAGAAATTACATGTTTTTATGTAATTATTCACCTCTAATCTTTACTTTGTGAGTTTAAGGGTAAATAGGTAGTAATAATAAAATTTCTAACTTTATAGATGTATTTTTAGGTGTTTTCTGAAGCAAAATAAGAAAATCAAGTTGCTGGAGCATATAAGAGGCCAGCGCTCGAGCGCCATACCAAGGTTCGAGCGCTGGAAGCTGAGGAACATAGGATCCCTTCTGCAAGAGTTATGAGCGTTGCGCTTGAGCGCCACACCAGGGCTCGAGCGCCAGAATACGTTGAACATTGGATCCTTTATGCCAGAGTTATGAGCCTGGCGCTCGAGCGCCACACCAGGGCTCGAGCGCCACACCAGGGCTCGAGCGTTAGACGCATTAACCAGGCAATTAAGCTCATTAACCAGCACGTGTAAGGCCAATACTCAAGTGCCAGGAGGGCACTCGAGCGCCAGACCCCTGCCCAAAACACCTATAAATACAGCCCTTCAGAAGTTAGGAGATATATTGGAATTGTAAAGAAATAAACTACAAAGTATAGTGCTTTAGTCAGTGTTCTAATACTCTTAGGTTTAGTTCTTGAAGTTCATGGCCTTGCTAGGCTAAGCTTTCCGCCGGGATTGAATGTAATTACTTCGTCTCTTGTTTCTTTTAATTTCTAGTTATAATATTATATATGAAATGGAGTTCTTCTTCTGTTCTTCTTTTTCTTGGTTTAAGTTTGATCACCTTTTGCCATGTATTAGTTTATTTGCGCAATTGGGAAACTGGTTTATAAATGGATTTGAAGAAAGACTCTCATAAAACCTTCTAGTCTAGGATAGATGGAAGTGCTTATGATTGCAATATACTTTGCTTAATGCAAGACTTAGTTCCTAAAGTGCTTAGAATATTAGTGACAAAGGGATTTGCACTTGTGACATTGAGTATGCATCTTTTCTTATAATATTTAACTTTAATTGAAAGAAACAAGGTTAAGTAATGAAACTCAATCCCAGGTGATTTGTTATTTTATTTGTTTATCTTTTTATCACAATTTTATTTTCCATTCACAACCTATTATGTTTTTGAACATTTTATCAACTTAACTCTAAATCGAATAAATTCAAGTGCTCCCTGAGGACGATACACGTATCGTCACTATACTGAAACGAGTTAATCCTTTCCAGCACCATAAAAAGGTTAACAGTGCCCCATGTAGTCGGACTATCTCTGCAATATATACTTTGGCATATTTCTCCACTGAGTAGGTAGTCTTGACAGGCAAGAAATGAGAAGGCTTGGTCAACCTGTCTATTATAACCCAAATTGAGTCGTGTCTTGCTGGGGTTCTAGGTAATTCAACAACAAAGTCCATGGCTATAGACTCCCATTTCCACTATGGAATGTCCAATGGTTGAAGCGGTCCAGAGGGTCTTTGGTGTTCTACTTTGATCTTTTGACATGCGAGGCAATTAGACACAAATTCTGCAATTTCTTTCTTCATTTCAGGCCACCAAAATAGCTTCTTCTTGTCTTGAAACATCTTGGTAGCTCTAGGGTGTACCGAGTATTGGCTACTATGATTCTCCTCAAGTACCATCTTCTTGATTTTGGCATGATTCAGAACACACACTCTGTCTCTAAATAAAATCATACCATCACCAGCCACGGAGAAATCATCTTGTCCCTTGAGCTTCTGAAGCTCGTGACCATCTATCCGTGCTTCCTGAATTTGGTCTCGAAGTGTACTCTTCACATCAACCTTACACACAAAAGGCTAGTATCGTAGCAAGTCAAATCGAAGTGCAAGTCTCTGAATTTCTCGAACAGTTTCATCTGATTAATCATCATAGTTGACACATGCAAATATTTCCTGCTTAGTGCATCAGCGACCACATTGGCTTTTCCTGGATGATACTTCAATTCAAAGTTAAAATCCTTCAAGAATTCCATCCATCGTCTCTGCCTCATATTCAGCTCCCTTTGATTAAACAAGTATTTCAGGCTTTTATGGTCACTGAACACTTCAAATGTGACTCTGTACAAATAGTGTCTCCAAACTTTCAACGCAAACACCACAGCGGCTAACTCCAAATCGTGCGTCAGGTAATTCACTTCATGTGGCCGTAATTGTCGGGAAGTGTAAGCAACTACCTGTCCTTCTTGCATAAGGACACACCCCAAGCCTTATTTAGATGCATCACAATACACTTGGAAATTCTTTGTCGGATTAGGAGTCACTAACACTAGTGCTATTGTCAGCTTTTCCTTCAGCAACTGAAAACTTTCTTCACGCTTGGCATCCCACACAAATGAATCACCCTTCCATGTCATCTTGATCAACGGAATTGCAATATGAGAAAACCCCTTGATGAATTGCCAATAGTATCCTGCTAATCCCAGGAAACTTTGGATTTCTGTGACACTGGTCGGTCTTTCCCACTTCAACACCGCTTCGACTTTGCTTGGGTCCACCGCTACACCATCTTTATTAATCAAATGGCCAAGAAGTTTGACTTCTTCTAACCAGAACTAACACTTATTCAATTTGGCATACAACTGTTTCTCTTTGAGTATTCCTAGCACTAGTCTTAAATGCTCTTGATGGTCTTCAACAGTCTTGGAGTAAATGAGAATATCATCAATAAAGACTAAAACAAACTTATCTAAGTAGGGTCGGAAGATGTGATTCATATAGTCAATAAAAACAACAGGTGCATTTGTCAAACCAAACGACACTACCAAGTACTCATAATGGTCGTACGGCGTCCGGAATGCAGTCTTTGGAATATCTTCAGGCTTAACCTTAATCTGGTGATATCCTGACTGAAGATCAATCTTTGAAAATACCTTGGCTTCTCCTAATTGGTCAAGCAAGTCATCAATCTAAGGCAGTTGATACTTGTTCTTCACTGTTAACTTATTCAGTTCTCGATAATCCACACATAAGTGCAATTTCCAATCTTTCTTCTTGACGAGCAGCACCGGAGCTCCCCATGGCGAAGCGCTTGGTCGAATAAATTGCTTGTGCATTAATTCTTCGATTTGTCAATTTACTTCCACCAACTCAAGCGGTGTCGTTCTATATAGTGCCTTAGAAACAGGTCTAGCTCCCTGGAATTAACTCAATTGAAAACTCTACTTCTCTTTCTGGTGGCAAGGATTTAATGTCATCAGGAAATACCTCCGGAAAGTCTCGGACTATGGGAAGAGATTCAACATTCATTGGGTTCTTAACATCACATACACAGATAACCAAATACCTTGGGCCATCATCATACATAGACAAATTATGGAGATCAAAAGTAGGATGATGCGTACAGTATATCTCCAAGCCTCGGTCTAGAATATGCACAGTCTTGGGGGCACAATCAATCTTGACTTTGTGAGCTTTGAATCCGTTCATGCCCAAAATCACATCTAGCCCCTTCATCGACAAGTAGTACAGATCTAAGCAGAAAGTTTTGCCTTGAAAGTCTAGGAACACTGGGGAACACATAGTAGTTGTACATATTTTCTCTTTAGAGGGAGTAGATACTAACACTTCATAGGGTGTTTGGATACAGGAAAATAAACTCGTCTTGCACAGTCTACTGATATGAACGAGTGAGTTGCACCCGAGTCAAACAAGATATTAACAGGCTTTGATTTTATTAGTCCCATACCTTGGATAAGGTCCTTGGAATGGTCAACTTCTTTAGCATTCAGTGTAAATACTCGACCTCTCACCAGATTCTTCTTCTTGTCATCTTCTGCTAGTTTTTGATCCTTGTCTGGGCATTTCCAGTTGAGATGTCCCGGCTTCTGACATATGAATCCAGTTCTCTTATTCTTGTAACATTCTCCTCTATGAAATTTCCCACATGTCATGCATTTTGGGACAGTTCCCTTGCCCTTATAATCAACCTCATTTCCCCTTCCTCCTTTGGAGCTTCCTTCATCCCTCTTTCGCTTCCATAAGAGTTGTCTGCTAGCTGCCACCGCGGCCAAGGACTGGTCAACAAGTTGACATGCTTGAATCAAATTCTGGTACTCCTGGATTCGTTGAGTAATCACCAAGTTTCTGACCTCGTGCCTAAGTCCTTGTTCGAACCTTTTAGACTTCCATGCTTCCTCAGGTTGGTTTTGGACATTGTTCGAAAATCGAGCTAAACATTCAAATATGGCAACATATTCATCTACAGTCATATCAACTTGCTGCAGTGTGAGAAATTCTATCTCCTTCTGGTCTTTCACATTAGAGGGAAAATATTTGTTCAGAAAAATAGTTTTGAATTCCTGCCAAGTTATGTGACCTCTCGTTGCCTCCATGTGTTCTCGATGTCTCTTCCACCACTGTGACGCTTCTCCTCTAAGTCTATAAGTAGCCAATTCCACCTTGTTTAGGTCGCCAGATCTAATTACTCGAATAATTTCCTCTAACTGATCTAGCCATGTCTCAGCTATCATGGGATCCCTTCCCCAGAGAAAGTGGGTGGGTCATGTCTACTTAAACTTTGATAACGATCTTCCTGGCCTTGTGCCTCAATCATTTGAGTCATGGCCTGTGCCATCTGTTGTATCAGCGGGGAATCAGTCGGAGTTGGTGTCGTATTGGGGTTAGAACGAGGTCTACCAGGTTGTCTTCCTGCCATGCCTTCATGCATACAACGCACCACACTGAGTATATAATGAATCGTATACAGTCAACATTTCAGGTTAAGACAAGACTTGTCTCTCTGGACTCTTATTTAAGTTACATATCTAGATACCACAGTCCCGATAGGACCAAACTGCTCTGATACCAAATAGTAACACCTAGATTTTAGGATCATTTTTTTTAACACGTAGCAAAAGACAAAACTATACATATATATACATATATTTACACAAGTGTTTTCCTTTACTTTACAACCCAGAGAGAATACTAGTCCTACTAAGTAGCCATACAACAAAATAATTGACTACCTAAGTATATCACAATACAACTACTAACGTCTTCTCAGGCACTGACAGCCTTCGAGTCTGTATCACCTGCAATACTGTAGCCATCAGTTATATGTACGACATATAACTGAGTAACCGTCGGTATTGAAAATAATATATACAATATTGCAGCCAGTCTAACTGGAAAACTTCCCTAAATCAAATTCCTAACAAACACACACAATATGTATGAAATGACAAGTTAAGTATGTATGCATGCCATGGATTATTCCATTTTCCATTTCAATTCTTTCCTCTTTTAATGGGAAACCATGTGCACAAGGAATCCACCATAGGTGCATGAAAAAGAATGCACAGTTGAGCTCATCATCATGGCCTTGGCAAGCGTCCTTCTAGGGTCCTACTACTGGGCTACCAACCCCTCTAGGGCTAGCCGAGGGACTATCTACCCCTTTTGGGATAGCCCCTTTGTACTAGGTTATCTATCACGTTCTCGGGCTAACCTAGCACTTCAGGTTATCTGCCCCTTTCGGGATAACCCTACATTCTCATCTTTTTATGCTTTGTTCACTTACCCGGTCTACTTCCAGTAGAACTCAACCCTCTTAATCAACCAATGTTGTTGGGGGAAAGCATTTTCCACTTTTCCTTTTGTTTAATTTCACAGTACATGTTCTCATGCATCAAACAGTCATTTTCATATCATAGCCATATCATGCATCAGGTGCTTGAAAATTTTGATTCACAACTATCAACGATTTCTTGAATTTTTTTGTTTAACTGCTGAACTGTATTGTCGAGGTTGTGGTATGATTCTTCTAGTCGAGCTGATCTTGTTCTGTCTATCATGTTTAGGAGGAATCAATGGAAGCACCAATTGATAGCAGGGGAGAAAATGGAAGAAATTTTTATTGAATATTTGTTAAAATGATATAGTAATTTTGTATCAAAGACAAGGATCTTTCATTTGCCAAGAATTCTCTAAGTTTCTACAACTTCAATCTATGCTCTCTAATTTTCCCTAATTATATTATATAGTCTGTTATTCATACTCCGCTGATTGGGCCCATGCGTAGTAAGCCTAAGCTCTTTCATAGTGCATAAAATCAATCAGCCTTGGGTGGTAGTTAGCAAATAATCAAGGGTCCTATCAGTATCACACTCTTGCCTCTTTTTTCACATATGATCTCAATGTGTAGAAAACAACCTTTTTCCCTTCCCCTCTCTATCTTCTTCTCTCGCACAACCCTTCCTCTTTCCTTCTTCACTTATCCCTTCTCCCTCTGTTGTTTCCCTTCCTCCATCTTCTATCTTCACAGCCACCTTTCCACCGTTTCACAGCAACCACCACCATTCCTCCACCGTTTTGTAGCAATAACACCGATGTTTTACTCTCACCGACTCCACACAAACCTTCCACCACCATCAAGCTCGCTAATAAGCAATAGCTGTCAAGCTCGCCATCAAACAACCGTCGTCAAGCAGTAGGGATTAGTTGCCTCTCAAGCATCTCCTTTCCCCTTCACACTCCGAGCTTTCTTGTAGGCAGAGATTTTCTTCTGTTTACCATAAGCATGCCAAAGGTTGGATCTTTCCTCCATTCTCGCTAGAGATTGACGAAGAAGGGGCCAAAACCCTCATCTCAGGTGCGGTGGTATCATTTTTAATAACTATATGATGAGAAAATAAAAATTATTTTAAACCCTTAATATAAGGATTGTGTTAATGTTTTTTTAAATCGATTGACTAATTTATTTAAGGTTAAAAGGTGATGATGCATGTTTCCTAGATCTCAGTCACTTTTAAAATTGTGAACCGATAGTTAATTTATATATTCATATATTCACACTTCATGTTATATTTTTTGAGATTTATCCCGATCTTTTTGGATTGCCAATTTTATGAATCTTGATAAAAAGGAAAAAGTTGTTATATACATTGAAGTGATAAAAATTGATATTATGATATAGATTATTTTTAAGAATCAAATTAATTTTTTTTATTTGTTTTGAGATTTTTTTTCGAAAATCTATTAATTTTAATTTTTAGAAGGATATGGATACATTTGAATTGTGTTTTAATGTGATCGAGATGTTCCTAAAAAAATTATGATAAAGATAGGCTCAAAAAATTATGATATCGATATTGATTTGTTTTGAAACTTTTTTCAATTATTTTGAATTGGAATTTTAAATTGCGATTAATCTTGAATTGAAATTGTTCACTCACTGCTCCCGAGTCCCAACGGCAGTGGTATTCTTATGCCTGAACCCTAATAAGAATTGTGGTGTTTACTGTGAGCGTCGTTACAAAGGAGGGTTCTGAGGCTATTTATACTAGTTAAGCCTTCGGGATCCCTGGTGTCTACATACGTTCTATATTAGCAAGGTATCTAAGATATATGTTGATTGATACATCTCTGATTTCTCGCTGCCATAAATGCTATGTGGTATGTTCCAAATTTTCCGTTGAGGCGTGAGATAAGCCCTAGTGTTAGCGCTTATGTTTAAGTCCTTGGGAGGAGTCTAGGTTGAGGCTGAAAAAGGAGAATCAGGCTGGTTGTGTCGAGGCCGGGCTGAGACCGGCTAGTCCACCAGTCCCTCAAGTCTTAAAGTCCTTGGCTGAGAAGACTTAATGTGGTTATGTTGAGGCTAGGCTGAGACCGACAAGTCCACCAGACCCTCAAGTCTTGAAATCCTTGGCTAAGAAGGCTTGATGTGGTTATGTTGAGGCCAGGCTGAGACTGGCTAGTCCAGAAATAAAATAAAAAAATAAAAACAAAAATGGTCATTCGGAAATTCACATGATGAAGTGTGGCACTGATGAATGCCCCTTTTGAAAAGGTTTTGGTGGAGGAAAGACTTGATTTTTAAGAGTATCCATTGTGACGCAACCTCTCTTAGGAACCAGTTTGATACACATTCGGCAATTCACACGATTGTAATGTGCAATCGCTAAGTGATATTTTATAGAAGAATGAACCTGAAAAAATATAATTCCTCTGAAGATTTCCATGAATATATATATGCAATGAACATATATTATAATTTGATAAATTCTCAAAGATTTTTTTTATGATTGTTATGGATCATATTAAATTAATTATTGTTTTCTATATCATTATTGAAATATAAATAATTGTGTAACGATTTTTGAAGAATTAAGCTTAAGAGAATTCTTGGTATGCATAGAAGACATATACTCATTGTAATTTTATTATTCCTAATAAGTATCCCATTGAAATATGATATTTTAATAGTCATTGTGCATAAGAAATTTTTATGTAACAGATTTTAAATTAAATAAATAGACATCAAAAAATGTCAAATGATTTTTAGACTAAAGAAATATCATTTTTAAATTATGATAAATAAATCATAATAGAAAATATAAGATTATTAAGTTTTATATTTGCTAGTCAGCTCCTCACTATTGTCATATATCAGAAAGCTTATATATATTGTTTTGTTGTTTACAAGAGTGTGCATTATGCTAATACTAGGCATTGATGTTTTATTGACTTAAATTGATCACGTAAAATCATTTTCGACCAAATTCCATAGTAGCACTGGACCAAATGTCCCACGGAGTCAAGATATATTTAACCCGAAATAAATAACAATGTGCATCTGCTAAATGGATACTCATAAATAGTACATATTATGACATTAATTAATACATTTTCTCAAGGATAGAAATGTTTAAATATGTGCCGCACAAAAGCAAGTTGTTATCATTAAAAGATTATGTATTGTCTTGACTTTATAGTAAAGAAGCAAGATAATGTTTCTTTCTAACACTATTCATCTGGTAGATTTGGATATACTATTTCTTAAGAAAAATAATGATTATGTTCAATATTGACTTACTTGAGGTTAACAACATTAGTAAGCATGTGACAATTTAGATGACCTGCAGCAAAGTTTGAAACTAACAATCACTTTTGTGTTACATTATAGTTTTCGATTAAAGGATATGAATTTTTGTATGCTATAAGAGATTCAAATTAGATAATTTGAGAAAGCTCATATGAGAAAGCTTCAGAGCCGGTATATAATTTGAAATTCGAACACAACTCATATATAATTGAAAGCTACATCAAAGTCAATATATTAAAAGCTCCAGTAAAGCGGATAAGGCATTACATTGAGGAATGGACTTATATTGTAGAATTAAGATAGTTGAATGCTTCAGAGAGCATATTTTTAGAATAAAGATAATTAAAGGATCCAGTAGAGTTTATCCATTGTTATTACATATTGATAGTATATTCTTACAAGTTTTATAGCAACTTATTGAATTTCAAAGATATCCACTGAAATGGATATCAAGTATTTTAAGTTGATATGTATGAAACGGGGGAGATCATATATCATATCATGAAAATTTTAATATTAATTTAATAGTTTTATCCTCAAGATAGATTTATTAAATATTAATATGCTCATGGAGAGTACAAACTATTCTTCATGTGCAATATGTTTATTATCTTGTCATTACAAACGAGACATTAGTTTATGCAAGAAGTGAACATAGTGAAATTTGAAGTGTGGTTAACAAGGAGTTACTATGATAAAGTTTGTGAAAGTTGATTAAGGTCAACCGAGTCAAAGTAACACATAATCGAGAACTAGAAGTTTCTCGTCAATGAAATATTATTGTCATACATTATTTAGTTATTTGGATTGTAACATTATAGGCAAGACTGTAAATATCGTCATTACCAAAGCGAAGAAAATAAACCGCTATGACCGCTTTTGTCAAAGTGAAGAGAATAAATGACCATAGATATCGCTTTACCATAGCGAAGAGGTTGCAATTACAGCTTTGATGAAATAATATTATGTTAAATATTTGTTGTATGCTTGATGTAAATAGAATATCTTAACAATGCATTATTGTTTGAAACAATAATTTGTAAAGTGATATAAAATGACCTCAAGTTCATTCATAGGATACATTGGGTTTTATATTTGATTTCTTAGACGATGGGGCAATGTATGAGCACTAATAAAACCAAATGTGTTTGATTTGTACTTCTACAAGAGTTATAGGTCTCTAGAAGAGTCTTAATGATGTAAACTCGTTAGTAAGATTATGACTCGTTAAAGTTTATGCGGGGTATGATTCTATTATAAAAAGAGTCTCTTTTGTTAAAGTTTTTTCCAGCTTAGGGGGAGGATAATAGGTTGAAGCTGAAATAATATCAAAGTAAAGAATAAGCATATGCAAAATGCTTACTCTTGATCCCCACCTGGACCTGAAGTTCATAATAGATTATAAGAAATGAACTAGTAAATCAAAAATAGATGATAAACTAATAAATTCCTAGTAGTAAAGGTTCCACAAATAAAATTAGATAAGTTATCCCATAAGAGGATACCTAAGTATGATATATTTGCTAGCAACAAACTTTATTAATATCGGTTCCAATGTAAAATAATTCATGAATGAAATGCAAGCATTGCAGTTGGAAATTCAAAAAACATATACGAATTATTAAGTTATAAGATGTTATGGAAGAGACATAAATATCTAAATCAAAATAGATGGCGTGTACTTGAAAAAAAGTGTATCTCATGAGAAATATTTAGATATCAGATAGCGGCTAAAGTTGTGAAGCAGTAATTGAGGGGAACCGATACGCATATGTGAAAAGTGATGGACAAGTGAAAGCGAATCATATATAATATTAGTAAGTTCATCTTATAGTTAACCAAGTAATAATAGAAAAGGGCCTATGGATCTGTGATAATGGATAATTATTAAACTATTTTGTGGTCAATACTTATCTTAATTTGAGAGAGAGTTGGTTGATTATTTGAGTTTCATCCTTATCTTGGAGTAATTTAGATAAAATTTGCTCCCTAAATTATTGGATTGCAGGTAAATAGATAAAAGCACATAAGATAAGGGTGAAGAAAAAGGAAAAAAATCTGAAGCAACCTTATCTGAGAGGAGCAGTTGAGAATTCTAGAAATAGAAATAGTGCAAAGAGAGATCTTCTGTAACTTTAATCTATGAATTCAATTGTTTCTCAATTCAAAATGGTAGCTTAGATTCCTATTTTTGGATTTGGAAGTGGCTAGCACTGTAATCACTCAAACTCTCTTATTCCTTTCTATATTAATTGGATTGTTTCTCTTTATCTGTTTTAATTGTTGAGTTTAAAGCTTAATAATCTTTCTTCTAACATTTTCAATTGAATGAGAATTTGATTTAAAAGGAGGTTCTGATAAAGGATTTTTATAAATCAATAACCTAGAGATAGGTATTAATTAATGAACCGTTTATTTAGAGGTTTTGTTTATTGTGTGATTGAATTCACATATTTTTAAAAGATTGAAATATGTATTTTCATTATCACAGAATCTTACAGAATGAGAAATCTTCTGTAAGTGAAAATTTTACCTTACGGTCTTTCGAATAATATAGAAATTAACAGAGAGGAAGAGATCGTTACAGTGTGCAGCAAGTTCAAATCCAAGTATTTATTAAAATTGTTTTAAACTCCTTTTACATTATGAACATTCGTTTTATAATTCAATTCAATTCAAAACCTTTCGAAAACTTCGCCCAAGGTCTTATATTGGCACTAAATTGTTTTGTAGTTGCTCTCTGAGGACGATAATCTGTTTTTTCACTATAGTGAAACGAGTTAGTATTTTAGTTCTCTAAAATACTTAACAAATTTCTGGCGCCGTTGTCGGGGAGCACGGTGATCAATTTAGTATCAATTTCAAATTTTTGGGTTTTGTAAATAAATTTCATTTTATCTATTTTTATTTGATTAAACTTTCACTTGGGTTTTAGTGTGTTTATGCTAACTAGGAGTAAAGGTAACAAAGAAAAGCTGCAGTTCATACCAGAGATTGAAGCATTTGCTCGAAACTTAAGTTCAAGCACACGACGTTTAAAAACTACCAAGGAGGAAGTTGATTCATCTTTTTCAACTTCACTCAACGATCTTGAGGATATTTCAATGGCTGAGAGCCACGGCAATAACTGTGGGAATAACGGCGGAATGAATAACAATAATCCGCCACCGCGAAGAGAGCGCCTTGGTTATTATGTGCTACCTCAAGGCCCAAGAAACCCAGGACCAATTGTTTTGTCTCCAGAAGCGCAAGCTCTAAACATCAAGCCTTATTGGTTCACTTTTGTCTAGTCTAATAAGTTTTCGGGGAAAACTTTTGAGGATGCTCACAAATTCCTCGATACTTTCTACGGATTAGTGAGGACCATTCCACTCAATCCAACCCAATTGAATAATGCCTTTATGAAGCTGTTTCACCAAGTTCTTATAGGTGATGCCAAGGAGTGGTTTGATCTCCTTCCAACGGGAAGTATGACGACATGGGAAGAAGTGGAAATTGCATTCCTCACTAGATTTCATCCAACACCTAAAATCATGAATGCAAAAGCTGATATTTCACCTTTTAAACAAAAGGATGACGAAGAATTTTTTGAGGCATGGGAAAGGTTTCAAAAACTCTTTAAGAGATGCCCAAATCATGGACTTAATCAGTTGGCGCAGATCAACACTTTCTTTGTGGGTCTAAACCGCCAATGGCAAATAAATCTCAATGCTACGACAGGTGGTTCAATGCTTAAAATAGACGTACCAGAGGCATTGGAGATTATTGAGTCCATGGCAGCGACTGATAGAGCTGGACACCAACCAAGAAGTCAACTTTCAAAGCCAAAAGGAGTCCTAGAGTTGTCTACCTCTGATGCGATCTTGGCGCAAAATAAATTAATCACTCAACAAATGGAGCTTTTCACAAAGACAATTGAGAAGTTGGCGCAACCCACCCAAACTTCCCAACAAGTACAAATGATAGCTCCGCCTCAACAACAAGTCCTAATGTGTGAGCTATGTGGGGCCAATCATGCCTTTGCTCAATGTCCATTTGCCACAACTGAGGAGCAAGTTCAATATGTCTCCAACCAAGGGAGACAAGGTAATTTCTCAAACCAACCTTTTAGAATTAATAATTTTGCTAATTTTAATATAGGTTGGAAGAGCAATTAGCCACAAGGAGGATGGAAGCAAGAAGCTGGACAATTTAACAAGCCTCCATTCACTCTATTGAGTGAAAGGACCTCTAAACTTGAAGATACCTTGGACAAGTTCATCCAAGTATCCATGGCGAACCAACAAAAAAATGAGGCATTCCAGAAAAATACTGAATCCTCCATGAAGAACTTAGAGACTTAAATGGGGCAGATTGCAAAGCAATTGGCGGATATGAATCAAACTCCATTTTCGGCAAATACTCACACCAATCCGAAAGAGCATTGTAAGTCAATAACGACTAGGAGTGGTAAGGAGATTGGGGTGGGCATTGGAGACAATTTGAGAGAAAGTGAAAAAATGGAGAGTTTGGGAAAGAGGCTGAGAGTGAAAAAAATGAGCGTCCAAAAGAATTGAGTGAAAAGGTGAGAGAAAATAAAAGTGAAAAAGATGAGAGGAAAAGTGAGGGGGAATTAGAAGGGGATGAGAGGAAGAAGAACAAGAGTAATGAGAAGCAAGTAAAGAATCTTCCATATCCTCCGCAACCCTCAAAGAAAGACAAAGAAAGGCAATACACTCGCTTCTTGGACATTTTCAAGCATTTCCAAATAAATGTTCCATTTTTGGAGGCAATGGAGCAAATGCCAATTTATGCAAAATTCATGAAGGAATTTCTCACCAAAAAGCAAAAGTTCAAGGAGGAGGTAGTGTCTCTAGAGGCGGGGTGCAGTGCAATTATTCAGAAGAATATGCCTCTAAAATCAAAAGATCCGGGAAGTTTTACTATTCCGGTGACAATTGGAGACTTACCAGTGGGAAAAACACTCCTAGATCTCGGTGATACTATCAACCTCATGCCCCTATCCATGTTAAAAAGGATTGGGGACTTAGAAGTCAAGCCGCAAAGATGACCCTCCAACTTGCGGATAGATCTCTAAAGCTCCCATATGGAGTAGCGGAGGATGTCTTGGTAAGGGTTGATAAATTCTTATTTCCCATTGACTTTGTTATAATGGACATCGAGGAAGATATGGAAGTCCCATTGATTCTTAGGCGGCCCTTTATGAAAACCGGTAAAGTCATCTTGATGTTGACAAGGGCAAGCTCAATGTTCTTGATGCCTTGAACCATCCTAAAGACAAAGACCAAATCTTTAGGATGGATATCCTTGATGAAGTTATTACAATGGATATAAAGGCTATAGATAATGGCAATTCTCTTGAACAAGCTTTGGTGGAAGCTCAAGGGAACTTCTTAGAAGAAGAAGAGAAGGAAATCGAAGCATGCTTGAAAGAGCTAGATTCTTCAAAGGAGCTCCCAACCAAAAATTCTAAGATTGAACAAATGCCACAAGAGGTGAAGAGTGAAGACCAAAAACTCGAATTGAAGGTATTACCTCCCCACTTAAAATATGCATTTCTTGAAGAAGATGGGAAAAAATCGGTGATCATTAGTAGTTCACTTACCACTAGTGAAGAAGAAAGGGTTATTGAAGTCTTGAAAGCGTACAAAGAAGCAATTGGGTGGTCCTTGTCCGACATTAAGGGCATAAGTCCTACGTTTTGCATGCATAGAATCCACATGGAGGATGACTTCAAACCCGTGGCACAACCGCAAAGGAGATTAAATCCAACCATGAAAGAGGTTGTTAAAAAGGAAGTCATGAAGCTCCTTGAAGCGGAAATGATTTACCACATATCTGATAGCTCTTGGATTAGTCTGGTGCAAGTGGTGCCTAAGAAAGGTGGGATAATAGTGATCTATAATGAGAAAAATGAACTCATTCCCACTAGAACCATCATCGGGTGGCGGATGTGCATCGACTACCGGCGATTGAACAAGGCAACAAGGAAGGAGCATTTCCCACTTCCGTTCATGGACCAAATGTTGGAGCGACTATCCGGGCAAGCCTACTATTGCTTCTTGGACGGTTACTCCGGCTACAACCAAATAATTGTCTATCCGGAAGATCAAGAGAAGACGGTGTTTACTTGCCCTTTCGGTGTCTTTGCCTATAAAAGGATGTCGTTTGGGTTATGCAATGCTCCGGCGAATTTCCAAAGGTGCATGCTTGCCATCTTCTCCGACATGGTGGAGAAGTGCATTGAAGTCTTCATGGACGATTTCTCCGTTTTTGGTGTATCCTTTGATATATGTTTAAATAATTTAAAAGCTGTTTTGAAAAGATGTGTGGACACCAATCTAGTTTTGAATTGGGAAAAGTGCCATTTTATGGTCACTGAGGGTGTTGTCCTTGGCCACAAGATTTCCTACAAGGGAATTGAAGTGGACAAGGCCAAAGTGGAGGTCATTGAGAAACTTCCCCCACCCGTTAATGTTAAGGGTGTTCGTAGCTTTTTAGGACATGCGGGGTTTTATAGGCGATTTATAAAAGACTTTTCAAAAATCGCCAAGCCACTTAGCAACTTACTTGTTAAAGATAATCCTTTTGAATTTGATGCTAAGTGCTTGGAAGCCTTTGAAACCCTTAAATGTAAGCTTGTGTCCGCACCTATCATAGTTGCTCCGGATTGGTCTCTAGAGTTTGAATTAATGTGTGACGCGAGCGACTATGCTTTAGGGGCTGTCTTGGGTCAAAGAAGGTCTAAGATTTTCCATGCAATACATTACACTAGCAAGGTTTTAAATGATGCACAAATAAACTATGCTACCACTGAAAAAGAGTTGCTAGCGATTGTATATGCATTGGAAAAATTTCGCCCTTATTTGATTGGTTCTAAAGTATTAGTTTTCACAGATCATGCAGTGATTAAGTACTTGTTGACTAAAACTGACTCGAAGCCAAGATTGCTTCGATGGGTGCTACTTTTGTAGGAATTTGACTTAGTCATCAAGGAGAAGAAGGGCTGTGAGAACTACGTTGCCGATCACTTGTCAAGGCTAGTGAATAAGGAGGTGACTGAACAAGAAATTGAGGTAGTGGAGGAATTCCCGAATGAGCGACTCTTAGCTATTAATGAGAGGCCTTCGTTTGCGGACTTAACAAATTTCAAGGCGGGCGGAACAATTCCGGAAGACTTCACTTACCAACAAAGGAAGAAGTTCTTGAAGGACACCAACCATTATGTATGGGATGACCCATACTTATTTAAAATATGTGGTGATGGTATCCTAAGAAGATGTGTTTCTAGTGAAGAAGCCAAGAGCATATTGTGGCATTGCCACAACTCTCCTTATGGCGGACATTTCAATGGTGAGAGAACGGCCACAAAGGTACTTCAAGCTGGATTTTTTTGGTCGTCGTTGTTCAAAGACGCTTATCAATTTTCTCAAAAGTTCAATGAGTGTCAAAGGACCAGAGGAATATCCAAACGATATGAAATGCCCGTCTCCAACATCTTTGAAGTAGAAGTTTTCGATTGTTGGGGCATTAATTTCATGGGTCCGTTTCCATCATCATGTGGGAATGAATTCATCTTAGTGGCCGTTGACTATGTTTCCAAGTGGGTTGAGGCAATAGCATGCGCAAAGGCCGATGGGAAGACGGTTATCAAATGCTTGATTTCTTGCATGATTTGTATGATTGAATGAGGGGGCAATTAATTTACTTGGTTAAGGGAATTGTATGCCTAAAAGCCTTGTGAGTGTGTGTAATCCTAAATGCATTATATGTTTTGAGAGTCTTCACTTGGTTTATCTCCTCTAATTTTGCATGAATTTCTAAAATTGCCATTAAGCATGTTAAAACTTAAAAATGATAGAGGCATAGTTTTGATTGTTGATATTGAGCTAGAGCCAAAAAGCTTACCCTTGTTGTTTTGATTGAATATCCAATTTTTGGTACCCACTTTGAGCCTTAAAGTTAAGGAATCTTTCAAAATTTATACCTTGAACCATCATGACATTATTATTTCCTACCTTTACTAAGATGGATCATTAGTATATGCATACTAAGTGAGGTACATTGGTTTAATTGTGGTTAGAATTAAAAGAAAAGCTCATGGGTTTCCTTACTTGAAAAAAAGAAAAATTTAGGCATGCCTTATGAAAAATAAAGATGCTCTCATGTATAAAACAAAATGTTAATGAAAAGAGTTGGAAAGAAAATGAAAGAAAGTTGAGCAAGGATGCCCAAAAAAAAAATGAATAAAAGTGTCATGAAGAGTGAGGAAAATCTAAAGTTGTGGTGCAGCTCCAATTTGGTTGTGCTTATGATATATGAGTGAGAGTGAGAGTGAGAGTGTTTGTATGCTTGTATTAATGCTCTATCTTATATAATTCAATTCAATTCAAAACCTTTCGAAAACTTCGCCCAAGGTCTTATATTGGCACTAAATTGTTCTGTAGTTGCTTCTTGAGGACGATAATCTGTTTTTCCACTATACTGAAATGAGTTAGTTTTTTAGTTCTCTAAAATACTTAACAATCTGCCGTCCAATTTTTGTGAAATTGAAGTTGAAACTATTCACTTCATATAATAGAATTACTTTAGTGCGCTCATTAGAAAATTAAGTCATGCATTTCATTTTTATAGTACATTTCATATATGTTTCTACTCTAGTTACTTATCATAGTAATTTTTCATGATGCATGCACAATGCATATATTCAAGGTATTAGCTCAAAGGTAATTGATTTGAACTATGTTTTTCACTTGAAATCTTTATGGAAAAATATATAATTCTTCGATAAGGACTACATGAGCCTTGTTAAGCATATGGTGGCACACGAGATAATAGAAAAGTTCTTAAGAATTAGAGTATGAACCTTTGTAATTTATTATGTGATTTAACATGGTCAATAGACAAGTGGGATGTCTATTACTATGTTTGAAAAATGTTTCATTGCAAAAGATATGATGTTATTCTTGATTCTAATGATGGTAGCTCAACCTAGAGTTTGAGCATATAGAGTAAATGAAATTATTACAAGTTATTGATGAGACTTCAATGATTTTGAAAAACCAAGAGACATTGTATAACAAACTCCCCAATTACCTCCTAAAGAGGTCTGTATTTGACGTGCTTTTAACTCATACGTATCACAAAAGCTAAGTCATTGAAGATGAGATATATTTAGCCCTTCTTTTTCTTTTGTGTAGGTGTTTCCCAAGAGGTTTTTTTTACTAACAAAGGTTTTGAAGCTATTGCACTATAATTTTCCTTCGTTTAGGTTTTTCTACCATAGGGTTTTACCTAGAAAGGTTTTTAACGAGGTAGCTATGAGGGCACTTGAAAATTTGAAATAAAATTGAAATCTCATAGATTTTAGGATGAGTATGAATGATTATGATGGCTAGATTCTTTTTCTTGATGAGGTTTTTTCTAGCGAAGTCTCTATGGGTTAACACTAGAAGTATTTATGCTAGTAACTATCCAGCTTCCAAGGCTCAAGGTATGAAGACAACAATTTCACCTTGTTCGGGTCTTGTATTATTTGTAAAAGCACATTACGTCCTTATTGCAAATGAAATTATTGTTCAGCTTAAGAAGTTTTGAAGAATACTATTTTGAGGGGGAGTTAAAATGTGCTACACTCTTTTTCCCTTAGCTATGGTTTTGTCCCATTGGATTTTGATGGCAAGGTTTTTAATGAGGTGGCATCTCATGCGTATCAATAGATTGTGTACTCTTTTTCCTTCACTAGGGTTTTCCTTTGACAACAAGGGGGAGCGTTATGAATATTTATCTACTAGCATATCTCTTAATAAAGTTAGGAGTGTTATGAATATTTATCTGCTGGATATCCATATCTCTTAATGGAGTTATCTATTATATTATTAGGAAGGTTTACCTTGTTGAGGAATTATCTTGTACTCATAAAGTTGGTTAGCTCTATCTTTATCTCTTGTTGGTGAGTCTAGTCTATGCATATAAATAGAGCACTCACCCATTGTATTTCACACCAATTTTTTGATTCATTAGAAGCTACTTTGAACTACTTCTTATAATAATCGTAAAAGAGAGAGAAGATTAACAAAGTGATGTTATCTTTGTCATTCGGCCAAACATAAATAGTTCCTTATTTACATTTTAATCAATTAAAAAAATATTTAATTCCCTACATACCTTTAAATTCAATTATTTTTAAGTAATAAAAAATGGTCCCATGTGTTACAACGTCCTTAGAGGGCAGCGTGACGTGATATGACTAAAAAAATGGAGTCGCCACCAATTTTTTAAGAGAAAAATTGGAAAACCATTTTTCGAAAATAGACTGGATTTTTTAGAATAGGCTTGGGAGTTTGACTATGCACGGGGAAGGGAGGAGACTTAACCTCCACTGCACCCCAATACATTCGTCTAAACGACGGTTACCCTATGTTAATTGTGCATACTAAAATAACTTCAAAAATATTTAGTTTACCCATAAAAAAGATAATAACAAATAATAAAAAGAAAAAAATGATATTTACTGGAAGAAAAATAAAAAGGAAAATTGATTTTAGCCTGACAGGTTAAACTTGCTTCTATGTATCCCCAGTTGCAATGGAGAAATCAAAGCTACGTAGTTCTTAAATAGAAAATATTCGTGTGTTTGGGTTGATTTCAATCTGTTAGAAAAGAAATATAAGACTTTCAAAAATCAAAGTGTACAACTCAGGTATTTCGAGAGTTGGGATAAACGGATAGTGCAGTCGAAATATCCCGATTTCAAGCAAATAATTTTCAGTTTCAAACAAATAATCAAAGTGTACAACTTAGTATTGCACGCTCGTTTTAAATAAAATTACTCTATCTCACCCCGATAAAAAAATAAAGCAAGCAGCTAAACAAAATATAGGAATAAGGATTAGGCTTAAGCCCTTGCAAGGGAATACTTAAAAGGATAGGAAAGTTTTTTGAAATTTCTAGTAGGATTTTATTATTGGTTTGGACCGAAAAAAAGAAAAGAAAAGGATCATTTATTTAAAAAAAATAATATTTTTTGTACCTTTTCTAGTTTTTTTTAAAAGAATTTTTTTGGAAGTCTACTCTATCTATTTTTTCTAATTTATGGTATTTTTCACATTTTAAAAAAATTCTAGACAAAATACGGTGTTTACACCATGATAAAGGAAAGAAATCTGAAAACTTGAATTAAGAACATTAATCTCATTCAATGTTATAACTAAATAAAATTAATTTAGTTATGAAAACATTTCTATCTTTATTATAGGTCATTATAAAAATAGTTTTTTACAATTTAAATTATAGTAGGCTATAATTTGCATATATTTATCATCTAAAATTGGAGGTAAATTGGGAATGTGCATGTATATAGTATTGAAAAATTGACTAGGAATATTTCCCACTTAAAAAATATTAAATATTAATAAAGGAAATATTCTAAATTCATTTATTTTTTTAATGATATAAAGTAAACTATAATTTATGCATATATTGATTGTCTTAAATTGGACATATTGGGAATGTACTTGAATGCATTATTGAAAAAGTTGACTAAGAATATTTAACAATTAAAATAAATATCAATTATCAAAATATAAATATTTTAAATTGATTAATTTTCATCTTCTATGTACATCTGATCTAGTTAGAATTATATTGTTACCGCACAATGTTATATATATCACTATTGTTTACTTAGATCCCACATTTTTTTTATGCTAAATTTTTTTAAAAGTTTTTTTTCTATAAATAAGTGTGTGTAAGATGTACACTTTTGCACTAGTGATACACTTTATCACTAAATAATTCTCTACTTTTACCTTAGTGAAATGAGTGATTCATTGATAACTTACAAGAAAGCAAAGTCAATGGGCTCATGAATAAGCAATGAATTACATTTTATGAAACCTAGAGGAAAATGTGGATAAGTTTGGACTTTAGTCAAATACAATTTATGACTTTATATATATTTTGAAAATTTACCCTCAAATTGAATCTATATATTGAAGCTCCCTCTACTTCATATCATTCATGCTTAAATAATGTGAGAAGAGAAAGTACTAGAGTGATCAATTGAATATAGAGAGAGCAACGCAACTTAGCCCAGCCCCCTAATTCTTGTGTCTAATTATCAATTAGGTATGTTTTGTTTCTTCTTCTTCTTCTTTTTTGGGTCAATTATTTTCTTACTCCTTGAATTATATATCCTTGTATTTTCTCTTTGTCTGATTATTGTTGTTCCATCTTGTTGATATGCCGGTTCTGCAATTTTGATGCTAGAAATTAGGGCTTTTTGTGTTGAAAGCAAACATGCACATTTTTGTGAACTTTCACGCGAATCTATTTTTCGGTCCTAAACTTAATTGTATGTTTTTGGTCCCTTAACTTTTCAACTTATGCAAAACTTTGTTAACTTGTTTTCTGACGTGGTAACTTGAGGCCATGTCAGCTAGCCACGTAGTGTCAATTTATTTAAATTATTTTTTTAAATAATAATTAAAAACTAAAAAAAAATAGATATGAGAAAGTCATTCTTCATGTTCTTCAAAACCCATAAATCTAGTTTCATTTCAACATCGAGAAAGTCAAATGTTGTTCTTCAAAACCTAGAAACCCATAAATCAGAAAGTTGTTCATTCTACCTGTTCGTCCACCGTGGTCTCCTTCAAAGCACCACTCTAAGCTCCACCACCACACAAACTCAAACCCAAAAACCCAAAATCCAAAAACCCAAAACAAAAAATCCAGATCCAATATCTTCCTTCTTCCTCTTATCCTTTTCCCTTCATTAAAAACCCTAATCTAAAAATCTAAACACAAGAAGCATATTGAAAATCCAAATCTCCAAATTGAAAACCCAAATCCCTAGATCATACAAACCAAACACAAGAAGCAAAACAGAAGGGAAGGGAATATCATCAGAGCTAGATTAAAATTCTCGTTTCTTCGTTAAGTGAATCAATGGCTTCCACTAGGAGGTCGTCGTTTAAATGAGAAGACCACCGTGTATATTTAGGTTCTAGTGGAAGCAGAAATCAATGGAGAAAAAAGAGAGAGAGTGAGGTGGGTTTGAAGGAGAGAGAAAGGTGTTTCAAAGAAGAAAGAGAGGTGTTGGGTTTGAGGAGATGGAAGGTTGGGTTCGCGAGAGAGAAGGGAGGAGGAGGAAGAAGAAGATGAAGAAGAAAGTTCAAAATAGAAGTAAGCACAAAGAGAGAAGTTCGAAGGAACGAGAGAGAGAGATATTTAGGGTATCAATATTTTATTTTTTAATTTAAATTAATTTATTATTAGTTTATTAATTTAATTTATTAATTTATTTAAAAATTTGACACATGATTTACCGAGAATCTGACACGTGGAAGTCTCTTGCCACATTGGTGGGTATTTTGTGATTTTTAAAAATAAATAGTGGTGGATATTTTGTGATTTTTAAAAATAAATAAGGGCAATTTTGGAAGTGAAATATTGAAAGCTCATCCTTGAAAGCCCAAAGCCTTTTGAAATAGCTTTGCAAAAGTTAGTTATAAAAGTCAGAATGTCGTAGCCAAAACCTTATTTTTGTAATTACCAAACGACGACACAAGCTTTTGAAAGCCAAAATCCCATAAAAAAAACCCAAAACCACGTTCCCAAACATAGCCATTGTGTGCGTGTGTGTGCGTCTAGCTGATTTTTATCTTTAATTTTTTAATTGTTTGTTGACGTTCGACTAAAAACTAGACAAAGGATTTTTATAACAAAAAAGACTAACAAATTATTCATACAAAAATTTAAATTAAATACTGCATATGTTATATAACATGTATAGACAGTTTTAACAGTTTTAGAAAAACAATAGTTATATGCATATTCTTCAGCTTTTTGTATCTTATTGCATGTGTTACACTTATCATTGTTTTTTACTTTATTTCTTTTTGTTTTCATATCAATCTCTCTATGTGTTTTTTTAATCACCACTCAATTTCTTTCTCTTTCTTTCCTTTTTGTTTTCTATCTCTCTTTTTATATGTTTCTTAACCCAAAAAAGTGAGATATGCAAAAGTATTCCTACTTTTTGAAAGCAAAAAAGGTAGTGGCCAGTAATGATAGACCAAACATCAAACATTTTCCAAAACAAATGTATTACTGCATGATTTGTTATTGTGGCGACTTACAGATGTACGAGATGAGTGAATTGAATGGTAATAATTTAAGCTTGGAAAATGAAGTCAACCTACATCCTGAATTAAACAGAGCGTTAAGACTTCCTTCTTCTTCTTCTTTGAGTTCTCGAAGCAGAAGTTATATGAGTCTAATGTTACCCTCACTTCCTAGGATGAATAATCTTCAACCTCATGGAGATAGAACCAATAATCTTCCACCGAATGATCAACTTGATAATCAAGATTCTCCATGTGAATCCATTAGGCCATTGGATTCAATTTTAGTCCCATTAGCAAAACATACAAGTACACAAAATTTTGGATCTAATATTTTCACCACTCTTCCAAAACATGATGATCATGCCGCCTTTGATGTCACAAAAGGCTCAAATTCAAATGTTGCACCCAATACTCAAGATGAGGGTGGTGGTGGTAGTAGCAACTCTCCTAGCACAAGAGAAGCCAGTTCAGGAAACACGACGCTTCAATTAAAGAGAGATCGAGATGATGCTTTCCCTTTAGAATTTTCACCCGGTGAAAGTTCAAGAATTGCAACCCAAGATGAGATACGAAGATGTCCTCCTTTTAATTCAATGGCTTTTGTACCACCAAACATCTCCCTTTTTGAGAACTGGTCCGTACACTCAACTCTATCAAAAAGGAATCTGAGATGGTTGAATAATGCCCAATTAAACCCCCATGGTTCTTACTTCACTACTCCAGCGGCACAACCTCAAACTGCTATCATTGACCCTCCGATGAGGCCAACGAATCTCAAGGGAGAAGCAAGTGGAAGTAAAACACCTATCGCACATTTTCATCTAAACCTCTAGAGGAATAATAATATCATCAATATAGGTGGTAGTACGTTCATATATGATTCTCAACTTGAATTGGAAATCTTCTCCTGGGCAGGAAATAATAATAATAATAATAATAATAATAATAATAATAATAATAATAATAATAATAATAATAATATAATAACAATAACAATAATAATAATAATAATAATAATAATAATAATAATATTGGGAATATGATGAATATGAGCAACCTTATTGGGAATAATAATACTAGAGCTCCTCCACATTTTTCCCCAACCAATAAATTTTCTCTAGCTGTTCTCACACAAGTCCCCGAGGATCCAGGTTTATGAACATTATATGAGCATACTGCCCCCTTTTTTGAGTTGTCATAATGTGGCCGCTACTCATGCATTTGGAATCTCTCCACCAAGTTTTACTCACAATTATATCATGCTACATGAGGTGCGTATTTATTTTGAGAAAATTTTCAAATTTTTCTTTGAAATTGTAGTTGTAGGTGTCATGTATATTTGTTTTTTAATGTTCAAATCGATAAGAAAATGATTAAAATAAATAATTTTTTGCAAAGTATTAGGGAATAACTTGAGGCTTTTAAGTGTTGGTTTGATATATGTTTTTTTTTAAAAAAAGTTTTATATTTTAAAATTTAAGAATCTTATTGGCAGACTAGTGTTCCATTACTTTCTCGGGAATGGTATGTGTTTTCCGGTCTTTAAAAACTAAAATCCATAAATATCTAAAAATTGTTTTAATTCTCAGTTTCAGTTCTTTGAATTTGCATACTAATTTGCATTAAAAATTCATTTCTCTTTTTTTTCAAAAAAAAAAATAGTTCTTGAAATGGTTTTGCAAAACATTTCTAAAAAACTAAAAAAAATAAAGTTAAATCAATCAAGCCCTAAAATATCATAGACTAATTTGTAAAAAAAACAATTTAAATTACCCACTACAAGAATGCAACAGTGTAGCTGCCAAAATAAAGCGTCGGCCTCGAGGCGGACGCTAATTTCGTTAGTAGCGTCGGCCAAAACCGTTATTAGACCAACACTACTAAGGATTTTCGTTTTCTTTTTTTTGGGATACTTAGTGTCGGCCTTATTATCAAATATTGTCGGCCCTAGCCTACACTACTTTTTTTTTCAAAAAAAGCGTCCCCCATGGCCGACACAACTTAGGAGATTAAAATTTCCCCAAATTCTTCATTTCACCCACACCTTTCACTAAGCACCTTTCACGATTTCATCTTCCAAATCCAATTCCCTCTTCATCCTCACCGCCACCAGAACAATCACCGGCAGTGAGCTTCCTCGCCGTCGTTGTAACCCTATTCCATCTTCATCTTGCCTCTGTTTGCCCCTTCTTCATTCCTGAAAACCCTATTCTCGCTTCTTGGTCTATACGCACGTTTGCCCCTCTTCATCGGCTGTGGCTATACGGATGTTTGCCCCTGTTCTTGGTCAATCTCGCTAAGGTTAGTTTTCTCTATTCTTGCTCTCTTCCTATTTCCCAAATTTTTGCTTCTAACTTGCCCTAAAGCTCAGTCCCAAATTGCTTTGAAAATTAGGGTTCACAAAGGGGAATCGATTCTAAGGCATTGCTTGGTGTATCAGGTTTGTTTCCCCTCTCTTGTCTCTCTTTCTCATGTTTTTTGGTGAACGTGGGCTTTTCCCTTGAGTATACACTTATAGCTATTTGTAGTGAGTAACATTTTCCCGAGAAAGTAATAGAAAATGAGTGGAAAATAGTATAGTGTAGTGTATTTGGTTGCAGCATACCTTGGATATGGAGAGCCTTTGATTGGTTTTTGTCCATATTTTTGCCATGCCCACAAATCTGCTGAGAGGTTATCTGCCTTTACATGGCACACCATTTTCTTTTGTTGACTCTTTCTGTAGAACCGTATACTGGAAATTAAAATAGGAATTATTGTAATTCAAAATGTAAATTAAATTTATGGTGAATGGAGTGTGTGTGTCATGAATTTACTTCAAATTGAATTAAAAAATGTAGAAACTAATGTTAATTGCATTTGAATTGATTCAGATTTAATTATTGGATAGCTGCATGAAAATGTGAGTAATAGTAATAGTAATAATTACCTTTTTCTTGATCTGGGTGTTTGGGGCTGTGTATTTGGTAAAAGTAAAGGAGAGTTAGTAAGTAGTGTGGGGGTGGTAGTAATTTTTCCTGCTTGTGATGAAGTAGTTGTAGTTGGCTATGGAATTTGTCAAAAGTAGAATTCTTTTTTATTTTGTGTGTGTGGAGTCAAGTTTTTTTTGGCTCTGTGTGTTTGGTTCCTCGTTTTTGGTTGCATTTTGAAGCTATTTAGTTTATCAACTAAAATTTTCACATCCAAAGGTTTTACTGTTGTTATAGATGTAAGTATTCATTGAAAACCAGCTAGGAAGTTGTAGGTATCGATGTAGGCATTTGCAATTACGGATCTTCATAATTGTCCAAAACTTTTCCTACCCTGTAGTTCTAACATGCTGTAGTAATTAGAAGTGCTATTTTCACATGACTAGTTCAATTAAGAGTGTTTTTGCAGACTTTTTGAAATATATGTTAAAATTAGATACAAATGATTGGTTACAATAATTAATCAAGTAATTGAGATAATCATTAATGACTACATTATCATATCCAATAATGCTTAGTCATGATAATCAAGTAGTTGCTGATTGGTAGAAAGGGTCGTAGGACTCACAGTAATCCCTGCGATACATATTACACATTTATAATTATTTACATGAAGAATTGAATATCATCAATTATGCATTATGTGTTTTGCAACATAGAGGACAACACTTGTTTGTAAAATTTCAGTTTCAGGTGCACTGTGCAGTAGTGTAGTGTAGGTAACTAACATGATAAACTTACCTGATCATAACTACTTAGTGTGTTTTTGAGAGGAAAAAAATTACACTTTGAGAAATGTTTATAGTTTTTATAAGGTGATGTCTAACATGGTCAACAACTTCAATTTGGGTGCATAAAGAAAGAAGTTAGGAATCTTGTTTGAACTTATTGTTAGAAATATTAATTGCAGATTAATTACTTGATTGATTGATTATCAATCATAACAAGCAAAAAATAGTAAATAGTACTGAATAGCAAGGAAACAAAGGATGCAAAACACTAAAAGAGAGACTTGTTTGAAGACAAAGACACATCGGTGCTGTTGTTTTAGGGTTGGAAATGGTTTTAGCTTCAGTTTATTTCTTCAATCAATTGAAAAAATTGAAGTGTCTTTAGTGATTTTGCAAACTCATGACTTGCTTTTTAGATTTCATACTTACAAAAACGTTAATATATATTATGATGTGATATTGCAAACTACAACTTAATTTGAAGGTTAGGAAATTGATTCATGAAATTGCTTGAATTGATGACAAATTTGTGCCAAAGGCGTATACGGTACATAAAAGCTTAAATTTAAGCACAATCTCAATGAAATGATAGTTGTCTCTCTTTTCTTTTTGTATATATATAGCCCCATTAATTAATTGATGTATTGGCTGATCAAAATGCTAAACTCTTTAAAATGTACGTAAATATTATTAAAGTGTTTTATATTTCTTTTGACAAAGTGTTCTGGTTACATACAGTTATATGATTGCACTCTGTTAGAATATCAAAATTGTGTTATGTGTACAAAATTGATAGAAGACACAACATTTAGTGAAAATAAGGAGCGGATGGATGAAAATAATTACTACTAAATAGATATTGTGTTCCATTAAAATTAAGTAAACGCGTAATTAAGGAAGTTAATTAGTGTAAATATTTAAGAGTAATTGTATAGCTAGTTAATTAAGTAACTTTTTTACACTAGGCCTAATCTCCTTTTTCTGTTAATTTGATTTGATAGTGCATCACATCAAGTAACTTACAGAAGACTTGGTTTCAGGTTCTGTGAATAGAACAGTGAAAATCTTGAACAAAATTTTAAAACAGTGAAAATACTATATAATCTTTAAATAACAAATAGAACGATGAAATAAAGAAACGGAGATCTTCAAGTTTGTTACATGCAAGCAGAAAATAAAAAACAAAGAAACAAATACATAGCAGAGATTAAAAAAGACATTAAAAGGTTCTTATTTTACACATCAGTATCAAACTTTTCATGTACAAAATCAAAGATTGCTTAATTTCAGAACTCTCTTTCCTTCGAAGCTGTTTTGAGTGATATATCTTCTATTATCTCTTCTACTTTCCCTCTCTTCTTGCTGTCTTATGTCTTCTTCTTGTTCCCATTCTGCTTCTTTGTCTTCCATCATTAATTATTAATGAAATAAAGAAAGCAAATAAGAATTGGCTCTGTGTGTTTCACATTTCGTTACTGTTATTTTGCTTCATCTGTATTTTCTTTTGTTCTTGGTTTGTTTCCGGTACCGGATTAATAGCATTTCTTGTGCTGATTTTAATATATTTATGTTTTGTTTTGTTGATAAAAAAAAGTTTTCTCTCTGTTTTACTGAACATTATGGAAACTAAAACTAAACACACTTGATTGCATTGCATGCGCATCCACTGTTAGCAGTCAGCACTAGTCTATCTACTGTTATTTGGTCTATATGTTTGTGTAATACTCTATGCAGTAGTCTCAATTAAACAGAGGTAACAAGTAACAACAAAGTAGGTCATTTCACTTTTGGGCACATGTTGGTCAAATTAAACATTGATTACCTCAAAATAGTAAAAATAAATTTGAAGGGGTATGAAAGTTCGAGGCAGATTGATAAATATTAGCTAGTATAAGTTTGGTAAAGATAAGGTTGTCGTCGCCCCTAAAATCAATTGTTATTGCAAAATACAAGATTTACTTATATATATGATTATGTGATGAGTAAATTATATATCTGATAGATGTGCATAATATTATACTATAGAAACCTGCTTGGGGAAAAATTAAAGCAGTTAGATGTGAAGAGCTTGACCAGCTTCAACGTCAGCAACACTCTAACTTGAAGCAAATAAGGTCTAACAAGAAGGTATATATACAAGCAACTAATTCACTGCTCACATGCCCTTTTCTTAATTAGAAATTGTTATATTTGTATATGTTTGCTTGTGTATTTATGATTTGAACAAGAAGCATAACACTGTTGGATTGGGTGAGATTTGTCCTGTTTTGGCGTGTATTATGATTTGTGCTTATTTGGTTTTTCTTTTTCCTGTTATATTTATTTTTTTCTGAGACATTCCCAGAAGCTTCTCTTCAATTATAATTCTAGTTCCTCTTTTTTCAATTTGATACTGCTTATTCAAGCCACTAAATTTCCCTTTCTTACCTTACTCTATGGTTTTGAATTTAATCCCTGTTTTATGGTTATAGAAATATGTATTTTGTAGATGCTTTCCTTTAGTTAAAATTTATTAATTACTATTGTTAATAATTATGGATTTATGTTGAGTCTTGAATGTTAAATTTCTTCTATTGTTCTTGTGTTACGTGAAATTTTTGGTTCATTTTTGTTGAGTTATGTTTTGGATGCCGTGAAAGTAGAGCTATTAAGTTTTGAGTTATGTTTAATTTAGCATTTTAGATGTGGATGTAATGCATGCAGTGTTTTAATGTTCTGTTTATCTGTACAATTTTATTGAACAAATATTAGAGGCCCCATTTTAGCCTGTCTAACTTCTCTACAGTATAGAGGGTAAACTTTAGTTGGTAGGGCCTTCATTCAGATTTTGGTTCTGTATTTATGATTTGAACATGAAGCAAGAACACTGTTGGATTGGGTGAGGTTTGTCCTCTTTTAGCGTGCATTAGGATTTGTCTGTGTCTGCTTATTTGGTTTTTCTTTTTCTTTTTCCTTTTTCCTGTTATATTTATTTTTTTCTGAGACATTCCCAGAAGCTTCTCTTCAATTATAATTCTAGTTCCTCTTTTTTCAATTTGATACCGCTTACTTCAAGCGACTAAATTTCCCTTTTCTACCTTACTCTATGGTTTTGAATTTAATCCCTCTTTTATGGTTGTAGAAATATGTATTTTGTAGATGCTGCACGCATGTGTTTCCTTTAGTTAAAATTTATTACTTACCCAAAGGTGTGTTTGTCCGCAAACTTCACGTACTAGATATCCGGTCTTTGGTGCAAAGGTGTATAAGATGTTTAGTTAAGTTTGACAATAGCTAAAATATAGTTATAATAGAGTATATCTTGTTTATAAACAAAACAAAATTATATCCTATGTTTAATGTGTTTGCAAAGTTTGTTCCAATTTTTTTAATGCTCATGCATATGTGTATTTACAGCATAGTAGAGGTATCTGATTCCTTTTATTTGTCATTAAACAATAATCATGTAAAGCTTTATGATTTTTATTATACATAGCTGGTTTGGTTGTCCTGTCTTAAGTGCTTTAATTGGTTCCTATCTATGACTTATATTTTGTTTCCAATTTTCAATGATAAATTACCTAGTCACGTTTGGTGCATTTTATCTCTACCGTTTTGTGAATTGTGTTTGATGAGTTGCTATTTTTTTAGGAGGAAAGGTAGGGCTTTTGGAATTTTGTTTCTGTATAACAATATTGATTCTTGGGAAAGTATTAGTGTGTTTCTGCTGCTGTGTTGTGTTTTGTATTTTCTTTTGTTCTTGGTTTGTTTCCTGTACCGGATTAATAGCACTTCTTGTGCTGATTTTAATGTATTTATGTTTTGTTTTGTTGATAAAGAAAAGTTTTCGCTCTATTTTACTGAACATTATGGAAACTATAACTAAACACACTTGATTCCATTGCATGCGCATCCACTGTTAGCAGCACTACTCTATCTACTGTTATTTGGTCTATATGTTTCTGTAATACTCTATGCAGTAGTCTCAATTAAACAGAGGTAACAAGTAACAACAAAGTATGTCAATTTGATACTGTTGGATTGAGTGAGATTTGTCCTGTTTTGGCGTGCTTTATGATTTGTCTGTGTCTGCTTATTTGGTTTTTCTTTTTCTTTTTCCTGTTAGCTGTGGCAGAGGAGAGGGCAGCTGTAGCAGAGGAGAGGGATGCCCGTGTTGAGGCGGAGATGTGAGAGATGTGGCGGGCTGTGTTAGATCATCAGAGGTCAGGAGCAGGTTCTACTAGTGTTAGCCAGGCACACCCTGATTATGATCAGAGTTTGGATGAGGAGCCATTGGGACATGATGCCAATGTCCCCATGCAAAAGCGTGCCCGTCGTCGCTGACTTCGATTATTTATATTAACACTATGAAATTTTTTTGGATTTGACTCAGTTGTTTACTTGTTTAATGTAGATAATTTTTGGAAATGTTAGCCAGACTTGTTTACATGTGTTAGGTTGTGTTTATGAACTAGTTTAGTGAACCTATATATGAAATATGAACTAGTTCAAGTATTAATGGATCGGAGTTCTATTTTGTAATAATTAGTTTCAATTGAGATTTCAAATTATTGGAATTGTTTGATTTATATAAGCAGGTATGGCACAACCAATTACAATGGAAAATAATTTATAAAAATGTATTTTTTTTTATTAAAAAAAAGCTAGCGTCGGCCAAGATGGACGCTTTCCACGACAAAAAAAACGGTAGCGTCTGTCTTTTTTAATTTGTGTCGGCCTTACAAGAAAAACATAGCGTCGGCCTTTTAATTAGTTTTGTCGGTTTTTAAAAGATTTGTGTCGGCCTAACAGGTAAAAAAGTAGCGTAGGCTTTTTATTCAGTATCGTCGGTTTTTTTAAAAATTCTGTCGGCCTAACAGTGAAAAAATTAGCGTTGGCTTTTTAATTAGTAGCGTCGGCCTTTTTAAATTTGTGTCGGTCAACCGTTTGCGTCGGTCATCCCTTTTTGTGTCGCCATTTGCGTCGTCTTTGACGGCCACAATGTTGCGTCGGCCTTAATTTCGACACAAACTTTTGTGTCGAGGCATTTAGCGTCGGCCTCGACACCGACACAAAGCCGACGCTAACTAGTTGTGTTGCGTCCGCTTTTCTGTGTTTGCGTCAGCTTTTGGCTGACGCTAATAGACTGTTTTCTTGTAGTGACCTTTCCTCTTCCAGCATATTTCACTGCACATACTCTTGGATCTTCATGCCAGTCAAGAACAAACTGTTGGATTTGAGGTATGCCCTAGATCTAATATGTCATGTTAGTAATTAATAATATAGTTTTGAATATTATTATTATTATTATTATTATTTCATTATAACATTTATTTAATTCATATGATAAGGTCCTTGATTAAAATTAAAGACTTGTAATTATAATCTAATGAAAAATAAGTCATATATAATTTTAATCTAAATTGTTATTGATCATAGGATTATTGAGGAGAGGATATCGTTAATCCGGATAGATCAATATATGTGTAGTGGTCTTTATTAGATAAAGATTAATAGATCTTATTTATTAAATTACACATATATATGGTGCATATAGAGATATGACCATTGAATTGACTCAAAGGAGAATTCCTAATGGTTAATATTACCTTTGAATTGTCAATAGAAAATTCTTTGGAAGAAATATATAATTTCCTTAGATTTGAGATTATCATGGTAATCAATAAGATATTTATTATACGTTGATATCAAACACCTAATGCCTTGTGACATTAGTTGAATGATTATCAAGTATGATTAATTACTTGTAGGATTCATGTTTAATCAAGAAAGAATCTATCAACTCTTGGTAATGAGTTTGAGCTCTAGAGAAATAAAGACTTTGGCCAGGGTATTATGAATGAAAGAAGAAAGGAGTTTCTTAAATCATTTTATCACGCATTAACTTATTAGATTTTGACAACTATATCATATTCTACTGTAAACATAGAGCTGTAAAGATGGAAGGAAAATATTATATTAATCTTCTAGTGGTTGTAAAGTAAAAGATACTTCATACTATCCGGCTGTTAAGAAGTGTTACTAGACGCCAACCTTGATTAGTAAATCAATAAGTTAATTTACTACCTGTTGTGATCTAACCTAACGGGGATGTAGGACGAACGAGGTGGTCTTCTTGATCAGCAGAGGGCAATATAGATGTCTTCTGGGCTTGAGCTCTAGCGGTAGTGGTGTGCACCTGCAAGGACTCCGACGCTCAAGTCAGTGAGTGTATTAGGGTTGTGTATATCTGATAGAATACTTACGTACCTTGCATGGTGCATTAATGTTAGTATTTATAGAGGAGCGTATGACCTAAGTGTGGACAATGTTGGGCCTGTTGCTTGGGCCCAAACCATTATCTGGGCCCTGATCATAGGCAGGGTATGGCCTTCCAGGATGTATCCGGGATGGTTGTCGGATGTTGGACCCGGCATGTATGCATACACCCGGGATACCGCTATTCTAGTCCACAACAGTTGCCCCCCAAGTCGTCAAGTTTCTCATGAGAGAAGTTGGCGAATTTATTCATCATAGCGGGTGTGTTACAAATGATGATTCTGGCAGGATGTTGCGAGATAACAGTTGGTTTCCATTTTGGCTGCGTGTGTTCCACGCGCTCCACTTCGGTACTGTGCGCGATGATTAGTGTGGTCTTGGGCCCCACGTTCATTAAGGTGATGTGACGGTTTTTACTTTATTTCTTTTCACCCATTACATTTTTACCTCTTTCTTCTTTTCAAGTTTTCACTTCTCTCTATTCGCGCTTCATCCTGTTCATCTTGCTTTGAGAAAGGTTCCGCGACTTTTCTTCTTCTTCTTCGTGCCTGCTTTGCAATCATCCATTTTTCAGCAACATCTTCGCTTCTAAGTTTTAGGTATTGCTTTTGCCTTATGCTGGTTTACTCTTTTGTATTTTTCTTCCTCTGATTCTTTGGCTGTTCTGTTGTATCCTACCCCATTCTTTAGGGTTTAGTTGTTGTATCTGGGTTCCTTTTTATCAAAAATGGCCCATAATGTTATCGTGTTGACAAGTGATTCTTCCTCGGAGACAAATGATACTGAACTTCTTGAGAGTTTTGCGAGGAGACTCCCAAAATATAAGCCCTCTGATGAGCCAAATGCTAGTCCAGGTACGCCTTCCATAGTCAACCCTGATTATTGTGAATATGCCCATCTTTGGTTCTCTCCTCTGTATTCACGACAGGTGGAGAGTGGTGAGTCAGTTACCCAGAGTGTGAGTGGATCTTTTGATACCCTAAACCCTGAACCTTCAGCTCTTCTTCTTGCTTCAGCCCGTCTTCCTATTGAATACAGTTCTGATAGTCATGTTTCTGTTGAACAAGATTCTGATCGGCGTGCTCTTGTCAATCTTCCTCTTGTGGAGGAAAATACTAAGCCTTCACATCGCGGGGATCCTTTGGAAGATAAGGAGTCCATACCGTCATCCATGACACATTCCTTAGATTCGGAGTCTGACCCTGTGTATTCTCCCTCTTCTCATTCTCATTCCTCCCCGGGATCTGATTCTGCTCAAGGCGAGATTCCTATCTAGGAAGTTTCTGGTGCTTCAGGATCTTCTACGAGCATACCGGATCCATATGATGTTGGTAGTTTTGAGGTAGCTATGCGAGGAGCTGGCGAGCCTAGTACCTCTCAGCCTCCTATTGAATGCCCTCCTGAGTTCTTGGAGCTGAAGAACATTTGGGCATTCTTGTGGGCTCCCCTTGATTTCATCAAGGAGGATTGTTCTGTTAAAGACAATGCTCGGCTCAGGAAGGTGGAAAATGGTTCGAGGAAGTGCTTTCATTACGGGCCTAACACTCCTAGGACTGATACTACAGCTGATCCTTCCAGCAATCACAAGTTGGTCATCCCGGGTAAAAACGATTTTATGGCACCGGCATCCGAAGGCGAAGGTTCCTATATTACGATGCTGGAGTCTATGTGGCACCATCTTAAAATTAGGTTTCCTTTCTCCGTCCTTCAGATTGAAGTTTTGCACAACCTTCACCTTGCTCCCACCCAGCTTCATCCTAATGGTTGGGGATTCCTCCAGACCTTTGAGGTCTTTTGCTGGGCCAATGGCTAGAAATGTTCCTCGGTCTTATTCTTATACATTTTTGGTCCTTATCATGGTTTGAAGAAGAGTTGGGTATCCCTCCGTCATCGTTCTGGGATACCCCAATTATTCACTACCTACGAGGAATCCTTCAAGGCCTATAGGGATCTTTTTTGTCAAAGTTATCTCTCGGACCAAAGATTGCACCCCTTTCTGGATGGGGGAGAACAAGCAGCCATTATTTCCACTTTACTGGACGGAGGAACACTACAAGAGGTCCTTGTCTCTGAAGGAGCTAGAAATCGGTTTTCTTGAAGAGGAGGACCAACAAACCTTCAAAAACTTTTGCGCCTTTGTTTAGCAAGGAAGGATACCCATCCATTGTAAGGATGTCCCGGGGGTATCTCGTCGCGATCAGGCGACATGCTTATGTAGGATGTTCATCTCTATTATATGATGTCGTCAGTTTAAACTGATGTTGATTCTTTTTCCTTGACTAACAAGTGTATTATGTCATTTGCAGCTAAGATCATGGCCAACTATGCCAATCGCTCTCAAAAGCGCGATGCTAAGGGGAAAGGAAAGGTTGGTGCTTCGGGTCCGCCTCCTGCACCCATTCCGGTTCCTGCTCCTATCCCGGTTAGCTCTGCTGGGATGGTTGTGTCAGCTGTGGCTCCTGCTGCGCCTTTAGCTTCTTCTGGAGGAGTTTCCCATGCTGGGAAGTCGGTGCCTCCGTCTTCTGGGATTGAGGTGGCTCTTGTGCTCCCAAAACATCACCGTATAACTAAGATGGGTATGCTCCTATTTTTTGTTCTTAATTATATAGGGATCCTTTATTACCTTCTTATCATATTGGCTCGATTTGTAGGTGACCAACCTGGAGGTGCCCAAGAGGCTTCTGGCGAGATGAACCCAATGCTGATGGCGCCTTTCTCTACTCCTTCTTCAGCCTGGGAAGGCTTTCAATCCCCTTTGATCAAATTCCAACATGGGGATTTTTTCACAAAAGGAGGAGTTAGTGCTGTGAAGGTATAAGCTTGCGTGTAGATTTTGTGTCTTGTGTTAACCAATATGTGGAGCCTTTTGTTGATCTTTTTATTTTGTGCAGAAGCAAGCCAAGTCGCTGATGGGTTGGACAGCGATGAGCATGGCTATGTTGCACCATGTCTACGACCAAGCTGAGGACTTGGGTCAAGCTGCTTCTTTGAAGGCCCAGTTGTGGGATCTTATGGACGACATGGTCTTGAAGGAGACCTTGTGGAAGAGCTCCAGGGAATCAGAATCTCGTGCTAATAAGGATCTCGCTTCTCTGAAGGAGAAGCTATCCCGGGTGGAGGAGTAGTTGGCCAAAGAGAAGGAGAATAAAGTCGGTTTGGACGCCGAGAACTTGAAGCTGAAGGATGAGGTCTCTCATCTAAAATCTAAAGTGGACGAGGACGGCTCTGCTCTTAGTAGCCTATGCTCTGAGCTTCAAGAATTAGCCTCCAAGCTCCAGGAGACTCGAGTTGAGCTACAGGAGACTCAAGAGAAGCTGGAGGAGGCGTATCAAGATATGGACACCACGGTGGATGATTCTTAGCGTGGTTGTGTGAAGACGCTCCAATTTTTGAATCCCAGGGTCGAGCTGAACACGCGTGGTCTCTACAAATTCCACGGTATGAAGGACGGGATGTTCATGGATTTTCATGATCCTCACAATCCCGTGCCTCTTGATCCCGCCGATCCAAGACTCTGGCCTTTTGATTGTAGCACTCCTCCTCCCACTGCTGGCGTTCAGGAGCTTGAAGGTGTAGATGCCGGAGGAGCTGAATAATTTGCTGTTTTTATTTTTGCTTTGCTTTATTATGCTTTTGTTTTGTAAACTCTTGGTAAACAAATTATGTTGAGTATAACCTTTGTCATCCCGGTGTTCCGGGTTGATCTTTATGCATGGTTTCTGTTTACATCCCATTTCTGCTTTGGAATTCTTTTGCTTTATTTATTGCATTTCTATATGTCGCCGAGGCTTAACTAAAATGGCGCCTCTTATTATTTCGTTGATATGTGATCTTATTAGATCGTTTTGATATTTGGGGTGTAGTCATTATGGCACCCTCTTCTCTCCATGTTAGGAGGGAAAGTAGCTTATACTTTCTCTAAGTTTTTGTTGAAGTGTAACCTTGAAGGTACTTCATCTTTCTTTCCACCAGGGTTAGTCCAAGAAGGACACCTTTTGTTACTGTAGCTGAGGTTTACCCGAGATGGTACCTCGTTTCATTTTTGGCCTTTTGTGTATGTCGGTATAATATTTGGCGACATATTTATCTCGGGATAATTGTACTTGCTATATATTTATTCTAATCTTCTGGCTATTAAGAGCTGAACTGGCGTTATTTTTATAAAAATGAGTAGAAATACTGTTTTATTGATAACATGAAGCAAATAACAAGTGGGGGCCTCGTTAAAACCTCTAGCAGTAAAACCCTCCTTAAGGATAAAACCTGCTACAGGAAAAAGAGTACCCCTTTATTACAAAGAATGCAAATTACATAACTTAACTATAATACCGCCTTAAGTCTGCGACATTAAGCGTCCTTGGGATCTCTTTGCCTTGAAGAGTTTCTAAATTATACGCACCATTGGCGAAAACACTCTTGACCAAGTATGGGCCTTCCCAATTTGCTTGGAGTTTCCCGTCTTTGGCGTTCCGGTTTCCAATACTAGCCCTTCTTAGGACCAAGTCGCCAGTTTGGAAACTTCTCGGGACTACTCTCAAGTTGTATCTCTGAGAAACCTGTTGCTTTCGGGATAGCTCTTTAATTCTGGCTGCTTCTTGGATTTCTTCCACCATGTCGGAATCTTCTCTGAGAAACTGTTCATTGATGGATGTCCAATTTCTACTGGGATTACAGCATCTGAACTGTAGACAATTTGAAATGGAGTTTCTCCGGTAGTGCTATGAGGAGTAGTTCTGTAACTCTAAATTACTTGGTAAAGATCATCCACCCAGTTGGTTCCCGCTTTCTCAAGCCTCTTCTTCAAGCCATTAAGTATGACTTTGTTAGTAGATTCTGCCTGCCCGTTAGATTGTGGGTGTTCCACACTAGATAAGTACTGCTTAATGCAAAGTCTTGCTAGCATTTCTCGGAAACCTTTGTCAGTAAATTGGGTCCCGTTGTCACAGATCACTTCTGCCGGGATACCGAATCGGCATATTATTTGCCGAAATACAAAATTCTGAGCCTTAACTGCTGCAATGCTAGCTAATGGTTCTAGTTGAATCCACTTAGTATAACAATCAACAGCAACAATAAGATGTTTGAACTAACCTGTGGTTGGTGTGAAGGGTCCCAGTAGGTCTAAACCCCAAGTGTGGAAAGGCCAAGGGGTGGAGATGTTGTGCAGGTCCTCTACTGGAATTTGGGACAATGGACTGTGTTCTTGGCACCTCTGACATTTCTTCACGTGCTCAGCTGCGTCTTTGTTCATGGTTGGCCAGAAGTATCCGGCTCTCAAGGATTTCCTTGCCAAAGATTTGCCACCAATGTGATGACCGCAACTTCCTTCATGTACTTCAGTGAGGACATACTAAGTCTCGGATGGTCCAATGAATTTGAGCAAAGGAGTTGACAGTCCCCTTCTGAACAATTGCCCTTCTATTACGGTGTACCGAGATGACTTTTGTACCAACCGCTTTGCTTCCCAGGAATCTTCCGGGGTGAAGCCTTTTGTGATATACTCCACTATTGGAGTCCTCCAGTCTTCGCTTTCAACCTGCAAAATAGCACAAGGAGAAGGAAGAACTTCCTTCACCACTAACTTCAAGGTTGAAGACGAATTGGTGCTACCTAACTTTAAAAGCAAATCCGTGCGACTGTTTTCTTCTCTAGGAATGTGCTTGATCTCGAACTTAGAAAGACCGAGTAGACTCTCTTTAACTTTAGCTTGATACCTTTGTAGCAATGGTTGTCTTGCTTGGTATTCCCCTTTTATTTGGGATACCACTAGCTGGGAATCTGAGCATAAAGTGATCGCGGTAGCTCCTAGCTCCTTTGCCACGCGTATCTCGGCCAAACAGGCTTCATATTCTGCTTGATTATTGGAGGTTGGGAATTCAATCTTCAGATAATACTCCACGGTTACCCCCTCATCATTTTCGATCAGTATGTCAGTTGCAGCTCCCTTAGGGTTTGAGGAACCATCAACATAAATGGTCCAGGATCCTCTTGGCTCTTCTCTAGGATGTGTCATCTCGGCTACGAAATCTGCCAAAGCTTATGCCTTGACCGCCTGGCGTGGTTCGTACGAGATGTCGTACTGTGATAGTTCTACCGCCCAGGTCATCATTCTTCCTGCCAAATCAGGCTTATGTAAGATTTGTCTAATGGGTTGATTAGTTCTTACCGTGATGGGATGACATTGAATGTATGGTCTCAGCCGCCGAGATGCCAATAGCAAAGTATAGGCAACTTTCTCCAATCGCTGGTAATTCAGTTCTGATCCCTGCAACGCTTTAGAGATGAAGTATATCGGGCTCTTATTCCTGGACTCCTCCTTTACTAAAGCTGTGTGGATTGCTTCATTGGTGACGACTAAGTAAAGGTACAAAGTCTGTCCGGGATCTGGACGGGATAGGACTGGTAGGGCTGAGAGAGTCTTCTTCAGGTTCTGGAAAGCTTCTTCACATTTTGCATCCCATTGGAACTCTTCTTTGTGCCGTAATGTCCTAAAAAATGGTACGCATTTTCTGGCTGAAGCTGGCAGGAATCTCGTCAAGGCAGCAATCCTTCCAGTCAGCTGTTGGACCTCTTTAATGGTCCTGGGACTCTGCATATTTAACACGGCACTACATTTGTCGGGGTTGACTTCAATCCCCCGACTTGTTAGCATGAAGCCTAGAAACTTTCCGGCTTTGACTCCAATGGTGCATTTATTAGGATTTAACCTTAAATCAGACCTACGTAACTGCTGGAATGTTTCCTGTAAATCAGCCACCGGGTCTTTGTCTTCTGGAGTCTTCACTATCATATCGTCAATATAGACTTCAAGGATCTTGCCGATTTGGTCTTTGAAAACCTGACTCATCATCCGCTGGTATGTCGCTCCGGCATTCTTTAAACCGAACGGTATCATCATGTAACAATAGACACCCATGTCAGTTATGAATGCCATTTTCTCTTGATCTTCAGGGTGCATTGGGATCTGGTTGTAGCCGGAGTAAGCATCCATGAAGGATAGGTATTTGGAGCCTACTGAGTTATCAACAAGTTTGTCGATACAAGGCAAAGGGAAAGGATCCTTGGGGCATGCTTTGTTCAGATCGGTATAATCTGTGCACATCCTCCATTTCCCGTTAGCCTTCTTTACCATTACCATGTTGGAAAGCCAATCTGCATATCGTATATCTTGGATAAAACCAGCATCCAATAACTCTTTCACCTATTTTTCTATGGCTGATGTTCTCTCAGGACCCATCTTTCTTTTCTTCTAGGCTATCGGGATACATCCCGATTTTAGAGTGAGGCGGTGGCACACAAACTCGGGATTTACGCCTGGTATGTTGGAAGAAACCCAAGCAAATAGATCTTTATTCATCTTCAACAGTTCGATGAGTCGTTCTTTGATCATGGGGGGAAGGTTTGCCCCTATCTTGACAGTCTGATCCTCCTTAAGCCCTATCTGGACTAAGATCTGATCTCCTTCTGGTTGAGGTCGTTGAGACTCAAAATCTGCCCTGGGATCCAAGTTAGTCATCATGACCCCTGCATCCCGTATCAAATCTCGTCTTTCCATGTTCTGCTTTCCTTTCACCTCTGCCTTCACTGGTGGGGTAGATGGTGCTTTTGTGATCTTGAGGCTCTCCTGGTAGCATTTTCTTGTGTCACTGCTTTTCCCATGGACAGTTACCACTGACCCGTTCTCCCCGGGGAACTTCATGGCTAAATGGATGGTGGAGACTATGGCGCCAAGGCTGTTCAGAGTTGGTTACCCAATGATTGCGTTGTAAGCTGAAGGGCAATCCACCACGATAAACCTGGCCAGGATAGTTTTGGTACTTGGCTTTTTACCAAAACACACTTTGAGGTCAACATATCCTTTGGGGATGATCGTGTCCCTAGTGAAGCCAATTAAGCTGTCCTTATGAGGGATAAAATCCTTGGTCCCAAGTCCCATTTTATCAAAGAGGCTCCAAAACATAATGTCTGCCGAGCTTCCTTGATCAATAAAGATTCGATGGACCTCAAACCCATTCAAATTGGCTGCTATGACCAATGGCTCATTGTCGCGGACGTGTTCTTCTGGAAAATCTGCGTCTGAGAAAGATAAAACCAGGCTAGGTATAGAAGTTACCTGCGAACAAGATTCCCATGCATCTCGGGTCCTCTTCTTGTCTTCGAGACCCTTTAAGCTGGCTTCTCCAGCTATGACTTGGATTACTTCCCTAGGAGGGGACTCTTGAGTATGCCTCGGGCTCTAGGATCGATGTCAAACTTTTGTGCGCTGATCTCGGCTCCTGGGAGGAGATCGCGGTGCTTGATTCCGAGGGATTGGCTTCGTCGGCGATCCCGTCGTTCCGGGGAGGCACGAGCGTAATTCCTCAATCTACCTTGTCGGATCAACTTTTCGATTGCATCCCGGAGTTGGATGCATTCGTTAGTAGAATGCCCATGAACCCGGTGATATTCACAGTACTTATTCTTGAACTTCCCGACCATCTTCAATGGTGGCGGTCGTTCTCTCAGCTCAGAATGCATCACTTCTTTCAATACTGAAGCTGGTGGGACTGTCAACGGAGTATTGTTTGAAAAGATACCTCTACACTTCATACTATCCGGCTGTTAAGAAGTGTTACTAGACGACAACCTTGATTAGTAAATCAATAAGTTAATTTACTACCGGTTTAGTAATGAATCTACGGGGTCACACACTAATGAGTGTTCTCATCTTTGTTGGACAAGAAAATATTATTGATTAAATTAAAGAGTTTAATTTTATTTGATAAGTATATTTTTTCAAAGTGAAATATTATTATATTTTTTGCTAGCGCAAAAAATATGATTAATATAAATTTGAGTATTTGTTATTTGATTAAGTGGGACTTGGTCGAAAAATTTCTAATGGAAGGTGACTTATTTATCAAATTTTGAATTTGATATAATATTAATTTATAAAATAAAATAAAAATGAAGTAGTTGCTTGAAATTGGAAACAAACTTGATTGTAGAAAACAATTATTCCTTTTATTTAGTAACTGAATGAGAAGAGTGGGTCAATGTGGTTTCCATTGGATAGAATGAGAGCCAATGGCCTGAGTAGCAGTTAGGCCTTTATATATGGTTGAAATTGCAAATGTAAACTGAATTATTTTTACATTCTTCTTTTCTCTGTTTACAAAATATTTTCTGAGAAAAATATTCACGGTTACGTATACTCATTTTAATTCCACTAGTCAAGGGTTACACAGCAACGTCAGTCTCGGTGTGGATACACGTGTAGGACCTTCATACATTTGAAGGAGACATTTTTCAAAGGCCATCACGCTCTTTTGAGGTATTTTTGATTCCTTATTTTTTCTCTTTACTCAGTATGCATGATTTAACACAAAAAAAGATCCATTTTTTTCCGGTGCACATGTTAGGAACACACAATATGAACATTCAATTGGTATCACAACATGCTTTTTGTGATTAAATTTATACTGCTTAATTATTGGTTATTTTGGAAATCAATATGATATTCTTGTGATTAGAACCGGAAATGTTCTGATTTATTTATTCTCCTTTTTTTTAAATCAGTAAGATTTTAAATTTATATATATCATGTACGTGAATCACATTACTATTTTATGTTATTAATTTAATATAAGCATGATATATACCTGGTGAGGATGATGAGCTGATGAACGTAATGATTGTCGTATGCTTAGGGCTTTACGTGGATAGTCATATATGTTATTATATACATTGATTCAAAGCTATATATATTTTGTATATATAATGGCATATTTCTTACTCTGAAGCTAAGAATAATAATTGAATCATAAAACTATGACACACTTAACTCTTTTTATTTTTAGTTAAATGAGCCTTGCGCTTTTATCAAAAAAAATAAATAAATTTGAGCCTTGCGCAAAATTGATTTTGAATTGGTTTAATTGTGGTACTTCTTGTTGCTGTCGTGCATAAGTTTTGGTCATATCTAAAATGTATTTGGTACAACTGCTTCCTTTTAAATAGGAGTAATTTATGCATAAATGATTTAATTGTTAAGTCAAATTGGTTATAATTAAATTGTTTAATTGTTATGCCTCAAAGTTCGTAATCCAAGGTGAATTATTAGAATTGATTAATATTTAATTAATAATGGTTAATTTGAGCATACTAATATATAAATTAGATTTATATATTAAAATGACTGTAATGTATGATTTGTATAATGCTATACTTGAAAAGGTTCGGGCTAAGGAAAGACTTGGTTATTAAGTGTGTCCAGTGTGACGCCACCTCTTTTTTCTGGGAACTGATGAGGTATACATTATGCAATTACACATTACAATCGTGTAAAGATGCTTCAAATTCAATGCTTCAAAATATTAATTTATTTATTTTTGCGTTTCTAAAATATTTTGTATAAGATACATTTTATTTAAGCAAATGTTAATTATTAATTTCAAGAGATTACCTGATTACCAGGGGACTTGTAATTAAGAGGATTAACCAGGTATAGATGCCAATAGTAATAATAAAAAATTATTTTTTTCACTAAATGCCTAGACTACTTAGGGAGTGTAGAGGTTAATTCTAATATACTTGTAGGAGCGAACTGAAAACAGGGGGCTACTTGTTATTTATTATTTTAAATGAAATTGTATAAGATATATTTATCTTAAAGTGTATATGATAAATGACTTGACGACCAAGTGTTTATTTATATCTTTAACAAATTTATTTTATATTTCCACTAAAAGAAATATGATTTCTTAGATTACTATTGTGGTAAGTGGGTGTATTTTCTTTGAGATATATTTTGTAAAATATGTACTGACTTATTTTTTTTTCTTAGATCTCTCAACATGTCTACTTTATCACTGCGTTCGATACTCGTTAATGGAAAATTGGTAGGTGACAACTTTCAGGACTAGTATCGAACTGTAAGGATTGTCCTTATGCATGAAAAACTTATCGATACAATCGATAAGCCTGCTATGACCGAACCAACGGATAAGAATTATGTTGAGGCAATGATGCTTATAAGAAGTACCAAGAGGACTACATGAGTTCTAAATGCCTCCTCTTAGCATCTATGAGTTATGAACTCCAGAGGCAGCATGAGGATATGGATCGTGATAAGCCTTATGGAACAACGACTTGAGAAGTTTGACCGCAAGCTTGAGAAGGAGTTATCCTAAAATTTGATTCTGCAGTCACTCCCTTAATCGTTCTCACAATTCATTGTTAATTTTAACATGAACAAGATGAATTGTGACTTACACAAGATGCTGAATCTGTTGGTTGACTATCAAAATCAGATTGACTCTGGAAAGAACCAAGGATCTGTCTTGGTAGTCGGAAAGTCCTACAAGAAAACGGGCAAAGGCAAATACAAGTCCAAAAAAAAGCCTTTTGTGGCCAAAGGTTGTGTGACCAAGCCTAAGCACAAGAAAGGCATCGTTGATAAAAGCAATGCTGAGTGTTTCTTCGGTAAAGAGAAAGGACACTAAAAGAGAAACTGCCGCAAATATCTTGATTCTTTGAAAGAAAAGAAGCAAGGTGAGACATTTATGAAAAATGTTTTCATGATTTCCTTAATTGTTACGAATCCTTCTATGTGGGTATTAGATACTTAGTAGCTTCAACATCTGTAATTCGTTGCAGCGACTACAAGTAACTAGATTGTTAAAGAAAGGAGAAGTCAGTTTTCAAGTGGGAAATGGAGCACGTGTTGTAGTCAAGGCTATATGAATAGTTTCTTTAATAATGCCGACTGGCAAACTAAAGGATTGTTTTTATGTTCCTAATTTTGTTTCGAACATCATTTCCGTTTCTATGTTGGATAATCATGATTTTTGCACGGTTTTTAATAATGTGTTTGCTCGATTTATAATAATAATGATAATGTTCTTTTATATGCGAAAGGGAATATCCAACACGACATTTATGTCTTACCTAAAGTGAGTTATAGTCCAATTATACATGTTTCTAGTCTTAAAAGAGAAAGAGATAATCAAGTGAATAAAACTTATCTTTGGCATTGTAGACTCGGTCATATTGGAGAGAAAAGAATTAGCAAGTTTTTCACAAGGAATGTTACCTTCAAAATTAGCAAAATGACAAAATCCCCATTTACTGGAAATGGAGAAAGAGCCTCTGAATTATTGGGACAGGAGATTCTTTTGAAGAAATATATAATTTCCTTAGACTTGAGATTATCATGATAATCAACAAGATATTTATTATACTTTGATATCAGACACCTAATGCTTTGTGACATTAGTTGAATGATTATCAAGTATCATTAATTACTTGTAAGATTAATGTTTAATCAAGAAAGAATCCATCAACCCTTGGTAATGAGTTTGGGCTCTATAGAAATAACGACCTTGGCCAGGGTATTACGAATGAAAGAAGAAAGGAGTTTCTTAAGTCATTTATCACGCGTTAACTTATTAGAATTTGAAAACTATACCATATTCTAGAGTTAACATAGAGCATTAAAGAAGGAAGGAAATATTTCATTAATCTTCTAGTGGTTGTAAAAGATACTTCATACTATCCGGCCATTAAGGAGTGTTGCTAGACGCCAACCTTGATTAGGTAATTAATAAGTTAATTTACAACTGGCTTAGTAATGAACCTACGGGGTCACACACTAACGAGTTGTGATATTTGTTGGACGAGAAAATATTATTGATTAAATCAAAGATTTAATTGTATATTATAAATATATTTTCTCTAAATGAAATATTATTATATTTTTTGCTAGCACTAAAAATATAATTAATATATAATTTGAGTATCTGTTATTTGATTAAGTGGGACTTGGTCAAAGCATTTTTTATGCATGGTGACTTATTTATCAAATTTTGAATTTGATATAATATTATTTTATAAAATAAAATAAAAAGGAAGTAGTTGCTGGAAATTGGAAACAGACTTGATTGTAGAAAACAATTATTCCTATTATTTAGTAAGTGAATGAGAAGAGTGGGTTAAGGTGGTTTCTTTTGGAGAGAATCAGAGCCAATGCCCTAAGTGAGCAGTTAGACCTTTATATATGGTTGAAATTGCAAATGTAAAGTGAATTATTTTTACTTCTTCTCTCGGCTTACAAAATATTTTGTGAGAAAAATATTCAGTGTTACATATACTCATTTTAATTCCACTAGTCAAGAGTTGACACAACAAGGCCAGTCTCGGTGTGGATACACGTGTAGGACCTTCATACGTTTTAAGGAGACATTTTTCAAAGGCCATCATGCTCTCCTGAGGTATTTTTGATTCCTTGTTTTTCCTCATTACTCAGTATGCATGATTTAACACAAAAAGATCCATTTTTTTTGGTGCACATGTTAGGAACACACAATATGAACCTTCACAAACTATGCAAAGTCCCTCCTAGTAGCTTTTATCCACTTCCAAAATCTAAGTCTTACCGATTCCAATAATTCATTTTGGCCATAGCTATCTTCCTTAAAGATAATTTCATTCCTCCATAACCATATAATCAAAATAGTTGCAAAGCCATCACTCCTCCTTATAAATTTTATTTCTGCACATTCCACCTTGTTAGTGAAAGTGGTCAGATATTGAATGAGGTAGCACAACACACAAACCATACCACTTGTAACACAGACACCAAAGTATATAAACCACTTCACAAGAAAAGAAATGATGATCAACAAATTCCTCTTCAGATATACAAAACACACATTTTACATGTTCATTATTTAAATAATTTTCCTTCAAAGTTAATTTTGACTAGAAATCCATTATGCAGAATGGTCCATATTCCAAATCCGCCTATCAGATTGAGAATACTCAACCTGAATTGGATTATCAACCAATTGAATTTCCTACTAAATTATGTTTCTTCTCCAAATAAAAGTCCAATTTCATCTTTCTTGGACCATGCATATTTCCCATTTCACCTACCAATTAAAGCTTCCTTATTAACAGCTAAATTATTAAGGTAGTTACATTTCTCACTTATAGGTTTACCTCCCACCCAATTGTCTTTCCAAAAGCTAGTATTTTCCCCATCCCCTATTACTTTCCTCACCCCATTATCAAACTATTTTTCATGTTACCTCTTTTATGTTAGAGATGGATATTAGTTTGGGTTCTTTTATATCTTTGACATTTGAATAGTTAGCTATCTATTTGACTTATTAATTCGGTTGCAATTAGTGTATCTTAATGTTAGTTGGTTATTCAAATTGTAATATTTCATAGCAAAAATAGAAAAAAAAAATACCTTGAGAAATTTTTTTATAAGAAACGGACAAGACTATAGGAAGAAAACTTTGAATGCAACTGCAACCATAATTTCATATTAACAATGAACTCCTGTGTGCACGAGTTAATGCAATTACTAATATAAATTATATACGTATCAAGACAATTAAATATATTGCTTGTTCCATATATAAGTATAAATCAATTTTGTCCAAACATAAATTTTTAGATCATGTATATTCAAATTTGAATGATTTTTTTCTAGAAGTATTTATTGAATAACAATATAATGTCATATATATAACTACTTGTAATGTGGGTTTGGATTAACTTATTTATAGAAATAATCGCTTATTTTCATAAGTTATGTGTGAGACAACTTTTGAAAAATAGGAGATTATTTCTAAAAAATTATGCTAATCTAAACATACTCGTATAGTCCCTAATGTCATTCTTCACTTTAGAATAATGAATATTAGATACCCTTCCGCTACTTTGTCTTTAAATCGTTTATAACTATATGATACATAATTTAATTTTTTAAATGTGTTTCACAGGAAATTAATAATAGGATGAATGATCACTTACTTATGACGGATAGGGTGGTTAGGCAAAATGTTCCTAACCAAAATATTCAAGCAAACATGCCATTTGAGTTAATTTAATTAGTCTTAGTTTATTGTGATTCTTTTATTTATAATTTATGCTAAAGGTCTTGTTAAAGATGGGACTCAGCAGGTATACTGGTTCGTTGCAAGTTATAAAAATGGTAAATACTGGATATCGTTCCTAAGGACGGTTTTCTATGTATCACTTCACAAACTTATCACAATTTGGATTAAATAATTTAGTTGAATGAAATTCTAATGCTATGAATTAAACAAATCTAAAGCTCTAAATCCTAAAAGAACTCGATTAAGCAAGTTGGAGAGAAAGGGGTTAAAATTCAATGGATGAATGTGCTAGGATTTAGGCTTCCTTGATTTCAATGAATTTCAATCTAAATGAGGTCAATACATGTCTTAATGCTAATTTGTAAGAAAAATTACACTTCTAATACCTATGTCCCAATTCCTTGGGTGAATAGGCCTTTAATCCCTAAATAAACCCTAGTCTCTTAGGTGAATCCATTTGGAAGTAAGCACAAAAAACAAAAATTTATTACGCTACAAAATATTCAATGAATATTCCTAGATTAGAGAGCAATGAGACTCATAAACACTAGATCAGGAACACAAATCAAATTTTCATTCCCATGCATATTCAATTTATCAATCAAAGAATGTCCAATTCTAGGAAGGCATTAAGAGTAGATAATATAAGCATCAAATTAGAAAAAAAGAACACGTATTGATAAACAAAGTCAATTACAATCCAAATCCATCAAGTTTCCTAAACCATAACAAAAGGGAATTAGAAAGTCATGGAGAATGAAAAGAAAATAGAAAAAGAAAATCTGTGAAGAAATCCTTTGGGATTCCTTAATCCTAGCAATTTAGGATTTTTGTTGTGTTTAGAGTACTCTAATATGTGTTAAATTAGACCTAAGACAGTCTCTTATCTATTTATAGCGTTAAAAGTCAAAAAAAGGATTTCTTGGTCATCCAACCGTCCGTTTGGGCGCCTCGGCATGCCCCAAGTAGTGAAATCACAACTTTAGAGAGATTTGAGGCGCTCAAGCGCTCTGTTTGGGAGCCTGGGTCCCCAAATGGCAACAACATGTTGATTTCGGGCGCTGCGGCGCTTTGTTTTGGGCACCTGAGTGCTCTCCTAGTGTTAAGATTAACCATGAAGAGCCATGCACTTCGGATGAGAAAACAGAAAAGGAAGGAACAAAGTCCCATATCAGTTGCACAACAGAAAGTGAAGGAATAACAGAAATTAGGAAAAGTTAGTTAGGCTGTTGTAAGTAACTATGTTACTAATATGCTTTGTATAAAACCTTGTGCACAGCCACGTAAATATTCATTCATTGATTCAGTAATAATTGTCAATGTTTCAGTTTTTCCCTCTCGTATTATTCTTCTGATATGGTATGAATTGGACTTTGAGCTTTGCTTCCATGGTGCGTCGTGATAATAATTCCTCTCCGATCATCTTCAATGCTGATCCTTCTACCTCCGCCAATCCCTCTCTGGATCAGTCTAGTTTCTATTACATTTATCCTGGTGAATCGCCATGCCAGCCTCTTGTATCTCCGATTCTTTCTGCAAAGAACTATCACACTTGGTCTCGCGGCATACATTGTGCCCTCATCTTCAAGAGCAAGCTATGATTCATCCATCCTTCGTTCTCTCCTCCTGATTCTTTTGATCCAAACTTTGATGCTTGGGAGCGTTGTAATAACCTCGTTCTCTGTTGGATTCTCAATTCCGTGGAACCTACCATTGCTCGCAGTCTCGCCTACGTTGATCTTGCTTCCGCTGCTTGGCGCACTCTCTCAGCGCATTTCTCTCAAGTCAATTGTGTCTGCATCTATGAGCTTCAGCAGAAATTTATGTCTCTGAAACAAGGTACTAGTTCGGTCAATCAGTTTCTCACTAATCTATCTACGCTTTGGGAAGAATTGGATAGTTTTCGTCCTCTTCCACCTTGTTCTTGTCCAGTTCAGTGTACATGTGCTGCTTCTCGCCTTGGAAAAATTTATCGTGCTAAATATTGTATTATGAAGTTCATTAGTGGTCTCAATGAGGAATTTGATGTTGTTCACACTCAGATCCTCATGATGGATCCGTTCCCTGATTTGGACAAAGTCTTCTCGTTATTTTTACAACATGAACATCATCAAGTTCCTTATGTTTCTGAGGTTGATTCTAGCTTTGTTAATGCTGCTTCTCGCAAAACTTTTTGTCGTGGCAAACCCTCTTCTTCGGGCCAGAAACGTAGTTCGAAGGTTTGCACGCATTGTGTTCGTTCTGGTCAGTATTGATTTTTGTTACCAGCTTCATGGCTAAACTAACAAAGGCACTTCTTCTTCTGGTTCTGGTTCGCTTAATCATGTTGCTAGTGAATCATCGCCTTTTGTTGAAGATGATCGTATGTATAAGAAAGGTTCTAATTCCTCTCAAAAGTTCTCTTTGAGTGGAGAGTAGTACAAGGCTCTTATGGCTTTGCTCCAATAGTCCAATCTGTCAGTCTCATCTTGTCCTTCACAGGTTGTTGCTCTTCTCACTTCTCCTCCTCCAATTCAAGGTAAATCGTTTGCCTTCTCTGATAAAACTAGTCCTCGCAGCTTGTGGATCCTTGATTCTGGAGCTTCAGATCATATTTGATCTATAAAATCTCTTTTTTCTTCTTTGTCACCCATTGCTGGTTCTCCTACCCGTGTTAGACTCCCTGATGGTTCTGTTGTTTTTGCTTCTTACATTGGCAATGTGACTCTTACTCCTTCTCTTACTCTTTTTAATGATTTATTTCTTCCAAACTTCTTAACTGTTAACCTTATTTCCATTTCCAAGCTCACATTTCAACAATGATGTAGTGTTACTTTCTTTTTTGATTCTTGTCTCATACATGATTTGAAAAGCTTGAGGATGATTGGTTTTACTGAGATGCTTGATGGTCTTTACATTTTCTGTGGATCTTCTTCTGCTCAATCAATTTCTTCTGTCAACTCTGCATATTCTACTTCTTTCCATCTATTGCTTTGTGGCATTTTCGCCTTGGGCATGTATCTAGTTCTAGGTTTCACTTAATTTATGATTTCTATCCTTACATTCCTTCTTGTAATAAATATCATGTATGTGATATATGTCATTTTGCTCGCCAAAAATGTTTTCCATTTACTTCCAGCACTAACATCGCTATTAACGCATTTGATATACTTCATTTAGATGTGTGGGGACCCTTCCACACTCCCACTCTTAATCATCATCGTTACTTCCTAACCATTGTTGATGACTATAGTTGTGGAATCATCAAAACTCCAATTTTAGGGCGTTTAGAGAATTTGCATCCACACATAGGTGTGTTTTTGTTGGCTTTCGTTCTGGCACCAAAGGTATCCTTCTCTATTATCTCCATGATCGTAAACTTCCCTTTTCACGTCATGTAACTTTTAAGGAAACTGTTTTTCCCTATCATTCTCCTGCCTCTAATCCTATCTGCATTCCTGCCCCTTCTCTTCTTCCTGATATGTCTTCTTCTCCCTCTCCTCTTCTTTCTGTTCCCTCCTCCTCTCTTCCTACCATTCCTTCTCCTCCCCCCACTTCTTCTCCCACCCCTATACCCTGAGCTCCTATTCCTCGAAGATCCACAGGAGTTACTCACCCTCCTATCCGTTTTTAGGATTATCAATGTAATTCCTGTCAACCATCTCAGCAGCATCCCTTTTCCCCTTATCCACTCTCCTCCTTTGTTTCTTTTGCCAATTTTTCTCCTTCTCACACTGCATTTAGTCTTTCTATTAGCCTTTAGCAGGAACCTCCTCTTTTGAAGACGCCAGCCAATTTGATTGGTGGAATAAAGCCATGGCAACTGAGCTCACGGCTCTTGATTCAAATGGGACCTGGTCTTTAGTTCCTCTTCCACATGTCACTCATCCCATTGGCAGCAAATAGGTCTATAAGATTAAGAGGAAATCTGATAGCACAATTAAGCGGTACAAGGCACGTTTAGTTGCCAAAGGATACAATCAAATAGAGGGCCTTGACTACTTGGACGCCTTTTCTTTGGTTGCCAAGATGACTACCATTCGCAATGTTCTTGCCTTGGCTTCCTTTCATCATTGGCATTTACATCAACTTGATGTCAACAATGCCTTCCTTCATAGTGATATGTAGGAGGACATCTATGAGAAGGTTTCCTAAGGTATGACTGTCCCTTCTCCAAATCTGGTTTGCAAGGTTTCCAAATCACTATATGGTTTGAAGCAAGCAAGTAGGTAGTGGTATGCCAAGCTCTCCACCTTCCAACTTGAGAGTCGGTATATTCAGGCTTTTCCTGATTGTTCCTTGTTTTTAAAATTTAATTTTGCTAACTTCATTGGATTGTTAGTCTATGTAGATGACATTATGTTATCTGGGATTTCATTGTCAGATTTCACACTTATCAAACAACAACTTGATGCAACCTTTGGCATCAAAGTTTTGGGTTTTCTCAAATACTTCCTTGGCCTGGAAATTGCACATTCTGCTGCAGGAGTCACTCTGTCACAAAGGAAATACTGCATAGACTTGTTGGAAGATGCTAGGTTGTCCAACTGCAAACCAGTTTCAACTCCATTAGATTCAGCAGTGAAGTTGAGACAAGAATCTGCTAACTTGTTCCCGGATCCATCTGCCTATCGCAGGTTAGTAGGTCCATTGATCTATCTAACCTCCACTAGACTAGATATAACCTATGCTACACAGCAAATCAGCCAATTCAAGAACACACCATCACACACACATCACACAGCTACAATCACAATTCTTAAATACCTGAAAAACTCGCATCAACTAGGTTTATTCTTTCCAAGGAAAAATTATGTTCAATTGAGAGGTATTTCAGATGCTGACTGGGCAGGGTGCTTTGACACTAGAAGGTCAACTTCAAGGTATTGTTTTTACATTGGAAACTTCCTAGTTAGTTAGAGATCAAAGAAACAAATAACAGTTGCTCGTTCTTCAACTGAAGTTGAGAATAGAGCTCTCAGGTTTGCAACTTATGAGCTGCAGTGGATACATTATATGCTGCAAGATCTTAAGGTCTGTTACCACAAAAATTCAATTTTGTTTTGTGATAATTATAGTTCAATTCACATTGCACACAATGCTGTATTCCATGAAAGAACCAAGCACTTGGAGATAGATTGTCTTCTAATAAGAGAAAAGGTGATATAAACCCAAGTGGAGAAGGGTTGAAGAAGGATCTTTTAGGGTTGGAATGAGTAGAATATAACTTAGAATTTTTGAGGAAACAAGGTTGGAATGGCGCAGACTCAAGGCTGAACAAAATTGGATTTTCTTCTTTTGTTTTAACTTCCTCTCTCTTGGTGTTAATTGGAATTTATGTGGCTGTCTAGAAAATTTAAAAGGAATGAATGGGATGGATAGGAGGCAACGCAGGTTTGAAAGGGGAGGATGAATGTTGATAGAATTTTGGTTAGCTAAGATGATGTGGCAACGAGTAAGAGAAGACAAGAGAGTAATGAGAGGGAGGAAAACAAGGGATGGTGTCTAAGAGCCATAAAAATGTTCATGCAATGCTGGATTCAAATTATTTTTTTGGTTGTCTTTTATTGTCTAATTTAGGCTGAACTTAGAGAAAATAAAATGAGAAGAAAGACTTAAAAACACTTAGGCGAATTTTGGGACTTTTAGGAAGGAAAGTGAATGTTGGTAAAGATAGAAAAGAGAATGGGAAGAATTTGGCTAAGTTATGAACTATGAACTTATAGAACTAAATGAGAACAAGATGGAAAATGGAATGAAGGTTGAAAATGGCGCATGAACTAGGAGGGAAAGGGAAGGAAGAATCACTCTTCCAAGGGATAACGTCACACAAAGGAAGTGGAAGATTCCTTTTATAAGTCAAGCTCTTGAATCACACAATAACAATGGAGAATCACACTCACACTTTGAGAAATATTTTTCATAAAATTCTAGTCTGAATTCATTGAAGAATGGTGCCACTCCTATAGGAAGAGTTTGACCCATTTAGGTTACAAAATAAAGAGCATTGATGACCACCACTTAAAACTTATTGATGGTATCAATTAAGCCTACATAAAGTGACATAAAAATGATTTATTCTAGCCCTAAGAGCATGGAAGATGGCGCAGCCTTGCTAAGCAAAGGAGTTGAGCAAAAACCCTCCAATTTAGTCCTTATTACAACTTTGACACTTAATAAAAGAAACTAGACCCTAAGCTGCCAAGGTTGGCGCATAATAACAAGGTTGTGGGCCTTTATTTGCACTTAGAAATATTGCTAAAAACAACACCTAGACTACCCAAGTCTCCACGCCAAAATGGTCTTCCTTGGCCATGATGCAGTTCTTCATTTTGGGCTTTTCTTCTTCTAGCTTGGCTCTTCTTCAAAAATTGTTGTCAACACTAGTTGAAGAGCCTCCTTTGCTTTCCTAGCCCTTGCCCTTGTCATTGGTCCTCCAAGTCCTTGAAGTGCCTCTTGATCCTTGCCTATGGTCATGCCCACATCAAAAAGTGTTAGCAGGATTATTCAGACTTCTACTTATCTCAACAAAAGAACAGATTGCAGACTTTTTTACAAAAGCTCCATTACTTAAGACATTTGATTTTCTGCTAAGCAAGCTAGGAGTGATTGATATCTTTTCACCCAGTAGCTTGAGAGGGGATGTCAAGATTAACCATGAAGAGCCATGCACTTCGGATGAGAAAACACAAAAGGAAGGAACAAAGTCCCATATCGGTTGCACAACAAAAAGTGAAGGAATAACATAAATTAGGAAAAGTTAGTTAGGTTGTTGTAACTAACTCTGTTAGTTATATGCTTTGTATAAAACCTTGTGCAAAGCCTTGTAAATATTCATTAATTTATTCAATAATAATTGTCAATGTTTTAGTTTTTCTCTCTTGTATTGTTCTTCTAATACCTCGAAGCATCAAAATCTCTTTTTTTTTCCTTCTCCTTATGCCTTCCAAAAGCTTCTAATGGTCCATCCTTGATCTCCAAAGCTCCTTGGTGAGTTTTTCCTATACTCAAATCAATTGAGAAATTATGAGAAAATATGCCAAAACACGTAAAGTAACAATAAAACGGACTAAAAAGACCTAAATTACTTCTAATACCTATTTGAAAAAAAATCTCATTCCCACTATATATTATGATGTCATTACTTCGACCCACTTTTCTTGTTAATGTCCAATTTTTTTACATGTTCTTTCTCTTAACTTTTTCCTCACACACTTAATTCAAAGATGGGTATTTTATATTCGGTAGAGAAAGCTTATTTTGTCAATACTTAGTGTGTATTTCGAAACACTTTTGAAGTGGCTCAACAATGATTTTATAGGTGTAAAACTTGATTTTAACAATTTTGGGTTAGTAGTTATGTATACTAAATTATTGTTTTGAAGGAGAATGAACTTAGAAAGTTTTGTTTTTTCTGAAAAAATCAAATACAAATAACTACTGTCATTATTTTTCCTTCCGTTCTATCAGCTATCGTTAGTGTAAACTTTCTCTAATAGCCATTAAAAACTTTCACTAACTGTATGTAAATCGATAAAATATATATATCAATCACTTATATTGACATGTTTTTCTATTAGTTATCATATATTAATCCATTTGTATAAATATTACATATTTATATTAACGGATTATTTGTGTAAGATAAAATGTGTACCAGCGGTAATCAATCTAAGAAACAAAAAAAGCGTTAGTGAATGACAATGTTTTTATAGTGTATGCATTCAAAAGCAATTTTAAAAAAGAATATCCAAACAATATTATTTTAAAAATAATTTTTCTAATGCAAACAATCCAAACAAATTATAAATCATATTACTCTATAATGACTTTTATAAAACCGAATCAATTTTATTACTGCAAAATCAAGCACACACTAAGCCTTTTTTTCTCAAATACAATGGCAATTGCAAATTCTTTTTACGTATATGCAATATACTTTCAATATATATAAGTGTGCTTGATAACATCTTTATGATAAATTGTATTTATCAGGGGAATATGAGAATAGAGAAAAAGTTGTGAAACTGTGAGCATAAATTTCACCTAGATCGCCTCAAGCAATGGTTGGTGCAGAGGATCACATGCCTCATCTGCTAGGAAATAGTCCTAGATGTTGAAAAAGACTAGAAGAATTAATTAGGAGGAAGATGATCCAAAATTATTGCTTCATGTGTTATTTTAATAAGGATAAATATGTATTTCAATTTTCCCTTCATGCTTCAAACTTCCATTTATGTAATAATAAAACCGGTAGATCACGTGCCTGATGATTGAATATTTTACTATATATATTTATTTTCATTATGTAGCTTTATGATGGGAAGTTATAACATACATAACTTTCCTACTGTTATATTAGCTACCATTAGTATAAACTTTTTCTAATAGTTTTTAAAGACTTTTACTAACAATATGTAAATCGAAAGAATATATATATATCAATTACTTATATTGACATATTTTTCTGTTAGTAATTATATATTTATCCATTAGTATAAATTAATATATTTATATTAACGTATTATTTTTGTTAGCTAAAGTCTATACCAATGATAATTAATCCAACGTAACGGAAGTAAACAAAAAAAGCGTCAGTGAATGACAATGTTTTTATACTGTATGCATTCAAGAGCAATTTTGAAAAAGAATATCCAAACAATATTATTTCTTTATGTTATTTTAATAAGGAAAAATGTATTTTAATAATGATAAATTTATTTCAATTTTCCGTTCATGCTTCAAACTTCTATTTACGTAATAATAAAAAATGTTAGATCATGTGCCTGATGGTTGAGTATTTTGCTATACGTATTTATTTTCATTAGGTAGACAGGACTTTATGATGGGAAGCTATAACATACATAAACGGTTTTCGTGCTCTATTTTGAATTAATTGAATAATAATACTTGAGTGGAAGTCACACCTTATATTTAAGCATGCTGACAAGGGTTCGAATCTTGACCTTATGCATAGCAAATACTTTGTTAGGAGAAATTGTATCCACTTCGATGATTTCTCCGCCTTAGAAGATATTCTTCGGCTGTATGGCTAGGAGATACTCTTTTGCACACCAAAAACTACCAAAATTTTATTTATTTTTATTTTTATTTTCTATTTATACCCCATTTATACTACTCTCTTCCTTTTCTCACCAAAACATTTATCGCATCTCATTTCCTTATCTATATATCTATCTATCTCTTTTTATATCACACATCTTAATATAAATATATTATAATTTGTAGAGGATGTATGTCATTCAACTCTTTTAGCTATTTTATACCTTTTGTTATGAAAAAAAAAGATTATGCATGTCCTTTACTTTTTCACTTTTAGCATATACTTTCAAGTTAAAATAGTGTTGGAGATTTTGTTAATGAATTCATCTCACTTGGTGTTGCTGATGATTGGTTAGGATGAATCGAATCTTCTTTTAACTGTAATAATAGATTTTATTAATAAAGAGAATAAGTGCACTCTAATCTTAAACATGAAATAGATAATAGCCAACTCTTGAAAACCAAACCACACACTAACAATTAAGTTGTGCAAAGAACCAATCATAGCATGCCTAGTGCTACACATCCTCTTAGGCCGTCTGGCCCATTATGTACAAAGTTCCATTGATATTCATAGCAATTATTAATTTATTTCCCATCGTGCATTAATCTTCTGGTTAGATTAAGGCAATTAGTTATTAGAAATATCTATGGGCCTTTGTGCATATTGAGCTTATGGGTCTTAAGATGCCCTTCCTTTAGCACATCGATTAGCTTATAATGTGATCAATAGGTGACATGCACACTTGGTTCAACTCTTCACACTAAATTAGAACCACACTTAAAATAGGTTTACTTCTAACTCTGCAATTCCGGTTAGTAAACATGGTATCTCATGAAAAAATTGAGAGAAAAAGGAACAAAAATAAAAGAAAGGCTCCGCTATTTCTAGCAATCCTGCTGTAGGGGTACCTCACCCGGTTCGGGTTTCTAGAACTCCACCAGCTCCGCTGGTCATAAATGTTGACAACACAATTCCTTAGCTTGTAACCATGGACCTAAGTGGCATCCAACATGAGAGACGGAGAAAAAGGACTGTCGAAAGTGGCGATATCGTTGAAGAAACCACCCAGGCCAAATGGGTCCATAAAGGCAAAGGTATCTTGTTTGGTTCTATAACTCAAATTTTATTGCATAAACTTTCGATATTGAACTTTTTATCATGAATGTAGGACCTGCCACAGAGACTTTTGGGCCAGATCCCGTGGACCTAGAAGAAAGAGAAAGAAAGGAAATTTGATACTTCACGGCGCGAGTTATTATTCGCAAAAGTCATAAATCCCAACCTTTTGATGGGTTCACTACTCCTTACATGGAGCTCAAACACCCTCCGTGATACTTTCTCAACACTGATCTGCCCGTCACTAAGGTATATGGCTATTCCTTTCAAAATTTATCTTCAATTTTACGTCGGCTTCCCAGCTAATATGAGCCGAGCAAGAACACTATAAACAAATGATGGGGTGGATGGGCGCCCAAATGTCGACTGGGTTTTTCCAGAAGGCCGATGTTGTTCAGAAAGACAACGAAATTATGAACGGACGAGTTTTCGAGATGGAGGCTGAGATTCAATCTCTAAAAGTTAACCGTGAAAAGGATCAAATTGTCACTGCACTAGAGATGAAGAGATTCCAGACCGAGGTGGACAACTTAAAGGACCATCTCATGCATCAAAGGATGGAGTCTAAAAGAGAGAAAATTGAAAGTGCTAATGGTTATGTGGAGGCTGTTAACGCCTTTAAATCATCCAAGATTAAGCTGGAGAAAGAGAATGCTACTCTAATCCATGAGAGGAAAGAGCTTTCTCAAGAGAATCAATGGCTTAAACAGGAATGCAACAAACTTAATGAAGATCTGAGGAAGCAATCTCGAGCAGCTGAGTCTTACATGCAGGAAGTTGATTATGTCCGAGGTGAATTTGACGGGCTGAGTCTGTAACTGTCTCCAGCAGGTTCTGCACCTCAATCCTGGACTTGATTTGAATCCCAAGGGGGTTAGTCTGGATCATCTTATGCTTGTCAACGTCTTAATCAATGTTAGTGATTTGGAAAACTATATCCCAATAAATGTCCAGGGTAATGAACTGCCCGCCTTCGACCCTTTCACTTCTTATGAAATGCTTCACTCCAGGGGGATGATGCAATAGATGAAGGTGGAGCTAAAACTCAAAGAAATGAGGAAGGAGCTACCGTTGCTGATGGTGAGGATGTTGCTGTTGTCGGAAATGGGGAAGGTGCCCAGAATGCGGAGGGTGCTGAGCTACCACCTTTGGCTTGAAATTTTTATGTGCTACCTTGTACCCTTCTTTTGTACAAGTCATAAACAATTAGTTAAAACTATTTAAGCATTATGCACCTTTTGTTTTATTTTTATCATAGTTCTTCTTATTAGACTTTGTTTATCTTCCGCAACTGCTTATTTTTGGGCCCTTTTTATTTTCTCGATCGAGTGCGTTATAAAACCTTCTAATGGCATGATCTTCTTGCACATGTGAACTTTTGCTTTAACTTGGGGTGATTATGGGAACATAAGTCCTTAGGAATTTATTTCTTATTTTCCCCGAGATGATCTGTTCGACTGGGATCTCTTGGTTCACTATTTTAACGAGATCGTTTTCGGGATATTGAATCCTTTCTCAGTTGTCTACGCGGTTTGAGACATCTCAGAGACTTTAAACCCTGTCTCGGTTTATAATTTGTGCTTAGACAGTTAGAAATCAATATTTCATACACAACAAGCAAATATTGTGATAAGTAGAGATAACATAAAAGTAACTGAATTTCTCATTAAGTTAGATATTTGGGGCCTCGTTAAAACCTATGACGGTAAAATACTCCTTAGGGATAAAACCTGCCATAGGAAAAAGAGTAACCCCCGTTACATGCAATTGAGTCATAACCAATATAAATACTTAGCTGCAGTAACACTACAACAAAAAAGGGATTTAGAGGCAGTTAATTTTGCGATTTGCGGCGGTTTGAACCGCCTCTAAATGACCTTTCCAGCGGTTGCTGAATCGCCACAGTTTCTTCCGCCAAGAGAGCTTTTAGCAGCAGTTATAGGTAACCGCCAATATAACCGCCAGGAGCTTTTTGGTGGTGGTTTTTAAGAATTTAGCGGTGGTTTGAACCGCCACTAAATCAACTGTGTGTTGTAATATAATTTATCATTTAAAGGCGGTTTGAAACTGCCACAAATTACCAAATCAACTTTTTTTCATTTTAAAACTGCTTAAAAAATGGCCAGGATTTTTTTGTACTGCTAGAAATATTTTAATTGTTATTTAAGCATTCAACCTCACTCAACAAAACATTAAAAAAAACATTTAAACGGTTTATTATACAGGGTTGTTGCGAAAATCGAACTCGCGAGCGGGAATCATTTCACTAGACCAAACACCCAAATATTTTAGACATTTAAATTAAACTGATTCTTTAGCTATGAACATTTAGATTAAGACACTACACCAAACAAAATTAAATTCCTCATACATGTGTAACTCATAAACTCATTCTCTCCCCAATTATCTTGCATACAGTTTTAGAATTTGTAACTGACAAAAAAATTATCAACTAAAAGGAAATATTTTACTTGATTCTCCCAGGTATGTTTTCCATATTGAATACTCTGCGCATCAAGCTTCGTAGCTACAATAACCAGAACAAATTTAATAATTTTTTCTTTATTTTTTTAAAAAAAAATCCAAAGAAAAACACAGTTCCTCTTATAATGAATTACACCCCTTTCATTTCAGATGCACAAACTTTGTTACCAGTGGTGCAGAGTACATAATTGGGTATTCCTACTCCAAGAGCAACTTGTCCCAAGCAAATGAACTGCAAATAATATAATATAGGAATAGATAGGAGTCAACCTAATTAATCATCTCATAATAAGGAAAATATATTGACAAAAAGTAATAAACCACTTCTGTAATAAGTTCATAGAATATTACTACTTGGAAGAGTTTTTTTTTGGTACACACAACTTGCAGGACTTGTAATTACTAAAACAAAAACTATAGAACAATATATTAAATTGCAAATATCACACAAATTATGCAAAACCAAAAATGTAAAATATCAAATTCCAAAGAATAGTTAATTTTTATTAATTAAAGTATCACAAGTACTAAATAATTTGAAAAAATCCAAAGAATCTGAGTACTGCAGAAACAAAGAATAGTTAATTTTACAAACACCCCATAAGAAGTCATTACCATAAGAAGGTCTAGATTTTTGGTATTGGAATATCAAGTTTCCAAATTAAATAGGATTAAATTTCCAATCAACAAAATCTGTTCTTTTACCAAGTCTAGCAAGCCAGGTTTAAAAATGATCATTAAAACATTATGTGAAAATTTAGAACTCACCAAATCTGCTTCATTAGCAAAATGAAAAGTAACTAGGAATCCAACGACTCACATCGTCAAGGTTGCCTATGCAGTTAGAAAGCTTCAGGACAATTTGTGAAGTTTATTCCTAGTCCTAGCTTCATCAAAGGTTTAAAACAAAATCTTTGATCTTGCACTAACCGAGATCTAAAAAAAAGCATAAAGAAAAACAAAACAATATCTGGACATTTAAATAAAAAAGGAATATGTACCTGTCTCTAATTTATTCTGTTTCTTGCAGTGTGCTAACCAGATATATCCACTACCTTGGTCAGTGATTTCATAGCTTCATCTGTGTTTCCCCAATATCTTTATCAAGACCATTAGAATTAATTTCATTTTGATGAAAAACCTTAGACAAATTTTAAGACTAAAGGCATAAAAGCTTCAGTTCATAGATGCTAACCACTCAAGTTTTCCACGACCACAAGCATAATATTGCAAACCAAGCAAAGGGTGAACAAATGGATACACTCCTGTAATAAAGAAAAACGTCAAGCATTGGATATCAAAAATACATTTTTGAACTATTTTTTATCAAGAATAGCATATATGTTATGTTTCAGCTCATAAAGCACAGTGTATAGTGATTCAGGAAGTAGAAGAACAACAAACTAGTTGATTATAATTCCCATTTAGATCTACAAACATTTGCAAACATGGATTTATGGTACACACATTATTAGATTGGTGTAGAATAAGATAAGCATAAATTTCAACTTTTCTATCACTGACATGAATGGTTTAGAACACTAAAACAAAAAAACAAAAAGTTCTTCTCAAGAAATATTTATTTTCATTTTTAACAAATAAAAAGAATAGAACAAAGAACAGAGAGGGAAAGAAGAAACACTTACAATGAGAAAAAAAATATACTTGAGACAGTACTCTTTCCAGCATACATAAATATCTGAACTTAAAAAAGAAATTTGCATCTAGTCATGCCTGAGAATAACGCAGCAAAAGTTTATAGATTCAAGAATTGAAGTGATATGGCTTGAACAAGGGAATAAAATAATCCATACCTGAGCTTGAAGGTCGCAGAAGAGGGAACGTAAACGAAATGAAAACCTAGACAGAATGAAAACAAAAATGAAGAGTGAACCAAGAACAAATGAACATGGTGACCAATTCCAGTACACTCTATAATTAACCAATTCCAGTAGCTCCTGACCATCATTATAATCACTATGCAAAATTTATATAGTACCTAAAGGCTTTGACAGAGGGAGCAAACCATACCGAGAATGGTAGCTAGAATGCTTGTGCGAAACAAAAGAAAATAAAAGAACAGGCACAACTACAAAACATCATTCATTAACATTTTTGTTTTAAACAGAACATGAAACAACTTAGTAATCGTAGACAATGGTAGAAAAACAGAACAGAAACAACTTTGCTATGGACCAGTCTGTAAGAGAGACAGATATATAGAAACCTCAATAACTCGTTACAATGGGAAGGGAGGGAGGGCTCCTTTAATTGCAATTATTTTATTTATTGCATAATCCAAAAACTAAAACCAAACTATGTTTAGTTTCAATTTAGTTTGTTTTCAGCCATAACCATAGCTTCCCTAAGTACCAATGACTTAGCTAACAGAGCAGAATTTGCCTCAAAACATCTGGAGTATGTAGTAATCGCAGACAATTTGTAGTTAAAATGAAAAACATTCAGAAATTAGAAGTATCAGGAACGATAATTATAAATTCCCTATAAAAAAAGAAAATTCATGATCCATGAATCACAAGCGTTTGCAGCAGAACCCTAACACATGAATTTGTAAAAACCCAAACCCGGAAGGTCTTACCTCTGCATAGAGGGAGATCAACACGGAGGGAGAGCAGAATAACAAGCATTTGCAAGAACAGAGGAAGCCACCACAAAGAGGACGAATGGAGGGAGAGCAAGAACAGAGGGAGAGCACGAACGGAGGGGAAACGAAAACGAATGGAGAGGAGCAATAATGGGAAAACAAAAACGGAGGGAGAAAGGAGAAAAGGAGCAATTAGGGTTCATCAAAAAAGGGGAAAATGAAAATCATCGAAGGAGAAGAATTAGAAACACACATCCGCGGCAGTTATTAAGTTACAGCGCCCCAAAATGCTTGACGGCGGCGACGGTTCTGACACCTGCCGTAGAAACAGCCGTGAGTGTCTCAGCACTGGCGGTTTTCCTGAAACCACCCTAATCAGTCCGCCGCGAATAATTAATTTTGTTGTAGTGTAACGCCTAAGGTCAAGGGCATTGAAAGTTCTGGGAATCTCCTTCCCTTTCAAAGTCTCAAGTGCAAACGCCCAGGCCTTCATGACTCTTTTGATCAGATATGGACCTTCCCAATTTGCTGCTAACTTTCCTTTTTTTTCATTTTATTTACCAATGCTAGCTTGGCAAAGGACTAGATAGCTAGCTTCGAACGTTCTTTTCTGGACCCTGATGTTGCATCACGAAGCAATTTGTTTCTTTAAAGATATCTCTTTGATTCTGGCCAACTTTATCACTTGATTAATGAGATCTAATTCTTCCATGATGTGTTGGTCATTATCGGGAAGTGGGTACATCATCCTCTAGGAAGGGTTCCCAGTTTCTACCGAGACCACCGTGTGCGTACCACATACCAGTTTAAAAGGCATCTCGCCAATAGAACTACGTGGGGTTTTTCTATGGCTCCAAAAAACTTGGTACACATTTTCTACCAAGTTGCTTTCGGAATCTTCACAATATTCCTGCAAATATTCAATTATTAATTTGTTCACTATCTCGGCCTGCCGAGTGCCCATTTCTCTAAGGATATTGAAAACTAGCGAAATGTTGTTTGATATGCAATCCTGCCAACATTTCTTTGCAACCTTTATCAGCAAACTAGGTGCCATTGTCTGTGATGATCTTTGCTGGTATACCGAAACCACATATGATGTTCTTGAATATGAAATTCTAAGCTCGGACTGACGTGGTAGTGGATGACGGCTCTACCTCTATCCATTTGGTGAAGTAGTCGACTACCACCGTTAAATTTTTCAATTGTCTAGGAGTTGCATGGAACAGACAAAGGAGATGTAGTCCCCATGTGTGAAAGGGCCATGGGGCTGATATGATATGCAATTATTCCACTGGGAAATGAGTGAGTGAGCTATGTAGCAAGCATGTTTCATACTTTCTAATGTGATTAGCGACATCTTCATTAATCGTAGGCCAAAAGTAACATCTCGCAAGGCCTAGGCCTTGATGGTTTGTCTGGGCTTATATGGTACCTCAGTGATGCAAAAATAGGGTTAGAAATAACCCGAGTCGAGTCAAACTTATCTTGTTTTGCATTGACTACTTAAGACGATTTCGAGTTGAGATTTTTTATGAACTGACAACTTTTTCTGTTCAAGTTGGGCTTAGCTTGCTTGAAATTCATGAATTTTTTTATTTAATTTATGAGCTCATGAGCTAAATTTCATTATGAGTTTTCACAATTACAATTTACTTTATCTCTGTTGTAAAATAAAAGTAAAAAAATACACTTGAAATTCGTGGAAATGAATTATTTTTGAAATTTTATACGAACTTAAAATTTAAAATAAAATTTTATTTAAAATTATATATTTACTTATTTATCGAATCAGTTCATGAGCCAACCAAATTGATTTATATACAGCTTAAGCTCAGCTCATTTATTTAACGAGATTCATGAACTAAACTCAACTAAGAAATTAACAAGTGCCAAACCTAACATAAATTGGCTCGGTTTAGATTCAGTCCTATGTGAGAATATCCCTTCATTAATTTATAACATGTTTCAACAAATAGGTATTTATAATTTAGCCCTTTTTACTTTACTTTACCTCATGTTCCCTTTAGTAAAAAATAAAGTAAAAGAATCAAACTTTGCATCTTTATATCTCATCACTTACCTCATTATTTTATAACATGTTTCAAAATAGGGATATTTTTTCCATTACTTGCACTAGGTGTAAGAATATAACATTCTTACACCGGTTTAACAAATCAATACATGTTTCATGTGTATAATGTTGATATCGTGACAACTTACAGGTGTAATATGAGTCAATTTAACCAAAACTCAAGCTGTAAAACTGAAGTCACCCCTACTAGTGAATTGAACAGAAAAGTACGACTACTTGCTTCTTCCGATTCTTCTAGTTCTCGCGATGGAAGTAATCGGAACCTGAGGTTACCCTCGCTCTCCGGAACGAATCTACCACCTCATAAAGATAGTGAAAATATTCCTACACTTCGTATAGGCTCAATAAAACTATTTGGCACCCATATTTTCTTTCGTCATCAACGGGATGCTCCTACTATTTCTACTCATAATCACACTACTACTGTTAAGATGCATGAATCCTCATATCAAAAGGTCTTACCATCCTCGAATCATAATTGTGGGAGGAGTTCTTCTAGTCATGAAGAACCTAATAACTTAGTAAAAAATAATAGGATTTTATTGCCTTTGAAGAGGAGTGCTACTGAGTACACATCCTCCTCACAAAGGAACTTGGAAACAATCAAGCCTTTTCTTGATCAAGTTGTTTCTGATCTTGGTACTGAGGAATCTAGCCTTGTATCTGCCATCAATATTTGGGAAAGTTGGGCCAAAAAATTGGAAGTTGAGGAGAAAAAGCTTCAGTCTGAGATCACCAATTTTCAAGGCCAGCTTGTTGATATATATGATAAACGTTTTGCCCTTGCCCTACAATAGATAAAGGTCATTTTGTGCCTTACTTGGATATATCAAGATTATCATCTCGGTTGGTGGTGAAGCATGGAGAGCTCGTCCCTACAATTGGTGAAATGAGCACGGATGCGGCTAAGGAGAACACTTCCCAAGGAAAGGCCCCTGTTTGAGATGTATTCTTTTTTGCTTACGCAATTTGTAGAACTTTAAAGCTGCCTTTTAAAATGAGTAAAACTTAAGGGTTTTTGGATTTTATTTTGTGCATATATGAAATTTTGTTTCTCCACTATTTTATATAAATTCGAGGTTCATTCTATGCTAAATGATGTTTTTTGTTGTGGCCATCACATCCCAGGCCAGATAGGACTTCATTTTAGGATTATCTGCCTAAGTCTCAGTCAGGAATTTTGGACAAGCTATACGACTACAAAACCAAAATAGTTTCCTTGTCTATATTGTGCGACAGTCAACAAATATTACTTATATTAGCTTTACTTTTTGGGGCGCGTCACCTTACGCTAGGATTGCTAATCCCTGGTTAAGGTTTTTGTACCTTCAATTTAAGGCATCTCGCCCATTGCTGGGATCCATGATTGTTTAGATCCGTAACCATTGATTGCGGGTGTGTATGTTACCCTATGTGAGGATCATTAATCCTTTTTTGAAGGTTCGTGACCTTTGGCTGGGGATGTGTCACCCTATGTTGGGATCATTGATCCTTTTTTGAAGGTTCGTGACTTTTGACTGGGGGTGTATCACCCTAATTTGGGATCATTGACCCTTTTTTGAAGGTTTGTGACCTTTGACTGGGGGTGTATCACCCTAAGTTGGGATCATTGATCCATTACTTGACATATTTATTCTGTTCCTTAGGGTATGTTGACTCATGATGGGATCATTGATCCTTGTTTGCTAAAAATAGAAAATATGTTTTCGAGCTTGCATTCATATTCATCATATGTTGGTTAGAAAAGTTGGGGCATCTTGCCCTTTGCTGGAATCGTTGTTCGTTTAGATCTGTAACCATTGATTGGGGGTGTATCACCCTATGTCAGGATCATTGATCCTTTTTTGAAGGTTCGTGACCTTTGACTAGGGTGTGTCATCCTAAGTTGGGATCATCGATCCTTTTTTGAAGGTTCGTCACCTTTGATTGGGATTGTATCACCATAAGATGGGATCATTGATCCTTTCTTAAAGGTTCGTGACCTTTGACCGGGGGTGTATCACCCTATGTTGGGATCATTGATCCTTTACTTGAAATATTTATTCAGTTAATTAGCGTATGTCCCTTATGATGGGATCATCGATCCTTGTTCGGTAAAAAAGAAAATGTTTTCGAGCTCGCATTCATATTCATCATATGTTGCTTACAAAAGTTGGGGCCTCACTAAAACCTTGGTGGTAAAACCCTACTTAGGGATAAAATTTGCCGAGGAACAAGAGTACCCCATGAGTTCTTTACATAAGAAAACCATACTTAAAAATTGCAGAAATTCCTATGTATACACAAAAATTAAAAAATAAACATAATACCTTTGTAAATCTGTAGCATTAAAAGTCCTCAGAAGTTCTCCTCCTCCCAGTTAGCTGCTAACTTTCCATCTTTGGCATTCTTCTAACCGATACTAGCCCTCCATATGTTTAAGTTGTTAACCACAAATTCGTGTTTCATAAATTTTCGGTTATATCTCTGAGCAACTCGTTGTTTCCGCATCATTTCCATGACTCTGGCCATCTCATGAATTTCATCGATCATGTCAAGGTCCTCTTTCAGAAGTTCTTCATTATTTGAGCTGGTATTCATCGCCCTCCACGAGGGTTCACCAATCTCCACATAGATTACTACATCAATTTCGTAGACTAAACAAAAAGAAGTCTCCCTAATGGCACTTTGTGGAGTTTTTCGATAACTCCAAAGGACTTGATAAAGGTTCTCTACCTAATTTCTTCTAACCTTTTCTTCAAGCTATTGAGAATCACTTTGTTTGTGACTTCAGCCTGCCTGTTCATTAGAGGATGTTCCATACTTGAAAAATGATGTCTAATCCCTAAGCCCTCCACCAGTTCCATGAAATGTTTATCAGTCAACTGGGTTCCATTGTTAGTAACGATCTCAGCAAGTATACCAAAATGACATATAATTGTTTTGAAAGTGAAAGCTTGAACCCTTGTCGACGTGATTGTTGCCAACAACTCTGCTTTTATCCATTTAGTGAAATAGTCAATGGCCACTACCAAGAACCTCAGCTAACCCAGAGCCCGCGGAAAGGGTCCCAACAAATCCTTGCCCTAGGTGTGGAATGGCCACGGAGCAATTATCGTGTGCAGCTCTTGGTGGGATGTGATGGATTGGTGCGTGTTCTTGACATCGCTCACATTTCTTGACATGATATTTTGCATCTTCCTGCAGAGTGGGGCAGAAATATCTCGCCCTTAGTATTTTCTTGCTAAAGATTTGGTCCCAACATGGTGACCACAGTTGCCTTCATGAATTTCTATGAGTATATACCACACCTCATATGGCCTTATGCACTTTAGTAGCGGTGTTGAAATTCCTCTTCTAAAAAGATGTCCTTCTACCACCGTGTACCTAGTGACCTTTTTCAACAATTCATTTGCCTCTTTCTCATACTCTGGGACTATTCCTTTGCTGATGTATTCTATCAAGGGTGTCCTCCAATCTACTCATTCCACCTGTATAGTTAAACTCGGTACATGAATGACATCTTTAACCACATAATGATAATTAGAGGCCTTCTTCGTGCTGGCTAGATCTGACAAGAGGTCCGCCCTACTATTCTATTCCCTCGAGATGTGTTTTATTTAAAATTTTGACAGGCCAATCAAGGAGTCCTTCACCTATGCAAAATATTTTTGCAACATTGGTTCCTTACCTTGGTAATCTCCTCAAATTTGAGAAACTACCAAATATGAATATGGACAAATGGTGATAGTCGAGGCTCCTAATTCCTTTGCTACCCTTATCTCATCCAAACAAGCCTCATATTCATCATGATCATTTGAGGTTGAAAACTCGAATTTTAGTGAATACTCTATCGGTACACCTTCACTATTCTCTATGATCACCCCTGCTCCACAGCCTTTAGCATTCAAAGAGCCATCTGCATAAATTTTCCATTCTCTAAGATTAAAATTCACGGGATGACCCATTTCTGCAAGAAAGTTAGCTAACACTTGTTCCTTTATCACAATTTTTGGCTCATATTGAATCTTGTATTGGGATAACTCTATTGCCCATGACATTATTCCTCTAGCTAAGTCTGGTTCGTTTAGGGTCTGAGGGATGAGTTTATTAGTACATAGTGTAACGAGGTTGCATTGAAAGTAGGGGCGCAACCTTCTTAAATTCTTTAATAGAGCATAAGTAAGTTTTTCCGTCTTCTGGTAATTTTAATTCTTTGCCCTGCAAGGCATGGAATACAAAATAGATAGGAAATTGAGACATACCTTCTTCTTGAATCAAGGCTGCGCTTATGGCTTGATTTGGAAGTGCCAGATAGATAATCAAATTTTCTCCTGGGATTGGCCTCGTCAACACTGGAGGAGAGGATAAAGATTGCTTAAGCTCTTAGAATTGCTGTTCACAATTGGGAGTCCACGTGAAAATACTTTGATTTTCTAAGAATTTGAACATAGGTAAGCAATACCTAGCCAAGGCGAGTAGGAAATGGGATAGAGCTACAACCCTCCCTTTGAGTTAGTGTACTTCCTTGATAGACCTCGAACTAACCATGTCCAAAATCTTTTTACTTTTTTCTCGGTTTACTTCGATGCCTCTACTAGTCAGCATGAATGCAAGGACCACCCTAGCTTCCATACCGAATGAGTACTTCAGCAGGTTTACCCTCAACTCGAACTGTTGTATTCATTGAAAGACTTTTCCAAATCTTGAATTGGATCCTCACCATCTTGGGTTTTGACAAGCATCTCGTCAATGTATACTTTGGCAAACTTCCCCTGCATCCCGTGAAAGACTTTGTCAATCATTCTCTAATATGTCGCTCCTGCATTTTTTAATCTAAACTTCATAACATTATAACAAAATACGAACAGATCAATAATAAATTCAGTATTATCCTTATCCTTGGGATGCATCAGGATTTGGTTGATCTGGAGTACGCATCTTGAAAGGACAAATATTTGTAACCTACTAAATTGTCAACCAGCTTTTACCCTTTCTCACTGTTAGCTAATGTCAACAAAAATTCAGATAGATCCTCGACATGTCTTCCGCCACCCACGCAAAAATGTCTCTATTGTATTTTAGCAACTTTGCCATCCTCTCAATGAGGTCCTGAGGCAATTTCTGCCTACTTTCACGACTTGGGATGCATCTTTCCCAATCTATTCTTCCATCGAATCCCTTTTTGGTTCTGGGCGTTGATGCTTAAATTCACCCCTTAGGTGTAAATCTGCTAACATTACTAAAGTATCACACCTCCCAAATTTTCCTTTACTCTTTTGATTTTCTTTTTCATCTTGCTTCTCTTGTATGCCCACCTTACCAACCTTTTAACTCTCCAAATAACATTGGTTCGTGTCGTGGCTCTTGCCACAAATCGTGACCAATTCATCATGATCCCCTGGGAACTTAATTGCCATGTGGATGGTTGATACTGCTGCTCCCAAGGTATTCAAAGTTGGTATCCTGAGAATTGCGTTGTATGCCGATATCCAATCCACCACCAAAAATTTTACTGGGATAGTCCCTGAACCACCCCTATTGCCCAATGTCAAATTCAACTTCAAATATCCTTTTAGAGTGATGGTGTCTTCCGTAAACTCAATCAAGTTCCCCTCATGTTGGACTAGGTCCTTCTCCTTGAGCCCTATTCACTTGAATTAGTCCCAGAACATGATATCAGCTGAAATACCTTGGTCAACAAAGAGACGCTTGACTTCGTAGCCTGTCATCACCGCTGATATAACTAACGAGGCATTCAAGCTTGTGCTTTCCAAAGGTAAATCATCTCTAGTGAATGTCAAAGTCATCTTTCTCATAGCATCCACTATTAGACAACCATTTTACACTTCTCAAGATCGCTTTCGTGAGTTGTTGATCTGCTTTTCATCTTTGATTCCACCAGTGATCACATTTATGGCTCCCTTTTTGGGGGCTGGTCATGTCGCCTTGGACTTCGGGAGTGTGATCAACTTCTTCTATCCCGCACGACTTCTTTGTCGCCTTGCCAAAATATTTTTACTCCGCCTCTTTAGGTTCCTCTAGGGCATTTAGTTTTTCCTTATAACATAGACCTTTTTTTTCCGTTAAATCAAGTGAAAATTTGTTCTCCATAAGTGCCTTATTGCATCCATGATAATATGCATTTTGGATTCTTTTTTTACAGGTCAAAGTGTGACCACAAGGGTTCGAACCGGGGAGATACTACTCAAAGCTTCACTTCCTAACCACTAGACTAACCTGTTCGATTTATTAATTTTGGATTCTTAAAGCGCTAAGAAATTGAAATGATGAACATGGTAAATAAAGAAATGGTTAGTTCAATGACTAGTAAATAATAATTATAATATATAATAAATAAGGTTAACAGATACTAATTAAGAAGATACAACTAATCAAGCTTTTTTTTTTGTATGGAACTAATAAATCTATTTAAATTCATTTGTAAGACCTATTTCATACATTAAATAAAGTTAAATAATGCATTTCAATTTTTATCATAAAGTTATTATCGCTATAATTTATTTTATGCATTTAATTTGGTGACCTTCCTTTTAACCCAAACAAAAATATTTAAGATCACTCTTTCTTGGATTATATTCCACTCATTCTAACTTCCTCTTCATCTAATGAACACATGGTCACTCTCTTTAACACATGGTCTGCCACATGAAACAAGTATTATAAGAAAGATACTCATAGAGCTACAACTTTAATGTAGAACCCTGAGCTAATTCAACAGTTTTAAAGGTGAAATGGTTTTTGGAAGTGGGTTGTCTGACTAAGCCGAAATTATGACCTTACTTAACTATTTTTGCCATAACTTGAGCTATGGTTATTAGATTAAGGTGAAACTAGAGGAATTTCGAAACTACAAGAATTATCTACAACTATTGATCAGACCACAAAACCCAGTTTTAAAAATATATTTGTAAAAAATAGTCACCTTTAACAGAGAAGTACACTCAGCCAAACCCAACACTTAAACATTAACCCTGTCTTAGTATTTGGGTCATAACTAGAGTTGAAGACATCTAAACTGAGTGAAACCAGATCCATTTGAAAGGTAACCGGATTCTCAACAACATTTATTAAGGACACTACGGAAATTTCGATCATCTGCATGCGTAAATTGGCATGCAAACTCACGGTTATAACCAAACCAGAACAAAAGTAAGATTCCTCATAATTTGATCTATATAATTTAACCCACAATTTCATCTTGTTTTAATCACAAAGTTCTTGTTCTTTTCCTGAGAGTGAGCCAAGAATTGAGAGGGTGAGGATGAGGTTTGCTCACTGCCCAAAACTCGTGAAGAGCCTCAATCACTTCAAAGATGATGCTTTAGGCTTTGAATGTGGTATAGTAAAGGACCAATTAGTGAGGATTTGAAATGAAACTCAATATACAACATTAAAGAACAAGAAATCAGATTTCTCATGTTCCCATGATCGAAAATTTAAGCTTCAAATAGGATCCTTGGAAGGTATAACAAGTAGAGGAAGAGATATATGAATTTTGGTATGTGGTGGTAAGAATTTGGGAGTAACCCATGATTTCTCCTCCATGGATTCATGACCTTTTGCTTGTAAGGAGAGAGGGGAATTTCCATTTGTCCAACCTCAAGGAGGGTAGAGGAACGTGGGAGTTGAGAGGGAGGGAGGTGAGAGCTTTTTGTCTCCTTTTCTTTTACATATATGTTCTTAAGTCCCTCTTAGAATCTTATAAAATTTTGCATTAAGGTCCCTTAAATTCCTATGTTCCATAATTTCATTCTTACAGTTCTTAGTCTTCTTAATTTAGTCCTTCACCCTCTAACATCCCTTTAATTAAGTCCATAAATTCTTAAATCTTACAAAATAGTCCCCTAGGGACTGAAAGTCTAAGCATTTATTTAGCAAATGCAAAATTTTGGGTTATTACAATTCTACCACCTTTAAAAGAATTGTGTCCTCACAATTCAAATTATCTGTGCTGTGAACCCAAGGCTGGTATGAGTCTTCCAATCTATTTGAGTTGAAAAACCTGCTCATTGGGGAATTAACTTGGCTTGAATTTTACCCCTCAAAGCAATCTAGACCTCTTGAGGAAAATTTAGGGTCTGTGTTTCATTGGGATGATTGAGAAGAAAACGTAGGCATCTCCTTTTGGTTCAAAATGCTGTTACCACGTTCGAAGCGTAATCTCTCTCAAACGCACATGTTATTCGTAGAGGAATGTCTAAGGAATTTCTATCACCCAAAGAAAACATTCTTTGCTGTTAATTTTCAAATTAGGGAATTTCTAAGTTAAAGGAATAAATTTGTTAGTAGGTCTATTTCATATTCGGTGTCAGAGTAATATATGATTAGTGGGTTGGATGTCAATTGGTGCTTGGGAACCAATTTAGGACAGTCTTCCGAAAAACGGTCTAATAAAAGGGATATAGAGTTTCTCATTGAAAGTTAAATTGACAAGCAGAATGATGGGTCCTTGAATCAATGAGAAAATTAAGAAGCTCATTTAGGATTTAGTATAAGCAGGTGTTTAAGATTAGAACGACCTTAGTTGTGATACTTCGTGTGGTCCCTATTCGCAAAAGGTTAGAATCAATAAGCTAAAATTCGCCATCAGTGCTTGATTCAAAATACAAATTGAGCACGGAATTTCATGGGTGGTAATATTTCACAAGGAAGTAATAAGAGTTCCTTTGTGCTTCTGCTGCACAACTCTGATTCCTGACGACTAACCTACTCTGAAACACAATTAATACTTTTTCAAATGGATTTACGATGCCTTGTTCAGATAGGTATCACATGATAACTTAGGTCAATCTCAATGAATAGCCAATAGGTTAGAGAAGATATGTTTTTGAAATTACGTTATTACTTTAGCAGAAGTTCAGCGTTAACTTACACTTGAATTAAAAAGGAATCAATAATAACTCAAGGTATAACATGAAATTTTTCAACATTCTCAATGAACATTGATTTGACTAACAGAATGATGGATCCTCGTATCTAGAATGAAAATATGTGAACCTTAGAATTTAGGCAAGTGCTCACAGTTGAATATTATAATTATGGTATTTAGTGACAAAAATGGCTTCTATCGTGAAGGTGTTGTCATTAACAAAATCAAATTAGTCCGCTTCGAGCTAAAATCACAATTTATTCCTTAGCGAAATCTTGGGAGACTAGGAGCTAACGTATGAAATAAAGGACTCTTAGTGTATTACAATACTTTGAAAAAATTCTAAGTAGTTGAGGGAACACATGAATAACATGGCTTGAACTCAAATTGTCGCCCGAATCTCGAATCTTGGAGAAAAGTTAAGACGGTCAATGGAAATGATGGCTATAATTGCAACATAGTGCACCTAGAGGATTTCGTAACTCTACAAGAGATCTCATTTGAGAGATTTTAGAGTAAAGCTAAACTTATCATTAGCTTGAATACTGAACAATAGTGTTGATAAACTTACAATGCAGTATTTAGTTCTTAACAGAGTCCAATTATAGAAACACTGTAACCGTTTAAGTCATTCGAGTATAGGCATGGCGCCCTATAAAGCACTTTACGGTAGAAAATGTTGGTCGCCAGTATGTTGGTATGAAACAGGAGAGAAATTGCTATTGGGGTCGGATTTGGTGCAAGAAACAACAGACAAAATTGGGCGTATCAAGGGAAAGTTAAAGAAAGCCCAAGATCGCCAGAAGAGTTATGCAGACCAGCGGAGGAAGCCTCTGGAATTTGGAGAAGGAGATCATGTGTTTCTGAAGGTTACACCCTATACCGCGGTTGGCAGAGCGATTAAAACAAAGAAACTGCAACCCAGATTCATTGGTCCCTATCAGATTCTCCGAAAAGTGGGACCCGTTGCTTATCAACTTGCTTTGCAACCTCATCTTTTAAACCTTCACGACGTTTTTCATGTATCCCAACTCCGGAAGTACGTGTCTGATCCCTCACACATTTTGGAAGCTGATGACATTCCATTGAAGCCCAACGTCTCATATCAGTTAAAGCCTATGAGTATTTTGGACCGAGGAGAGAAGACACTAAGAAAGAAGGTGATCCCATTAGTGAAGGTCCTTTAGGAGAACATTGATTCCTTAGAAATCACTTGGGAGAAGGAACAAGATATGAGAAGCACATATCCAGAGTTATTTACATAGTTGAGGTAATTGCTAATTTTGAGGGCAAAATTATTTTAAGGGGGGTAGAATTGTAACATCTAAAAAATCCATAAAAAAAGACTTAGGACTTAAGGGATTGATTACAATTTACAAAGAGAAACAAAGATAAAATAAATATTTGAATATGAACTGTCATATTAGAATATATATTCGAATATGCCACGTCATATTCGAATAGTATTCGAATATGCATATCAATATTCGAATATATATTCGAATATGCCATATCATATTTGAATAGTATTCGAATATGCAAGGGAGGAAATGAATACGTGAGCCTTATATTCAAATATATATTCGAATATGGACCCCAAAATCTATAAATAGGGGTGCCTTATCTCCAAAGTAACTGTTCTTCAGTTTCCTCGCTTCTCACACACCTAAAAACCTTTGTTCCCAAACCAACTAAGTCATAACTTGGTAACCCTAAGGCTTTCATCTCCTAAGACTAAAGGTTCCAACGTTTGATTCAGACTCAGAGGCAACTACGGCAAAGGAACCGGAGTAGGAGATTGGATCTGGAAGCTAAGGACAAAGGATTCAGGGAAGTTCCAGGTAACCCTGAAAACCCCAAATCCGTAATACTTGGAATTTAGGAACATGTGACTAGAGAATGATAGGAGCATGCCATTAGGGGAAATCAAACTATTATGTTTTGTTAAAGTTGATGAATGATTAAATTATGCATACTATGTTTGAAATATGCATGATATGATTGATATTGCATGAACTTATAGGCTTTATGTTGATGAATGATGCATGTGTTATTGTGAAACATGTTAAAGGTATAAATAAGGTTTTCCAGAATTAAATGTGACGCTAACTGGGAATTTGATATTGAATGGGTTTCAAAATAGATTAAGTCCCAGTATTAGTATGTTCAAATATGTATTTGAGTATGGAATGCCATGTTCAAATAGATATATGAATATAACATCTCTGTCACATAGGATTCGAATGTGGAGTGTTTGTAATCGGATATGAGGATATTAGAAACCCTTGTTTGTACGCTATGTACCTAATAAGACTGTGTGGTGCATTAGAACTGAAAATGGAAATGTTAAAAGAGGCTCTTCCCACTCAATAGATATTGAGCAAGAGGGTTAAGTTCCACCGGAAGTAGACCGGGTAAGAGGACAGAGCAGAAAACGGAAAAGATGAGAATGTAGCGTTATCCCGAAAGGGGAAAATAACCTGAAGTACTGGGCTATCTTCACGAGGTAGGTAGTCTAAGTACAAAGTGTACTATCTTCACGAGGTAAGTAGTTCCCTGGGCTAGCTCGAGAGAGAGTTAGTAGCCCGGCAAGAGGATCCTTGGGGGACGCTCGCCAGGACTGTGATGATGATGAGCTCAATATGCGTTACTGCCACGTGTTTTGGTGGATTCCCGGTGCATAGGGATTCTCGTTAAAAGAGGAAAGAAATGGAAACGGAAAATGATCATGCATGCATATCTATGTGATTGAAATTATACTTGTTGTTTGTATGTTTGGTAGGACTTGGATTTGGGACGGTTTTCCAGTTAGACTGACTGTAATACTGTATAAAACTTTTTTTATGGCCGATGGGTTACTCAGTTATATGTCGAGCATATAACTGACGATTACAGTATTGCAGGTGGCTCGGATTCGGAGGGTGTCAGCGCGTGAGCAGTTTTGTAGCCCTTTCCTGATACTTAGATAGTCATTAGAGTCTTTGTATAGCTACCTTTGCTGGACATATGTAGATTCTCTAGACTGTAGTTAAAACACTTGTATTTTGATATATGTATATATTTTATTAAATTCTGCTACATTTTGTAAAAAAAAAAAAAAAAGAAACTACCCTAAAAACCTAGGTGTTACAATTTGGTATCAGAGCAGTTTGGTCCTATCCGGACTATGTTATCCCAATGCGTAACTTAGATAAAAGTCCAGAGAAATAAGTCCTGTCTTAACCTGAGATGTTGACCGTATGCGATTCATTATATTGAGCCTAATCACTCAGTGTGGTGCGTTGTATGCAGGAAGACATGGCAGGCAGACCACCCGGTAGACCTCGTACTAACACCAATGCGACACCAACTCCGATTGGTTCACCGTTAATACAGCAAATGGCACAGGCCATGACTCAGATGATGGAGGCGCAAGGACGGGTAGACCGATATCAGAGTTTCCATTGACATGACCCACCCATTTTCTCTGGTGGAAGAGATCCCATGATAGCAGAAGAGTGGCTAGATCATTTAGAGGAGATATTTAGGATAACTAGATCTGCCGATCAGGACAAGGTGGAGTTGGCTACTTATAGTATGAAAGGTGAAGCGACACAGTGGTGGAAACAGTATCGTGATCATATGGAGGCAACAAGAGGTAATGTAACATGGGAGGGATTTAAGACTCTGTTCCTGAAAAAATATTTTCCCTCTAATGTGAAAGATCAAAAGGAGATAGAATTTCTGACACTGCAACAAGGACACATGACAATAGATGAATATGTTGCCATATTCGAGAGTTAGCCAGATTTTCGAATAACCTTCAGAACAAACCTGATGAGGCGTGGAAGTCTAAGAGGTTCGAACAAGGACTCAGACCCGAGGTCAAGAACTTGGTGATTACTCAGCAAATTCTGGAGTACCAGACATTGATTCAGGCATGTCAGCTTGCTGAGCAATCCTTGGCCGCGGTGTCGGCTAGCAGACAGCTGTTGTGGAAACGTAAGAGGGAGGAAGGAAGTGCTAAGGGGAAAAAGGACAAAGAATTGAACAAAGGCAAGAGTACCATTCCAAAGTGAGAGATTTGCGGGAAGTTCCATTGAGGAGAATGTTACAAGAACAAGAGGACTTGCATTATATGCCAGAAGTCGGGACACATCAGTTGACAATGTGGTGATTATGGGTAGCTGACATTGAATATATATCAGGGACATCAAAATCTAATTTAAATAGGGGTTCATTGCTCAGTTGGAAGGGTAGAAATGTGTTGCCTTGTGCTTCTATTGAGTTCTCGGATTGACTTAATAACGAGTCTTTCCATCCATATAAGTTCTTTGGAACTGTTTCCTTACTCAAGCACAATCACCATTACAGTTAACCTGTGTACTCACACACGTGATTCTATCTATTTATATACTTAACCCGCATTCCCTTGAGCACAAATCCCTAACATGAATCCAACTAGGAAATATATAATCCCCTCCCTTATTGTTGTGAGGTTATCATTAGCAGACTTCCAAAGTATTTTCTGCCTCTTAGTTTCCTTACCAAAGGCCCTTACATACTATCATAATCACTATACCAACTTGGGGACAAATAGACTTTGAGTACCCTGTTCCTACAGAATCTTCACTTCCTAATTCAACTATAGTCTTTGCAGAATGAATCATACCCGACCTTAGATTATGTTTTACTTACGATTCATTCCACTCAAGTTTCAAGGATCCATTGGCTACAGTTGTATTAGTGTCGTAATTAAGGTACTAGACTTGCCATATCAAATATCTTACAATCATGATCACCGAATACACCTATACCCCAATGTATTGTCCTATTTTCCATGGAAGAAATGAAAGGAAGACAAATGCTATTGTAGAATTTTTAAGGTAGTAGGTCATAGCCAAAACAACTTGTCAATATCCTGAACTGGAGCTCTTGAAGTTGACACCTTCTGTTATCCAACTGATTCGTACCTCATAAAAGGTACTAATCATTTACAATAACTTTGAGATAGATTTAATCTATTAGTGTCCAAAATTTCTACTTACATGCACCAATATTTAGTTGATCAAACTCAATATTAGTTGCATGTTCCTTCGAAGCTTGTGACACGCCTAATAGATATGTTTAGATTATTAATCGTTCATCTGACTATTGACTCTTGCCATCATAGTCTGATGAATCAAATTTCTCTAATACCACAAATTTAACAACTTATATTTTTTATTCTGTTTTTTTTAACACAAGCGGAAGCTAAATTTTACTTTACAATATATAATAATAGTTACAACCTTTTTAATTTAAACAAATTCCTATGTAGCTGAACAAATTAATATTTGCACATAAGACTCAGGTTCACTATATATAAGAATTTACCAAGATTTTATATATGGTTATACCTAAGGTCACTCTTAAGCTTGCCTCATCTGTGACGCTTGCTCCTCGTATCTTCTAGAACCTGCAATACCGAGAGTGTCCGTTATATAAAACATATAATTGAGTTGTCCCTGGTCTATAAAAACATTTCACAATATTTCAGCCAGTGTAACTGGAAAATCCCCATTGCGAAAAAAAACATACACACAACACATTCAATCATATGAATGCATGTAATGACAATATAATGATATATGCATGCAATGATTCTTTACTACTTTTCATTTCATTTGTTTACTTTACATCTTTTACCGAGAGTCTAGTGCACTAGAACTCCCCCATAGGTGCATTGGCAGTAAATGCACAACTGAGCTCATATCCATGGCGTCCTTATCCAAGGTTATGCTGCCGGGCTACCTACCCCTTCCGAGTTAGCTAATGACTATCTACCCCTTTCGAGATAGCCCTATATAATTCCAATTATCTACCCCCGTCAGGATAATCCTTGTACATCAGGTTATCTACCCCTTTCGTGATAACCCTACATTTCATTCTCACTTTTTGTGCTTGTCTTCTTACCTAGTATACTACCCATGGAACTCAACCCACTTACTGAACCAAGATGAGGGAAAACATTTCTCTTTTCATTGCATTGATGTGATCATACATTTATCATTCATATCATCACAATATACACATACATTAGTCTCCTACCATACGTAATTAGAGGTGTAAGAATCCACTAGTGAGAAAATAGAGAATGCAGAATTTCCTTGTTTTTTCTAAAGCGAAGTCATTTTCATTGTAGTGAAATAAACCCAGAAATCCTCTCAACCCATGAAGGTTTTCTGCTTGAGTGAGTCGATATTCACTGTAGTCAATACCAGTATGATTTAGCCAAAAATAGTGGTTTTAGCCTTCCTTTTTATGCCCTCCCTAATTTGCCCTTCTTAAAAGGTTATGAGTCCCAATTCCTATCATACACATACATGATCTTAGCATCTTTTAGCAAACATATCTAGATCTAGACTCAGTGAAATAAAGTGCTCTTGGTCTCTTTGGAAAGGTAAAGGAACGATCTACAATTCTTATGAATCCATCAACTCCTAATTCAAGCATATTTTAGGTGGAATTTCAGCCTAAACTCATTCAATGGTTGTCCTATTCCTACTCTAGCAGTGTCCACTGTTCCTAGCATATCTTGTGTTCTCGGCATGCAATTCAATTGAAACCAAGTGGAAAATAATCCTAACAGAATTTCCTACATTTTTTATGTAGACCTCAAATGTAGATTTGGTCTCCTTAAGGGCTATATTACCTAATAATCATTAATAACTTTCCAGACTCAACATATTCACGACAACATGATATTACCTTAGATTTCTACCCATACCTAGAGCTACAAGTATCCAATCCACATGAAATAAATTTTATAAGAAAGATGACTCGTATAGCTACAATGTTCATGCAGAACTTGTGGATTCAAATTCTCTAAGACGCTCTAAAATTGGAGTTTTGATGATTCCACCAAAATCCGAGAGTCAAGCCCTAATTGGCAAATCAAGCGTTCAAGCGCTATAAACAAGAAAGCCACAACAAGGGTATATAGGATTTAATTCATGCAAAAATGTAAATTTGATTAAGGCTCTTTAAAATGGATCAAATTTTTTTTAATCAAATTTAGTTTTAAAATACGTTGAAAACTTATTTCACTTCTCTTCAAAGCGTTTTTAAGTATGGAAAAAGTTTTCTTAAGAATTAGGGTTTATGCTTAACTTGTTTTTCATGAGAAAAAGTCCCTTTAAAAGGTATATTCGTATACCTATTCGAATATTAGGGTTCTGGATTTGAAAATTTGAATTTCTGGCCATAATATTCAAATATATATTCGAATATAGAAACCCCATATTCGAATACATATTCGAATATAACCTTTTCCTTTTGTCCTCTTGGCTGCCAAAATCAAAATATTCGAATATGGAATTTCCATATTCGAATATAAAGAGCTTGGTTTTTGTATTTATCATCCAAAAATTGTATATTCGAATATATACTCAAATATGGACTTTCCATATTCGAATACATATTTGAATATAGTGAATGTTTGAAATGTTTTTATGTTGCCTATTTGCTTCACTTTAAAAGGGGCTTTGACCACACTTATTACACACACCCTTCTAATCAATCTTTGAAAGAAAAAGACATTTATTCCTCATTCTCTTTGTCAATTACTTAATCAAGGGTCTTGTGCTTTTTCTCAAAAAGGCTTTCTTTATCCTCTTAAATCCTAGTTTGATTCATCACAGAAAGAGCCTTAGTCAAATACTCTTAGTGCTTCAATTATTATCATTTACTCTCTTGAGAGGTTCTTGTTTGAAACACTTAAATTATAATTCCTGAGTGAAGGTGAGGTATCCTTCAAAGGTAGTTGTTAGGGTGAGGAATCCCTAGTTTGAGGCTCTTGCACATTGGTTTGGTATCCAATGGTGAAGAGTGCTCTTAGTTTGTAACTTGTTGAAGTTGAATACAAGAGTTTTTGGGCGGTGCTGATTTGAAGACTGGATGTAGGTCCCAAGGAGATTTAGTGGCCGAACCATGATAACTCTTGGTGTCATTCTCTCTAACTCTTACTTTGTGCATCGCATTGTGTTTTCAGCATTCATCTTCATATCCATTTAGTTCCATATCTCAATTAAATACAACTCATTCAACTCTTGCTGTGTTTTATGAAAAGTTTATGAAAAGGTTTAAAAGCTCAATTCACCCCCCTCTTGAGCATAGAGGTCCTTGTCTAATAGAACTCAAGAGTTAATTCAACTGTTTTTAAGGTGGAATGCTTATTAGAAGTGGGTTGTCTGCCTAAGAGCTTGAATTATGACCTTACTTAACTATTTTGGCCATAACTTGAGCTATGGTTATTGGATTAAGGTGAAACTAGAGGAATTTTGAAGCTAAAAGGACTTTCTAGAAGTTTTGTACAGACCATGAAACCTAGTTTTCAAAATATAATTGTAAAACATAATCACCTATTAACATAAGAAGAGCTCTTTGTGTATAAAGGAAAAGAGAGTGTGGATGAAAAGGCTCTAAGATGCTCTAAAATTGGACTTTTGATGATTCCATAACAATCCGAGAGTCATGTCCTAATTGGCAAATCAAGCGATCGAGCGCTATAAACAAGAAAACAACAACAAGGGTATATAGGATTTAATTCATGCGTAAATGTAAATTTGATTATGACTCTTTAAAATGAATCTAATAGGTTTTAATCAAATTTTATTTCAAAATGTGCTAAAGAACTTTTTCCCTCTATTAAAAGTGGTTTCATGTTCGGAAAAGTTTTTCTTGAAGTTTGGGGGTTGTACTTAACCTTGTTTTCATTAGAAAAAATCCCTTTTAAAGGTATATTCGAATACCTATTTGAATATTAGGGTTCTGGTTTGAAATTTGAAATTCTAGCCATGATATTCGAATACATATTTAATTGTTGAGAAAAAACACCAAGTTCTAACTATGTTTGGGATATATTAAAGATATTTAGAGATATATTGTAGATATGTTTGAGATACATTTTCTAACTTCATGCTTCAATTACCCCTCTTTGTCAATTTGAAGATCAGAAGTTAGATGTCTTATTTTAATTGCATCTCATTTTTGTTAACTCAGGCATTACTTGCCAAGGGGTCTAAACAACATTAAGCAAAAAGGCATGAACAGATAATAGGGTACAAAAGGATACCTATGTCCTCACTTGTCATTTGGCATCACATACATACTGACTGAGATTCATGATTTCAAAAGAATTCAAATACCCAATAAGAATTCAGAGCAAAAGGAGGAAACTTTGATTCAATTGAGAGAAAATCTTAGAAACACAGAGAAATAGTGATGAACAAGTACCAGAATGGACACATTCTTGTAACAAACTTAAGGAAAATGTATTTGTATCTTTCAATGTAGAGATTTCTATACTAATGGAATTCAAATTTATTGACACTATAGAATTTTGTGCTACCTCATAATTCACATATTGCTGGTTTCCATGGTAGGATGGATTGGTAATAGTCTTAACTAACTGCCACCTCTTTTTCATCTCTCATTTTCCCATAATAAATAGATCCAAAGTTATACCTTTGCCAATTTTCTTTGAAAAATTGTTATAGCTTCTTTCAACTGAGAGGGTAATATAGTAGGCAGTACCTTCATCCATTATATTTCTTCCATGACTAAATCAGTATCTCGTTGAAGGTTTCATACCACTGCGGCTAGAAATACCTGTAGGGCAGCAAAATAATGCTTTGAGTTTGATGCTAGAGCTTGATATCCGTCTATTAAAATGTGATGCATTTTACTTGGTGGACTAACCTTTTTTGTCACGTGTCTGTTGATATGTCTTTCTCCTCAGATTATGGAGTAGCACCAAACTAGCTAAGAACAATATTAGTAGAACCACAAGTACGATTTTTCTAGATACAAGAGAGAAACTATGTTTTTTTAGAGCATACTTACTTGAAAATGATTTTTCTAGATACTAAATATGTTATTATTCTTTATGTATTAACCTGTCATAGATCAACACATGCTGCATTATTCATAAATATATGTAGGAAAAAATTGCTTATTGTTACCAAATCACAGAAGTAAATAAGAAAATGCTACAAGTTGTAGGTACTATGTAGACTCATAATATAATTAATTTTTTAGTGGTATGATACTATAATGCATAAAATTCATTACCAGGACCAATTCAATCACTCTCTCAAAGCTTGACCTACTTCCACGTTGTTTTCCTGTTACATGCTTCCATTTGCAAAATTTTCCATTTTGATTAACAAGTTATGTACTAATGTACTTAAAATCCTTGGAAAAGTTACATTTCCTTCCTTAAAATCCCTTATCCAAGCATAAGGTTATTGTTCTTTGTGTGGTAAAATATGTGCGTTTCAAAAATGTAAATGAACACTTAAAAAAATGCTAACAACTACTTGCATTAACTTTGGAGAAAAGATTGATTTTACATAAAAATTAGATGAACACCCCATTTGATAAACAGGAAAAAAGTTAGAATTTGCCCTTCCAACACGACTAAGAAAGCCGAGACCAACAGTTAGTGTCTGGAAAAAATGATAGCCTTTAGATACTATCATCAATAACACAATTAAACTTTGTGGTGAAAAATCATTGATGGTGAGTTGAACCAGGTTCTAATTACCGTTAAGAATCTGAGCGATAAAGTAAATGGAACAATTTCGTCACCTACAGAACAAATAATTACAAGATAGAAAATTAGTATTCCCTAAAACACTACACATAAGATTAATGATCCTAAAAAAGAATTGAAAATTCTCGCATAATGTTATGGTGTAGAAACATGTATATGCTTCAATATAGCAAGATATGGTTTTCTGAGGTATGTATGTAAATTAAGGAGTGTTCTGAACAAAGGCGTAACAAGCTTCATGATTTGGTATTTGTTTTCAAATAAAGCAAGGTAGATACTTCCATTCCTTCTTGATATGCTTTAACTTCCAGTTCTTTCACCGAACTTCTAGAAAAATTAACACCCACTATAACAAGAAAATCAAAGGTACAGACCATATAAGAAACTAAAGAAAACCATAGAGGCATAGAGGCATAATAACAAACAATTAATATGTAAATTGGAATTTGAGCATAAAACAACAAAAAAATGGATTGGTGTAGTAGAGAAACAACACAAGAAAACCCCAAAATTAACAAACCCAAATTCTCAATTGAAACCCTAAAAATAAAAACCTAAATCAATGACCCTAAAAAGAAAATAGGTGTGATTTGTGAACCTAGAAAAGGGAGAGGTCAGTACCTATGCAAGAAGCATGCAATAGAGCGAGGGACCGACGAACACCAGACGCAGCGGCAGAGTGCAAAACTAAGCAATGCGACAGTGAGATAAGAAGCAATCAACGAATCATTCAAGCGCACACACTCATCCACATCTCATACTCACACACTCCATCACAAAACACTAACAAAATGACCAGAAAACAAACACTTACCTCTCTAAACGCGTCACAAAGGCACGACGGAGACTAGCAATGACGTGGTGTGCGACGGCAGCAGTAAACATAGAACTTATACGATGACGGAGAGTAGGTGGTGTGCGATGGCGAGGATGAGGCACGCAGCTATTTCAGGCACGCGGCTATTTTAGCGAAGAAAGAGTTTTGCGAGATTGAGGAAGTTTGAGGGTTTACGGTGTGCGTGAGGAATAAGGGTTTAGCTCTGATCTGTTTTTTTTAGAGAAGATGTAACATCCCAAAAATCCTTATGTAATGTTCGATTTAAAGAGACTTCAGGACTTAAGGGATTTAGTTTCAAATTACAAAGAAAAGAGGAAAGCGAATCAGTTGCAAGTAGAGAGGTTAAATGAGGGACAAAAAGGACTTGTATATTTGAATATGAATAGCTATATTCGAATATGAATGACCTATATTCAAATATGGATGAGTGATATTCGAATATGGATGTGTGATATTCGAATATGAAAGACTGATATTCGAATATGGAGGTGTGGTATTTGTGTACAAAAGCTTCATATTCGAATATGGATGGCTCATATTCGAATATGGACCCCCTAAACTATAAATATAGGGACCCTACCTCCAAACTTCACCATTTTCCTCTCTTACTCTTCACACTCTCATCATCTTCTCTTCAAAGATCCTCCACTACATCTCTGCCACGAATCAACAACACTCCACAACTCTACCATCTTAGAGTCTCTTCTCACAAGCTTCTTTTTGCATAAAGCTCCAAGGGGCGAGATTCATACTCAAGGTGTTAGAGATAACCTTGAAGAAAGAAGTTGGAGACTGAGATTGGGAGCTTGAAGAAGAAAGGGATTCTAGAGGCTTAGAGGTAACCCTGAAAACCCCAAATCAAGGATACCATGGAATGTTAGAAACATGTGGCTAGGAACTAAGACCAAGGTGTTAGAGATTGTTGACTTAGGGCAGTGTATATGTTTGCAAGTTGCATGTTGTGTGTGAATGATGTTAGAATCATAAATGGTATGTGTTAAAAAGGACAGGAGATTCCAGATGGTAATGTGATGAAATTGGGACTTGGACTTTGGGTGGATTTCATACTATTTTAGAAAAACAAGTCCAGAGTTAATATATTCGAATATGGAGAGCCATATTCGAATATGACATTTTTTTCACATATATTCGAATCTGAACTGTTGGTATTTGAATATGAAGTTTATGTATTCAAATATGGGTTTGTATAATTGAATAAATAATGCTTATATTCGAACATAAAGTTATTGGAACTCTTGTACGAATGGCTATGATATGAAAATTTGATGCATGAGAACATGTAATATGAAATTAAACAAAAGGAAAAGTGGAAAATGTTTTCCCCCATCAACATTGGTTGAGTAAGAGGGTTGAGTTCCGCCGGAAGTAGACCGGGTAAGTGGACAAATCATAAAAAGATGAGAATGTAGGATAATCCCGAAAGGTGCAGGTGACCTGAAGTGCTAGCTATCCAGAGAACGGGGTAGATAACCTAGTGCAAAGGGGCACTCCCGAAAGGGAGATAGTCCCTAGGATAGCCCTGGTAGTAGGACCCTGGAAGGACGCTTGTCAGGGCCATGATGATGAGCTCAACTGCGCATTCACTATCATGCACCTATAGTAAATTCCCTGTCGATAGGGTTTCCCGTTAAAAGAGGAAAGAATTGAAATGGAAAATGGAATAATGCATGGTATGCATACATACTTAACTTGTCATTTCATACATATTGTGTGTGTTTGTTAGGAATTTGATTTGGAGAAGTTTTCTAGTTAGATTGGCTGTAATATTGTATATATTATTTTCAATAGTGATGGTTACTCAGTTATATGTCGTTTATATAACTGACGGTTCCAATATTGCACGTGATACAGACTCGGAGGGTGTCCTGAGAAGACGTTAGCAGCTGTATTGTGATATACTTAGGTAGTCAATTGTTTTGTTGTATGGCTACTTAGTAGGACTAGTATTCTCTCTGGTTAAAATGAAAACACTTTTGTGTAAATATATGTATAGTTTTGTCTTCTGCTACGTGTTAAAAAAAACTGATCCTAAGATCTAGGTGTTACAATTAGGTATCAAAGTAATTTGGTCCTATCTGAACTGTGGTACCTAGATATGTAACTTAAATAAGAGTGCAAGGAGATAAGTCTTGTCTTATCCTGAAATGTTGACTGTATACAATTCATTATATTGAGACTGTTTAATTTAGTGTGGTGCGTTGTATGCAGGAAGCCATGGCAGGAAGACAACCTGGTAGACCTTGTTCTAACCCCAATACGACATCAACTCAAACTGATTTTCCCACTGATACAACAGATGGAATAGGCCATATCTCAAATGATGGAGGCACAAGGCCGAGAAGATCGTTATCAAAGTTTTTGTAGACATGACCCACCCACTTTCTCTGGGGGAAGGGATCCTATGATAGCTGAGGAATGGCTAGGTCAGTTAGAGGAATTTTTTCGAGTAACTAGATCTGGCGACCAAGACAAGGTGGAATTGGCTACTTATAGACTTAGAGGAGAAGTGTCACAGTGGTGGAAGAGACATCGAGAACACATTCATGCAACGGGAGGTCACATAACTTGGGAGGAATTCAAAACTATTTTTTTGAACAAATATTTTCCCTCTAATGTGAAAGATCAGAAGAAGATAGAATTTCTCACATTGCAGCAAGGTGATATGACAGTAGATGAATATGTTGCCATATTTGAAAGTTTAGCTCGATTTTTGAACAATCTCCAGAACCAACCTGATGAGGCATGGAAGTCTAAAAGGTTCGAACAAGGACTTAGGCCCGAGGTAAGAAACTTGGTGATTACTAAGCAAATCCGGGAGTACCAGACTTTGATTCAAGCATGTCAACTTGCTGAACAGTCCTTGGTCGCGGTGGCGGCTAGCAAAAAAACTCTTGTGGAAGCGAAAGAGGGCTGAAGGAAGCTCCAAAGGAGGAAAGGGCAAGGAAGTTGATTATAAGGGTAAGGGAACTGTCCCGAAATGCAAGACATGCGGGAAATTTCATAGAGGAGAATGCTACAAGAACAAGAGAACTTGTTTCATATGTCAGAAGTCGAGACATCTCAGCTAGAAATGCCTAGACAAGGATCAGAAACCAGCATAAGATGACAAGAAGAAGAATCTGGTGAGAGGTCGAGTATATACACTAAATGCTGAAGAAGTTGACCATTCCAAGGACCTTATCCAAGGTATGGGACTAATAAAATCAAAGCTTGTTAATATTTTGTTTGACTCGGGTGCAACTCACTCCTACTGTGCAAGACGAGTTAATTTTCTTGTATCCAAGCTACCCTATGAAGTGTTAGTATCTACTCCCTTTGAAGAGAAAATATGTAGAACTACTATGTGTTCCCCAGTGTTCCTATACTTTCAAGGCAAAACTTTCTACTTAGATCTGTACTGCTTGCTGATGAAGGGGCTAGATGTGATTTTAGGCATGGACTGGCTAAAAGCTCACAGTTTCAAGATTGATTGTGCCACCAAGACTATGCATATTCCAGACCGAGGTTCGAAAATATCCTGTACGGATCATCCTACTTTTGATCTCCATAATTTGTCTATGTAAGATGATGGCCAAAGGTATTTGGTTGTTTGTGTAAGTGATATTAAGAACCCAATGAATGTTGATTCTCTTCCCGTAGTTCGAGACTTTCCAGAGGTATTTCCTGATGACATTGAAACCTTGCCACCAGAAAGAGAAGTAGAGTTTTCAATTGAGTTAATTCCGGGGGCTGGACCTGTTTCTAACACTACAAGAAAAACGGGCATTTGCGTGGGCTTTTAGCCCTCGGAAAAACAAAAAAGCCCTCGCAAAAGACACATTTCTGACGGCTTTCCGACGGCCACGGGGCCGACGGAAAAATGCTCGAAGTAAACCCATTTGCGAAGGCCTTTGGCCCTCACAAATTTTCCGGCGGCCAAGCCCTAGCAAATCCGACGGTAATAGGCGCCAAAATTTCACGTCAAAGAAGAAACTTTGGGAGGGCCAAAGCCCTCGCAAATGTCAAACAAAACAGGAAAATTTTTGCGTGGGCTAGGCCCTCGCAATATTTTTTTAAAAAGTTTTTATTTGATTTTCTTAAATATAAGCCTGCTTAATATTCAATCCAACCCAGAAACTAATATAAAAATTCATAATATTAAATAGATCTATAACATATATAAATTCATGAATAAATATTCAAAAGTTTCATAAAAAATAATAAACATAACATAAATAAATTCATATATCTACAACACATATAAACCCATCCATAAAAATTGAAAAGTTTCATAGAAAATAATAAAAATGACATAAATAAATCCATAGAATATAAAATAAAACACTAGATGCCACGACGTCGACGTGGTGGTGGATCACGATCAAGCAAGGGTTGATTGTCTAAGGCTGCATCATAATCTGGATCAAATGATGGAGATGCCGAAGGTCTAGGCTGTGGATGTGTCTGTTGGGATCCTGAAACTCCTGAGTCTAAAGCAGAAAGCTGCCTCATAAACATATCCATCTTACTCTCAAATTCCCTCTGGAACTGCTCTAACTCTACCCTCTGGGCCTCTCGCATGCGCTCCTGCATGTGCTCCATCTCCTGTCGTTGGGTCTCTCGCATGTGCTCAATTTATTGCTTTTGGGTCTCTATTTGTTGTTTTTGTGTCTCTAACTGCTGCTTCTAAGCCTCCATCTCTTGCCGAAGGCGCAAAGACTCATCTGAATCATGGGTGGTGGACGATTCGCGAGGGTGTGCATGAGACTCCATGGTGTAAAATGATGAAGCACCTGGATAAAAGTTAGAAGACAAATCGCCAGTACCATAAACTCGACCCCTTGTCTTACCTCCAATAGTCTCCTGCCAGGTGGACATCTCCAATGTCATGTCATCTTGATCCTCAGTATCTTGAGGAGTCTGAGATTGCCTCTCATCAATGTTCCGCGTATACGCAACCTAACTCATACAAAACACATCATTGTCATTAAAAAAACTAAAACAAATAATTTAATGAACTTAGATGTTAAATCAATTTGAATTCAAACTTACATATGTTTCCTGAGAGCGCCGGTCCACCCATTCCCCATTTGCCCTCGTATGTGTCACAACAAATGACTCATCCGGATGTACTAGACGCCCATATGTCTGAGTCTGTCAAACAATAAAATAAGTTTAATAACTAACTTAACATTTTATATATAGAGAGAGATATTAATAGTCAATATCAAGTAACTTACCAGCGTGTCCATAACCTCGTGATGTGGGACGCGACCGGTAGTGTAGAGTGCCCCACCTCTCTTCGATGCTCGATTTCTCCAGATTTGGGCAGATATTGTCTGAAAAGTAGGTGAAGTCCAATAACTCTGTAAGGTCGCCCTGTCCTACTCTCCAATCCAATCCTCTCGCTCTCCCCTTAACCGAGCATTGTTAAGCATATGAGACAAGCGTTTCGAACCAGCATGGTTGAAGTTTTTCCTCATTTTCCCCTCATCTCTAGGATAAAAAGTCACTTTCTTCTTCCAAACATTGAACCAACGATCACGATGGTCCTGAGGGATTTTCGTCCAAGAAGACCATGGACCCGTGAAATCCTTCTTTATAATTTCTACAAGTGCCTCTACCCCGGCCTGTTTAGGCATCCAGCTACATAAAAATTGCAAAAATGATTTATGGATGAGATAATATAAAATCAATACTTAAGTACATATAAAACACGAAATTAAATATGTTACTCACCTATTTCCTTTGAGAGTAAGGATATACCGCCCGGTACTCTGCTTTGCAACCCATGTAGAACATGGTGGAGCATGTACGCGTGGGCAACACGGCCCACGACGGTCAGGCTGACCTATCTGATCAGTCTCCTCCATCTCTTGCATGTATTCTCGCTCCTCCTCATCCCGAGCGTGCTCCTCCTCATCATCATCAGCATCATGGTGCTGCTCCTCATCCTCCTCACGTGGAGGGTCCTGTGTCGATGCCCATGTGGGGTGCGGGACCTCCGGGTGTGAAGATCGCACCAACCGTGGAGTCGGTATCATCCTGATCCCACCATCTGGCTGGGATGACTGAGTCTCCGATGCTATAGACTGTGATGATGTAGGTCGTGGTGATGGATGACGTGACAATGTAGGCTGGGAGGTTGGTGGTTGTGATGATGGGGGCTGTGACAACGGGGGCTGTGATGTAGATCTCCTAAGACTCTGACTCTACCTCTGACGATCACGCTCTACAGACAACACCCCTGATCGCAAATAGCAGCCTCCCCTGCCTCTACCCCTGCCTCTATCCTGGGAACACATCTATAGATAAACAATATATATGAGTTAGATATTAATCAAATATGAGTTAGATATTAATCAAATACAGTAACAAATAAGTAGTTATTAGATAATTAGTACAAATTTAACTTAACCTAATCATGTCATGATAAGTTGGTATCATTGTCATTGTCATATCATCATCATTCATATTCTCCTGAACTGCATCATTATCATCATACACAACTTCTTCAAATTCTTGAAGAATATCATTAGTAGCCATCGATTCAGGAATGGGATCAACAACTTGCTCAAACGTCTGAACACGACCATCAACTAACCTTTCCATTTCTTCAACTTCCATGGTAGGCAGAATAAGTTCATCAGATTGAAAAGGTGATTCTTCAAGTTGTGCATCACCAATGATGTCATCAACCTCTATGTGACCCCTTGGCTTTGTTGCAATAACAGCACACCAACCACGTAAGTCCCTACATATGTTCGGATAATTCACATAGTATACTTGTCTAGCCTGTTTAGCAATAATAAATGGATCATACTGTTGATATTGTCTGGCCAAGTTAATTTCTACTATCTTATATTGAGTGTGTACTCTCGTGCCTCTATGTGACGGATCGTACCATTGACACTAAAAAAGGGCAATCTTATGAGATAAATCTTGATACTCCAACTCATAGATATGATCCACGATACCATAATAATCGTCCTCACCACTTTTGGTAACACCTTTTACGCATACACTGCAATTTGTGGTTTTTTTACCATGACTCCACGCTCTTGTGTGAAATTTATACCCATTCACAAAATACATAGGCCATGATAAAACTTGTCTGTATGGACCCCAAGATAATGACTTTAAGTCATTGTTTGTGACTCTGTTGCTCGCGTCATGAACTTGTAAATTATAGATTTCCATATTACAAAACTTTAAGTCATTGAAACTAGAAATTTGGCGTATGATGGAACCAAGATAGTACTTACTTACGCCTTAAACCATGCTGGAAAATCTGTGTGCATGCGACTATCCCCGTGTATCCTTAGGTACATACTGCATTAATCATTTGAATTAATTGAATTAATAAACAAGTATATAAGAAACAAGTATCCTTAAGTACATACTGCATTAATGGTTTCCACTTATTCTAAGTATGGTTTGACTTCGATGCAGTTGATAAGCACATGTACATGAGCTGACAAAAATTCTTGATCACTTAGCCAATATTGTTGGCACTTCCCACTTGGATGTCCTACTTTGTTAAATATCGATAGTGAAGTACGTGGTACAGTACCACCATCATCTGGGTTATTCCTGAGACCAGAACTTGAGACCAAGTTAAAAGTCTTAAAGTAGTGGGAGCAAAAATAACTGATCTCACGACTAAGATAGTCGGAACAGATAGATCCCTCCACTTTAGCCTTTTGGGTCACTGCCCTCTTATATACACCCATCATCCTAAAGAAGACAACAATTATTAGAATACATGAATAAAACATATTAAACTTTAAATTGAAGAAAGACATTGAAATACCTTTCAAATGGGTACATCCATCGATATTGAACTGGACCACCAAGTCTTGCTTCATTGGGTACGTGGATTGGGAGATGCTCCATGGAATCAAAGAAACTAGGTGGAAAAATTCTCTGTAGTTTACATAGAATCAACGGGATGTCCTGCTCCATTTTATCTAAGTCACTAACTTTTAGTGAACTGCAACATATATTCTTGAAAAAGCGGCTAATCTCAGTCAAAAGGTTTCCACACAAGGTCAGGTAATGCACGAAACGCAATAGGAAGTAGATTTTGCATAAAAACATGACAATCATGACTTTTCATTCCAAACAAGACTCTCTTATTCACATATGCGCATCGAGCTAAATTGGATGCATAACCATCTGGCATTCTTAACTCTTTCACCCATTCACAAACATACATTGCTTCTGCTTTGGTTAATGTATATTTTGCTTTAGGCATCCCCATTTTTCCATTGTGCAATGGAACCAATTCCAAGTCCCTCCGTGCACAGTGCTTTTATAAATCCTTTCTTGCCTTCTCGTTGTCCTTTGTCTTATTTGCAACATTCATCACAGTATTAAACACATTGTCAAAGAAGTTCTTCTCAATATGCATCACATCAAGGTTGTGCCTTTGCAAGTTATCTTTCCAGTATGGAAGGTCCCAAAAAATGCTTCTTTTAGTCCAGTTATGAATGGTCCCAAACCCTGGCAACTTGGTAGGAACTGAGTCAGTTACCGTTGGGAAATCATGTAAGAATTCCCACACTTGAGAACTACTTAACATACAAGGCGGATCATCTTGCACATCTTTGTTCCTAGTGAAAGATCTCTTACTCCTTCTAAAAGGATGATCCTTCGACAAAAACCTACGATGACAATCAAACCATGAATGCTTTTTGCCAAAATACAACCAAAAAGAGTTTGTTTCCTCCATACAAAAAGGACATGCTAACCTCCCATGTGTGCTCCAACCTGACAACATCCCATAAGCAGGAAAATCGTTAATTGTCCACATTAAACAAGCTCTCATTGTAAAGTTTTGTTTTGTGGATACGTCATATGTCAATGCACCTTGAAACCACAATTGTTTAAGTTCATCAATTAACGGCTGCAAGAACACGTCTATTTTGACAGTAGGATTACGTGGACCAGGAATGAGACAACTTAAAAACATATACGGTTTGGTCATGCACATCTCAGGAGGGAGGTTATATGGCACAAGAATAACAGGCCAACATGAATATGGGTGTGCAGAAGCTTGTATGTATGGTGTGAACCCATCGGCACATAGACCAAGCCTAACATTTCTTGGGTCGTTGGCAAATTCTAGATAACACTCATTAAAATGCTTCCAAGCTTCGCCATCTGATGGATGGCGAAGAACACCATCAACAGTCCTGTTCTCATTATGCCATCTTATTTGACTTACAGTTTTCGAAGATGCGTATAGTCTTTGCAACCTAGGGGTAATAGGGAAGTAGAACATTCTCTTCACAGGAACATCTTTATGTCTGCCTATCCCAGGATTACTAGGAACAAACCTAGGAGCATTGCAAAATTTGCAAGAACTTAAAGTGTTGACTTCCTTATAAAACAACATGTAACCACTTGTACAGCAATCTATCATCTAAACTTGCATCCCTAACTTAAAAGCCAACCTAGTTTCTTCATAACAGTTATTGGGTATATTTTCCTTTGCGGGTGATACATCAGCAAGCATTTGTGCAAAATAATCAACACATCTCTGAGGAACATGCCAATTCGATCTTGCTGCTAACAATCTGACTAAGAGTGACAAAGTAGATTCCGAACAACCTTCATGAATTGGTTTGTTAGCATCCATCAACATGTTATAAAATCTTTGACATTCTGGGTTAGGCTCTTCATCCTCATGTGCTATTTGGTCTAATATTGGCCTAAACACATCAGTTATCATATGCTCCATCATGTCAAACTAATTATCCTCATCCCAATTTACATGACTTGATTGTCTTCCTAAATGAGATGATTCGGGCTCATCTTCATCGTGTTCTGTCCAAATCCAATACTCAGGTTTAAACCCATCCTTGTACAAGTGATGTTTGACTTCATACTCCGTCAAAAGTCTCATGCACTTACATTTCACACATGGACATCTAGTCTTTTTTTCAGATAAGTAGTAGGGCAGTTCTTTCGCCAACCTAACAAACTCATCAACCCCGTTAATAAATTCAGTGTTCAGACCGCTCCTATTTGCAGGAACCCTGTTATACATCCATCTACGATCCATATTCTGCATTCAACTTTAATTTGGACAGCATAACAGCTTAATTATTGCATTCACAAAAAACAAATTCATAGGAAAATAATAAACTAAATACAAATTAATCATCCAGAGACCTATCCACTAACATATATTTCAATTTAATTTCGGCAGCATAACCCCTAAACTTCAAACAATCCCAAATTTTGCTAACAAAAATCGGACAGCATAACAACTTAATTATTGCATTCCCAGAAAACAAATTCATATGCAAATAATAAACTAATTACAAACCAATCATCCAGAGACCTATCCACTAACATATATTTCAATTTAATTTCGGCAGCATAACCCCTAAAATTCAAACAATCCCAAATTTTGCTAACAAAAATCGGACAGCATAACAGCTTATTTATTGCATTCCCAGAAATTCAAAGCAATTATCCAGAAACCTATCCACTAACAAACAACAAACATATTCCTAGGGTGTATTTTCATTTATACTATATTTAAAACAGAGATTAGCATTTATTTACACTATGGACGTACCTCAAACTCCTAAAAATAAGCTCTAAAGCCCAAGTTCCAATATACAGCCCCAACTCCAAACTACAAGTCCAAAATAGTAACTACATTTAATACACTTCATAGGCAATAGGTTCTCAAATCCGAACAGGTCGTGGAAATAAACTGAAGTTCATATTCATCATCAAATTATTGATTTACCTGTAAACTTCAGTGCAAATTACTTGTCGAAGAGAGTCGAGCAAACACGTAATAAGGTAAAACAGCAGCAACCTATAGAAAGAAACAAAAGTAACTTTTTTTAAGATTAGAGACAAAGTGAAGAAGTAACTAATTTAGCTTGAATGCATCTAAAATGACACTAAAAGCATATATATTAATGATTTGAGTCTGTCCACATACACGTTGGGCACACCTATGTATATTAATAATCTATGTATATTAATCATATATGCATCTATCTATGTAAATTTTTAATGAAAGTTGGTTAATCTAATTCATGGTTAAGGATTGAAAGTACTGTCTAAACACAAAAAATTAAATTAAGGATTGAATGGAAAAAAGAAAAATGTAGTTTAACCTTCTAATTCTTCAAGATATCAAGTGCCAACTAATATCTAAATTTGAATTAAAGAGAAAAAAGACATGAAGTCTAAAATTGGATTATTATTTTCCCTCCGGTAAACATAAACACTTATATGAATTATATATATATATATATATAAAAGTCCGAGAAGCAGGAATGCAGACGGACTGCTAAATATATGCAACAACATAATATGCAAATATGTAAAATGTAGAAATTAAAACTGGAAGTGGACCAGTATTATGAAATTAAAACTGGAATTGGACCAGTATTATAAAGCTTTAATTAAAAGAAAAAGAAAAGAAAAAGAAAGCCGATTGCGAGTAGTCTCAACGATGTCGGCTGGAGGGAGAAGGGAAAAGAAAATTACAGAAAGAGAATTCTTATTAAAACAGAAGAAAAGCTTACAGAATATCTCTCAGAGCTTCTCTCACTAAAAACTCTCTCTAAGTTACTCGATCATAAAGGGTACCTCACAACATGGTCGAGGCCTCCTTAAATAGAAATTAAAAACACTATTTGCACAGTTCTGGTTTCATGACAGGATCCTATGCTACAGTGCCGGTTTCTGACTTGAAGCTACAGTTCCGGTTTCGTGACTGGAAAATTAGCTACAGTTCAGGTTGTCAGGAAATGATGACTCTTGTTCAATCGTCTCCTAAGTTGATTCCAAAACAGTCATCTTCATTTTGATAGTAGTCATCTGAAGATGCTGCTGAAGCAGAAGAGCTTGGAAGAGATGACCTATCCTTCTCCTGGAGCAAATTGAGAATGTTTTGCAAATTTTTTGCAAAACTTTCTTTTGTTTGGGACGCCGCAAGTGCTGCTGTAATTTTTGCCTTTTGATTGAGAAACAAAGACGTTTCCGGATCAGCTGGCTTCAAGAAACTAGAGTTTACAGAGAACCAACTTTTGACCTCATCTGGATTTGCCCTAGATGCATCAAATTCGGTCCACCATTTGACGAAAGAATCTCTTCTTAATAAAGGGAGCCTTTCAGGATGATCTCTGTTCCCATATCTGTATTGCCAGGAAAATATCCAGGCCAAAGAGAATACCGAGAAAAACTTTAAATCCGTCGGAATACATGATTCCTTTGAATTGTACATTTTTGAAAAAAGTTTGAAACCTTCCTCTGCTGAAGGAGGTAAAGTTTGGGGAATGGGACCGAAGAAATCCCACCATTGAATAAACCAGTTTGGAAAAGTGTAATTAACACCTCTCTTAAAATATATAAGCCAAGAATGCCGATTCATCTTGTTTTGAAACCAGAAAACTCGGCTCCAAGCATCAATGTAATCCCAGTAGTTATAGCCAATGGGATCAAAATTTTGCGAAAACTTTTTTAAATTGTTGGGATTTTTCCCAAATTGATTTGGAGTAATCACCTTTAAAATCTGGATTGTTCAATGGGTGATTACTGAAGAATCATTTTTATCTTTATAATGTTTGATTGTGACAAAATCTGAATCAATTAATATGAATTCATAAAACTGTCGAGTTTTGTTTAAAGCAGTTGGTTTAAAATGAAATCCTTTTGGAAAAATTTTTATTGGAATTTTGTGGGGGGATTTATCCCAAAACTCAGGTTCCATTTGGATTACCGAAGAAAACTTGTTTTTTGGAATATAAGGGTTGGCTGGCTTTTTAGAAGATTGAGTTTGGGTTTGGATCAGTTTTTGGCTAGGGCCAGAAATTATTGTTTTTGACTTAGCCATTTCTTTAATGAGAGTAGCTAGGTCAACGGTTTCATTTTTGTCTTCTGAGGCAATTTTTGCCCAGGTTTTGGTTGGAAGGTGGGTTAAGCCACAATCTTGGAGGGCTAGAAGGGTTTGGATTGGGAAAGCATAATCTGCCTTGGTTTGTTTTGCAGTTTGTTGCTGAGTTGATGACTCAGCCACTAAAGATTGAACCTGGGTAGATGACCCGGTTTGTTTCTGGGTAGATGACCCAGTTTGAGTCGGTGACTCAGATTGGTTTTGGGCAGGTGACCCAGTTGGGGTTGATGACCCTGACTTTTTGGTAGGCCCAGGTAGGGCTATTCCCACTCGTACAGATTCATTGGATATTCATTAACTTAACTTGATAAATATTTTTCTATGGAACCAAATGATGGTAATGATATCAGAAGTTGTTATCATGGCTAGTTTATTACGATCTCTTTCTCGACGCCTTTCTATTAAAACTTCAACTACCCCATCTTCATCAAAATCTAATCAAAGTGTGCTCACTGAGCAAAATACTAGCCAGGAGGAAATTCCTCCTAAACATAACATCTTCGAAGAAGAAGTCTGCTTCGAGGATATCAACCAGGCCATAGACAACTGGGAAATACCAAAAATCCCTCAAGATGAATTATACATCCCTGAAGAGTCTAAACTGGCTCGTAGTTCTGACTACATAATCAAAACTGCTGAAAACAACATCCCTCTGGAACCAGAGGCAGGAGAAGAATTTCATCTCCTGACAAAACAATCCATAGCAGAACATGCTAGAAAATACAGGTATCTCCATATCGGATGTGTCCAAGTTGCAGTGAAACCTATTATTAGAGAAGGTCTTCACGCTTCAATCCTCATGTGTCTTAGAGACATTAGGCACCAAGATTTCAAAGATTCCCTCTTAGGAACTGTCGAAACAAGCCTAGGTCACGGACCAGTCTATTTCAATTGTTTTCCTAACAAAACCGTTAGCCTGTTGGACAGAAACATTCTGGATTCGTTATTCTTAAACATTCAACTTCATGGTCTAAATATGAAGGAAGGATCCATTCCAGCAGCACTCATATATAGGATTCAATACAAGGTCATGAACACTTGTAACTCTAGAGTCCTTCTAAAATCTGATGATAGAGAAACAACTCTATTTGTCCCAGATATGACAAAAGCAAATGTCACCATTCCTTGGCTCATCAGATGGGATGAAGTCCAACTCCCAAAATCGTGGTCTATAGAAAGAGCCACTCGTACCATTCCAAGACAAGCGCCAAAGCTTCAAGAAATCAGACAATCTGACTCAGGAAGGGTAGAAATTATCTTTGATAGAAGAAACTCGTTCTCTTCTAGGTCAGAAGCTTCCTATAGGTCAGATACCTCCCAGGTAGAATTCATGTCAGCCAGGAGATCATTCTCTGTAGCATCCCAACCAACATTTAGAACCATTAATCCTAGGACTGTAATACCTGAAGTCAATTTACATGGAATAGAGACAAGTTCTACAATTCCCAGAACCACTTATCAAGCAAACGAGGATGAAGATCAAAGATCTGTACAGTCCCCAACCTACTCTTCTATGAATGACCATTATGATGTTATCTCATAAGTTCCTCATAGATAAAGAAGCCCTCCGTAAAAACTTTTATTCTGAGGATTGGGAACCTCAGAGGACATGGTTTTTCAATAACTTTAAGGGCCTAAAAAGAAAAGAAATTCAAGAGAAATATTACAATTTTCTCGAAAAAGTTCACATGAATATCCCCTTCTTTGACTGGTTTCATGCTTACACAGTCAAGACCCAAATAAATTATCCTTTTCAAACAGAATTAGTAGGACAAGGAACTACTAATGTTATCACTATTTGGCACCTGAAGGATGGTGAAATGGTTAGGTCAGAACTACCTCCTTCCAATCAATATCAGTTACCGAATATTAGGGATGATAAACATCACCCTGTGATAGCATCACCTTTCAAAACCAAAAATCTAGAGGAAGAGGTCACTTCTAGAGATATCAAAAGCCTAATGGAACAGGCGAACTATACCAACAAATATCTTCAGGTTATAGGGGAAAAGATTTCTTCCCCTAAACAACCTCCTCCCCTAGGAATTCATTCAGGACTTTCATCATCAGAAGATGCCTCCGCATCTAGACCTCTTGAAAAACCATTGTTCAAGCCTTTCAAACTTTCCCACAAGGCTAAACAAACATTACAAAAGGCCAAGCTTAGGACTGAATCTGATTCATCCAATGAGCTCTTGAGTAGGATTAATGATTTACTCAAAACAACTGTTGTCCCTGATACACCACAACAGGAAGTTACTTCAAGAACTAGGCAAACCTCCAAATTATCCATTAATATGGTCAATCAAGAAGAATCCCAAGAATCTGATCTCCAATCGGACCAAGAGTCCGCTAAGGCGTGCCCTATCCTGACAAATTCCATAACGAAATGGAAAGGACTAACCAAGACTTACTCACAACCAATGGTAGCACCAGATCTAGCCTTAGACCAAGACTCTAGGTTCAATAGCTTCAATGCCAACAATGTCTATGAGTGGAACATAGATGGAAAGACTAAGTACAACATCATGACTATGCTCCAGCATATGACCATGGTGTGCACGGCATATCAAACAGCTCACGATAGCTCAGAAGAAGTTATAGCAAACATAATAGTATCTGGGTTCTTAGGACAACTTAAAGGATGGTGGGATAACTATCTCACTAAAGAAGATAAAGCTAGCATTTTTTCCGCTATTAAAACAGACGAACAAGGAGAACCTATCCTTGACGGCAACGGGGAAACTATTCCAGATGCTGTTAGCACCTTAGTTTTTACCATAGCCCAACACTTCATAGGGGATCCATCTTTATGGAAAGATAGGTCTGCAGAATTACTCTCAAACCTTAAGTGTAAAACCTTAGCTGATTTTAGATGGTATAAGGATACTTTCCTTACCAGGGTTTACACCAGAGAAGATAGTCAACAGCCTTTCTGGAAAGAAAAATTCTTGGCAGGATTACCAAAATCTCTAGGAGATAAAGTCAGAGATAAAATTAGAAGCTTAACACCTGATGGGATCATCCCGTATGACAAGCTCAGCTATGGACAATTGATTTCTTTTATCCAAAAAGTAGCCTTAAAAATTTGCCAAGATGACAAAATTCAAAGGCAGCTAGCCCGAGAAAAGGCCCAAAACAAGAAGGATTTAGGATCTTTTTGCGAGCAATTTGGTCTTCCAGGATGCTCAAAGAGAAAAACCAAAAAACCTAACAAGCAAGATCATGAGGATAAACCAAAGAGATTTCCTAGTAATAGGTATAGAAATCCGAAAAAGGTTCCTAGAACAACAACAACTACTAGAAAAACTCCTAGGCAGTCCTCGTCCAAATCCCCAATCATATGCTATAGTTGTAAAAAACCCGGACATGTAAGCAAATATTGTAGACTCCGAAAAAGGATTAGCAATCTTAATCTTGAACAAACTATAGAAGATCAAATATATATATATATATATATATATATATATATTCTTAACTCTACTTCTATTACCTATCCGATACACCTCTCTTTTTTCTCTATATCTGTATCTTTCTTTTCAACCAGATAACCTTTTACATCTCTTATTGTCTCTATTTTCTTTTTGACAAGGGCTAGTGGCCCTTTTTGTTAGAAAAAATGAAACGCGTGGCAAGTGGTAGGAGATCAGTTTTCTCGTTTGTTAATTTTTGTGTTATCCCTATTGTGAAGTTATTGATTTGACTCTGTTCTGCTCTGTTCGTGTATAGAATAAGAGCATCCCTTACCCTTGTTCTATTTCAATTTTAATATATTTCCTTTGGCTTACCAAAAAAATAAAGTTCAAGGTGAAGAACCCTAGCTACTTGATAGAGAAACACACTTGTTCACAAAAATACATATTAAAAAGTAGTGAAACATTCTATTATATCAAAACTCATAAATAATTAATTACCTCTAACAATAATAAGCATAAACCCCTTCGAACATTCCAACATACATGGCTGCCAGGAGAGAAAGAAAGGAGGGATTAGAAGACAAGGAGTAAAATAGCGAGGAAACAGGGCGTTTGACGACGGTTTAGATGGCGAGGAAAGGGGTGTTTGATGGCGGCAATTGGGACGGCAAGGATACGGAAGTTGACGGCGGCAACTGGGATGGCAAACAAGGGTCAGTTGACGGCGACAGAGCGTGAGCTTGGAGAAGGTTAAGGAAGAATAGGGAAATTTAGGGAAAATGTAAGTGCTGGAAAGGGAAAGTGGATCTAAAATATTTAAATTTGTGAGGGCTTTTTCCGAGGGTGAAGGCCCACACAAATAATTACACGTGGCAGTCCCATAAACGCGTAACGTACTGAATTACCGTCGGTCTAGCCGATGCAAACTTTCCGTCGGTCTAACCGACGCAACACGGCGAAAAAGTAGATATTTTGGCGTTATGTTTCCGGCGGCCAAGCCCACGCAAAATTTAGCGTTCGCCAGGCCGTTGCAAATTCCCTACCGTGATGTTTTTGTCGTTTTCGTCAGCATTGCGTGGGCTAGGCCCTCGCAAATTCCGTCGGCCTCGAGCCCTCGGAAATCATTCGCAGGTAATTTGACGTTTTTTAGTAGTGTAAGGAACCATATAAAATGGCACTGCTTGAGTTGGTGGAAGTAAAACAACAAATCGAAGAATTAATGCAGAAACAATTTATTCGACCAAGCGCTTCGCCATGGGGAGCCTCATTGCTGCTCGTGAAGAAGAAGGATTGAAAATTGCACTTATGTGTGGATTATCGAGAACTGAATAAGTTAACAGTGAAGAACAAGTATCCATTTCCTCGGATTAATGACTAGCTTGACCAATTGGGAGAAGCCAAGGTATTTTCAAAGATTGATCTTTGGTCAGGATATCATCAGATTAGGGTTAAGCTTGAAGATTTTCCTATGACTACATTCCAGACGCGGTACCTCCATTATGAGTACTTGGTAGTGCCATTTGGATTGACAAATGCACCTGCTGTTTTTATGGACTATATGAATCGCATCTTCAGACCCTACTTGGACAAGTCTGTTGTAGTCTTTATTGATGATATTCTCATTTACTCCAAGACTGCCGAAGAGCATTTAAGACTGGTGCTAAGAATAATCAAAGAGAAACAATTGTATGCCAAATTGGATAAGTGTGAGTTATGGTTAGAAGAAGTCCAATTTCTTAGCCATGTGATTAATAAAAACGGCATAGCGGTGGCCCCAAGCAAATGTTTTGTGAAAAGTTTGTGAAAATGTTTTAGCTCAATTCACCCCCTCTTGAGTATAGAGGCTCTTGACTATAGAGAGGGTTTAATGTGTTTGTGTATTGTGAAGGAAGGATTTGGAAATTAAAAATGAAAAGAGAAGAATGAGAGTGTGTGCTATGAGCGTGTTTGCGTGAAAGAAGAAAAGAGAAGAATAATTAGAGTGAGAGTATGATTTGTGTGTGCTGCTGAAAAGAAAGGAAGAAGAATGTTAGTATGTGTGTGTCAGAGAGTGATGTGCGTAGGATGAGAAAAAGTGAAATTGGTTATGTCGTGAATGAAATGAAGATGCGAGTAGAGCTGCGTTAGAGTGATAGTAAGGTATGAGTAATGTCGTTGGGTCTCGAGGGTTAGGTAAAAAAGAAGTATAATAGGAAGAAAATTATGAGAGAGTAAAAAAAACAGAAAAGATAAATGATAGAGTCAAAATAAAGAATAAAAAAGAATGAGGTTGAAAGTGTCATCCCTATATAGTGAGTAAGAAAGGGAAAAGGACAAAAAGAAAATAAAACTTAAAAACAAATAGAAAACTAATATATATATATATATATATATATATATATATATTAAAAAGTACCCGATATGTTTTTTGGATTTTTTAGTAGGCTTTTATTATTGGTTTGGACCTAAAAAAGATAAGAAAATTGTCATTAATTAAAAAAATTTATTTCTACTTTTCTTGTTCTTGTTTTCTTTTTTAATTCGTTTGGAAGTCTACTCTTTCTATTTTTTCTAATTTATGGTATTTTTCACATTTTTAAAAAAATTCGGACAGAATATGGTGTTCACAACTTGATAAAGGAAAGATATCTGAAAATTTGAATTAAGAACATTAATCTCATTCAATGTTATTACTAAATAAAATTAACTTAACAAATTAATTTGGTAATGAAAACATTTTTATCTTTATTATAGGTCATTATAAAAATAGTTTTTTACGATTTAAATTAAAGTTGCCTATAATTTGCTTATATTTATTGTCTAAAATTGGAGGTACATTGGGAATTAACATGTATATAGTATTCAAAAATTGACTAAGAATATTTCCCACTTAAAAAAGGAAATATTCTAAATCCATTTATTTTTTTATGATATAAAGTAAACTATAATTTATGCATATATTGATTGTTTTAAATTGGACATATTTGGAATGTACTTGAATGCATTATTGAAAAAGTTGACTAAGAATATTTACCAATTAAAATAAATATCAAATATTAAAAAATAAATATTCTAAAATCATTAATTTTCATCTTCTATGTACATCTGATTTAGTTAGAATTATATTGTTACCGGTCAATGTTACATATATCACTATTGTTTACTTAGATCGCACACCTCGTTTATGCTAATTTTTTTTTTAGTTTTTTTTCTATAAATAAGTGTGTGTAAGAATTACACTTTTGCACTAGTGATACACTTTATCACTAAATAATTCTAAAAGGTTTTTTTGTGAAATAAAACTGAAGCTCTTATTATTGATGATTTGAACCGTATTTATAGAAGGGATTACCGGATTCCTGGCATTGTTGTTGTTGAATGTGAGCAAACACCGTAGCCATAGGAGGAAGAGGATCGGTATTCAAGATTTGACTGTGAACAGGATCCTATATGTCCCTCAAACCTTTCAAAAAATAGATGACGTACTCTTTATCATGAGAACGAAGGACATTCTTGGCAAAATCACAAACACAATGGTACTCCAATCGTAGGGCATCCAATTCCTGCCAAAAGATCTGAAATTGTAAGAAATACTCAAAAATATCCTGATCCCATTGACAAATTGAATGGACCGCCTAGTGGAGAACGGAGTAGCGAAATTGATTTCTCTTCAATAGCGATCATGAAGCTCTTTCCAGAGTGCTTGAGAAGTATAAAAAAAGGCGATACTATGCGCTATCTACGGTGACACAATATTCGTGATCCACGAGGTGACCATGGTGTCTCACTTGACCGATTTATTGTGAAGAGGCTCAACGGGAAATTTGAGATCTCTAGTCACGAATCCTAATTTGTCTTTGAAAATTAGGGCTAGTTGAACGTTCCTCGCCCAGAGAAGATAGTTGGTGGGGTCGTCGAGAATAGGGACCGAAATAACAGTGTTTGGGTTCTAACTAGGATGGAGGTAATATGGTGTTTTAGGAATTTATGAGGGATCATGCTGAGGGAGGTTGGTTTGGTCCGGCATTGTTGAAGGAAAAATAAGAAAGAAAGGCGATGGAAGAACAAGACGAAAGAAAGGAAAACCCTAGCAGAGCGAGAGCCTTTATAGAGGCGCATAAAAAACGCATCTGTTTGGAAATGGTGCAGAAGATGAAATGTAACCGTTTGGGCTTCTAGATACCATAAAGGGGTTTTTTATGAAATAAAACTAAAGCTCTTATTATTTATGGTCTAAATAGTATTTATACAAAAAACCAAAAGAAATATTGGGCCTAATAAGCAGCGAAAAAATAAAAGAGGCCCAAATAATCAGAATACAAAATTACAGGCCCAAAAGAAAGAAAAATACAAAGAGAGAAATACAAGCTAGATAATATTAGGACTATAGTTCAATAAATTCTATATTTTTACCTTGTTATTGAAATAAGTGATTCATTGATAACTTACAAGAAAGCAAAGTAAAAAGGCTCATGAATAAGCAATGAATTACATTTAATGAAACCTAGAGGAAAATGTGGATAAGTTTGGACTTTAGTCAAATACAATTTATGAGTCTATATATTTTGACAAATTTACCCTCAAATGGAATCTATATATTGAAGCTCCCTCTACTTCATATCATTCATGCTTAAAGAATGTGAGAGCAGAAAGTACCAGAGTGATCAATTGGATATATAGAGAGCAACACAACTTAGCCCAGCTCCCCAATTCTTGTGTCTAATTAGCAATTAGGTATATTTTGTTTCTTCTTCTTTTTTGGGTCAATTATTTTCTTACTCTTTGACTTATATATCTTTGTATTTACTATTTGTCTTATTGTTGTTGTTCCATCTTGTTGATATGTCAGTTCTGCAATTTTGGTGCTAGAAATTAGGACTTTTTGTGTTGAAAACAAACACGCCCGTTTTTGCGAAATTTCACATGAATCTACTTTTGGTTCCTAAACTTAAATGTATGTTTTTGGCCCCTCAACTTTTCAACTTATGCTAGAATTTGTTAACTTGTTTGCTGACGTGGTAACTTGAGGCCATGTCAGCTAGCCACATAGTGTCAATTTTTTAAAATTCTTTTTTGTTTTGTTAAATTATAGATTAATAGCTTAAAAATAAAAAATTGATATCAGAAAGGCATTCTTCATGTTCTTCAAAACCCAGAAACCTAGTTCCATTTCATCATTGAGAAACTCAAAAGGTTGTTTTTCATGTTCTTCAAAACCTAGAAACCCCGAATTTAAAAATTTGTTCGTTCCACCTGTTCGTCCACTGTGGTATCCTTCCAAGTACCACTCTAAGCTCCACCACCACGCAAACCCAAACCCAATAACCCAAAATCCAGAAACCATTAACCAAAAATTCAGATCCAACGTCTTCCTTCTTCCTCTTCTCCTTTTTCCTTCATTGAAATCCCTAATCTAAAAATCTAAGCACAAGAAGCATATTGAAAATCCAAATCTCCAAATTGAAAACCCAAATCCCCATATCATACAAACCAAACACAAGAACAAAAGGGAAGGGAATGGAATATCATCCATATTTATTCTCTTCTAATTTGCTTATTAAAAAACATTTTCGTCCAATTTTGTGAGAAATTCTTTATGAGTACACACGTATAACATTGTTTGGTGACTTACGATATAGAGTTATCCTCTTCTATTTATAAGTATCATAATAAGTCTCGTCTCTTTTTCTTTAATTTTCTGTTCGGCTAAAAAAAAACTATAATTGTTTAAGAAGGATAAAAAAGAAAAATTAATACTGATTCAATCATGAATTTTTTGACACATACAACATTTTGCTATGGAAAACCAATTTTATTATTAGAAGTACAAGTAACGTAAACGACACCAACAAGTATATACCAAAATATGAGACATATTTTCTTTAGTGTAATATAGGTATATATTGTGTGCGGGTATGTGCCTAGCTGATTTTTATCTTTAATTTTTTAATTGTTTGTTAAAGTAGCACTAAAAATAGAAAAAGGATTTTTATAACAAAAAAGACTAACAAATTATTCATACAAAAATTAAAAATAAAAACTGCATATGTTATATAACATGTATAGACATTTTTAATAATTTTAGAAAAACAATAACCATTTGTATATTCTTCGGCTTTTTGTATCTTAGTGTGTTACACTTATCATTCTTTTTAACTTTATTTATCTCTTTTTTATCATATCAATCTCTCTATGTTTTTTTCTTTTTTTTTATAATTGATCCGTCATGCGTTTTGGCATGCTGATCGTGACCTCCGTTCTGGCCTCCGACACAGTGGTGTAGCATCTCCGACCACTCACCTGGCGATGAGGGTGGGGTTTCTGCAAGCACTTAGATGATCAAGTCAGGGATCTTTCTTAGAGAGTATAGTTCTAGTATTATAGTGAGAAAAACGTACCAAATCAAGCAAAGTCATAGGTATTTATAGAGATATGGGGGCTACGAAAGTCAAACCTATCACTGTGACGTCCCCATGAATCATGACGCTAAGTACGGATCCGTAACTAACCCCACCTAGGGGAGATATGCCTTGTGCCTCATGTGGAGTCTCCAAGTTGTGACATCAACGACATGATCCGACGGCATGACCTACCCACGTGTCCCCACCTTACCTTATTCTCACGGGTTACTGATAACTTTTTAATGGTGCTAGAAATGGTTAACTCGTTTCAGTATAGTGACTATGCGTGTATCGTCCACAGGGAGCACTTGGATTAATTCGATTAAGAATTAAGTTGATGAATTGTTCAAAAACATATCAAGATTGTGAATGGAAAAATAAAATAAACAATAAATAAAGAGATAAACAAATAAGATAATGAGTCACCTGGGATTGAGTTTCATTTCTTCACCTTGTTTCTTTCTACTTTAGTTAAATATTATAAGAAAAGATGCATACTCAATGTCACAAGTGCAAATCCCTTTGTCACTTTATTCTAAGACACTAGTTTCTAGAGCCCAATCCCTCTGCGCTTTAGGAACTAAGTCTTGCATTAAGCAGAGTATAAAGCAATCATAAGCACTTCCATCTATCCCTAGATCTGAAGGTTTTATGAGAGTTTTTCTCCATATCCGTTTATAAACCAATTTTCCAATTGTGCAAATAAACTAACACAAGGCAAAAGGTGATCAAACTTAAACCAAGAAAAGAAGAGCAGAAGAAGAACTCCAATTCATAAATAATATAAACTAACAATTGAAAGAAATAAGAGACGAAGTAATTACATTCAATCCCAGCGGAAAGCTTAGCCTAGCAAGGCCATGAACTTTAAGAACTAAACCTAAGAGTATTAAAACTCTGACTAAAAGCCTAAACTTTGTGGTTTATTTCTATACAATTCAATATGATATCCCCTAACTTCTGAAAGGCTGTATTTATAGGTGTTTTGGGCAGGAGTCTAGCTCTCGAGCGCCCTCCTGGCGCTTGAGCGCTGGCCTGACACGTGCTGGTTAATGAGCTTAATTGCATGGTTAATGTGTCTGGCGCTCGAGCGCCAGGCTTATAACTCAGACAGAGAGGATCCAATGTTCTGGCACTCGAGCGCCAGGCTCATAACTGTTGGCAGAGAGGATCCTATGCTCAACGTATTCTGGCGCTCGAGCCCTGGTGTGGCGCTCGAGCGCCAGACTCATAACTCTGGCAGAAAAGGATCCAATGCTCAACGGTTACTGGCGCTCGAGCCCTGGTATGGCGCTTGAGCGCTAGAGCATTTGCACTGGCAGAAGGGATCCTATGTTCCTCAGCTTCCAGCGCTCGAGCGCCATACCAAGGCTCGAGCCTTGGTATGGCGCTCGAGCGCTGGTCTCTTATATGCTTCAGCAACTTGATCTTCTTCTTTTGCCTCCAAAAAACACCTCAAAATACATTTCTAAGTTAGAAAACCTATTATTACCACTTATTTACTCTTAAAATCACAAAGTAAAGAAAAAGGGTGAAATTATGTATAAAACATGTAATTTCTAGAGAAGATAAGTGCAAATCCTTTATTGAATAAATACACTAATTTGCACTTATCAGTTATGTCCATAATAGTTGCCCCCAAGTCAGTGATATGTCCTCGGTTGACTTATTCTCCTGACATGCTTTAGCGACTTCTTGATCATTACATGTCGTCGTCGCTTGGATTTCTTCGTCAGTTTCCTCCCTAACATGTGTCCTCCTTGGAGTGGACGTCACTCTTCGTGGGTCGTGCCCATCATGTCTTCGTCACATCAGGCCTGCAGCATTTAATGCGCCCCGAGCCATTACTTCTTCTCCACGCTTCTTATTCTTCCTCCTCCGCCTATAAATACTCCCTTTTTCCATTCAATCATACCTTTTGGCATTCAAGTCTTCTCGCGTTCCCTCTTCTACTCCATTGCTCGTCTGTCTTTCCCGGTTGCTTTTTTCCAACCTTCAACCTTTTTCCTCTCAGATTTCCAGGTACTTCCCTCTTTCCTTACTTGTCGTCTTCACATAATTTCTTTTCATTTTCTTTACTTTTCCCAAATGTCCACCCCTGAGAGGCCTACCAACTTTCCACCACTAAAATCTTTCTCTGGAGAGGTTGGGGAATTCGTTGGTTCATCCTCTTGGCCCGAAGTTAGTGATGTTAGCGGGCATCACACTCCCACTCCTCCTTCAATACCCAGTTCCGATGAAGAACCTCTTTTTGAGGCTTTTGGGGAGAATATCCCTGGCGTTTTTCATTATCAGTTGCCCCCAAACCCTTAAGGTATGGAGTTTACAAATATGAATATGAGGAGTCTTCTAAAGGCAGTGACAATGTTGTGTCTTCTAGATTACATCTTCCTGTACCCTTAGATGTTTGTAACTTTTCCAGCTCCTCTTCTTCCCTTTCTTCTTCCGACACCGATTCTTCTGATTCTAACTCTTCTGACCCTTTATATGTTCATCCTATTTCTATTATAGAACCCATGTCGTCTTCAGACCCCATGTCAGATTCAGAGTCGCCAGCAACTTCCATTCCTGCTGAACCCTCCCAGAAACCTTTGTAGAGCAAGGCCCTAGAACGCCGTCGTAAGACAATACAATAATGGTATAGCCCATCCAAAGGGGTTTCTAAACTCGAAGTTCCTAAGAAACTCCAAGGGATCTGAGACGTAAGGAGAATGTATTCGGTGAACCACGACATACTACAAGTGGCTTCCGGGATATCCACCACATTAAGACTTCATGTCGCGGATCTAGAATTTTGGGAAGCTATGCATTTCCCAGGGGTTGTTCCAGAAGAAGAAGTCTCCTCTGCACCCGTCACCCTCTACAGGATTGAGCGTGTTGATCCCAACGAGAGAAACGGTTCTCGGTCTCGTAAGGACGCAACTGACTTTATGATACTCTACGAGTGTCTCTTCCACGACATTCCCCTGCGTTTCCCCTTTTCGTACTTCTAAGTCGAGATTCTCAACCGACTTGACGTGGCCCCTTCATAGATCCATCCCAATGCCTGGGGCTTTAAAAATGCATTTGGGATTTTCTGCTAGGCCAACAGTTGGGATTGTTCCAGCAACTTTTTCTTATATTTATTCATTCCTTATCACCTCGGCAACTTCAGGTTTATCTTGTTCCGACAGAGAAAAGATCACACATTTTTCAAACTTTACGAAGACTCCTTCCCTCCCTTGAAAGATGCCTACGTCAAAGTACTATATACAGGTGAGGAGTTCCCCTTCTGGACTGGTCCCAATGGGTCTCCCCTGTTTCTTCTCTATTAGAAGTATGACCACTATCTTCGAGAAACTGATACCTTTGTCACCGACCAAGGTTCACTGCTTGATTCCAACCACACCATTATTGCGGGTCTTCGCGAGTTCACGGGAAATCATGGTCTCCTAAAGTGCAAAGTCGTGATCCAAAGTCGTTGCATAAGTCGTGTTAAACCTTTAAGTATTTAGACATTGTATTCTCTTCTCATATTACATGTTATCGTTATCCCGTTGTGGCTGTTCTTACCTTTTTTAATCATAATTTCTTATTGCATCCAAGTCGTATTTACCACGACTTTATTTAACTTTTGCAGGTGCAATCATGTCAGCTTATGCCCAGATGATGAAGAAAAAAGGAGCCATGACCAAAAAGGAGAGGAAGGAGACCCCTGCTCAGAATTTGGAACGTGAGCTTCTCACAAATCATGGGCGCCTTCACCTGGTGCCCCTCAACCAACTGCTGCTACTACTGCCCCCCTCCTTCCAAACCTCAGGCTTCCCGGAAGAAGAGGATTATCCTTCGTAATCGCGTGCCCTCGCCAGCCCCTGCATCCCAGGACTTGGAATCGCACAATCCCATGCAACGCGATGAGATCTCTATTTCAGATGATGATGACGGGGAGACCATCGGTCGCACTCTGAAGCGATCTAGAGGTTAGTTATTGCCTTGTCTTGAAATATTGTATTTCCATTGTTATTTACTAATTGCACCCTTTTTGGTTATAATTTCGTGATATTGTCACTTGTAGCTGGCATAGCACCAGATTCTTCCTTCGAGCCCCCTTCCTCATCTCATTGGGAAGGCTTTAAAGCCCCCATTGTCTCCTTCCATCATGGGGATTTCTTTCATGAGCTTCCTCAAGCGGTATTGAAGGTAAGCCATGCTTCTCGAAAATTGGTCAACATTATACGGATCTTACTCATCATGTCGTAATCTCAAGTTGATCCTTATGTCGCTAATCACGCGGGCGAATGTCGCGGAATCTCTTGGCTGGACTGGATGACTCATCAGTTTGCCATACTTAGTTGTTTCCACGATTAGTTGGATAAGCCCAACCCAACCGCTGATCTCGAAACGAAGCTCTAAACTACTAGAGCTTCTGCAGAAAAACAAATTCAAACTCTTGCCAAGGAGTGGGATGAGTTGAAGACTTCTCAGTCATCCCTCCGATCTGAAGTGGCCACTACAACCTCAAAATTTGATCAATTAAAGTTGGAGAATTCCAGGCTTGCAGAGGAAAAGAAGGATGCTCAGGCTGCCTTATCCAAGGCTAAAGAGGAGGTGACCGCGCTTCATGGGGAGAACAACATATTAACTCTATCCCGTGATCAGCTGGCGAGTGAAAAGACGGCACTGGAAGCCTAGAACAAGAAGCTACGTACTGAGATGCACTAGAAAGAGTTGCTGATCTCACACAGAACATACATGGCATTCTCCAGCTGTTTAAAGCAGGTGGAGTTCTTGAATCCCGAGATGCAGCTTACCTACAAGGGTGTTCATCCACTCCACGGGGTCGAAGATGGCAAGCTACTGGACTATGACAATGATCCCCTGACTTGTCTGGATCTTAACGATCCCGAGATGGAAGCCTTCGACCTTCATGCCCATCAAGCCATCCCCCCAGAGTTGGCTGAGACAGGGGAGCCATGCTTGGAAACACTTCCCCTGCTCCTGGCAGTTCTTGATTTATGTTGTTTTTTTTTTTGAATGACTGAGCTTACTACTATATTAATTCCTTGCTTTTTCTTTAATTGGTTATGCTTTGTAACTTCCTACTTCCATGATGTCATTACCATTTAAACACTCCATTGCAATGTTTGCTTTTTTATTGTTGTTGTTCTTTTTTTATGCCATTATTAAGATTCTGCCAGGGCATGTGGCCCATAACTGGGACAGGATGTCTTGATTGCTTCTTGATTGGGGCATGTCGCCCTAATTGGGGCATGTCTCCCTAGTTGGGGCATCTCGCCGTAGTGGGGTTCAATGATTCTTCAGGATACTCCAAGGCCTATGGCCAGCTGGTTGGGGCATGTCGGCTTATTTGGAATACTTAATCGTTCCAAAGGTTTCTTTAGACCTGTAGCCACTAAATATCTGCAACTAAAATCTTTAAACTTGACAAAACCTGTGAAGAAAAAAGAGAACCCTTTTGTACATGTTACACGGAAAAAAGCAAATAATTTAAGAAAATATCCAAGTAATTGAAACAAAAGCTAACCTAACTATAATATCTCCGCAAATTCGCGACATTGAAAGTCCGTGGCAATTCTCTCCCTTGCAATGTTTCCAAAGCGTATGCTCCTTTCTGAGTGCTTGTTACCACCCGGTATGGACCTTCCCCATTAGCTGCCAATTTCTCGTCTTTTGCATTTTTTTGTCCAATATTGGCCCTCCTCAAGACCAAATCGTTGACCACAAACTCACATTTGACAACTTTGGCATTATACAGTTGTGCGACACGCTGCTTTCGCGACATTTCTGTTAAGCGTGCTTACTCGCGGACTTCATCCACAAGATCTAGCTCCTCTCTCAAAACTTCGTCGTTATTTTGGGGCGTATGCATGACGCTCTAGGATCGCTCGCCAATCTCCACCGGGATGACTGCATCAGTTCCGTAAACTAAGTGGTATGCAGTTTCTCTCGTTGTGCTTTGTGGTGTTGTTTGGTAGCTCCACAATACTTGGTATAAATTTTCGACCCAGTTGCCCTTAGCATCCTCAAGCTTCTTTTTAAACAGTTCAAAATGAATTTATTAGTTGCCTCCGCTTGCCCATTTGTTTGGGGATGATCAACACTTGAGAAATGATGTCGGATTTGTAGTCCTACCATGAGTTCCCAGAAGTGGCTACCTGTGAAGTGCGTTCCATTATCTATCACTATCTTCGCTAGAATTCCGAAACGACATATGACTGTTTTAAAGGTGAATGCATGTACTCTTGCCAAGGTAATAGTGGCCAAAAGCTCTGCCTCAACCAATTTAGTGAAATAATTGACAGCTACTACCAGATGCTTCAGCTGTCCTGGAGCTTTGTGGAAAGGTCACATGATGTCCATCCCCCACGTATGGAGAGGTCAAGGAGCCGAGAGATTATGCAGCTCCTCTGGCAGGATATGAGGGATATGTGCATGTCGCTAACACTGTTCAAACTTTTTATCATGATTTGCTGCGTCTTGTTGCATCGTTGGCCAGAAATTCCCCGCCCTAAGTGTCTTTCTTGCAAAGGACTTTTCCCCGACATGATGTCCACAACTTCCTTCATGGATCTCGTTGAGTATGTACCAGACTTCTTCTAGTCTGATGCAGTTTAGCAGTGGGGTAGAGACCCCTTTGCCAAATAGATGTCGTTCGATCACCTCGAATCTCGTTACCTTCCTTACTCGCTATTTTGCTTCTTTTGGCGTCCTCCGGGATTGCCCCCCTATGATATAATCAACCAGGGGGGTCCTCAAGTCATCTTCTTGCACTTGTAAAGCCAAACTGGGATAAGGGAGTAGCTCTTCTACAACAGAATGAGAATTTGACGCCTTTTTTGTACTGGCGAGTTTAGAGAGGAGATCTGCGCGAGCTTTTCTTCCCTCGGGACATGTTTGATTTCGAACTTGGACAATCCTACTAGAGAATCTCGTACTTTGGCAAGATTTTTCTACATAATAGGCTCCTTAGCCTGATATTCCCCTTGATCTATGAAACAATTAACCTTGAGTCTGAGCAGATAGTAAAGCGGTGGCACCTAACTCTTTGGCCATTGAGATACCCGTGAGGCAAGCTTCATACTCAGCTTGATTGTTTGATGTCAAAAATTCAAATCTTAGCGAATATTCAACTGCCACTCCTTCGGTGTTCTCTAGAATCACTCCGGCCCTACAACCTTTGGTGTTCGAAGAACCATCTACATAAATTGTCCATTCCCCGGGATGCGATTCCCCAGGATGGGTCATCTCTGCTAGAAAGTCGGCTAGAACCTATGCTTTGATTGCAAGTCGTGGCTCATACAAGATGTCATATGGAGTCAAATCGATGGCCCATGATATCATCCTCCTGGCCAGGTTAGGTTTGTGAAGAACTTGTCGAATAAGTTGATTAGTTCTGACTAGGATTGGATGGCACTAAAAATACGAACGCAACTTCCTAGAAGCAATTAACAGAGCATACGCCACTTTTTCTATTCATTGTTAATTTACCTCAGCACCTTGTAGGGCACTCGAAACGAAATAGTTTGGTTGCTGAGACTTGACTTCTTCTCGTATTAGAACAACACTTACCGCATCGTCCGTCACCGTGAGGTATATAATTAATGTTTCCCCCAGGATTTGTGTAGCCAAGACTGGTGGAGAAGTGAGTGATGTCTTTACTTCTAGAAAGGCGGTTTCACATTCTTGAGACTAGCTAAATGAATCTTGATGTTTAAGAATCTTTAACATCGGAAGACGACATTTGGCTGATGTCAAGAGGAAGAGGGATAAAGCTGCAATCCTTCCCGTGAGTTGTTGTACAGCCTTGACTGACTTAGGGCTTGTCATTTCAAGTATTGTAGGACATTTGTCTAGATTGGCTTCTATCCCACGGCCTGTAAGAATAAAGCCTAAAAACTTTCTTGCTTCGATCCTGAAAGTACATTTTAGGGGGTTGAGACGCTGATCATATCGATGTAAACGCTAGAAAATGGACTCCAGATCTCGGATTGGTTCACCCCCTTCTTTAGTCTTGACGATCATGCCGCCAATATATACTTCTACTTCTTTGCCTCGCATCCCGGCAAAGACTTTGTCCATCATCCTTTTGTATGTTACCTCTGCCTTCTTTAATCGAAAGGGCATTACATTATAACAAAATAACCCTAGATCAGTGATAAAAGAAGTCTAATCATGATCATCAGGGTTCATAGGTATCTGATTATACTCCGAATTATCTACCAGATTGTCGATGCACGATAGTGGAAAGGATCTTTGGGGTAGACTTTGTTTAAATATGTGTAGTCGGTGCACATCATCGATTTGCCATTGGCCTTTTTGACCATCACGACATTAAAGAGTCATTCTGAGTACTGTATCTCACGAATGAATCCAGCGACTAGCAGCTCTTTTACCTGGGCCTCAATTGTTGTTGTTCTTTCTGGGCCCATCCTCCTTTTCTTCTATGTGACAGGCTTTACTCCTTCTCGCACTACAAGTCGGTGGCAACAAAATTGAGGATCTACTCCCGACATGTCAGAAGCTACCCACGCGAATATCTCTTTATTGGCCTGAAACAATTATGTCAATACCTTCAGGAGGTTAGCCGGTAGGCTTTTGCTGACTTTCATGACTTCTTAAGGTTTACTGCAAACATTGATTTCCAATGAATCGCCCATGGGTTTTGGGCGTTGATGTTGAAATTCTCCCCTGGGTCAAGATCTGTCATCATTACCGCGGAATCTTGCCTTGTAAACTTCTGCTTTCCATTGGGGTCTTTTTTTGTCTCGCCTTTTGGCTCTCGTTGCTCTTGCGAGGAAGTCGTCTTTGCGAGTTTCAAGCTTTCTAAATAGTATAGTTTTGACTCCAAGCCTTTTCCCTTCACAGTAACAATTTCGTCCCTATCACTTGGGAATTTCATGGCCATGTTTAGAGTGGAGACCACTACCCCCAATGTATTTAATGTCGGTCTTCCCAACATGACGTTGTAGGCAGTAGGGCATTCGTCGACAAGGAATTTCACTTCAACGGTGCGAATCCTTCTCTCCCCGAGAAGGTCACCTTCATTTTCACATAGCCTTTCGGAGAAATGGTGTCCCCATAGAAGCCTATCAGGTTTCCCTTGTGCAGGATCAAGTCTTTCTCTGTCATTCCCAATTTCAGGAAGAGGTCCCAGAACATAATATCTGCTGCACTTCTTTGGTCCACAAATAGTCTCTTGACTTAATATCTAGCTATCCTTGCCGTGATGATTAAGGGAGCGTTAGATCCCATGCCATCCAGCGGAAAATCATCTTCTGAGAAGGCCAAAATTATCATTCTCATTGCATAGACTGCTAGGCAATAATCCCTTTCCTCCCTTGTTCTCTTTTTCGATGGTTCTGATGATTCTTCTTCATCTATCCCGCATGTTATCGCGTTGATAACAACCTTGGGGGAACCATTATCATGTCGTCGGGGGCTTCGGGACCTTGATCTTCGTCGCTCATCTCGGCCTTGGTCTGTGCTTTTGTTCCCAGAGCTTGAGCCACGTCTTCTTGATGGTGACAGGCTCCTACCCAGAGATGGTCCCTCATCTGATCTTTAAACAAACTGCTTCAGATTTCCTTGGCTAATGTGTTTTTCAATGGCATCCTTAAGATGGACACATTCATTGGTGTAGTGCCCGTGGTCTTATGGTACAGGTACAATTTGTCTTTGTTTTAAGATTATGTCTGTTGTGGTGGAGGCATGTTCTTCAATTCTGAGTACATTATCTCTTTGTATACCCTTGAGGGCGGCATCGTGTAACTTGAATAACTCCCCCTGGGAGGTTTTCCTGACCTCTTCGTTGACCTATCATCCCGCTGTTTGTTGTCATACCCTGTCATCCCTTTGTCTTTTTTATCCTGTGTTTCTTTAGCGGCTTGACTTCCAACACGATTGTTCCTCATCCATTCCTCAATCTAAATCCAATTTTCAGCTCTTTGCTTAAGTTCTTCCATGGTTTTTGGTTTTTCCACAGCTAGATCCTTCGCAAAGCCTCCTGGGATTAAACCCTACAGCAAAAAGTAATGAATCATCTTAATAGTTGCATCTCGTACTTCCAAAGCCTCCGTATTAAAATGGATGATCTAATCTCGTAGAGGCTCATCAGGCTTTTGCTTAACTCGCTCGAGATGATGCTCTATCTTGAACTGTTGCTTGCTGCTGGTAAAGTTCCAGATGAACTTCTCCTTAAGCGCCTTCCACCCCGAGATGGTTCCCGCCGAGAGGGAGGTAACCATCTCCTAGCTTCAGCTTTAAGGGTTAGCGGGAAGGCGCGGCATATCACCGCTTCTCATGCTCCTTGGAAGACATGGTTTACTGGAAGATTTCCACATGGTCCTGAGAATCAGTGGTACCATCGTAAAGGTCTATCTGGACAGCGAACTTAAAGTTTTTCGGCATCTCATATTCCATAATCCAAGTCGCGAATGGGTTGTTGCAGCCATCAACCTGCACCTCGTTCTCAGTTATTCTTTCAACGACATCATTCCCGGGGTTTGCTGGCGGGTTTAAGGGACCCACCATCGAAGCCTGTCTCTCCTGTTGTGGTACTTGTTGTTGGCCTTGGTTCATCGGGACATGTTGTCCCATTCCCAAGGCAAGGAGCAATTGTTAAAACTCTTGCAGCTGTTTCTGCCACTCAACCCTTTCTCTAGCCATTCTATTAATGTTCTCACCTTGTTTCTTGATCATTTCTTTTACGTCATTCATTCTGTCCTCTATCGTAGTCATTCACTGTTCAAAAACAGTGGGTTAGCTCTCCTGAGCTCCTCCTGTTGAACCGACGAGGGTTTGTTCGCCGATAGTTGCTCCTCCACTTCTCTTCTTGCTTGAGTAGCAGCGTTCGTAGCTTGAGCCTTCTTTCTCGTATTAGTCATTATGCTACATTTGAACAATTTATCAGTTCCTGCTTGTGATATGTACTGATGAAAACACTTTACACAGCTTTTAAATATGAAGTTAACTGAATTAGTGACAAGCTTAATTCAAAATTTCAATATAGGGAAGAAAGATCAACATAAGAAGAAAAGATTAAAGAAAATAATTGCATCGTCCAATGATGAAATTGAACAGCTGGTTAAACCAACGATTAAGGCGTATTTCGTCTAATTTCAAAGAAATAACTAGTAGAAAGAGCAAGAAAATCTTAGATCCATTTGATTAACCAGCGGAAAACTTCATTTCCACCGATTAACCATTCGGAAATCACCTTCACTGACAACGGATTTCTCAAATCAACAGTTAAGAACGGTATCAAAACGTGTAATCAAGCATAGTGTTCCTGCAAAACCATCCAAGAAACCAAAACAGAGGATTAAGAAAAGAAGATGGGAGAAGAAGTAATTCTTCCCCACAAACGGCGCCAATGATCCGTCATGTGTTCTGGCATGGTGCTCATGACCTCCATTCTGGCTTCCGGCACTGTGGTGTAGCATCTCCGGCCACTCATGTGGCGGTGAGGGTGGGGTACCTGCAAGCACTCCGACGATCAAGTCAGGGATCTTTCTTAGAGAGTATAGTTCTAGAATTAGAGTGAGTAAAATGTACCAAATGAAGATAAGTCATAGGTATTTATAGAGATATGGGGGGTACGAAAGTCCAACTTGTCAATGTACATCCCCGCGAATCACGGCGCTAAGTACGGATCCGTAACTAACCCCACGTGGGGGAGATATGCCTTGTGCCTCATGTCGAGTCTCCATGTTGTGACATCAACGACATGATCCATAACAATAATCACCTCTCAATTTCTTTCTCTTTCTTTCCTTTTTGTTTTCTATCTCTCTTTTTATATGTTTCTTAACCCAAAAAAAGTGAGATGTGCAAAAGTATTCCTACTTTTTGAAAGTTGTTACGGTATAAGCGCTATGCGGAAGCACGAGATCGAAATCAGTTGAAGAATTAAGAGAAGCAAAGTAATTATCTCTACTAAAGAGAAAAGAAAAAATATAAAAATTAGATGAGACAATGAGTTATTTCTCTCATGATTTGAAATTGAAATACAAACATTGCTTATATAGGCTATGTAGATGAAGTGTTAGCCACTAGCTACTTTGTGGTTATTAATAAAACTAAAATAATAACCACATTCATAATTACAAATGAGAATAGAATAAAGAAACAAAACAAAAAGCCACAAGTTAAAGCTGAGCATTACTCGCTCAACAAAAGCAAAAAGGGAAGTGGCTAGTAATGATAGACCAAACATCAAACATTTTCCCAAACAAATGTATTACGACATGATTTGTTATTGTGGCAACTTACAGATGTACGAGATGGGTGAATTGAGTGGTAATAATCCAAGGTTGTAAAATGAAGTCAACCCACCTCCTGAATTAAACAGAGCATTAAGACTTCCTTCTTCTTCTTCTTTGAGTTCTCGAAGTAGAAGTTATAAGAGTCTAAGGTTGCCCTCGCTTCCTGGGATGAATAATCTTCAACCTCATGGAGATAGAACTGATAATCCTCCACCGAATGATCAACTTGATAATCAAGATTCTCCATGTAAATCCATTAGGCCATTGGATTCAATTTCAGTCCCATCAGCACAACTTACAAGTGCACAAATTTTTGGATCCAATATTTTCACCACTCTTCCAAAACATGATGATCATGCCGCCGTTGATGTCCCAAAAGGCTCAAATTCAAATGTTGCACCCAATACTCAGAAAGAGGGTGGTGATGCTAGTAGCAACTCTCCTAGCACAAGAGAAGCCAGTTCAGGAAACACGACGCTTCATTTAAAGAGAGGTCGAGATGATGCTTTCCCTTTAGAATTTTCACCGGGTGAAAGTTCAAGAATTGCAACCCAAGATGAGATACCAAGAAGCCCTCCTTTCACTACAAGAAAACAGTCAATTAGCGTTGGCCAAAAGCAAACACTAATAAGAAAAAGACGCAAAACAAGTCGTTAGTGTCGGATTTGTGTCGGGGTCGAGGCCAACACTTAATGCCTGTAAACAAACATTTTTGTCAGAAAAAAGGCCAACGCTACGTTGTGCCCGAAAAAGCTGACGCCAATGGCGATGCAAAAAGAGATGACCGATGCAAATTTTAAAAAGCCTACGCTAATTTTTTCTGTTAGGTCGACAGTAATTTTTTCTTGTTAGGCCGATGCAAATAGAAAAAGACGGGCGCTAATGTAGATTTTTTTGTACTAGATAGCGTCGGCCTTGGCCGACACTAGTTTTTTTTTAAAAACTCTTGTTCCAGTGTTAACTTGAAATGACACACCTGCCTATATCCCATACATTAGAATAAAAAATCAAACAATTTCAATAACTGTAAAATAGAACTCCATTACTTCAACTAAAATGACGACAATAACATGTGCACACAGATAGGTATTGTAAGTTGAAATGAAAATTAACATTCTAGGTGACAGTGGTGAGTAAACAATCAAAACAGAGAGCAACATGTTAAAAAATTTAAGCAGATCTGAATTTTTTATTTCTATGACAAGATTTGGTGAAACAAAAACAATAGTGAAGATAGACAACATATGTTGAATTGCAATGAATCACACAACTGGAAACCACCTTGCAATTCAACATATGATACAAATCACTGGCTTACTATATCACAATGAATCATGCAATCCACATTGCAAACACGAGGTGTTTATCACTTATTTTCTACATATAATCGGATTATTGCACTTAAAAGAAAATATGTTCAATCATGTTCGTGTTACACCAATTCAAGTTTCCTCCAATTATATGAGAATGTATGTATTAATTAACATTCTACCATTGCACAAATAAAACAATGAAGATAGATAACTGATCAAATATAAATATGAACAGTTTCCACACACAATCAAACAGAGTTACATGAAGCAGAGAGTAACTAGCAACAAAAGAAAACAGAACTGAAAAGATATTGTTGAAATAGAGTAAAAGGAAAAGACAACAGGACCAAATAGCAAGGAAACATAATAGAACACAATACAAAAAAATGAACCAAAATTACATATTTCTACCACCCTAAAATAGGGATTAAATTGAAAAGCATAAAATAAGCAAAAAAAGGGAAATTTAGTGGCTTGAAGTAAGCGGTATCAAATTGAAAAAAGAGGAACTAGAATTCAACACTCACTTCATGCATAGGAATCTATTCGCAGCAAAGATCATAAGTCCCTAAATTCCTCATTATAACTACATTGATTACGTTATGTGTGCATTTCTAATTAAGAAGCAAGAGAGGACACACAAACAACAAATATGACATAATTTCTATTGAGAAAATGACATGTGAGCCGTGAATTAGTTGCTTGTATATATACCTTGCTAAACCTGATTTGCTTCAAGGTAGAGTCTAGCTGACGTTGAAGCTGCTCAAGCTCCTTCACATCTAACTTCTCAAATTCTTCCCCAAGCAGGTTTCTACAATATAATATTATGCACATCTATCAGATATATAACTTACTCATCACAGACATATATATAAATAAATCTTGTATTTTGTAATAAGAATTGCAATAACGAGTCTTCGGATTATGTTTTTCTCTTGATATTAGTTTATTTATTGTCTCTTGATATTATATGTATTGTTTCTATAAATTTTTTATGTTTTTCTCAATATTATATGCATTAGGTGTATTAATTTATTGCCAACAGAACTTATATATGTGTGTTCTTAAATTTCTTGGTCTACCCTTTGTATGGAGAATCGAAGGTTTGACTAGACTCTACTTACAAAGAAACCTCAGTGTTTCCACTAAAAACAATTGAAAACATGCAAATTAAAAATTTTTGTATTGTCCAAACACTTAGGGAATCTGGATCCTCTACGGTCAGACTTTTTTCCATCCTTCCTCTAGTTAAATGTATTTAGCTACTATTAGATGTATTTGCCTATAACCTTTAATCTCGTCCAGCCACCAAGTACATCTAATAATTCACATTTACGCTATGTTTGGTAAAACTAGATAATAACTTATGGCTTATATCATATAATTGTGTAAAGCTACTTGACAAAGTTAAGAAATGTAAAGCTAAGAATATTATATTAAAAAAAGATCAATATGTAATATGCAAGCAATCATGTGCAGCACCAGCAACGGTTACTATTTCATGAAAAAAATAAACTAGATCAATATGTAATGTAACCTTTCTGAAATTCCTCTTGATTAGTCCTCTTAGGTTTAATCTTTCATGAGTAATATGCTTCTGTTTATTTTCCTAAGTTACCGGGAACAGAATTTTAAGTTACCAAGTTATTGTAAATTCTTAAAAGTGGTTTCCCCTGTTGTAACCTTGATTTTGCAGATTTTTTTCCAAAATTTTTACCTCTGTATTCAGATATTTCAATGATAGGAGAATTGATTTGATCAATGCCAGCATCATCCCTATCAATACTTTTCTTACTTTACTTTTTGCAGCATATGCTATATTACCCACTCTGAATGGGAAAATTGTTTGTAAATAACAAATAGATGATACCATATATATTTGAAATTTCTATATATACATATATATATATATGTGTGTGTGTGTGTGTGTGTGTGTGTGTGTGTCTAACACTTCACAAAAAGAAAGTGAAATATAATTTTGTATGACATAATCAAGGTGATAAAAAGTCATTAGTAAAATCAAGTTTAAAGTTGTAAATCAAAGGAATGAAGCTAGATACATGTTCAAAGTTTTGATATTTTTTGATTTTGTGATTTGGTTTTTAAGTTGATTCCTGATGGGCTAACACAACAATCTTCTTATTAGAGTTCAAAATTATTAAGCTAATTGGTTTTTAAGTTTATTGCTAGCTTAAATATTTTGTATTAAAAGACTTAAAAAGATATGTAAAGTTAAAAATGACATAAAGTAAACATGTAATTAATGACTTGAACGTAAAATAGAAAGTGAATTATTGAAAGCTAGTTTTATATGCTATAAGCTACTTCATGTAGTTTTCATAAGCTATAGATTACCTTTGTCAAACACACTCCAAACTAGAGAGGACAGACACCACCCAGTTAGAGAGGATTTGGATTAACCTGCAAAATGGTGAATTGCTATGAGTAAATAATCAAAATTCTCGTTTGTAACTTATTATCTGTGTTGTAATATTCAGATTCATATTCTTATTTATGAATAAACTTGTGTTTTAATTGGACTGTAACATCAGATAATAATTGGGATTCACTGCATGCATGCAGACTCTGTGGAAATGTTATCATGTCCGGAAATGTGCTTTTAAATTGAAAGAAGAGAAGATTGGACTATGGGGTTGTAGTAAGTAACTACAATTTTTCCCCAACTTGAAACCTTGGTACTATTAAGATTAATTGGCCTTTGGATTTACGTCCAACTGCCATTTTTAATTTAGCAATCTTATTTTTTCTTAATTTCCTTGTTAATATTTGTTATTCTCATATCTCATATAGCATATTCTTATTTCAACTACACACAAGCTTATGTGACCCAAGAAGACATATTATTGGGAGCACTAAACCGTTAAAAAGACAATATCTTACTCAGTAAATCTAAGGCTTCCGGGAAGTATGAGCAAAGAAGAGGTAAATGACATAGTAGAAGCAACAATTATAGAGATGGGTCTTCAAGATTGTGTTGATAGGCTTATTTAAATTAGTATGCAGGGGTCTTCAGGAAAATATTGGGGGAAGGTTTGGTATCTTGCTCCTTAGAATAAATTCAACAAATTGAACAACAGTTGGAAAGGAGTGTAACCAATGTTTCAAACCAGAAAGGATATTTAATTATTAGCTTCACAAAAACATACAGAATCATCATTTTTATTACTTTTAACATCTAATTTTAAATAATAAATATTTGAATTCCATCTTTCAATTTTTCAGGCTCAGCTATACAAGAAACAAATTCAGCAACTAAGAGAAAAGGTAAGTTTGTCATATCATATACAAGGAACAAGCATATGCAGAAAGCAGTAATCCAAGCATATGCAGAAAGCTAGTTCAATTCCACACATTGAACTTCACTTCAAGCAATTCCATTATATTGCATACAAATATTATCACATCAACCGTGTATCACTTTGGTGAAAAATATAGGTTTTTTATGTCACCAACTAGCTTCTTAATATAGGACATAACTATTTCTATAACAGTTTTGATAACAGTTTCTATATTATACATATAAAAAATATTCTTCCAAATTTAATCAAATCCAAAAGTGATAATGCTCTCGTTTTCGTCTATTTGATGGAGCTAACAGCTAATTAACCTATTTGGATTTATAACAGTTTCAAAAACATGTTTTACATCAGCATAGAACAATAAGAGGGAATAGAGTTTTTTTTAAAACTTGAGGAAGAGAGACAAGAGAGGGTAAACAAACCTAATAAAGCAAGCAAGAAGTGGGGAAACGAACGATTTACCAAGCAATGCCTTAGAATCAATTCCCCTTTATGAACCCTAATTTTCAAAACAATTTGGGATCGAAATTTAGGGCATATTAGAAGCAGAAAAATGAGAAATAGGGAGAGAGCAAGAATAGAGGAAACGAACCTTAGAGATATGGGCCATGAAAAGGGGCATGAAACGTGCGTATAGCCACTGCAGTGAAACGCGCGTTGACCGAGAAGAGGGAATAGGGTTTTGAGGCACGATGAAGAGGGAATAGGGTTACGATGGTGGCGATGAAGCTCACTGCCAATGACGGTTCCGATAGCGGTGACGATGAAGGCGGAACTGGATTTCGATGGTGAAATCGTGAAAGGTGCAGAGCATGGGTGAAATACAGTGAATGGCGTGGGTGAAAAGAAGAAAGTTGGGAAATTTTAATCCCCTAAGTTGAGTTGGCCATCGGGGACGCTTTTTTTGGAAAAAATATAGTGTAGGCTATGGTCGACACAATTTCATAATAAGGCCGACACTAAATTTCCAAAAAAAAAAGAAATAAATCCTCAGCAGTGTCAGTCGAATGTTGGTTTTGGCTAATGCTACTAATAAAATTAGCATCAACCTCGAGACCGACGCATTTTTTGGCAGCTAATCTGATGCATTCTTGTAGTGTTTTAATTCAATGGCTTTTGTACCACCAAACATCTCCCTTATTTAGAACCGGTCCGTACACTCAACTCTATCAACAAGGAACTTGAGACAGTTGAATAATGCCCAATTCAACCCGTTGGTCCTTACTTTACTACTCCACTGGCACAACCTCAAATTGCAGTTGTTGTCCCTCCATATCTAGAACCTTCGATGAGGCCAACGAATCTTAGGGGAGAAACAAGTGGAAGTCAAACACCTATGGCACATATGCATCTAAACCTTTAGAGGAATAATAATATTGTGAACTTTCACATAATGAAAGTGTGAGGAAGCTTAATCATGGAAGAAGATCTTGAACATGAATCGAAAACTTGAATGTAAATTCTCATTTAATTGATAAACTGAAAAAAAAGGAATATACAAGTGTGTTGGAGATGTGTGAAGATCTGCAATATATACAGAAAAAAGAGCGAAAAAGAACAGAGGGAAAAAAGGTAAAAACTAAAGAATAACAGAAAACAAAAAAACTGTTTTAACTGCTTTTGTGAAACAACTTCACGTACTCCTTTGCAATTCCAGCAGCCCTTCTTAGCAAAACTTAATATTTTTGAAATGAAACTTATTTACTAACCGGTCCTTCTTCTTCAACCTTGTCTTTTAAGTAGTGAGGACTACTTCTTCCTTCCATGGAATCCTTTGTCTTTAACATGCCCCCGCAAGCTGGAATGTAGATGTCTTTCATTTCAAGCTTGACTTCCGCAAATTCATAGGGTCGTCGAGTAAGGCTTTTCGTGAAAATGTCGGCAACCTGAGAATCACTTTTGATAGTAAGAAGTTGTATGATTCCTTTCTGAACAACATCTCTCACTATGTGACCATCAATCCTATATGCTTTGTTCTCTCATGAAAAATAGGATTGTTTCCTATATAAACAGCAGATTGATTGTCACAATAGAGAGGTATGGGATAGTTTGGCTTGAGATGAAAGTCTTTGAACAGCTTTAAGATCCATTTCACTTCACAAGTTTCATGTGCTAACGATCGATATTCTGTCTCAAATAACCAGTTGTAGATTTCCTTGTCTCGATGCATCCTCCCCAATCTGCATCACTAAAGCCTTTTAGAGTCATGTCAAATTTTGCAGCAAAGAACAGTCCTTTTCCTGGTGCCTTCTTAATGAACTTGACAATCTTCAAAGCTCCTTGTAGATGAATGTCTATAGGTTTTTGCATGAATTGGCTCAAGTGATTCATAGCATAGCAGATCTCTGGTCTGCTATAAATGAGGTAGAGTAATCTCCCTATTAACCTTCGGTATCTTTCTGGATCCTACAGAGGCACTCCCATGTCCTTGTGATACTTCATTTTGTTGTCTATAGGAGTATTGCAAGGCTTTGCATCAAGCAGCTTGGCGTCTTTGATGATTTCCATGGCATATTTCCTTTGATTGAGAAGAATTCCTTGACCGGTTCTTACTAGTTCCATCCCTAAGAAAAATTTGGCATTTCGAAGGTCCTTGATGCTAAACTAATTGTCCAGTTGTTGCTTTATCTTTCTGATCTCTTCCATGTCATCTCAAGCCAGCAGAAGATCATCTACATACACGAGAATAATTGTTAGTTTATCACCTGTATGTTTAGAAAAAAGAGAGTAATCTGATTTGGATTGTTTATATCCAAAACTGATCAGAAAAGATGTGAGTTTATGATTCCACTCCCTGCTAGCTTGCTTGAGACCATATAAGGATTTTCTTAATCTGCAAACAGTTGAAGTGTTATGGACCTCCAACCCTTGTGGAATCTTCATATAGACTTTTTCCTTTAGTTCTCCACGGACAAAAGCTGTATTCACATCAAGCTGCTATAGATTCCAGCCTTTAGCTACAACAATGGTTAAGAAAATCCTGATTGTAGACATCCTCACAACAGGGCTAAAGGTCTCTGAGTAATCCAAGCCTTGTGTTTGAGTAAATCCTCTTGCCACTAGCCAAGCTTTGTGTCTCTCAAGGCTTCCATTTGCTTTTCTTTTGACTTTGAAGATCCATTTGCATGTGATGGCCCTTTTATTGGGAGGAAGGGTGGTTAGCTCCCATGTCTGGTTCTTTTGATGAGCCTACAATTTTGATTCAATGGCTTGTTTCCAGAATGCTTGCTTGATGGCTTTTGCGTAGGTTGTTGGTTCTGTATCAGAGGAAATGGCTAGACACACTCTTTTGTAATCCTTTGATAGATTATGATAGGATATATAGTTAGCCATAGGGTAGGTAACTTTCTGATGATGCAAGTCTTTCTGACTGACAGCCATAACATTTGTTGTTTCATCCTCCCCTATGTCAGACAGATTTATTTCATAATCCTCCAAGTATGCGAGGCTTTCCTTGCTCTGGATGACCTTCGAGAGCTTGTGAGCTTTCTGTTTCCATGTTTTGTTCATCAGCACTGTTGTCTTCTCCAAAATCTTCAAGGAATCTGCTGTTTAGATTTGACAAAGGATCTTCCTTAAACAAGGATGAAGTAATACCATCATTTTTATCTCTACTCTTGTCAAAAGGGAAGACATTCTCATAGAACTTGACATTACTGCTTAGGGAAATTTCTCTGTTACTTAGATCAAATAAAATGAAACCTTTTACACCATGCTTATACCCTAGAAACATGCATTTTTTAGCCCGGCTGTCAAGCTTCTTTCTTTTGTTATTTAAGGTAGATGCATAGTAAAGACATCCTAAAACTTTTAGATTTCTTATATCAGCAGATATGCCATTAAGAATATGATAAGGAGACATGTTTTTAGTATTCTTGCTAGGTAACCTATTGATAATGAAAATAGCATGAGCAATGGCATAAGTCCAGAAAGTCTTAGGCATGTTGCATTGATGTATGATAGCCTTAGCTACACATAAAACATGTTGATATTTTCTCTCAACTCTCCCATTTTGTTCAAGTGATTCAACACAAGACACATGATGAATTATACCTTTTTTAGCAAAGAAGTTTCTGATATTAAATTCAGGCCCATTATACTTCCTAATGCATTTAACAGTTTTGTTGTACCGAGTTTCAATCATAGCAATGAAAGACTTAACAAGATTGGAAGTTTCAGATTTAGCTTTCATGAAAAAAATCCAAGTGTGCCTACTGTGATCATCAACAATAGTTAAGAAGAACTTGTGTCCTTGAACAGATGGAATAGACAAGGGACCCCATATATCAACATGAATCAAGTCAAAAACAGCAGCAGCAATACTTTCACTTTTATTATAAGGAAACTTTTTCTGTCTAGAAGAATGACATACATCACATGGCAAGGGTTTTTTATTTACATCAATGTAAGAATAGTATTTCTTAATGTCATGCATCTTTTTAATAGGAGGGTGATCTAATCTAATATGCCATAAATTATTTTTATTCACAGAAAGAGAATTGACAACACATGATCTAACAGGACTGATAGGTGCATTCAAAGCATTTAAGCCATTCTTGGTCTTAGCAGCACCAATCCTCTTCAAGGTAGCTTGGTCCTGCACAATGCAAACATCTTTAGTAAAGAGCAGTTGGCATAACAAGTCAGCAGTGAGCCTTGATACTGCAATAAGATTAAATTGAAAGCTTGGGATAAATAGAACATTAGTTAAATAATGATCCTTGGAGAATATCATGGTTCCTGCCATATTGGCATTCACACATTCTCCATTTGGTAATTGGACAGGGAGAGGCCTTATCCTTTTGATAGATTTAAAATCATTCAAGGAGTGACAGACATGGTGTGCTGCTCCTGTGTCAATTATCCACCTAGAGGCCTTATAATTAAGTGTTAAGGTAGATCTGTTACCTTGTTCTTCCTTCTGAGAAGAATTAGACATGGCAGCAGCTTGCTTGCCTTGGCTTCCTTTGGTTCTGACCTGATTAACAGTGTGGGATCCAGTAGTGGATGATTGTTGAAGTAAACCAAGAATAACTCGCTTCTGTTCAGGGGTAAAATCAAAGTTCTTTTCATCAGCATTGGCTTCTTGGATGCTATCCTGAGAACCTGAGTCTTCATTAGTGTTCCAGGATGCTTCTTCTTCCGCAACGCAGTTGTTTGCAGCATTAGGCTTCTTGAAATGAGCAGGGAAACCATATTTCTGGAAGCAAGTTTCCTCTATATGTCCAGATGCAAACCTTGTTGTTCTGGTTGTTGCTTTTTTGATTTTTGAAGGATCCTGAGGAATTACCCTTGAACTTGCCTTTGGATTTTTTCTTCTCAAGGAAACTACTATTAAAAAAAACCTTGGACTCATCAAGATCTTGGTTCATCTGCCTTTCTTGTTGAGTCAGGATATTAAAAACTTTCTCCACATCGGGAAAAGGGCTCATCATCATAATCTGTGAGCAGATATTAGCAAAGAAGTCACTTAAGCCTCTCAAAAACATTATCAAATAATCACTCTCCTTTTGAGCAATGATAGTAGGAATAAGGGTACAAGAACATGTAACAGCACAATGGCACTTTGGTGTAGGTTTGAAACTGTCTAATTCCAATCGAAGTTTCTCCATTCGATTGAAATAATCAGTAATGGATTGTTCTCCTTAATGGAGATTATACAATTCTCCTTGTATGGCAGCAATCCGAAATGCATCAGCCTGATGAAATTTCTGTCTCAAGTTATCCCAAATCACTTTCGCAGTGTCCAACCAAATGACACTTTCAGATATGGAGGGACTTAAGGTCTGATTAATCCAAGCAATGACCAAAGAATTGCACCTGTCCCAAGCTTCAAAACTATCGTCCGCAGCATCAGGTTTGGGCACGTTTCCATTGACAAAGTGCAACTTATTCTTGATCTTGAGGGCAACACACATGGCTCTTGACCAAGAATAATAATTGGGTCCATTCAACACCACCGGAATCAAGGGTGTTCCCAGATTTTCATTAGGGTGTATGAACAAGGGATTAGAAGCATCAATGGTGGTTTTGGCCATGACTCACAAGAAAAGGATTAGCAACAACAGACCAAGGGAAAAAAGCAAAAAAAAAGGCGAAAAAAGTAAAGGGAAGAACAACAAAAAGGAGAAGATCAAATCACAGGGAGCATAACACAGGATCTTGGAGAAACTAGTGCTCGAGATACCATGTAAACTTTCACATAATGAAAGTGTGCGGAAGCTTAATCATGGAAGAAGATCTTGAACATGAAACGAAAACATGAATGTAAATTCTCATTTAATTGATAAACTGAAAAAAAGGAATATACAAGTGTGTTGGAGATCTATGAAGATCTGGAATATATACAGAAAAAAAGAGCGAAAAAGAACAGAGGGAAACAAGGTAAAAACTCAAGAATAACAGAAAACACAAAAACTGTTTAAACTGCTTTTGTGAAACAACTTTGCGTACTCATTTGCAATTCCAGCGGCCCTTCTTAACAAAACTTAATCTCTTTGAAATGAAACTTATTTGTTAACCGGTCCTTCTTCTTCAACCTTGTCCACATTTTGCCCCAACCAATATATTTTCGCCAGCTGTTCTGACACAAGTCCCGAGGATCCAAGTCTGTGAACATTATATGAGCACACTGCCCCCTTTTTTGAGCTGCCATAATGTGGCCACTACTCATGCATTTGGAATCTCTCCACAAAGTTTTACTCACAATTATATAATGCTACATGAGGTGTGTATTTATTTTGAGAAAAATTTCAAATTTTTATTTGATATTGTAGTTGTAGGTATCGTGCATATTAGTTTTTTATTGTGGAAAACGATAAGAAAATGATTAAAATAAATGATATTTTGCAATGTATTAGGGACTAACTTGAGGCTTTTAGGTGTTTGTTTCATATATGTTTTTTTATAGAACAGTTTTATATTTTAAAATTTAAGAATCTTTGTTGGGAGACTAGTTTTCAAAAATTTTCTCGGGAACGGTATGTGTTTTCCTGTCTTTAAAAACTAAAATCTATAAATATCTAAAACTTGTTTTAATTCTCAGTTTCAGTTCTTTGAATTTGCATACTAATTTGCATTAAAAATTCATTTCTCTTTTTTTTTTTTGTCAAAACGAAAAGTTCTTGAAACGGTTTTGCAAAACATTTGTGAAAAACGAAAAAATAAAGTATAATCAATCAAGCCCTAAAATATCATAGACTAATTTGTAAGCAAAAAAATTTAAATTGCCTTTCATCTTCCAGCATATTTCACTACACATACATATCACCCCTTTAGACAGACCCTTCATGCTAGTCATGAACAAGCTATGCAAAGTCCATCTAAGTAGCTTTTATCCATTTCCAAGATCTAACTTTTACCAATTTCAAGCATTCATTTTGGCCATAGCTATCTTCCTTAAAGATCATTTCATTCCCTCATAACCATATAATCAAAATAGTTATCATCACTCCTCCTTATTAATTTTATTTCTGCACATTCTACCATGTTAGCGCAAGTGGTCAGATATTGAATGAGGTAGCACAACGCACAAATTAAACCACTTGTAACACAGACACCAAAGTTTATAAACCACTTCACAAGAAAAGAAATGATGATCAACGGATTCCTCTTCAACATACAAAACACACATTTTACATCTTCATTATTTCAATAGTTTTTTCCTTTTTTTACAAGTTAACTTTAACTAGCAATAATCCATTAGGCAGGATTTTCCACACATGGGTGCCTTTCAAGACCAAATTTCTTTAATTAAAAATAGAATTTTCACACAACTGAGTCATTTATCAAAAAAACTATAAGTTAATCTTGCCAAATATTTCCGAGCTGAATGGTCGATATTCCAAATCTACCTATCAGATTGAATACTGAACCTGAATTGGGTTATCAACCATTGAATTTCCTACTGAATTAAGTTTCTTCTCCAAATAAAATTCTAATTTCATCTTTCTTCCACCATGCATATTTCCCATTTCACCTACTAAAGCTTCCTTATTAACATCTAAATTATAAAGGCAGTTACATTTCTCATTTATAGGTTTACCTCCCACCCCATTGTCTTTCCAAAAGCTAGTATTTCCCCATCCCCTATTACTTTCCTCACCCCATTATCAAACCATTTTTCATGTTACCTCTTTCATGTTAGAGATGGATATTAGTTTGGGTTCTTTTATATCTTTGACATTTGAATAGTTAGCTATTTATTTGACTTATTAATTCGGTTGTAATTGGTGTATCTTAATGTTAGTTGGTATTTCAAATTGTAATATTTCATAGCTAAAATAGAAAAGAAAATATTTTGAGAAAATTTTCGATAAGAAATGGAGAAGAGTATAGGAAGAAAAATTTGAATGCAACTGCAATCATAATTCCATATTAACAATTAACTCCTTTGTGCACGAGCTAATGCAATTACTAATATAAATTATATACGTATGAAGACAATTAACAATATTGCTTGTGCCATATATAAGTTTAAATCAATTTTGTCCAAACAAATTTTTAGATCTTGTGTATTCAAATTTGAATGATTTTTTTCCAGAAGTATTTATTGAATAACAATATTCATATAGATAACTACTTGTAATGTGGGTTTTGATTAACTTATTTATAGGAATAATCGCTTATTTTCATAAGTTATGTGTGAGACAACTTTTGAAAAATACTCGTAGTCCCTAATGCCATTTTTCACTTTAGAATAATGAATATTAGATACCCTTCCATGCCATTTGAGTTAATTTAATTAGTCCTAGTTTGTTGTTATTATTTTCTTTATAATTTAAGCTAAAGGTCTTGTTAAAGATGGGACTCGGCAAGTATACCGGTTCGTTGCAAGTTATGAAAATGGTAAATTCTGGATATCGTTCCTAAGGACTGTTTTCTATCACTTCACAAATTTATCACAATTTAGATTAAATAATTGAGTTTAATGAAATTCTAATGCTATGAATTTAAACAAAATTAAATCCATATATCCTAAAAGAATTCGATTAACCAAATTGGAGAGAAAGGGGTTAAAATGCAATGGATGAATATGCTAGAATTTAGATTTCAATCTAAATGAGGTCAATACATGTCTCAATGCTAATTTGCAAGACAAATTACACTTTTAATACCTACGTCCCAATTCCTTGGGTGAATAGGCCTTTAATCCCTAAATAAACCCTAGTCCTTTTGGTGAATCAATTTGGAATAGGTAAACGCTAAAAACCAAAATTTATTACGCTACAAAATACTCAATGAATATTCCGAGATTAGAGAGCAATGAGACTCATAAACCCTAGATCAGGAACACAAATCAAATTTTCATTCACATGCATATTCAATTTATCAATCAAAGAGTGTTAGATTCTAGGAAGGCATTAGGAGTGGATAATATAAGCATCGAATTAGAAAAGAAGAACATGTATTGATAAACAAAGTCAATTATAATCCAAATCCATAAGTTTCCTAAACTGTTCATTCACAGCTCTCGGGTCCCGACAGCGGTGCTATTCCAGTGCCTGAACCCTAATAAGAAGTGTGGTGTTTACTATGAGCATGGATACAACCGAGGGCCTCTCGGCCTTTTATATAGTTCAGACCTGAGCTACCTAGTGTCCAGGTTCATTCTATGTTAGGAAAGTATTTCTTAATATGTTGTTGTTTGTGATGGTCTTCATTAGGGTATCCCTTGATTAATTCCTGATTGTCTTGATCGGCCGGGCCTTTGATTAGGGTATCCCTTGATTGACTCCTGATTGTCTTGATTGGCTGGGTCTTGTCTTCAAGATGCTGAGTTGACTGTTGGGGGTCGACCTGGAGCGCGTAATGCTGAGTCCACCAGCCCCACAAGCCTTGAAGCCTTTGGCTGAAGGAGGCTTGAAGTGGTGCCTTCTTAGAGTTCAGATCGGGTTTTGCCGATGGGGAGGTTTTGGATAGTCCACCAGCCCCACAAGCCTTGAAGCCTTCGGCTGAAAGAGGCTTGCAGTGGTTCCTTCTTAGAGTTCAGATCGGGTTTTGCTGATGTGGGGGTCTTGGATAGTCCACCAGCCCCACAAACCTTGAATCCTTTGGCTAAAAGAGGCTTGAGTGTAGCTGTCATAACTGTCGTCCATTTTCAATACGTTTATTTTACGTTATCATTTTTTGTGCCTACTTAATTGCTTGACTTGACCGTTTCCAAATTCGCTGCATTTCAAGTGCGCATTTATGGCTGCTATGCCTAATTATAAGGCCTTCTGTGTTACTTCCATCTCACACCCAACCGATGAAAGATGAGTTTGGATCATGTTTGTAGCTTTTTGACGCAATGTAAGAGCCTCTACTGCGCTTTGTATTGCGTCATGAAAGATATAGCATTGGTCGGGGTCGGACTGCCTATGGGGGGCCTTAGTGCCTTACCCTATAGGATTTGACGTCCGAACCTATGCATCGATCTTCTGCTTCTCCTACACCTCTGTTGGTGTGATACTTGCTGAGTCTAGATGTTGCTAGGGGTCGGAGGTGTTGGGGCATCGTACCCGCTCTTCATGCTTCCGACTTGTGCCTTCCTTAGCTAATTAGTTTGCTTTATGGCAATGGATGATTTTGACAAAGGGGGAGGTTGCAGCCATTAATGGGGATGTCATCCCGTTAGGTATCGATTTAGATTATTTTGAGGAGCTTGCAATAAAAAATCGTTGTTTTTTCTTCCCCAACTTAGCTCGGGGGTTGTATAGTTAGATCTCGTAGGGTAGTGTAGACCTCTTTTTGTTTACCCGAGCATGCTACTTGTAACTGAGTGACATTTATTGTAAATTCATGTGAAAAATAAAATTCAAATATATCGTGAGCTTCTGGATTAAGTTTTCGGATTGTTCTTTACTCTTTTTTTTACAACCGTTGTGAATCTGACCGTTGTTGTTGTTACGATCTGATGGCTGGTAATGTGTGAATTTGAAGAGACGGGTTGGGATCAAAAGTAGATGTTTCTTTGCCTGATCTGCCATTATTAGGGTTTGGAAACGAAAAGTCAAATCGTTACAGGTTTTTCCTATTTAAGCGAATTGGAGTGCCATGCCTATTTCACTTTCATCTTTTACCCTCTAATTCTCCGGTTTCTTTCTTCATTTTTTCTTCTACATTTCGTGTTTCTTGACTTGGCTTCTTAGTCTTAAAGGTATCTTTTCTTGTCCCTATTCTGGTTTTAGCTTCTATTCATTATGGTGAGGCAAGCTATCCAAATTATCAATGAGATTCCGAGGTATCATTGGGTAAAATTGGAAGTTCTGTCTGCTACTTTATTATGGAATTCCTAGAAGAAGATAGACGACCTAGTGTCGAGCCTCTCAATTACTAGGGATGATGCCACAGCCGATCTCATTGTTCCTGCTTGTTGCCTTTCGAATGAGAGAGTTTGTATGGCAGCGGCAGAGCAGTCTCGCACATTTTGTTATTTTTACGAAACCATGTTTCGCAAGCTCGAAGTCTAGCTTTCTCTTACCTCATTCGAGATGGACTTGCTTAATGTGGTCCAGGTTACCCCTACACAGCTTCATCCTAATGGGTTGGCATTCATCAGGGGTTTTAAAATTATGTGCAACTTTTTCGAGATTGATGCCTTGATTAAAACAAATTTCTATTTCTTTCAAACTAAAGGAGGGGTCGCTAAAAGACGCCGGGTCATCAAGGATGGCACTTGTGGGTGGGTTTATGTTAGCGTTAGGCCTGGGTCGCAACTCATTTATGCTTTTACCGATTCTTATAAAGACAACTTCAAACTGCCTAAAATAACAAAATAAAACTAATTCTAATCTATTTCTAATTATCTCTAATAGCCCCCGCAAGCTTGAAGGTGTTACTAACACTTCCAGCTTGGGATAAGCCATACAAAACTAACCAAACAAGTGAAAATATAATGAAAAATGCCAAATACAATGGCTAAAACTTATGTGAAAATTAGAGAGAGAAAAAAACAACAGTAGCGCCGAAAATACATCGGCCAAAAGGAAAGAGATACAATCCTATAAAATCAGCAAAGCGAAGGCATACTGTAACGCCCCAATTTATACTAAGCGGAATGATTTATTCAATTAAAGTTATTAAGGCTAATTCATCATACTTGTATCGAGAGGTTAAATTTCGAGTTAAATTTTTCGAAACTTAATAGTTGTACATTCGGAACGGTAATGAGACCTAGTCGAATGAAAGTTTAGATTTGGTAACTAACATACATACGATAAGCTAATATAACATAGATATATTAATTAGTCAGATAACAAACATAAATTACTGGGAATCCTAGACGACATGAAAAAAAAATGCTCTACCACTCGAAGAGTAGAAGATGTCGCACATAGGAAATGCACTGATCAAATATTACAGCCACCCAAATATAACTAAATAAAGGACGCTGCACTCTCCATCCCAGTATCTTCACTCGGATCACTCTCAGGAGAGCTCTCCTAGGCGAGTTGAAGAACCAACCCTGGCCACCAGAGTACTGCTCCTCAAGAGACGGAGTGAAATAAGAAAGATGAGAAGCGGGTCGGAATGCTGCGGGTACAGGCATGAGACCAGGGGGTGTCCGAATAACCAACGTCAAGGTTGCTCCAATGTAAGTGGGCCGGAGCATCGGTAGTGACGGATGAGATATCCAGAAGGATACTTTTCCTACAAAAGTGGATGTCCCACGAGACACATCATGCTCCCAGTAGCCAAATTCAATCGGACAGTTGATTTCCAAGAGGGTCTCTCGAGCCGCCATCTATTGTATCGCGTAATAGATATATACATAGACAGATAAATACAACACAAAACAGAGGAGTGAGATACAGCAAAGTTTGGTAGAAGTAGAGTCAGGATATTTAGATTTTTAAACAGAAAATCCATAATAGCTTACAATTGATATTCTCACTCGTAACATCACACAACATGCACATTCAAGGATACCATAATGCATGAGACTCCAAAAAAAGAAAAAAAAACGACATCATCGCTAGCGACTCTTTCTATTAAGGAGGTGACCGGGAGTCATACTTCGTTCGTACAAGTCCATGTACCTCAGTAGTCTCCACTGATCCAGAATATACTTAGAGACGTGTCGAGGTAACCGAGCTTTTTCAGTGAGTAGCCCGACATCGGGGAGCTACCACCGAGTCTCCTAGGCATCTCACACTCTGGTTAAAGCCCCCAAAGGCCGAACCCACTCCCTAGAGTATAACGTTATTGTGCCAACACACCACTTTTACCTTTTATTCCTCCTTAATAGAAGTTTTCGAAAATACTATTTTCAAAACATACAATCTCAAGGTGTTTTAGTACTTTTAAGCATAGTTTATCACAAGGATTCAACCAGGTTCACATCCCATCCATACAACTAGGCTCAAACAACATTTTGCAAAAAAAAAAAAAATTACTAATCACACCACCTTGTCAAATCCTTTACCACAGATTTCAGTCTAATTCCCAAAAACAAAACAATTATCATGGTATTCATATAATACTCCTAATAGGGAGAATACACCTTTAAAAGTCATATATTCAATTTTCACATTTTCTATATTCATCTTTTGGCACTTAGGCCTTTATTAACTTCTACTATTAACACCATTGTTTGAAATTTACTTTAGTCCTTCTAGACGTATTATCATTTAAACCTTATCCAAAAATTATAGGAATTTATAAATAAGTCCAAAACAACCATTTAGCCTTGAAAACATCATTAACATCTTAAAAATGATTTATTTGGTATTAAAAAGCTCATAAATTTCGAATATTCAAAAGTTGAAGGAAAAGTGGTTTTTCCTTTGTTTCAGTGACTCTTCAGCATGCTGTCCTTTCTTGAAAAAGGGGTAAAATAAATATTAAACGATTTTATTTGGTCCCCAATTAATTTATACAGTTACTTCACAGGGTTAGGGTCAAAATAGAATTTTTCCAGAATTTTTTTAAAATACTTAAGATGGCCAGAAAAATCCTTCTTTCAAATTGTACAGGATCTGGCAGTAGCTAGTCTAAAAAGTTGTTGAGAAGGATCCGGAAGAGGAGAGAGCTGAGAAGCATACTCAGGCAAAAGCAGGGAATGCGGAAAAAGATCTGATCCTTGATGGAGAGAAGCAGCAATTGAAGTCCGCACATGATGGGGATAGGGATGGCGAGCCTTAAAACCCGAAAAAGCAATTGGAAATACAGTTAAGCCGACGACATCAGGGTGCCCCACACCTATCTCGGGTGGATGGAGCTAACCCACCACTTGTCCCTCCTGAGGGCCAGCAAGCCGGGCAACACGCTGAGCACGAGGAGCTCCCGGACTTTGGTTACATTGACAACCCTTTTACTCCCTGGATCATGTCCCACGCATTACCCCATGGCTTCCAGTTTGGTTAGCAACCAAAAGAGTATGACGGGACTAAAGACCTCACATTACATGTGAGCACTTTCGAAAGGGCCATGTATTTCCAGGGGGTAAACGAGGCCATTTTATGTCGTGCTTTTCCCCTCACGTTGTCCGAGGCTGCAAGTCGCTGGTTCTTAGACCTTCTACCGCAATCCATAAGTATTTCGATGACCCTCAAAGATAAGTTCATCCTTCACTTTACTAGTAGGAAACGACAATTAAAATCTGAATTCCATTTAGAAACTATTAAACAAGGGAAGGACGAATCTCTGCTAGATTATATAACTCATTTTAATAACAAAGTTTTGGAAGTTAGGAATGTTGAGCCTAACTTAGTATTATATTTGTTTGTCAAAGGTTTGAAACCAGGGGCTTTCGCCAAACAGCTGGCGGGAGATAAAACCGTTTCCATGGATGACCTGAAAGTGCGAGCTGAAAAGTGGATCAGAATAGAAGAATGGGAGAAGGCCCAAGCAGCCAAAAAGGAGGACAAAGCAAAAACTACTCCTCCTAACCCGTTGATCTCCCAATAAGATGATAAACCCCGGGATAGATCTCCCAAGAAGCGTAGAGGGATATTCTCAAACTATAACTCGTTGACGGTCCCGCCAACTGTTGTGCTGAAAGAAGTAATGCATTCTGAACTTAGAGACCGGTCGCCGCCATTGAAGACGGTCGGGAAATTTAAAAACAAGTAATCTGAATACTACCGGGATCGAGGGCACTCTACCAATGAATGCATCCAGCTCCAGGATGCTATAGAAAAACTGATCTGACAAGGTAGGCTCAGGAATTATGCTCGAGCTTCCCCGGAAAGGAGGGACCGCCGACGAAACCAATCCCCCCGAAATCAAGCTCCGAGAACTCCCACTAGGAATTGAGATCAGCGAGTTGAAGGACGACATAGACCCCGTTGTCCAAGATGTCCTCAAGAATCTCCTCCCAGGGGGGTAATTCAAGTCATAGCAAGGGGGAAGCTTGAAAGGCCTCGATGACAAGAAAAGGACTCGAGATGCGAGAGATTCTTGCTCATAGGTAACCTCTATAGCTAACACGGTATTATCTTTCTCAGATGTAGATTTACCAGAAGAACGCATCCGAGATAATGAGCTATTAGTCATAGCCGCCAATCTAAATGGGTTCGAGGTTCATCGAATTTTTATTGATCAAGGAAGCTCAGCATACATCATGTTTTGGAGCCTCTTCGACAAGACGGGACTTGATCCAAGGATTTGATCCCTCACAAAGGCAGTTTGATTGGCTTCATAGGAGACACAATTATCCCTAAAGGGTACGTTGACCTCAAGGTGTATTTTGGTAAGAAGCCCAGCACGAAAACAATCCCGGTCAGGTTTATCGTCGTGGATTGCCCCTCGGCATACAATGCAATCATTGGACGTCCAACTTTGAACAGCCTTGGTGGCATAGTCTCCACTATCCACTTAGCCATGAAATACCTAGGTGAGAACGGGACAGTCTACCCAGGGAAAGAGCAGTGACGCAAGGAGATGCTATCAGGAGAGCCTCAAGATCACAAAAGCACCGTCTACCATACCGATAAAGACAGAGGAAAGAGGAAAACAAAAGATGGAACAGCGGGACATAACCCGGGACGCAGGAGTAATGATGACTAACCTGGAGGCCAGAGCAGCCTGAGGGGGGATCAAATCTTAGTCCAGATAGGACCCAAAGAGGACCAAACTATTAAGATCGGGGTGAACCTTCCCCCTGTGATCAAGGGGCGGCTCATCGAATTGCTGAAGTTGAATAAAGATTTGTTTTCTTGGGTCCCCTCCGACATGCCTGGCGTGAATCCCGATTTTGTATGCCATCATCTCGCCATAAAACCAGGATGTGTCCCGGTAGCTCAGAAGAAGAGGAAGATGGGTCCCGAGAGGACGACGACCATCGAAAAGCAGGTAAAAGAACTCTTAGATGCCGGCTTTATCCGCAAAATACGTTATGCAGATTGGCTCTCCAATGTCATGATGGTGAAGAAGGCTAACGGGAAATGGAGAATTGATAAGTGCATTTTGAGGCATGTTTTGCAAGCCAATTTATGCACTTATCCCTTCTTAAAAGAAGTTTTTCTTAGTAAAAATCCTCCCTAATCTAATCTTTGGGAGTTCTTGAGAAAAGATAGTTTTTAACAAGGTTTTGTGAGTTGAAGTGTTTGTAGGTGTTAAAAGAAAGTCCAAGAAGAGAAGCAAAAAGCAAAGCACTTGAAGCAGCAGGGAACGTGGCGCTCAAGCTAGAGCTAACGCTCAAGCTAGAGTGGCGCTTAAGTGCCACCTAGCGCTCAAGCGAGAGAAGCAACGAGAAGAGAAGAACTCTCTACCATTGTGGCGCTTAAGCCACACATGGCGCTTAAGCGCCAGTCCCTGGGAACACTTACGCAAAACGCACGCATTGATGTTCAGAGTTTTATTATTTATATATCAGTCGTAGCTTAGGTTAAGGTAGGCAGTCTAGAGGCAGAAATTGAAAATTCTAGAGAGAAAAAGAGTGTAGAGAGAGATCTTTTGTACCTTGCATCTATGAATTCCATTGTTTCTCCATTCAAGATGGTAGCTTAGACCCCAATTCTTGGATTTGGATGTGGCTAGCACTGTAATCATTCAAACTCTTTTGTTTCTTTCTATATTATTGAATTATTTTGCTTTGTCTGTGTTAATTACTGAGTCTAAAGTCTGATCAACTTTCTTCTCCTTCTTCTAACCTTTACAATTGAATGAAAATTTGATTTAAAAGGAGGTTCTGATAAAGGATTGTCATAAATCAATAGCCTAGAGATAAGTATTGATTTATGAACCGTTTATTGAGAGGTTTTACTTACTGCGTGATTGAATTCACACCTTTTTGAGAGATTAGAATGTGTATTTTCAGTATTACAGAATCTTACAGAATGAGAAATCTTCTGTAAGTGAAATTTGTACCTTACAGTTTTTTAATAATATAGAAATTAACAGAGGCGAAGAGATCATTACAGTGCACAGCAAGTTCAAATCCAAGTGTTTATCAAAATCGTTTTAAACTCATTTTACATCACGAGCACTGAGTTTTACAATTAGAGTTCGCTTAAAACCTTTTGAAAATTACTACCCAAAGTCTTGAATTGGTATTAAAACGTTCTATAGTTGCTCTCTGAGGACGATAACCTGTTTTCCACTATACTGAAACGAGTTAGTATTTTAGTTCTCTAAAATATTCAACAAGAATGTGCACAAATTATACTGATCTGAATAAAGCATGCCCTAAAGATCCTTTTCCTTTGCCTTGCATCGGTAAACTTGTTAATAACTCTGCGGGCTACAAATACCTATCCTTTATGGATGCCTATTCCGGCTACAATCAGATCCTGATGCATCCCGAGGATCAAGAAAAAACGGCATTCATAACCGACATGGGTGTCTATTTCTATACGATGATGCCATTTGGTCTGAAAAATGTTGCAGCAACATACCAGTGAACGATGAGCCGGGTGTTTGAAAACCAAATGGGCAGGATCCTAGAAGTCTACATCGATGACATGATAGTAAAGACCCCATAAGATAAAGACTCAGTGGCGAACTTAGAAGAAACTTTCCAGAACTGCGCAAGTATGATTTGAGGTTAAATCCTAATAAATGTACCTTTGGAGTCGAAGCTGGTAAATTTTTAGGCTTCATGCTAACCAGTAATGGGATTGAAGTCAACCCCGACAAATGTAGTGTTGTGTTAAATATGGAGAGTCCCAGGACAATCAAAGAGGTCCAGCAATTAACTGGGAGGATAGCTGCCTTGACGAGATTCTTGCCAGCCTTGGCTAGGAAATGTTTACTGTTTTTTAGGACCCTACGTCATAAAGAAGAATTACAATGGGATGAAGAGTGTGAGGAGGCATTATGGGAGTTAAAAATGGTTCTTTCTTCTCCACCAATCTCATCCCGTCCATATCCTGGGCAGACTTTGCATCTCTATTTAGCTGTCACCGATGAGGCAATCAGCGCAACATTAGTAAAGGAAGAATCCCGGAACCAGAGTCCCATATACTTTGTCTCTAAAGTGCTACGAGGCTCGGAGTTGAACTACCAACGGCTGGAAAAAGTTGCTTATACCTTGCTGCTGGCATACCGACGGCTGAGACCATATTTTCAATAACTAATCAACCCATTAGGGAAATCTTACATAAGCCTGATTTGGCCGGTAGAATGATGACTTGGGCTGTAGAGCTGTCACAATATGATACTTCTTATGAGCCCTGTCAAGCAGTCAAAGCACAAGCCCTGGCGGAATTCGTTGCCGAGATAACTCATCCCGGAGAGGAGCCTAGAGGATACTGGACCATTTATGTTGATGGATCCTCAAATCCAAAAGGAGCAGAAGCATGCATATTGATCGAAAACGATGAGGGAGTAAGCGTGGAATATTCTTTGAAGTTTGAATTCCCAACCTCTAACAATCAGGCAAAATATGAAGCTTGTCTAGCCGGGATACGTGAAGCAACAGAGTTAGGAGCCACGACAATAACTTTATGTTCAGATTCCTAGTTGGTGGTGTCCCAATTTAAAGGGGAGTATCAAGCTAGAGACCATTGCTGCAAAGGTATTTGGCTAAAGTTAAAGAAATGTTTCTCGGGCTTTCTAAGTTCGAGATCAAGCACATTCCTAGAGATGAAAACAGTCGTGCAGACATGCAATCCAGATTTTCCAGTACCAAATCATCATCCACCTTGAAGTCAGTGGTGGAGGAAGTTCTTCCCTCTCCATGTGCTATTCTGCTGATTGAAGCTAATGATTGGTGGGCTTCAATAGTAGAATACATTACTAGAGGATCTCTCCTAGAAGATGCCTGAGAAGCAAAAAAGTTAGTGCAAAAGGCATCCCCATATACAATGATCGAAGGACAACTGTTCAGAAGGGGGTTGTCGACTCCTTTGCTTAAATGCATTGGACCGTTCGAGACCTAGTATGTTCTCATCGAGGTCCATAAGGGAAGCTGCGGCCACCATATTGGAGGAAAATCTTTGGCAAGGAAGTCCTTAAGAGCGGGATAGCTTTAGCCAACCATGAATGCAGATGCTGCTGATCATGTAAAGAAGTGTCAGAAATGCCAGGAGCACGGTCTAATATCCCACATCCTGGCTGAAGATCTGCATAGCATTTCCACCCCATGGCCTTTCCACACATGGGGAATTGACCTGTTGGGAGCTTTCACACCCAACTACAGGTCAGTTGAAACCTCAGTTAAAGCTCAGAACTTTGTGTTTCGGCAAATAATATGCCGATTTGGTATCCTAGCAGAGGTGATATATGACAACGGGACCCAATTTACTGATAAAGATTTTCAAGAAATGTTAGAAGGGCTTCACATCAAACAATACTTTGCTAGTGTGGAACATCCACAATCCAACGGGCAAGCAGAATCTGCTAACAAAGCCATACTTAATGGCTTGAAGAAAAGGCTCGAGAAAGCTAGAACCAACTTTATGGAAGACCTCTACCAAGTACTCTGGAGTTACAGGACCACTCCCCATAGCACTACGGGATAAACCCCATTCCGAATGGTCTACGGGTCAGATGCTATAATCCTGGTAGAGATCGGACAACCATCCTGGAGAGTCATGTATCCCGCACAGGAGAATGAACAGTTACTACGAGAGGATTCCGACATGGTCGAGGAAGTCTGGAAACAGCAAGAATCAGGGAACTATCCCGCTAGCAACAAGTCGCTCAAAGGTATAACTTGAGAGTAGTCCCAAGAAGTTTTCAAACTGGCGACTTAGTCCTAAGAAGGGATAGCATTGGAAATCGGAACGCCAAAGATGGGAAGGTCCAAGCAAATTGGGAAGGCCCATACTGGGTCAAGAGTGTTGCAGCTAATAGAGCATATCATTTAGAAACTCTCAAGGGCAAGGAAATTCCAAAGATGCTTAATGACGTAGACTTAAAACGGTATTACAGTTAAATTCTTATGTAATTTACATTTTTTGTAATAAAGGGGTACTTTTTTTCCTGTAGCAGGTTTTATCCCTAAGGAGGGTTTTACTGCTAGAGGTTTTAACGAGGCCCCCACTTGTTATTTGCTTTATGTTATAAATGAAAGCATTATTTTTGTTACATATCGTACAAATATTCTCAGTTAAGTTTCTAGACAACAATCAGATCAAAGAAAAATGACGGTGGGCACAACAAATCCGAGATGAAAATGTCGTCAAATAAAAAGCCGACATACAACAAAAAGGCCAAATGAAACAAGGTACCATTTTGGTTAAACCTTAGCTACAGTCTCAAAAGGGGTCATTCATAGGTTAACCCTGCCGAAAAAGTAATGAAGTACCTTAAAGGTTAAAATTTTGCGACAGACTCAGAGAAAGTATAAGTAACTTTCTCTAGTATCATGGAGAAAAGAGGGTGCCATGACGGTTACACCTCAACGAGAAAAATGATCCACAGATGATCCCACACTCGAATAAACAAGAGGCGCCATCATGGACAAGCCTCAGCGACTAGAATGAGAAAATTAAAATATAGAGATGCAATAAAGAAATCAAAGAACTTCGAGACAATTTCAAAAGTAGAAATCATGCATCAATAACCAACCCGAGATCACCGGGACAGTACAAAGTCAAAACGACTGACGTTGTTCATGAATAAGTCATCAAGCTTACAAAAAAGAAATTAAAAATGCACAACAAAGTTTCGAAACTCTCATTGTGGTCCTCCGGCATCTGCACCTTCAGGCTCCAGAACGACTTCAGAAGGAAGAGGAGTGCTACAATCGAACGGCACCAACCGAGGATCAGCAGGATTGAGAGGAACAGGATTATGGCAATCATGAAAATCCCAGAACTTCCCGTCCTTCACGCCATGGAACTTGCGACCACGTGTGTTAAACACAATCTCAGGATTCAGAAATTGAAGCGTCTTCACACAATCATGGTAAGAATCATCCACCGTGGTATCCATATCTTGATATGCCTCCTCCAGCTTCTCTTGAGTCTCTTGAAGCTCAACCTGAATTTCTTGAAGCTGGACAGTCTTTCCTTGAAGCTCAGAACGCAAAGCAATAAGAGCAGAATTTTCAGAAATTGACTTAGTCTTGAGATGAGAGATCTCATCCTCCAACTTCAATTTCTCAGCTTCCAAGCTGACACTCTTCTTCTTCTCCCCGGCAAGCTCCTTCTCAGCTCGAGATAGTTTTTGCTACAAGGAAGCAATGTCCTTGGCATTTCGGGACTCCTTCTCTTTTGAACTCTTGAGCAAAGTCCCCTTTAGGTCCATCTCGTCTCTCAAATCCCGTAGCTAGGCCATCAGGGAGGCAGCCTGACCCAGGTCCTCAGCTTGGTCATGGACATGCTGCAGCATGGCCATACTCATGGTTGTCCAACCAATGAGAGACTTCGCTTGCTCCTACAAACGACAAAAAATGTCAAAGTGTTGCATTATACACCCTCATATGTAGGAAACAGATAACACACGAGCATACCTGCACGGCATTAACTCCTCCCTTGGTGAAAAATTCCCCATGCTGGAACTTGATCAAAGGAGCTTGAAACCCTTCCCAAGCTGAAGAAGGAGTTGAAAACAGAGCCATCAAAACCGGGTTCATCGCGCTAGGAGTCTCCTGAGCATCGCCGAGATGGTCACCTATAAATTAAGAAAACATGACAACAGGTAAGGTAACAAGCGATCCAACAAACCTTTATATAATTAAAATTTAAGATTGGAACATACCCTGCTTCGTCAAACGGCAACGTTTCGGCTGCACAGTAGCCACCTCAGTCCCGACAGCAAGCGGCCCTAACTTCCCAGCTGGAGGGATCCCACCAGCTGAAGCTGCGGTCCCAGTAGGAAGAGCAGGTGAAACAACCATCTCGGTGGACCTAACCAGGACAGGAACGGGAGCAAGAGTTGGGACCGAGGCACCAACCTTCCCAGTCCCTTTGGCGTCTCGCTTTGAAGAGCGATTGGCGTAGCTGGCCATGATTTTAGATGTAAAAACGAACATAATCGTCAGCCAAAGAAGAACCACCAACATCAAACTAAAATAACGAGATTACATGAGAATACGACTTCCTACATAAACATGTTGCCTGATTACGACGGGACGCCCCTAGCCCATACTTCCAATGAATAGGTATCCCGCCCTACTGGACTAATTTACACAAGTTCTTGAAAGTCTCTTGATCTTCATCCTCAAGAAATCCGATTTCCAACTCGGCCAGGGATAGAGACTTCCTGTAGTGCTCTTCTATCCAATAGAGTGGGAAAAGAGGTTTCTTGTTTTCCCCCATCCAGAAGGGGGTACAACCGTTGGTCCGAGGGACGATTTTGACAAAAAAATTCCCTATGAGCCTTGAAGGAATCTTCATAGGGAGTAAACAATTGGAGGATCCCGGAGCGGTGGCGAAGAGATGCCCAACTCTTCTTCAAACCTCAATAGGGACCAAAAATATACAGGAAGAGGGCTAAAGAACACTTCCAATTATTCACCCAGTAGAAGACTTCGAAGGTCTGTAAGAACCCCCAGTCATTGGGATGAAGTTGTGTGGGGGCGAGATGAAGACTATGCAAAACTTCAATCTGATGATTAGAAAAAGGAAAACGAATCTTAAGTTGCTCCCACAAAGATTCAAACATCATGATGTAAGATACAAACCCTTTCGTTCTTGTTGGGAATCACTAACTTATGGTTACTGGAGGGACCAGCCTTGGTGTCAGTATCAGGAGAATTGAGACCATAATGGAAACACTTCTTCCAATTCTTCTCTACCTTTTTCAACCGAGTATTGTCCTTAATAGAACATTCCTCCTTGATGAAATCGATAGGAGCCCACAAGAACGCCCATATGTTCTTTAATTCTTTCAATTCAGGGCGGCATTCTATAGGGGTTTCAAGGTACTAGGCTCCCCCGTTCCTCTTATAGATACTTTAGAACTACCTGCACCGCCCATATTCGGCATGCTAGCAAAGGAACTCGGAGCACTAGAGTCAGTCCTAACGGGAATCTCTTCTTAAATAGGTTCCATATCTTCAAAGCAAGGTAAAGAAGAATCAGATCCTGGGGAGGTATGAGAATAAGAGGAAGGAGAATAAGCGGGGTCGGATTCGGAATCTAAGGAACGAGACATAGAAGACGACATGGACTCTCTATCTTCCGAGGGATCCCCGGGATACAAAGACTCACTGTTTTCCTTTGTAAGTGGAAGAATAATAGGAAACGACATGTTAGGAGCACGACGATCAGAAATTTTGTTCAACAGAAACATGAGTTTCAGAACTGCACTCGTAGGAGGATGGGTCGAAGAAAGATGAAGAGCATAAGGTTCAGGGTTTATAGCACTAAAAGACCCACTCACACTCTGGGAAACTGACTCACCACTCTCTACCTTTCATGAATACAGAGGGTAGAACCAAAGATTAGCAGATTCACAATAATCAGGATTGGCTATGGAAGGCGTACCTGGAATGGGGTTAGAATCAGCGCGGGGCAAAAATTTCGGAAGTCTCCTCACAAAACTAGCAAGAAGTTCAGAGTGATTTGAATCCGAGGATGAACCACTTGAGAACACAATAATATTATCGGCCATTTTTGAAAGAAAGAGACCCAAACACAACAAGTAAACCCTAAGAACGGGGTAGAATGCAACAGAACGACCCAAAAATCAGGAAAGATAGACAAGAGACACATAAAACAACAGAAGGCAGAAGAAATACCTGATGATGAACCGTGTAAAAGTGCTCTAATGGAAGGTGCTGCTGGAAAACAAACACTTGCAAACGGGAACGCGAGGAAAAAGAAGAAGAAAGATCGCAGAGCTTTTTGTCTCCAGTAAGATGAAAGGGCAAAGAGCACGAGAGGAAGAACTAAAAACCTGAAAAAAGAGAAGTAAAATGTAATGGGTGAAAAGAAGTAAAGTAAAAACTGTCACATCATCTTAATGAACGTGGGGCCCAAGGCCACACTAATCATCATACATGTCACCCGAGGGAAAGCACGTATAAAACACGTCGTTGAAGGAAAACCAACCCTTATCTCAGAAGACCGTGTCGGGATTACGCCAAGTTCTGAATAACTTGGAACAGGCCCGACATGAAAAATGAACTCGCCGACTTCCTCTACGAGAAGCTTGACGACTTGGGGGGAAACTGTTGTCGACCAGAATAGCGGTATCCCGGAAATACCTGGTCATGCCGGGGCAAATGCCTCATAAGAATCCTAGATACATCCCGGAAGGTTTAAGGCGCATGGTGCTACCTATGGTCAAGGCCAAGGAAGTACAGATTGGGCCTAGACACCAAATCCAGGCCCCGCACGTTCCACACTCAGGTCATACGCTCCTCTATGAATACCACCATAAATGCACCATGCAAGGTACGTAACTATCTTATCAATATATACAACCTTAATTCACTCACTGACTTGAGCGTCGGAGTCCTTGAAGGTGCACACCTCCGCCACCGGAGCTCAAGCCTAGGAGTCATCTCTATTCTTCCTTGCCTGCCAGAAGGATTACCTTGTTCGTCTAATATCTCTGTCAGGTTAGATCACAACAGAACCAATAAATCTATTTAAATTCAAATGTAATACCTATTTCATACATTAAATTATTCTAATTAATGCATTTCAATTTTATGAAAAAGCTATTAGGAGTATATCTATAATTTATTTTACGCATTTAATTTGGTGACCTTCCTTTTAACCCAAGCAAAAATATTTAAGATCACTCATTCTTGAATTTTATACCACTCATTCTAACTTCCTCAATCAAATGAACACATGATCATTCTCTTTAACACATACATGGTCCTCTACAAAACATAAAGGACTCACATTTGTGGGGTTTTCCATTCAAACCCAATGTTATCAAACGTAGACCGGAGGATCGGACAGGATGATTCGACGAGTCCGAGAACTGGATCGGATCATTTATACAATAAAACCGATGCTAACTCAAATGAACCGGTTTGATCTCTACACGCATATGTTTTTTTATCAGCTACACACATCTATTGTTACTTTTAAAAATTAGGCTTAATTAACTATTTAGTCCTTATACGTGTATCGCATTTTCATTTGTCTTTTAAAGTAAAAAACTTCCCTTGTAATCTTTGCATGTGTCCTTGTTTGTACTTTTAGTCCCTATGTCTTCTCATTGGTTAGTCCTTGTTGACATGGTGTGTTGGGAATAGATTTTATGGTGGCTAATTCAAAAATTAAATATATATAGAGGAACTAAAATTCAAAATAAATGTACGTATGTATAGGGACGAAAACTATTTATCAATACATCTATAGGGATTAAAACAACCAATATCAACACTCTTTGTATCTACCATTGTATTGTTAGTAGAAGTACTCCTAGCCACGTAGGACAAGCACTAACCCTGTTAGGTGGAAAATGGATGACAATGATCAATCAAGAAGTAGACATGTGTGGGGACTAAAAGGAAACCGAAGAACACCTATAGAGACCAAATAGTTAATTTAGCCAAAAAGTTAATTCAAGAATGCACTTAACATTGATCAAACACAGGAAAAAACGTGGAATGCAACGCGCTAACCACTATGGCTAGCAAAAGCAGCACTCGGGTGATTGAAATCTCTCCAAATTAAAAGTATGTGAAAATTAAACCAACATCTCCTGGCCAAAGGTACTAATAAAGAAGTGCTTTAGACAGTGGTTCAACTATGGGTTTAACATAAAATTTTTGGAGTGTGAAAAGAGGGGTGTTAAAATTTGTATTTTTTTACTACAGTAGAAAGGAGCTGGTATTATTTAAATGAATAAAAAAAAATTACTGGTGGTGATGGCCTCAACACTGCAATATATGATATATCCACACTTTTTCTCTTAGTGTCGCCACCACACCACCTGCAGACACAACCACTAATCAGCCCTCACCTTTTACTCTGCCATCACTCACTGCCACTTCGCACCAAATCAAACTAAGATAGAAATAAGAAGATGAACATAAATAAAAGAAGCTGAATAAATGTTGAAAAAAAAATTGAAACCCAACGTAATACATTCATAGCTAAACAAATCTAGAAAATAATCAAAACTGAGAAATACTAATATACAAATGGAATAAGTACAACAATGTGGCCAGCAGTGTGATCCAAACAAAAACCGTTTGACCCATCCACTGTATGGTTTGATCTGAGATGTTCGACTTCACACTAGGCACCATATATTTAACAACAACAAGAAAGTAGCTACCGTATGTATAGATTTGCGATGTTTGACTTCAACCTAGCCACTTTTTTGTTCAAATATAACTATGACCCAGCCATCGTTTGTTCAGGTCTTAGATCAAGATAGACAAAAATGAGAGGGAAACAAAATTCATGTGGTGCTAACATGTGTCACTCAAAGTGACTTGTTGGCCGAGCAACACCTTTTTTTTCTTCTTAGTTATGATTATGATGAGTTACCAACTAGAGTGTTATTTTAGTGGTAGAGCTATTGTTCCAATTCCTAAAAGAGCACTAGTTGTGATGACCAATCTGTCTACTTATGAGAGATTAATCTTTTATCCTTATAAAATATTTATCTATTTTATCGTTACAGACCTTATGCATTAGCCCATTTGTTCAATGTACCAAGACTTTTAAGGTTTGTGAGATTAGAGATCCCAGGCTTGGTTCAAACCTTGCAATGGGAGATTTAGTATATATATATATTGAAGATTTTGTTTAGGATGTATCTTTGAGTATTTGTCTATAAAAAATCTTCTATCCTTATGATGGTGTGGAAGAATACATGAGAATCCAAACAAAAACCATAATTAATTGCAGCTTTTTTATGCAAATTAAAAAATAGTCTTGTTTGTGTGAAAAAAGTAAAAATAAATAAAAAATCCAAAATTTGAATTAATTACAGAAATCTCATTCAATGATGTTACCACAAAAATTTGGAAAATATTCACAACAATTCTATCTTTGTTATAGATGAATATAAAGACACCTTATATTATTCCAGATGAAATATAATTTAATTTACTGATTTGCTAAAATTGGACAAACTAGGAAGGTACATAGATGCAACATTGGAAAAAAATTACTAATAAGGAATTTGAATTCCTAAAGTTAATAATATTATAGATTAAAAAAATATATAAAATTATTTCATTTTCACCTTCTATATACATGGATTCAAATTAGGAAGTATAATATTGTTTCTTTGTCACTATGAAATGTTTATTATCATTCTTTTTATTGGTTAGTGAATATATATATTTTATATTAATTCTTTTTCACCTAATATATTAATTCTTTAATTTTATTGCTTAGTGAATATATATATTTTATATTTAAAAATATTTTAAAAAGTATGATAATAGACATTTTTAGAGTGGCAATAACTTCACCCAAATAATTAATCTAGAAAGGTAAGTCAAAAACTTTTCAAACAATTAACATCAACCAGCTGTTCACATCAACTCCACAAAACGGAAAAAAAAATTGGAAATTTTTTGAATATAATTAAATGCAATATCTAAGCCTATATGTCTTGACGATTTTACCCTCGAATTCATTCTATAAATTTTAGCTCCTACTAGTTTAGTTTCACTCACACTTAAACCAATTCAAAAGAGTGTTAGAGATAAAAGTGAAGGATACAATGATTGTGACGCTAAAATTCTTATATTTTCTTCTCCTCTCTCTACTGATCAATATATGAGGTATATATCTTCATTCTATTCTTCTCTTAGCTTAAATTATTTTTAGTCCTTGTAAGATTTATGATTTGTAGTTTTAGTTATTACACAATTTTTGGTTTGATTTTAGTTTTTGTGAAATTATTGTTTTAATCCTTATATAATTTTTTTATTTCATTTTTCGTCACTAGTTTTCTTAATTCCTATATATTTTAGTCTCTAATTTTCACAAAAGGACTAAAATCATATAAAAGAAAATTACATGGACAAAACTAAAACAAATTATAGGGATCAAAACGAAAATGATGAAATTTACATCACTAGAAGCATATTTCAACCTCTATCTTTTTATTTTTTTGTGTCAATGTATATTTTTCTCTTTGGAATATACTTTTCATTTAATTTATATGGAAAAGTTTATGAGAATCTTTGTCAATGCATGGTACATGTTTGAATTTTGGTTGGCGACAATCTTACCAGCTACTTATCTTTTCTTTTTACATGTTCTTGTTATGCGCATGCAATTTTTAGCGACAATTTATGTATGTTATTTTTCTTATTTTCACACAGATAACCTTATATAAAAAATTTTGTTCATGTCTGTGTATATATATGTTAGAGATTTAATTAGTCCAGGAGTAAGTAGTGTTGCTAAACTTACTCCACTTTATAACTCTACATGGATATCAAATTTCCCTACTCCAACAGTTGAATTGAAAGTTGTCATAGTATACAGATTAATTATATGAAATTTCTATGATTTGAAAACTTGTTTATATTTTATCTATCCACTTCAAATTAATGAATAAAAGAGTTTTTAAAACATACATAAATGTCTACAACAAGACAACGTACCTAGAGACGTTTTATCTTTTCTGGCCTTTTTGTGGGTGCAACTTTTTCTAATTCCATCGCTCCCACACCTAATAAGTATGGTATCCATTTTTCCTACCATATTTTTCCTGAAAATAGTGAAGAAGGCATTAGATCCAAGCTTCGTCTTCCTGTTTCTCTTATATTTTACCTTCCTCTGCATCCTCTTCTTCTTCTTCCTTGGTTAGTTATGATAGTAATGATGACTCTGACCCTCTTTTATGTGCCTCCTATTTAATATGTAGAAACCATGTCACTTCCTCGTAAAGAACATGCTTCTACTAAACTAAAAAAAGAAGAATGCTCCATCTCGCTGACAATTACAACTTGCAAACCTTGACATTGCTCCTATTGAAATCCCACCTCATCTTCAGGGGATTTAAGAGGTTCGACCCATGATGTGGGTGAACCATGATATCCTTCAAATGACGTCTGGGATTTGCACCATTATCCAGCTTCATGTTGTGGACCACTACTTTCGTGAGTCCATGCATTATCCCAGAGTAGTTCCTTCTAAGGATACTCCTCAAGGACCTATAACTATATATAAAGCGCAACGAGCTGATGTGAATGAAAGGATATGTTCTCCCCCAAGGAAAGGGGCTGAAGACTTCCTAATGATGTATGATCGTTGGTACCACTCAATCAAACTAAGCTTTCCCTTCTCTTTTTCCAAATCGAGATACTCAATTTCCTCGATGTCGCCCTTTCACAGTTACATCCCTACGCATGGGGCTTTATCAATACTTTTGAGAATTTTTGCTGGGTTAACAATTGAGAGATATCTAGCAACCTATTCCTATATTTATTTGCTCCCTATCTTAAAGGCGACTTCAACTTTATCTCATTTCGTCAAAGAAAAGATCATGCATTTTTTTAGGCTTTTGAAGACTCCTTTCCACTTTTCAAAGATTAATTCTTCAAGATTCTATACTAAGGGTCAGGACATCCTTGGTGGGTGGCTTTCAATCTAACCACCCTATTTGTGCTTTACTGGAAGCTGGACCATGACTTGCAATATTCTGACTCTTTTATCACTAGCCAAGCCTCCCTCTTGGACTTTGAGATTAGTTATATAAAATTCCTCCGAGAGTTTACCTCTCAGCACAGAGTGTTAAAATGCAAAGTCGTGATAAAGAATCACAATATTGACAAAAGCAAAACCTCATGTATTGCATTCGATTCTCCTTTATTACCCAAAAAATTGATATTTTGTTTTCATGCGGTAGCTTACTACGTTAAAATTTTTGTTTGCAGAAAACATTATGTGTGGCTATGCTGCTCTTCTCGCCCAAGGTGATGGAATGAAGAAAACAAGGAAGAAAGAAACTCTGGCTGAGAATTTGGAAGGTGAGCTATCCATCAATCACGACCAAGTCATCCCCGCTCATCCTTTTGTAGAAACAAGGGCTATGACTCAACGACGTTGGACCCCTGGCCTCCAAGTCATATCTTTTGGCGGCACTACATTCGAAGGGGATGGGGTGCCTATTGAAAATTTTTTGAAATGCTCTTATGGTTGGCAAAAAATTATCTCTTCTTTTCTTTTTGCTTTTGTATGTCGTCTTTTTGGCCAACGTGCTATTCTCATCCCGCCACTGAAATGAGGGCGATGTCATCATCGTCAAACCCCCAATCACATTGGGACGACTTTCAACCTCCCATCATCTCCTTTCATCACGTGGACTTCTTCAAAGGATTATCCCGCCCCATTTTGAAGGTATTATTGCACCCCTTAAATTTATAACTTCCTCGAATTCTTAAATTCCAAATCTAGTTCATCTCACAATGACATATTTGGTTTCTACCTCTTGTCAGGCTAACGCTCAAGAATCCCTTGGCTGGATAAGCCATCAAAGCGCTCTTTTGAAGCATTTCATTGATGGGATGGATTCTCCCAATCAAGTTACTGAACTTGAAAAGAAGATGGCCATGAACAAGGCCCTTTATGAAGAGAAAATTAAGTCCTTGAGTTCGAAGGTAGATCGACTATCTCAAGAAAGAAATGACCTCAAAGCTACCAATCCAACTTTGAAAATTGATCTCTACACGTCCTCTAACAACTTTGGATCATAGCAGGCGAAGCATGCCTTTCTCTTAGATAAGATGAAGCATCTCGTTATTAAACTGAATCATGTTAAGGACAAGAACAAGGTCTTTCGCAAGGACAATAAATCCTTAGAATAGCAAAGAATAGCACTGGAGGCTAAGAAGAAAGGCTTGCAGGATAAGATCAAAAAAGATAAAAAGGCTTTTGCTAATGGGTGTTTCATGGCATTCACCAGTTGCCTCCGTCAAATGGAGTTTTTAAACCTTGGGGTTAAATTATCTTACAAGGTAATTCATCCCCTCCATGAAGTCATGGAAGGCCAGCTTCTCGACTACAACACCAACCCCCATCCTGGGTTGATCTCGATGATCCTGATGTGGAGTCATAGGACATTAGCCTTCCTATGGCTCCCATCCCCCTAGCCTTTGGTGCTTATCGATCTTGATTGTTGGAGTCCTTGCAGGTACCCCTTCCACCATCTCGTAAAGATACCTAAGGAAGATGCTTGTTCCTCTAACTCCTCTAATTCAGTTGGTTTCTTTTCCCTCATTCCATTGTCAAACTTTTGCAAATCTCATTGTTTTGTATTACTAAAACTTCTATTGCACAACTAACTTGAATTGTTGTTATTTGCAGATAGCATAATGTCGAGTTATCTCGCTAGCCAGGAGAGGGCCAAGGGTAAGAAGAAAGGCTCCGCTACTTCTAGCAACCCTACTATAGGGGTAACTCACCTGGTTCGGGTTTCTAGACCTCCACAAGCTTCCCTAGTCATAAATTTTGACAACACAATTCCTGAGCTTGTCACCGCGGACCTAGGTGGCATCGAATAAGAGAGATAGAGAAAAAGTACTGCGAAAGTGGCGATACCGTTGAAGAAACCGCCCAGACCAAACAGGTCCATAAAGGCAAAGGTATCTTGTTCGATTTTATAACTTTCGATATTGAACTTTTTATCACGAATGTAGGTCCTGCCACGTAGACTTTTGGGCCAAATCTCGTGGACCAAGAAGAAAGAGAAAGAATCGAAATTCGATACTTCCCGGCACCAGTCATTAATAGCAAAGGTCATCAATTCCAACCTTTCGACGGGTTCACTACTCCTTACATGGAGTTCAAACACTCTTCGAGATACTTTCTCAATGCTGATCCGGCTATTTCTAAGTTATATGACTTTTCCTTTAAGAATTTATCATCATTTTTACGTCGGCTTCCCAACTAATATGAACCCCGCAGGAACACTGTAAATGAATGACGGGGTGGATGGGCACGCACATGTCGGCTGGGTTGTTCCAGAAGGCCTATGTTGTTCAGAAAGACAACAAAATTCTGAACGACTTGGTTTTCAAGATGGATGCTGAGATTCAATCTCTAAAAGTTAACCGTGAAAAGGACCAAACTGCCGCTACACTATAGATGAAAAGATTACAGACCAAGGTGGACAATTTAAAGGATCATCTCATGCAGCAAAGGATGGAGGCTACAAGAGAGCAAATTGAAAGTGCTAAGGGTTATGTGGAGGCTATTAACGCCCTCAAATCATCCAAGATTAAGCTAGAGAAAAAGAATGCCACTCTAATCCGTGAGAGGAAAGATCTTTTTCATGAGAACCAACGGCTTAAACAGGAATGCAACAAGCTTAAGGAAGATGTGAGGAAGCAATCTCGAGCAGTTGAGTCTTACATGAAGGAAGTTGATTCAGTCCGAGATGAATTTGATAGGCTGAGCCATGAAGCCTTTTGTAAGTGTCTCCATCAGGTTCTGCACCTCAATCCTGGACATGATTTGAATCTCAAGGGGGTTAGTTCGGATCATCTTGTGCTTGAAAACGTCTTAATCAATGTTAGTGATCTGGTCAACTATATCCTAATAAATGTCCAGGGTAATAAACTGCCCGCCTTCGACCCTTTCACTTCTTATGAAAATGCTTCACTCCAGGGGGATGATGCGATAAATGAACGTGGAGCTGAAACTCAATGAAATGAGGAAGGTGCTACCGTTGTTGATGGTGAGGATGGTTCTATTGTCGGAAATGGGGAAGGTTCCTAGAATGCGGCTTAAAATTTTTATTTTCTACCTTGTAGCTTTCTTTTGTACAAGTGATAAACAATTAGTTATAACTATTTATTTATGCACCTTTTGTTTTTTTTATCATAGTTCTTCTTATTAGACATTGTTTATCTTCCGCAATAGCTTGTTTTTTTGCCCTTTTTATTTTCTCGATCGAGTGGGTTATAAAACCTTCTAACGGCATTATCTCCCTGCACATGTGAACTTCTGCTTTAACTTGGGGTGATTATGGAAACATAAGTCCTTAGGAATTTATTTCCTATTTTCCCGGAGATGATGTGTTCGACTGGGATCATGAATCCTATCTCAGATCACTATTTTAATGAGATCGGTTTAGGGATATTGAATCCTATCTTAGTTGTATACGTAGTTTGAGACATCTCGAGGACTTTAAACCCTTTCTCGATTTATAATTTGTGCTTTGATACTTAGAAATCAATATTTCATATACAACAAGTAAATATTGTGATAAGTAGAGATAGTTGAAAAGTAACTGAATTTCTCATTCAGTTAGATATTTGGGGCCTCGTTAAACTAAGACGGTAAAATACTCCTTGTGGATAAAACCCGCCATAGGACAAAGAGTAACCCCCGTTACATGCAATTGATTCATAACTAATATAAATACTTGGCTGTACTAACGCCTAAGGTCAAGGGCATTGAAAGTTCTAGGAATCTCATTCCCTTTCAAAGTATCAAGTGCATACGCCCTGGCCTTCATGTCTCTTTTGAACTGATATGGACCTTCCCAATTTGCTGCTAACTTTCCATCTTTTGCATTTTTGTTACCAATGCTAGCTTGGCGAAGGACTAGATCGACAGCTTCGAACTTCCTTTTCTAGACCCTGATGTTGCATCACTAAGCAATTTGTTTCTTCCAAGATGTCTCTTTGATTCTGGCCAACTCTATCACTTCATCAATGAGATCTAATTCTTCCATGATGCGTTGGTCATTATCGAGAAGTGGGTACATCATCAATTTCTACTGGGATCACCGCGTTCGTACCACATACCAGTTTAAAAGGCGTCTCGCCAGTAGATCTATGTGGGATTTTTCTATGACTCCAAAGAACTTGGTACATATTTTCTACTCTGTTGCTTTCGGAATCTTCACAATATTTCCGCAAATATTCAACTATTATTTTGTTCACTGCCTCGGCCTGTCCAGTGCCCATATCTCTAAGGATATTTCAACACTAGCGAAATGTTGTTTGATATGCAATCCTGCCAACATTTCTTTGAAACCTTTATAAGCAAACTAGGTGCGATAGTTTGTGATGATCTTTGCCGGTATACCGAAACAACATATGATGTTCCTGAATATGAAATTCTGAGCTCGGACTGATGTGGTAGTGGATGACGGCTCTACCTCTATCCATTTGCAGAAGTAGTCGACTACCACCAATAAATTCTTCAATTGTCTAGGAGCTGCATGGAACAAACAAAGGAGATCTAGTCCCCATGTGTGAAAGGGCAATGGGGCCGACATGGTATGCAATTATTCTGCTCGGAAATGAGTAAGTGGACTATGTAGCGAGCATGTTTCATACTTACTAATGTGATTAGCGGCATCTTCATTCATCGTAATGCAAAAGTAACATCTCGCAAGGCCTTTACCTTGATGGCTTATCTCGGCTCATAGGGTACATCATATTGGGAGAGCTCAACTACCCAATTCATCATTAGCAAAATCCAGTTGATGTAAAATCTGCCTTATTGGTTGGTTAGTCCGAACCAAGATGGGATGGCACTGAAAATGTGGTTTGAGGTTTTAAAATGCTATAAGCAGCGCATAACCTAACTTTTCTAGCTTTTGGTAGTTTATTTCTAGTTTTGAAAGGCTTTCGATACAAAGCATATTGGTCATTGGAGCCTCTCTTCTTCTTTGAACAACACTACGCTCAAAGCTTCATGAGAATTAGAAAGGCACAAAATCAATGTTTTACCCGCCTCCGGTTTGGTCAATACTGATGGATGTGCCAGCATGTTCTTCAATTCCTGGAATGTGCTTTCACAAGCTTCATCTCATTGAAAGTCTTCTTTATTCCTTAAGGCCTTGAATAGAGGTAGGCTTTTTTTGGATGAGGTTGGTAAGAAATGGGATAATGGCGCCACGCATCCTGTCAGCGGTTGGATCTCCTTGATATTCCTACGACTGGTCAATCATACCTGCGGAGTTGCTGAAAAACTTCTTCAGGTTAGAAATTGGATCTAGGCTTTTTGAGTTTTGACGATCATGTCGTCTATTTATACTTCCAATATTCTTCCCATCAGCTCTTTAAACACCAATGTCATCATTCTCTAGTATATTGCACCGACGTTCTTCAGGCCGAATGGCATGAGATTGTAATAGTAAACTCCGGAATCAGTAATGAACAACGTTTTATCTTGATCATCTAGATGCATTGGAATCGAGTTATAACCAGAGTATGCATCCATAAAGGAAAGGTATTTATATCTGGTTGAGTTGTCTACCAATTTTCTATACTGGGCAAAGGGAAAGGATCCTTCGAGCAAGCCTTATTCAAATCTATATTTTTGATCGCTTCACCATTTTTACCATTACCATGTTAGACACCCAATCTACATTTTTGATCACTTCAGCCCTTTCGAGGCCCATCTGCTTTATCTTTTTTGCAACGAGGATAGCTCTAGGTTTAGGGCCAACTTATGACAACAAATCTCAGGGTTCACACCTGCCATTTCACAAGGTGACCACACAAATAAGTCAAATTTTTTATAAGGATACCAACGAACCTTGTTTCTAAGGTTAGGCAGTAAGGTTGCCCCAATTCTGACAGTCTTGGATAGTTGGTCTCAATTATGTACTGTCACCATGCCCCCTTTGGGTTGGAGTTGTTGGAATTCAAATTTAGCTCTCGAATCTAGTTTCAACATTAACACCGACATGTCCTCGGGGTCTTCTCGCCTCTGGAAATTTTTATCACGGGGTGTCGAAACCTCGGGTTGGGCAGGTTCCTTCAACATCTTCAAAATTTCACGGTAACACTAACGTGAATAGTTATCACTTCGACATGCTATCCCAGGAATTTCATGGCTAAATGTAAGTAGAGATCATAGCGTCCAACGCATTCAAAGTTTGACGTCTCAGGATTGCATTATAAGCAGAGGGACAATCTTCCAACAAGAATTTCACTGGGAATGTGCGATAGTCTGTCTTTTTACCAAAAGTACAAGTAGATTCTACATAACCCTTTAGGTATATGGTATCCCAAGTAAATCCTATGAGGCTTTTGTTATAAGGAATTAGATCATTCGAGCCCATGCTGAGGTTTCTCAAATAGGCTCCAAAATATTATGTTAGCTGAGCTTCCTTGATCAAAAATTATCTGGTGTACCTCAAACCCATTAATTATCGCGGTTATAACCATAGGCTTGTTGTCACGCGGCTTCTCTGCAGGCATGTCAGTAAGAGGCAAAGACAATGCAATATCAAGGTTTGCTTTTACCTGGTCGCGAAACTCTGCCGATTTCCAGGATCGCTTATTACTTCCAAGGATTCCTCCAACTATGACATTAATCACTCCACGATATTGCTATCCCTCTCTCCTAGGAGGAGAAGGGGTTCACCTTCTTTCTTGTTGGTTTTCTCGATTTGGATGGCGAGGAGATCGATATCTTTTGCTTTGATCTTAGGGAGAATTACTCATTTGCCTAGTTTTAGGATCGCAGGAATTTTGCATAAATTCTCTCAACTTTCCCTTACGAATAAGGCGTTCAATGGCATCTTTAAGATGTATAAAGTCATTCGTATTGTTCCAATAATCATGGTTGTAATTGTAATACTTTTTTCTATCTCAAAAGTAGATTCTCATTGTCAGTGGCCTGCCCGTTATCTCGGTATGCAAAACCTCTTTATGCACCTTGGCTGGGGTAGTCAACAAGGGTGTATTGATTGTGAAGGTTCTGCGATTGTCTCGCTCTTTACCTCTATTCTCTGCCTTCTTCTCGGAATTAAAAATCTGTTGTGTGTTCGTCGGGGCTTTTCCCTTATCATCTACCTTCAATTGAAAGGTATCTGCACTTGCATCCATTTGTTCCTCAATCTGAACCCAGAATTTAGCTAGTTCTTTAAGTTCCTCCATGTTTGAGGTTTATTGCTTATTAATTCTTGCTTGAAAAAACATGGTTTTAAACTTTCCGTTAAGAAAAACAAAATCATGTTAAGGGCCACATTTTTAACCTCTAAGGCTTCTTTGTTAAATCTAGCAAAATAATCTCTCAAAGGTTCTTTATCACCCTGAGTTATGCTTTTAAGATGATATTCTGAATTAAACTAGTTTTTGCTAACAGAAAAATGGCAGAGAAACTTATCTTTAAAAGTTTGCCATTTTCGATTTGAATTGGCTGGCAAGTCCGTAAACCAGAACCCGACTACTTTAATTAAAGTAAGAGAGAATGCTCTGCACGCCAAAAGTTCTCTGATCATTGGTCCCATCGTAATCATCAGGCTTCTTAGCAAATTGGAAACCAACCGAAAATTCATGCGCCATAATATTTGGTGTGAACGGGTTTTTTCAATACCCGAACAGTGGTTCATTCTTTACCGCTACCTAGTTCAATGTCGAGGGTTGTATCGGGCCATTCTGCGGTCCCGAGTTTATTGTTGGGTTCTTGAACATATGTCCTCCAATACGTAACCCTCCTCGAACATTGTTACTCAGATTCTGATTTTGTTGTTCTTGGGCCCTTGGGTTATTTTTTCTCCAAAATTTCTGGAACCGGGGCTACCGCGTTTCCCGGATTGACGTCATGAGGTATGCGATTGACCTGAACTCGTTGCACAGCCTAGCTCAATCCCTCTCTATTTTGAGTTATTCGATCAACTTCCCTTGGGTCTCCTCGAGAGATAGGATGTAGTGGATTTTGTCAAACTATAGTGGCGGTTGTAAGACCAGTGATATACGATGTAATGGATCAAAAGCATGATCGACACGTACCAAATTTAGGTGGTATTGGATCGGTGGACACAAAGGATGTGAAGACCAAGGGTCTAGCAGTGGGTTTTGCAGATTGTTGTGCATGCTATGATTGTTATCATCATATGTGTGTCGTCTGGTGTTGACCATCGTTATTAATTGGTAGGGTTATGCTTTTTGTACGTTTCCCACGGATGGTGTGATTGTAAAACTACATACTTTTACATGGCGCATTCAATATATATTTATAATCCTCTATCTTGGGTTTTGTACTCATTAATGAGCTACTTGATGATTGGTGTTTGGACCCAAAAAACTGAAACAGGGCATGTCATCTTTTCCTGGGTTGAGGTCATGCCCCCCTTATCCCAGTTAGCCAGAGCATGGGACCAGGATATCGTCTGTCCCCAAAACTTTCTTTTCTTTTCTTTTTCGTCTCTATCTTTCTTATCTATCTCATTATTTATCTTATATTTTGTTTTCTTTCCTCCCACACCTCTTTGTTACATGAAAGAAAGATGCAAAATAGGGTTAAAAGTAAGTCGAGTCTAGTCAACCTTATTTTGGTTTGGCTTGACTTAATAAGAATTTATCTTGAGTTGAATTTTACATGAGTATTTTTATAAACCAACAATTTTTTAAGTTTAAGTTTGATTGGTTTGAAATTCATCACGAACTGTTTGATTCAGCTTATGAGTTCACGAGCTAAAGTTTATGAGTTTTTGAAAGTGCAATTAACTTTATTTCTGTTGTAAAATTAAAGTAAAAAAATAAATTTAAAATTCATGGAAATGAATTATTTTTGAAATTTTATATGAACTTTAAATTTAAAAAAAAAAATTTAATTAAAGATATACAATTATTTATCAAGGGTAGTTTTAAGGTGGGTCTTTTTTTTCTTTGACCCACGTGATCACTTTCCATATTTAGATTGTGTGGGGAATAAGCATAATTTTAAGTTATTCAGTGTCTTTTATAAAATGCAAGTCAAGTTTCTTAAATTATAATATGGTCCTCAAATTCACTAGAGAAAACAAAGATTGGGTGGGGGATCAGAGAGAGAAAGAATTTGAAAGTTTTGAAGCATGTCGCTCATTTCCAGGTGAAGCGAGATGTAGGACCATCGTTAGGTGCACTTCAGCTACAAAGTTAACGTCGTTACTTTATCCGACAATTCTTCAATTTAAGACACCGTTGAAAGTGATCTCGTTTTTTTAATAAATTTACTCAAAAAATGAATAACTTGTGAAATTAATCAAGGGTTATTGCTATTCTGGTAATTTCGAACAACATCCCGCTATGCTCGCTCAATTTTGTAATCTATGAAAGGAGAATTAATGAATTGAAGTTGTTAGCATTATTTAGTGAATACTTTGACAAATCCTTTGATTCCTCTCAAATGGGTGCTCTAATTGTAAACTTGTTGAGGGCTTTTGCTCCTCTCATCTTCACGGTTGAAAAGATACCAACATCGCTGCTTTTCGTCACCATCAATGGAAGATGTCAATGGGTTTGATAGTGGGTCCTGTGACCCATTTCTAAAATAGCATAATAAAAACTATCTAAAAATCAGTTTTGAGAGTTTAAATATCCAATTAATAATGGTTTGGTTGGTGTTTATGCTTGTCATTAGCTACAACTTGTGGGTTCATTGGTCGATTTCAACTTCTATCTTTAATTCATAAAACCACACTTCACTTCCAGTGTTTGTTCTCTCTAGTTTAGAATTATGCTTATTCCCCACACAACTCATATGTGGGAAGTGACTATGTGATACAAAGAAAACAATGACTCACCTTAAAACCACCCATTTATCTATTTACTTATTTATCCAATTAGTTCATGAACCAAACGAATCAAATTATATACGGTTCATTTATTTGTTGAGCTTAAATATTGTTTCAAGTTAAGTTCATTTGGTTGATGAACTAAACTCAACGAACAAATTAACAAGTAAAATGCCAAATTAACATGAATGACTCGGTTTTGAACCAACCCTATGTGAGAATATCACCTTGGTGTTTTAAAATATCTTTCAACATATGCTTATTTATAATTAAGCCCTTTTTACTTTATCTCATGTGCCTTTTAGTAAAAAAAATTCAAAGTGTGCATCTTTATATCTCATCACGTACTTACCTCGTTATTTTATAACATGTTTATTTTTTTTGTTACTTGCACTAGGTGTAAGATTATAACATCCTTACAGGTTTAAAAAAACAATACATGTTTCATGTGTATACTGTTGATATCGTGTAACAACTTACAGGGGCAATATGAGTCAATTTAACCAAAACTCAAGGCGTGAGAACAAAGTCACCCCTACTCGTGAATTGAATAGAAAAGTAAACAACTTGCTTCAACTAATTCTTCTAATTCTTGCAACGAAAGTAATCAGAACGTGAGGTTACCCTCACTCTCCGGGACAAATCTACCACTTCATCAAGAAAGTGCTAATATTCCTACACTTCGTTTATGCTCAATAAGACTTCTTTTTCCTCAACGGGCTGCTCCTGGTCTTTCTACCGCGATAACGATACTACTACTGTCGAGATGCATGAATCCTCATATTGAAATTTCTTACCATCCTCATATCTGGATGGTGGGAAGAGTTCTTCTAGTCATGAAGAACCTAATAACTTAGTGAACAATAATATGGACCAAAAATATAATTCTTTAACTTATATCCTCTGATTGTAGCTTCTGCATGTTGATGCCATGTGAGAAAATTATCGTCCGTGAGCTTCGCAGAAATCAGAGTGGAGAAGGTTAGAGGAACAAAATTCTGCAATGTGGAAGCCATGATTGGATTGTCAAGTGAATGATACCATGTAAGGTATTTTGGGAAAGTAGAAGATAGAACTGAAATGCTTCTGTATCGTATATTGATTTAATTGAATCAGTAAAGTATAGAGAGATGATTTACGTTATATAGGCAAAACTAATAGAGATAAAATTAACTTTTACTTAACCCAAGGTGAAACCTAAAGTTATTAGGCTTTTATTGCGTTTGAAGAGAAGGTCAATGCTGTTGAGTACACTTCCTCCTTCCAATCTGACCATAAATGCACTTTCTCCACTCCGTTCGCATCACAGGCACAAACTCTAATCATTGTTTCACTCGTATCTCCAACCTCCGACGTGTCCAGCAAATTTCAGGGGCGAAAGAGGTGTAAAACTTCATTTCATGCTTATATCTCTTTTTTTAGAAGTAAAAGAAATATATATTACAAATGAGTCATACTCAATATTTACAGAAAGTCAGAGAACTATACATATCCCTACACAAATCAAGAAACCACAAAAACCTTTACCCACTAGTATCAAAATAAAAAAAAGATCCACCTAGAGATTTTAATTCCTCATATACACTAACCCGATACTAAACAATTAAACGGACAAATACACTAACAAGAATAAGTGAGACCTACTGCTCCACCATTTGCATAACACTTAAACCACTCCCAATATCTTCTGCAACTTGCCTCAAATACTTCCTCCACAACAAATGGTTTATTAGGAAAAATTATATTGTTCCTAGCCAACCAAATTTCCCAAATAACTGCTAGCCAGATCAATAGACCACTCAAAGAATTCTTCTTGTTTGGAAACAATGATTTGAAAGACAGTAAATGACCAGGACATAGAGAGCAAAAAATAGTCTTAAATCCAAACGTCATATACCCAAATACAGGTAAGAAAGAGATGACTTGCCTCCTCTAGTTGTTCTTGGCACAATACGCAATTTCCTCCTTGAGTTGTTGATATGATGTTCCTCTTCAACAAGTTGATTTTAGTAGGCAATCTATCTTGTTGTAATTGCCACACCAATATTTGTACCCTCAAAAGCATCTTAATTTTCCACCGAAGTTTGAAAAAAACACACTCCTCAGCAGATAATCTATGCGCTGACACCCACCTCAAATTGGCTAACAGTGGTAGAGTATCCAAAGACAAATCCAGTCTTATATCTCTATGAGCTCTTATGCATCCTCTAAGACAGATCCAACATTACTCAATTTCAGCATTCTGCATACTGCATTATCAACATTATATGAGGATATTGCCACCTCAAATTGGCCACGATGCTTGCTTTTGGGACCTTCCCACAAAGCTTCACCACCATTTCTAAACTTTCATCATTGTCGGTGGAACATGTCAGACTTGTAGAGCTTAGAGATGAGGTTTGTATTCGTTTCCATCTATGTACTACATGTGAATATTATGATTTACGCACTGATTGTTGTATGTCTACGGTTCATGTTTATCACTTAAACACAATTGATACAAAAAAGTAAACATAAATAGTAGATGTACAAATTAAATGCTATTTTCCTTTTGATTTTCACTCATATTTATGTGTGTGCTTTTGAAATATGTAATTCAGTGGCTAACTACCTTCGGTGCATATCATTGTGTAAATCTTAGTGTATATTGTTAGAAATCTATATTATTTTAATATGGGACTTGACATTTGAAAGTTCAGTTGTTTATTAATAAGATATTACTAGCTAATGAATATTAGTCACAAAAGTATACTTTTTTTATGGTCCTAACCTGTGAATGGGACACGTGACGAACCCACGTGGGGAGGATGTGCCATTGGCATCATTTCATGGACAACCATGACATGGCGACTCGACATGACACACTGTACACGTCCTCCGCACGTGGGGTTAGTTATGGATCGGTACACTGCGCCGTGATTCACGGATGTGGGATAGCGACAAGTTTGACTTTTATGACCTCCATATCTCTATAAATACCTGATGCTCATCTTCATTCGGAACATTTACTCATTCTAATACTCACATTACACTCTCTTGGTGCTACTTCTTACTTAAGCTTCAAAGTGCTTGCAGGTACACCATCCTCACCACCAGGTGAGTGGCCGGAGACGTTGAACCACCATGCTGGAAGCCAGAACAGAGGTCATGATCACCATTACTGAGAGCATGACGGATCATTGGCGCCGTCTGTGGGGATGAATTAGTTATTCTCCTATCTTCTCTTCTTAACCCTCTGTTTCGGTTTTCTGGTTGGTTGTGCAGGAACAAGATACTCGATCACACATTGATTTGATAATTCTCTTGTCATCAAAGGTGATTTTCTGAATGGTTGATCGGTAGAAATGTGGTTTCTCACCGATTAATCGAACGGATCGGGATTTCTTTTGAGTTTTCACCGATTATCTCTTTGAATTCCATAATCTTGACCTTTTTTCTTCGATCAGATCAGGCATTTGATTTTATCGATAGAAGATATTATTATCTGTGGATATCTCTTGTTATTAGGCTGGATTTCAACTTAAACTTAACATTAATCTTGTCTTTTCCTGCTTGAGTTTTATTTAGAGTCTTTCCATTAGTACAGATAACGGGACAAAACTGACAAACCATTGAAAATGTAGCATCATGGCTAACACAAGGAAAAGGAACCAAGCCGCGAATGCTGCTGCTCAGGAAGGAAGAGATCCAGGGGAAGATTTGTCTGTGAATAAACCTTAACCACTCGAAAAAGTGGAGCTTCGAAGAGCTGAACCCGATGTTTCGGAACAACGAATGACAAAGATAGAGGACGGGATGAATTACCTAAAATAATTGATCATGAAGTACACTGATGATTTCAAACGAATGGCCAGAGAAAGAGCTGAATGGCAGAAGCAGCAGGATTTTCAACAGATCCTCCTCGCCCTGGGAATGTGACAATAGCTCCCAGTCAACCAAAGCCAACAACAAGTAAACCAAGGACCAAAACAGGAGAGACATGCATTGATGGTGGATCCTTAAACCCACCACCCAACCTCGCAGCTATCCCACTAGCCAACCCCGGGAACGATGGGGCAGAAAAAGTTGCGGAGAACGTTGTTCAAGTTAATGGCTGTAACAACAACCCCTTTATGGCATGGATTATGGATTACGAGATGCTTGTAAACTTAGTGTTTGTCTTTCAAATTGACCCTTATGACGGAACCACTGTTAACCTCTTTTATATAACTTCAAATGGTCAACTCGTTTTAAGTGTAGTGATAAAACGTCTATCGTCCTCTGGGAGCACTAAATTTATTCGATTAAAAGTTGAGTCAAAAGAATGTCAACGACATAGTAAAGTGTAACTAGTTATAAGATAAGAGCTTAATAAAATGTTAAACAAATAAAATAAAGATTCACCTAGGATTGAATTTCATTATTTAACTTTGTTCATTTCAATAGAAGTTAAATATTCTAAATAAAAAGATGTATACTCAATGTCACAAGTGGAAATATCTTTGTCACTTGATTCTAAAATACTAGTTTCTATTTCTCAATCTCTTAATGCTTTAGGAAGGAAGTCTTGCATTAAGCAGAGTATTTTGAACATTCATAAGAACTTCCATCTATCTCTAGACTAGAAGGTTTTATTAGAGTTTTTTTTTCCAAATCCATTTAAAAACAAGTTTCTCAACTTTGCCAATAAACTAAGACATGGTAAAGATGATCAAGTTGAACCAAGAAAATAAGAAAGAAAGAAGAACTCCAATTCATCTATAATAGAATAACTAATAATTGAAAGAAACAAAAGATGAAGTAATTACATTCAATCCCGGTAGAATACTTAGCCAATTAACGCCATGAACTTCAAGAACAACACCTAAGAGTACTAGAAATCTGACTAAAGTAATGTAACTTAGTGTTTTTTCTCCACAATCCAGTATATCCACTGTACAAAACAAGGCTGTATTTATAGCCATTCTGGGAAGGACTTTGGCACTCAAGCGCCAGTTTCGCCGCTTGAGCGCTGGCCATTAATGTGCTGGTTTAATGCCTAGTTAATATATCTAGCGCTTGAGCGCCATTTGCAGCGCTTGAGCGCCAGACTCATAACTTTGGTAGTGAGAATTCAATGTTGAGCTGATCGCAGCGCTCGAGCCTTGGTTTGGCGCTCGAGCGCTTGGCTCATAATTCTGATAGTGGCAATCCAATGTTGAACTAATTCCAGCACTCGAGCCTTGGTGTGGCGCTCGAGCCCTGACTTGATTTATGCTCCCACATGTTCTTCTTGTTGTCCAACATTCAAAATAACTAAAAATACATTTCATGAGTTGAAAAACAATTTATTTGTACATTTCTACTAAAAAATTCACAAAGTACAAATTAGGGATGAAATTTATTTATAAACTTAACATTTCTAGTATGATAAGTGGGAATTTCTTATTAAATACACACCACTAATTCATACTTATCAAACTCTCCCCAACCTAAGACTTTGCTTGTCCTCAAGCAATGTACTTCATAAAATTAACAAAAGGTACTATGGCAAGTGTGGTCCAAAATTCAACACTCAAACAAGATCCATCATAACATGCATGAATGGGGAAGCAGACTTATGATCACATAAGAAGAAAAAAAAACTGCTGAATTTATGACTCAAGTGCAAAAGCAACTGTAATCAACCATCACCAAAGGCTTACTCTCAAACCTTACATGGCATCATTTTTCACTCCATTCCTCAATGTTACTTCAATTGAATTTTGTTCTTTATTTGCCATCAAAACAATTCACAAAATCGATCAATAAATCAAGAGGTCTTTTCAAAAGGTTGTAATGAGGTTGTGCTACAAAGAATCTTTGTTTTTTTAGTTACGCAAAACATGTTGGAGAATACATATTGATATAATTACAAGCTTCCCCCCAACCTATTCTACACAACATGCTCATCCCAAACTTCCTTTCAAGTGTTTCTCTTTCTTATTTTCCAAGGCACCTTTCAATTTGTTCATTTATTTATTTTCTTCTCTTTCTTTTTCACATATATACACAAGGCTTCCCAAGGACTTACACATATACCAGAAACACTTGATTCATTTTCTTAAGCCAACATAATCATACATCATTTGCATATTCATTATTCTCCCTAAGTATATGAATACTTTTTTCCAACTCAAAGGTATGGATAAAACATTCATTAGTATATAGGGTTTAAGAAAGAATTTATGGCTCAAATTGGGTACCAACAAAAGATGTAATTCAACAGTTAAGCTTTTTGGCTCAAACTCAATCAAGAAAACTATGCCTCTATCATTTTTACATCTCAATTGATCATGGAAATTACAAATTCAAACAAAATTTATTGAAGTTAACACAGAGGACTCCCATGCTTTATGTGGGACACACTCATCATACAAGGTTAAAAAGGCTTTAACCTAGATAATAATTTTTCACAAATTCCCAATGCACAAAAATCATATCATGAACAGTTCAATTTTCAATTTAGTATTTTTCACACTTCACATATTCCCAAATCATGCAAAATCATAATTTCCTCCATTTGAAATTTCATCAAAAACCACACATGCCATTTATTAGAAACTTGAAATTACCATTAAAAACTACAAAAAACAAATTCAAACGTGTTCCAAAATAACAGAAAATTAAAAATTATCCAACAAAAACAAAACAAAAGAACATAAACAGAAACAGAAACTCCCCTATCCAAACAAGGGGTCATCCTCCTCCAAGTAGTCGTTGATGTCTATGTCTACATCACCATTGTCCCAATCATTCTCACCACCACCACCACTTCCTTCACTATAGTCTCCACCTGCCTCCCCCCGTGAAGCTGGCCGGTCCCCTGACTAATTCATGTGAGCCGCAAAGGCCTCCGGGTTCTGGAAAAATGTTTGACCCGACATGTAATGTTGGGCCATGGAATACTGGGCCAAATAAAGGCTAGTCATTCCATGATGCAGGGCAGCAAATTGTTGGTCATGATGATCAAGCCTAGTGCTCATTTGGCTCCACAAATCCTTCATAGTCTGGATTGGGGCTCTTGGTGGTTGCTTCACTGGTGCATTCGGGATTGGGTCAGCATAGTTGTTGCGGAGATACTTCAAATATATAGGTTCCCTAATCTTCGGGCTCCGCACAACTAGAATTCCCGCCCCCTCACATAAGCATGTGATAAGACTTGGGAATGCCAAACCTTTCTTTTTTCCTCCTTTTTGCACAATTACCCTAATCATATCAGAAATGATTCAGGCAGGGTCAACAATGATCCCCTCAGTCTTGATGCAGCCTAGTAGGTGACACTCATCCCAAGGCAAGTCAGAGGGATGTAAATTGGGTCGCAAATTGGCCAAATAAATGTCATCCAAAGTTTAGAAATCCTGGTCATATTGACCCAGAGTACCTTGTGGGGCACCCCAGTGTTTCTAGTCTTTGCAATTCTGCGGTTTTCATAGCAAATTTTTGCCAATGTGGCTTCCAAGTCAAGTTCTCCCTCATTCCTCAAGCGAGTATAATCATCCAGGACACCCTCACTGCGTTGAAAGGAAGAGATTGGAGAAATAGCCGAGTTACCAATTTTCTCATTGATCCAATCAGCAGTATATGGAACTCGGGTTCCCCTCACCACCGATACCTTCTCCCGTGACTTGCTGTCTTTGCCTCCATAAGCGTTGGCATAGAACTCCATCACGATATACATGTCAAATTTTTCTAGAAGAGATGCAAGTGGCCACCAGTTGCGGCGAGTCAACATCTGATTAAACTCTTGGCACTCTCCGTCCCACAACTCCACTCTCCGTTCAGCAATGAAGTTCCAGTTGTCAATCACCCGGTACCATTCAGCATGGTCACGGTCGATGAACTTGCCTCGGTCAAAGCCTGCACCGGAGGAAGAACCTCTACTCCTCCGTTGAACTTCCTTTCGCTTCGTAGACCCTTGGTCAGTCTCAATGGCGAGAGCTTTGCCTTAGTTGCTGCACAATAGGCACAAGATTAAACCAACATCAACACTACCATCATCATGAGTATCATACATTGTTAAGTTAGTTTCTACACAGGACTTTTTTAAATATGTAATGTATCAAAATATAATGCCCACAAATATAATTATCAAAGAATCCTTCATTATGTTGTCATAGCCTAGGTTGCACAAACAAATTGTCCATATTCTAATCCTTACATTCTAAACAGAATTTTAGCATTTACCCAGGCTTTAACATGAACAACAAAAACAAGACATCATACAATAGTATTATACAAGTCCTTAATAGAAATACTAACTAACATGTAGGATCATTCTAAAATTTCAATTTCATACATAATCTTCTCATTTCAGAACATATATACAAATGAAAGGTTTGAATAATCAAGAAATAGCCATTAACATACCGGAAACTCATGATGAAGGACCAACACAATGCAGATTAAAAGAGAATGTTGTAGAATTTCACAACCAAAATCAAAGTTTGATGAAGTTTAGAAGAAAGTCAAAATTGGAAGGAATTTGCACATAAGAAGAGACAATGAGGGAGATGCGAGCAAATCCCTTGATCTGTGCTATTTTTAAAGCCTCCGCATTATTGGCACTCGAGTGCCAACAAGCGCTTGTGCGCCACAACTTGCGCTCGAGTGCGAGCCCAAAATTGTTGGCAAAGATAAATGCATTACTGGGCTCGTCTGGTGCTCGAGCACCATCGCTCTCGCTCGAGCGCCATCGTTCTCGCTCGAGTGCCAACTTCTGACATAAAATTTTGAAAAAATGCACCAAATTAATGCCCTCGGCACTTGAGCGCCAGCTAGGAATTTGAGACAGTGAAAAAAACTTTTTCAGATTGCTCAAGGTACACAATGGGTGCTCTTGCCATGATTCAAACACAGTTTTTGATTTTATTTCACAAAACTTCTTCCACAATTCATCAAACTTATTTTAAATTTATTTACAAACAACACAAAAAACAAATATACAAATTGGGTTGCCTCCCAACCAGCGCTTGTTTAACGTGATTAGCTCGACGCCAGATTTATGTTTATTCCTCAATTAAATTCACTATGGTGGCTAGCCGCTCGACGTCACCACTAAGATACAACTTTAATCGTTGTCTATTTAATACCCAGCTCTCATTTTTGACTGGGTCTTCAATTTCAATTGCTCCATAGGGTTTAATTTCTTTAACCCTAAAGGGTCCAGACCATTTGGACTTTAGCTTACCCGGAAACAATCTTAATCTCGAATTGAAGAGTAAAACATATTGTCCGGGTTGAAAATTTTTTTTGACCATCTTCCTATCATGGTACAACTTCATTCTCTCTTTGTACAATCGATAAGACTCATAAGCATGAAGTCTTAACTTGTCTAATTGATGAAGTTGTAACTTCCTTCTCTCTCCAGAAGCTGTATGGTCAAAGTTAAAGAATTTTAAAGCCCAATACACCTTATGTTCTAATTCTACCAATAGATGACAAGACTTCCCATAGACTAACTGAAAAGGAATTAATTCGATAGGAACTTTGTAAGCTGTCTGGTAAGCCCATAGAGCATCATCCAACTCAATGGACCAATCCTTTCTTGAAACATTCACGGTCTTTTCCAGGATTCTCTTAATTTCCCTGTTAGAAACTTTAGCTTGACCATTTGTTTGCGGGTGATAAGGACTTGAAATCTTGTGCCTTACCCCATAATGTTCCAAGACCTTCTTTAGTTGAGAGTTTCAAAAATGCGAGCCCCCATCACTGATGAGTACCCTCAGGGTTCCAAATCTTGAAAAGATATTCTTTTTCAAGAAAGCAACCACCGTTTTTGCATCTACTCTTGCACTAGGAATTCTCTTGACCCATTTTGAAACATAGTCCACTCCCACCAATATATATTCATTGTTAAAGGAAGGTGGAAATGGACCAATAAAGTCAATTCCCCAACAATCAAACACCTCAACCTCCTGCATAACTGTCAAAGGCATCTCATTCCTCCTTGTCACTCCTCCGGTTCTTTGGCACTTATCACACTGCTTCACATATGTGTGAGCATCTTTAATGATTGTTGGCCAATAGAACTCGGACTACAATACTTTGGCTGCAGTGCGTTCACTGTTAAAATGTCCCCCGTAGGGTGAATTGTGACAATGCCACAATATACTTTTCGATTCTTCACGGGAAACACACCTCCTCAGGAGACCATCTCCACCAATTTTAAATAAGAACAGTTCATCTCAAATGAAATAAGAAGAGTCTTTTTCCCTTATTGCTAAGTATATTCATCTGGAATGATACCAGCTACTTTTAAATTATCCACATCCGCAAACCATGGCCTTTCTTGTATAAGCAACAAACGTTCATCTGGAAATTCCTCGACAATTTGTTCTTCTTCTCTAGTCACCTCTGTGTTATTGAGTCGTGAAAGATGATCAGCCACATAATTTTCACAACTTTTCTTATCCTTGATAACTAGATTGAATTCCTGCAGCAAGAGAATCCAACAAAGCAATCTTGGCTTCGATTCTTTTTTAGTCACCAGGTATTTAATGGCTGCATGGTCAGTAAAGACAATCACTCTGGACCCTATAAGATAAGATTGAAACTTTTGCAACCCATATACAATAGCTAGTAATTCTTTTTCTGTAGTTGCATAATTAACTTGTGGATCATTAAGTACTTTACTAGCATAATGTATTGGGTGAAAATTTTGTCTTTTCTTTGGCCTAATATGGCACCAATAGAATAGTGACTTGCATCACAGTTAAGCTCAAAATCCAAAGACCAATTTGGAGTGACAATGATTGGAGTCATAATCAAGTTTTTCTTTAGCCTCTCAAACGCCACCAAGCACTTAGCATTAAAATTAAAAGGCATGTCTTTAACCAAAAGATTGGTAAGTGACTTGGCTATCTTGGAGAAGTCTTTTATGAATCTCCAGTAGAAACCGGCATCTCCTAGAAAACTCCTAACTCCTTTCACATTAACGGGTGGCGGAAGTTTTTCAATGACTTCCACTTTTGCTTTGTCAACTTCAATCCCTTTGGAAGAGATCTTATGACCCAGCACCACCCCTTCTTCCACCATGAAATGGCATTTCTCCCAGTTAAGTACCAAATTCGTTTGAACACATCTACCCAGCACAACATTGAGATTATTCAAACACTGATCAAAACTTTTACCAAACACCGAAAAGTCATCCAAGAACACATCGATACATTTCTAAACCAAATCCAAAAAAATGGCGAGCATGCATCTTTGAAAAGTTGCAGGCGCATTACACAATCCAAATGGCATATGTTTATAAGAAAAAAATCCAAATGGACATGTGAAAGCTGTCTTTTCTTCATCCTCTAGGTTTTCCAAAATTTGGTTGTACCTAGACTATCCATCTAAAAAGCAATAATATGTCTGGCCAGCCAGTCTCTAAAGCATCTAGTCCATAAAGGGTAAAGGAAAATGATCCTTCCGTGTGGCTTGATTTAATTTACGGTAATCAATCCACATGCGCCACCCCGTCGCTGTCCTTGTGGGGATTAATTCATTTTTTCATTTTGAATAACTGTATCCCACCTTTTTTCGGGACCGCTTGAACGGGACTCACCCATTCACTATCGGAAATAGGATAAATCATACTAGCTTCAAGTAACTTAAGAACTTCTTTCCTCACTACCTCTTTCATAGTTGGGTTCAATCGCCGTTGAGGTTGGGCAACAAGTTTGAAATCCTCTTCCATATGTATTTTATGCATACAGAAAGAAGGACTTATCCCTTTAAGATCAGTCAATGCCCATCCTAATGCACCTTTATTGGCTCTCAAAACCTCCAAGAGTTGTGCCTCTTGAGCAGAAGATAGTGAACTGTTAATGATAACTGGCTTGCCTCCCCCTTCATCTAAAAATGCATATTTTAGTTGAGATGGCAACACTTTCAACTCCAACTTCTTATTTTCTGACTTTTCTTCCTTTGGTAAATCTTCTGGAACAAACGTTTTCATGTGGAGATTTTTAATAGAATCTAGATCCCTCAAACATTTTTCAATCTCAACTTCCTCCAAGTCATACAATTGTGCATGAGACTTCACTAGGGCTTTTTCTAAAGGGCTAGCACTGCACAATTCTTGCTTCGCTAATAGAAATGCCTCTTCCATGATATCCACCCTAAAGGCTGACTGCTTCTCCTTTGGGTGCTTCGTGGCCTCTAAAACATCAAACTTAACCTCATCATCTTCAACTCGTACCTTGAGTTGACCATTATCGACATCGATAATGACTCTTGCCGTTTTCATGAAAGATTGCCCTAGAATCAAACACCTCCTAATCTTCCTCAATATCAATGATGACAAAATCAAATGGAAAATGAATGTATCCACCTACACTAGAACATCCTTCGCTACACCATAAGGGAATTTTAATGACCTATCCGCCAGTTGGAGAGTCATTCTAGTGGGTTTCACTTCCAAATCACCAATCCATTTTAACATGGATAACGACATGAGGTTAATGGTTGCACCAAGATCCAATAATGCCTTCCCTGCAGGAAGGGCACCAATAGTAACAGGGATAGTAAAACTACCCGGGTCTTTGGCCTTATAAGGCAAAGATTTTTGAATGATAGCACTACACCCGGCTTCTAGTTCAATAGTTTCATCTTTGAACTTCCTTTGAACTTCCTTTTTTTTTTGTCAACAAGTCCTTCATAAACATGGAATAAGTGGGCATTTCCTCCATACTTCCATGAATGGCACATTAATTTGAAGCCGTTTCAAAAGTGAGGTGCTCCATCCATCTTTTCCTTGTCCTCATTCTTCTTTTTGATTTGTTGGTTTTTTTCAATATTTACATTATTTTTCTTCTCAATTTTCTCACCTTTAACTTCCTCTCCTGCTTCCTCCATGACTACCTTTTCTTTTAAACCTTCCACATTTTTGGGTTAATTCAAATGATCCCCAATACCTTTACTGATCTCCTTACCACTCCTTATTACAATGGACTTGCATTGTTCTTTATGATTTGTGGTGGTATTAGCAGAGAAAGGAGTAGTGGTAAGCTCTGTCAATTGCTTAGAGATTTCACCAACTTGCGTCTCAAGATTCTGGATAGACGCCTCAGTGTTTTTCTGAAAAGCCTCATTATTTTGGTGAATTTTTCTAGTTTGTTTGAGTCTGTCCTTGAAGATTCTTCCACCCTTGTATTCCAGCATTGGAAACATTAGATTTAAAAGGTGAAGAAAAGAAATTTCCTCTTGGCTGATTATTTATAAAATTCAACTCCTCTTCTTTTTGGCAAGAGTCATGTGGACATTGAGTGTATGAATGAGCTTCACCACACAATTCACATGCTGCTACTTGAGCTTGTTGATTCACTACTTGAACTTGTTGCGGCTTAGGCACCAATTGAGTAATTGCTTGACTCAAGAGCTTAATTTTTCGAGTCATAAGCTTATTATGTGCCAGAATCGCATTAGAAGAATTTAATTCAAGAACACCCTTGGGCTTTAAGACTTGGCTTCTCGGCTGATGACCAACTCTATCACTTGCTGCCATAGAACTCATAATTTTCATTGCAGTCGGTGCATCAATGGTTTTAAGTGACCGTCCAGCAATTGCAGTGAGATGGATTTTCCATTGATGGTTTAATCCTGCACAGAAGATATTCAACTTTGCAACATCGGTCAACCCATGATTTGGGCATTTCCTTAACAACCTTTGGTACCTCTCCCGAACCTCATGAAATGCTTCATCTTGCCCTTGCTTAAAAGCAGATATTTCAGATTGCACTCGTATCATTTTAGAAGGAGGAAAGAACCTTTTTAAAAAGGCTTCTTCAACCTCACTCCATGTGTTCAAACTTTGACTCGGAAGAGTCTTGAACCATTCTTTCGCATCTCCAATAAGTGCTAAATGAAATAATTTCATATAGGCATCCTCAACACTTGCGTCATCCAAGCCCATAGTTGCTACAAGATAATAAAAGGTTTCCAAGAAATTATGCGGATCCTCATGATCTTTCCCCATGAACTGAATAGTCAGAATGAGATTATACCAATATGACTTAATCTCCATTTGCTAAGCTGTGGGGGACAAGACAATAGCGGACTGAATCCTTGGACCTTTAGGAATCACATAGTCACCAAGGACAACCCTCGGAGGTGGAGGATTGTGAACTTCCTCAGCCATGATATAAGTAGCAGAATGTGTAGAGTTACTAGAGAAAATTGAGGAACTCTCTCCCTCCTTTTGTTCTCAGTGTTTTATTGCAGACTTTCGCCTAGCAAATCCCTCGATTTCGTCAATATACAATAATTTATCTCTTTGGATTTTGCTGCGAGTAAGCATACAAAAACACTGGAAAAATAGTGAGAGTAAGGTACAAATATACAATTAATTATAAAAAGAATTACTACTCACAATTTTTACAAATCAACTCAAAACTTAAAACAAACTACCGTGCTCCGCGGGAACAGTGCCAAAAATTTGTTAACCTTTTTTGTATAACTTCAAATGGTCAACTCATTTCAAGTATAGTAATAAAATGTGTATCGTCCTCAGGGAGCACTGAATTTATTCGATTAAGAATTGACTCAAAAGAATGTCAAAGATATAGTAAAGTGTAACTAGTGATAAGATAAGAGCTTGATAAAATGTTAAACAAATAAAATAAAGATTCACCTGGGATTGAGTTTTAGTACTTAACTTTGTTCATTTCAATAGAAGTTAAATATTATAAATAAAAAGATGTATACTCAATGTCACAAGTGCAAATATATTTGTCACTTGATTCTAAAACACTAGTTTCTAGAGCTCAATCTCTTGAAGCTTTAGGAACTAAGTCTTGCATTAAGCAGAGTATTTTGAACATTCATAAGAACTTCCATCTATCTCTAGACTAGAAGGTTTTATGAGAGTCTTTCTCCAAATTCATTTATAAACATGTTTCTCAACTTTGCAAATGAACTAAGACATGGTAAAGATGATCAAGCTGAACCAAGAAAAGAAGAACAGAAGTATAAATCCAATTCATATATAATAGAATAACTAATAATTGAAAGAAACAAAAGATGAAGTAATTACATTCAATGCCGGTGGAAAGCTTAGCCAAAGGCAATAAAATCCTATTATTGTTTACTAAGTTATTAGGTTCTTCACGACTAAAAGAACTCCTCCCACCATTATGATTTGAGGAATGTAAGAGCTTTTGATATGAGGATTCATGCATCTCAACAGTAGTGGTGTGATTATCAGTAGAAATAATAGGAGCATCCAGTTGACGAAAAAAAATATGGGTGCCAAATAGTTTTATTGAGCCTAGACGAAGTGTAGGAATATTTGCACTATCTTGATGAGGTGGTAGATTCGTTCCGGAGAGCGAGGGTAAACTCAGGTTCCGGCTACTTCCATTGCGAGAAATAGAAGAATTGGAAGAAGCAAGTAGTTGTACTTTTCTGTTCAATTCACGAGTAGGGGTGACTTCATTTTTACATCTTGAGATTTGGTCAAATTGACTCATATTACACCTGTAAGTTGTCACGATATCAACATTATACACATGAAACATGTATTGTTTTGTTAAACCGATGTAAGGATGTTAGAGTCTTACACCTAATGCAAGTAATGGAAAAAATATCCCTATTTTAAAACATGTTATGAAATAATGAGGTAAGTGATGAGATATAAAGATGCAAACTTTGATTTTTTAATTTATTTTTTACTAAAGGGCAAATGAGGTAAAATAAAGTAAAAAGGGCTAAATTATAAATAACTATTTGTTGAAACATGTTATAAATTAATGAAGTGATACTCTCACATGGGGCTGAATCTAAACCGAGCAAATTCTTGTTAAGTTTGGCACTTGTTAATTTGTTCGTTGAGTTTAGTTCATGAATCTCATTAAATAAATGAGCCGAGCTTAAGCTGTGTATAAATCGATTGGGTTGGTTCAAGAACTAATTTGATAAATAAGTAAATATATAATTTTAAATAAAATTTAATTTAAATTTTAAGTTCATATGAAATTTCAAAAATAATTCATTTCCATGAATTTCAAATTTTCTTTTTTTACTTTTATCTTACAACAGAGATAAAGTAAATTGCAATTTTGAAAACTCATAATGAACTTTAGCTCATGAGCTCATAAATTAAATAAAAAAAATCATGAATTTCAAACAAGCTAAGCCAAACTTGAACGGAAAAAGTTGTCAGTTCATGACAAATCTCAACTCAAAATCATCTCAAGTAGTCAATGCAAACCAAGATAAGATTGACTTGACTCGGCTTATTTCTAACCCTATTTTTGCATCGCTCTTTCATGTAAAAAAGAGGTTTGGGAAGAAAGAAAGAAACGAAGGAAAATATAAGATAAATAATTATGTGATAGATGAGACAGATAGAGAAGAAGAAAAAAAGGAAGTGTGTGATGGTGATTAATGGCCAGGAGATCAGTATCTTGGATATAGTCATACAGAGTATATTGCCATATAATATATCTCATATTTAGTTAATATTTTTTTATATTTTCATATAAAAACTGTTTCCGGACCAAACACAATATATAAAAAACTATTTGTATGTGTTATTATAAACTTTCTTCTATTAGTTTTTAGTGGGCATCCAACAAAAACAAAAAATAAAGAAATTTAAAACTTAAGAAAATATTGAAGTTTATAAAACTATCTAATAGAAATTTGTAAAAATCATATTCAAATATCAGTTGTATGTTTTAAAGACTAAACTCAATTTTGAGGTTTTTAAAAACCAAATTTTAAACACTAACCGTACCATTGGTATACATGAATATAAAAGAGGATATCAACTTATTATATTTTATTTTATTATGGCACAAATTTTATTTGCTTTACTTTTAAAATTAATATCTATTCTTAATGTTTCTTAGGTCAAAAAGGAGATTAATCTTCAAAGGTTAGGGAAATCCCCTTTTTATCATAGAAGCAAACAAACTTTGTGTATTAATCAAATTATATATACATATGAGAACATATTAAATAAGAGCACTTGTGAGGGGTGAGAGCAGTGAATCTCAACGTTAAGATTGAATACTAAAAAGTCAAGTGACATTTTAAAAAACTCAATCACTTTCTTAAAAATACTTTGATTTTAATCTCAACCATTCATAAAATGATCTCATGATTTTGTACACATGATTTGTACGATACATAATTTAAATTCAACGGTAGGTTTAGTAAAAAAAACTTTGACATATCGTTTTTAATTGGTGTAAAACCAATTGGTATCAATGGATCTTATCTCATATATATATATATATATATATATATATATATATATATATAAGGGAATATCTAGTGAGAAATGGGTTTCTTATGGGGAGTGAGAGATAAATCTTGGGCATACATTCTTATATGGATGGTGATGATTAAAAGATTTTAAATTGATATTAAACTATCAAGTCATGTGAGTTTTTTTAAAACGTCACATGACATCGAATATATATAGGAGTTATTAACTTATAATGGTGTAAGTTGACACTAATTCTTTTACCGGTAATTAATAACTCTTTATTGAATTATTTTTTTACAAAATAATCAATATTAAAAGTTCTTATCCTATAAATCATATATACAAAGTTTCATGTTGATGTTAAATCATTTATGGTGTTCTCTATAAAGAACTTGACCAATCGAATCATAAGATATTATCATCATCATTATGTATACCAAATTGTTAAAAAACATCAAACGTCTCTAGATACATAGTGTTGTGAATGACATTTATGTATGTTTTAAAAAGTCTTGTATTCGTTAATTTGAAGTGGATGGATAAAATATGAACAACTTTTCAAATCATGGAAATTTTATATAGTTAATCTATATACTATGACAACTTTCATTTCAATGGTGGTGTAGTGAAATTCGATATCCATGTATGAGTTCTAAAGCGGAGTAAGTATGACAACAACACTTACTCCTAGACTTAACGAATCAATCAATACATACAAACAAGAATAAAATTTTTTATATAAAGTCGATTAGCGTGAAAATAAGAAAAAAGCTAAGACATGCATAAATTGTTTACAACAGATAAAAGATCCAATTGGAAGCACTAAAATTACACGCACATAACAAGAATTTGTAAAATTAAAAGAAAAAATAGTAGCTTGTAAGATTGTCCCCAATCAAAATTCAAACATGTATCTGAGCAAGATTCTCATAAACTTTTGCATATAAATTAAACTAAAAGTATATTCCAAGATGAAAAATATACATTGGCAAAATAAAAAAAAATGACAGGTTGAAATATGCTTCTAGTGCTGTAAAATTCATCATTTCGGCTTTGATCCCTATAAGCTTTTTAGTTTTGTCCCTGTAATTTTATTTTATTTGATTTTAATCCTTTTTGTAAAAAATTGAGACTAAATTATGTCAGAAACAAGAAAATTAGTGACAAAAAATTAAATTACAAAGTTACATAAGGATTAAAACCCTAACTTCACATAAACTAAAGTCAAACAAAAATTTGTGTAACAACTAAAACTATAAATCATAAATTTTACGAGTACTAAAAATAATTTCAGCTAAAAGGAGTATAGAATGAAGATATATATACCTAATATATTGATCGGTAGAGAGGAGAGAATTTCAGCATCACAGTCACTGTATCCTTCACTTGTAGCTCTAATACTCTCTTGTATTTGTTTAAGTGTGAGTAAAATGAAACCGGTGCGAGCTAAAATTTATAGAATGAAATCGAGGGTAAAATCGTCAAGATATGTATAGGCTCACATATTGCATTTAATTATATTCCAAAAGTTTTGGAGTTTTTTTTTTAATTTTGTGGAATTGATTGTGAACGACTAGTTGATGTTTATTGTTTGAAAATCTATTTGACTTACCTTTCTAGATTAATTTTTTGGGTCAAACTATTGCCACTCTAAAAGTGCCTATTATCATACCTTTTAAAATATTTTATGGGACGGATTAAATGACACCAGTCGAACTTACACCAACTCGTACATCGATTAATAACTATTTGTCGAAGATTTTTTTCATGAAACCCACTGTCAGATTGAAACTACTTATCGTATAGATCATATCTTCAAAATTTCATATCATTCGGAAATTGTTTAGTACTCCATCAAAATGCTTCTTATTTTGATATATTTTTAAACTATATTTTACGTTACATTTTTAGTTCTTTGATGGAGTACTGAACAAATTCGGAATGATATAAATTTTTGTAGACATGATCTATATGATAACTATTTTCAATCCAACGGTGAATTTTGTGAAAAAAATCTTCGACAAATAGTTATTAACTGGTTTAAGAATTAGTGTAAGTTACACATGAGTCATTTGATTCCTCCCCATATATATATATATATAGAGAGAGAGAGAGAGATGTTAGGATCAAATGACACCAATTCTTACACCAATCAATAACGATAGATCGAAATTTTTTTTCACGAAACCTACTGTTGGATTAAAACTACTTATTGTATAGATCATGTGTACAAAAATTCACATTAATCCAAGATCGTTTAATACTCCATCAACACACTTGTTATTTTAACGATTTTTAAAGCTATATTTTACGTTAATTTTTTAGTACGTTAGAGTACTAAACGATCTCGGATTAATGTCAAATTTTGTAAACACGATCCATATGATAAGTAGTTTCAATCAAAGAGTAGGTTTCGTGGAAAAAAAAACTTCGATCTATCGTTGTTGATTTGTGTAAGAATTGGTTTCAAACAATTGGTATCATTTGATCCTAACCCTATATACATAGTTAATCTAAAAATGATACGTAACGATTACCTGCAGAATTGTCAACCAATTTGTCAATGCATGGTAATGGAAAGGGGTCCTTAGGACAGGCTATGTTTAGATCTGTATAGTGAGTCCACATCTTCCATTTGTTGTTGGCCTTTTTACCATCACGACATTAGATAGCCAATACGAGTATTGGATCTCGCGGATAAAACTTGCTTCAAATAGCTCTTTTACCTGAGCTTCAATTTTTGTTGCTCTTTCTAGCCCCATTCTCTTTTTTTCTAGGCAATCGGCTTTTCACCTTCTCGTATCCCAAGTCGGTGGCAACAAAAGTTGGGGTCTACTCCCAGCATATCAGATGCTACCCAGGAAAATATATCCTTCTTGGCCTGTAATAACTCTGTCATGTCCTTCAGAAGATCCGTCGGCAATCTCTTCCCAACCTTCACGACTTGCTCAGCCTTGTTACCAATTTGGATTTCCAAAGAGTCTCCCTCAGGTTCTGGCCGTTGATGTTAAAACTCTCCCCTATGGTTGAGATCTGTCAACAATACTGCAGAATCTCGCCTCAAAAATTTTTGTTTACCGTTAGAGTTTTTCTTCCTCTTGGCTCTCTTTGTTCTTGCGGGGAAGCCGTTTTAGCGATTTTTAATCTTTCCAAGTAGTATAGTTTCGATTCCAAGCCCTTTCGTCTCACTGTAACGATGTCGTCCCTGTCACTTGGAAATTTCATGGCCATATATAGGGTGGAGACCACAACCCCCAGGAATTCAATGTTGGTCTTCCTTATATGGCATTGAAGGCAGAGGGACATTCGTCCACTAGGAATTTTACTAGTATGGTTCGACATCCGCCCCTCCCCGAAAACTTCACATTCATTTTCACAAAGCCTTATAGGGAGATAAAGTCTCCAGTAAAGCCTATTAGGTTTCCTTTATGAGCAATCAAGTCTTTCTCCTTCCGTCCGAATTTCTGGAAGAGATCCCAGAACATGATGTCGGCAGAACTTCCTTGATCTACGAATAACCTCTTCACCTCGTAGCCTCCCATATTTGCGAGATTACCAAGGGTGCATTGGAACTAGTGCCGTCCAATGGTAAATCATCCTCTCAAAAGGAAAACATCATTCTTCTCATGGCGCTTACCGCCAAACAACAATCTCTCTCATCTCTGGTTCTTTTCTTTGAAGTTCCTATCGGTTCTTCTTCTTCTATCCCACCAGCTATCACATTGATGACGCCTTTGGGCGCGACATTGTCATGTCGCCAGGGACTTCTTGATCTCGACCTTCGCTGATCATCTCGACTTTGATCCGCGTCTCTATCCCTGTTGTCTGAGCCTCGCCTCCTTGAAGGAGATGGACTCCTACCCATGGAAGTTCCTTCACTAGGTCTCTGAACAAACTGCTTCAATTTTTGTTGTCTGATGAGCTTTTCAATGGCATCACAGAGGTGGACACACTTATTGGTATAGTGCCCATGGTCTTTGTGATACAAACAAACTTGTCTTTGTTTTTGGATTGTGTTCATAGTGGAGGAGGCCTATCCTTTAGCTCCGAGTACATTATTTCCTTATACATCTTCAAGGGAGGCACGGTGAGCCTGGTGTAGTTGGAATAGCTTCCTCGGGGTGGCCTCTCGGATCTATCAATTGTTCTATCATCCCGGGGTTTACTGTCGTACCCCGACTTCCCTTTGTCTTTCTTATCTCGCGGTTCTTTAGCAGCTGGACTCTCAGTCTGGTTGTTGTGCATCCACTCTTCAATCTGGATCCATTTCCCAGCGCGATGTTTTAATTCCTCCATAGTCTTTGGCTTTTTTCCTGCTGAGTCCTTTGCGAAGCCGCTCGACTTGAATCCTTGTCGCAGAAAATAAATAATCATATTAGCAGTGACATGTCTAACTTCGAGGGCCTCAGTATTAAAGCGAATGATATAGTCTCACAGAGGCTTGTCAGGATTCTGCTTGATTCGCTCAAGATGATGCTTTGTTTTGAACTGTTGCTTGCTACTGGTGAAGTTCAAGATGAATTTCTCTTTGATAACTTTCCACCTCGAGATGGATCCCGCTGATAGAGACGAAATCCATCTCTGGGTCGTGGCTTTGAGTGTTAATGGGAATGCGCGACATATGAATGCTTCTCTGGCACCTTGAATTACAATCGTCTACTTGAAGATCTCGACATGATCTTGAGGAGGATCTGTTGAAAATCCTATTGCTGCTTCTGACATTCAGCTCTTTATCTAGCCATTCGTTCGAAATCCTCAGCCTGCTTCTTGATCAATTCTTTTAGGTCATTCATCTCGTCGTCTATCTTTGTCATCCGTTGTTCTAAAACAACGGGTTCACCTCTTCAAAGCTCCACCTGTTGGATTGGTGAAGGTTTATTCGCAGACAATTGTTTCCCTGGATCCCTTCCTACCTGAGCAGCAACATTCGCGACCTGGTTCCTTTTCCTTGTGTTCGCCATGATGCTATATTTTCAATGGTTTGTCAGTTTCGTCCTGTTATGTGTACTAATGCAAAGACTCTGAATAACACTCAAGTAGAAAAAAGATAAGATATATGTTAAGTTTAAGCCAAAACCTAGCGTTATAATAAGGGATTTAAACAGATAATAATATCTTCTATCGATATTATCAAACGCCTGATCTGATCGGAGAAAAAAGGTCAAGATTATCGAATTGAGTTAACTATCAATTTGGTCCTCCAAAGATTATCATGTCACCAATTTGGTCGTCCAAAGAATTTTTCCACCAAATTAGTCCTCTAAAGATTACTTTGTCACCAATTTGATCCCAAAAGAACTTTGTCACCAAATTAGTCCTCCAAAAATTTAAAAGTCTACCAAATTAGTCCTCCATCATGGACCAATTTGATATGTTTAAATCTTTGAAAACACATCTTTGGAGGACTAATTTGGTGACTAAACTCTTTGGAGGACCAAATTGGTGACGAATATGATCTTTAAAGGACTAATTTGGTGACAAAATTCTTTGGGGGACTAAATTGGTGACAAGATAATCTTTGGAGGACTAAATTGATAATTAACTCTTATCGAATTCGAAGAGATAATCTGGGAAAACTCAAAAGAAATCCTAATCCGTTCGATTAATTGGTGAGAAGCCACATTTCTACCGATCAACCATTCGGAAATCACGTTTGATGACAAGAGAATTATCAAATCAATGTGCGATCGAGTATCTTGTTCCTGCAAAACCAACCAAAAAACCAAAACAGAGGGTTAAGAAGAGAAGATAGGAGAAGAACTAATTCTTCCTCACAGACAGCGCCAATGATCCCTCATGTTCTCAGGCATGGTGATCATGACCTCCGTTTTGGCTTCTGGCATAGTGGTTCAATGTCTCCATCCACTCACCTGGTGGTGAGGGTGGTGTACCTGCAAGCACTCTAAAGCTTAAGTCAGGAGTAGCACTAAGAGAGTGTCGAATTAAGATGAGCATCAGGTATTTATAGAGGTATGGAGGTCATAAAAGTAAATCTTGTCGCTGTCCCACCTCCGTGAATCACGGCGCATTGTACAAATCCATAACTAACCCCACGTGGAGAGGACATGTCTAGTACGTCATGTCGGGTTGCCATGTCATGGCTGTCGATGACATGATGCCAATGGCACATCCTCCCCACGTGGGTTCGTCTTGTGCCCCATTCACGGGCTAGGTCCATAGCAAAATGTATACTTTTGTGACTAATATTCATTATCTAGTAATATCTTATTAATAAACAACTGAACTTTCAAATATCACGTCCCAAATTATAATAATATAGATTTCTAACAATATACACTAAGATTTACACAACGATATGCACCGAAGGTAGTTAGTTAGCCACTGAATTACAGATTTCAAAAGCACACACATAAATATGAGTGAAAATCAAAAGGAAAATGGCATTTGTACATCTACTATTTATGTTTACTTTTTTGTTTGAATTGTGTTTAAGTGATAAACATGAACTGTAGACGTACAACAATCAGTATGTAAATCAGAATATTCACATGTAGTACATAGAATATTTAAGAATGTAAGGATGGAAATGAATACAAACCTTATCCCTAAGCTCTACAAGTCTGACCTGTTCAACCGACAATGATGAAAGTTTACAAATGGTGCCATAGTGTGGCAAGCCATAACAGGTGGCAATATCCTCATATAATGTTGATAATGCAGAATGCTGATATTGAGTAGTGAATAAATTGGATCTGTCTTAGAAGATGCATAAGAGCTCACAGAAATATAAGCATGAAAAGAAGTTTTACACCTCTTTCTCCCCTGAAATTTGTTGGACTCGTCGGAGGTTGGAGATACGAGTGAAACAATGATTGGAGTTTTTGCCCGTGATGCGAATGGAGTCGAGAAAGTGCATTTATGGTCAAATTGGAAGGAGGAAGTGTACTCACTAGCATTTCTCTCCTCTTCAAAGGCAATAAAAGCCTAATATGATAACAGAACTAATTCCATAATGTATCCCTCATAGAGTGAGTTAACTTTAGGTTTCACCTTGGGTTAAGTAAAAGTTATTTTTATCTCTATTAGTTTTGCCTATATAATGTAAATAATCTCTCTATATACCTTACTGATTCAATTCAATAAATATACAATACAAAAGCATTTAAGTTCTATCTTATCCTTTCCCAAAATACCTTACATGGTATCGTTCGCTAGATGATCCATTCATGGCTTCCACATCGCAGAATTTTGTTCCTCTGACCTTCTCCACTCTGATTTCTACGAAGATCACATACGATAATTTTATTTTCTCACATGTTATCAACATGCAGAAGCTACAATGAAAGAATACAACTTAAAAAAGTATATTCTTTGTCCAGATTATTCTTCACTAAGTTATTAGGTTCTTCATGACTAGAAGAACTCTTCCCACCATCCTAAATTGAGAATGGTAATTAAGACAGTTCAATCTGTGGATTCATGCATCTCGACAGTAGTAGTATCATTATCACGGTAGAAAGACCAGGAGCACCCTGTTGAGCAGAAAGAAGATATTGAGGCTGAATAGTCTTATTGAGCTTATACAAAGTGTAGGAATATTATAACTATCTTGAAGAAGTGGTAGATTCGTCCCAGAGAGTGAGGGTAACCTCAGGTTCCGATTACTTTCGTTGCAAGAATTAGAAGAATCAGATGAAGTAAGTAGTTTACTTCTCTATTCAATTCACGAGTAGGGGTGACTTCGTTCTCACGCCTTGAGTTGTGGTTAAATTGACTCATATTGCCCCTGTAAGTTGTTACACGATATGAACACTATACACATGAAACATGTATTGTTTTCTTAAACCTGTATGGATGTTCTAATCTTACACCTAGTGCAAGTAACGAAAAAAATAACCCTATTTTGAAACATGTTATAAAATAATGAGGTAAGTATGTGATGAGATATAAAGATGCTCTTTGAAATTTTATTTATTTTTTACTAAAAGGCACATGAGATAAAGTAAAAAGGGTTAAATTATAAATAAGTATATGATGAAAGATATTTTAAAATACCAAGGTGATATTCTCACATAGGGCTGGATCAAAACTGAGTTATTCATGTTTAGTTTGGCACTTTACTTGTTAATTTGTTCGTTGAGTTTAGTTCATCAACCAAATGAACTTAACTTGAGCCAATATTTAAGCTCATTCAATAAATGAACCGTATATAATTCGATTCGTTTGGTTCATGATCTAATTAGATAAAAAAGTAAATAGATAAATGGGTGGTTTTAAGGTGAGTCATTTTTTCTTTGTATCACATAGTCACTTCCCATATATAAGTTGTGTGGGAAATAAGCATAATTATAAACTTTTAAGTATCTCTTTTATAAAATAAAATTCAAGTTTGTTAAATTAAAAAGTGGTCCTCAAATTCACTAGAGAGAACAAACACTGGAAGTGAAGTGTGCTTTTATGAATTGAAGATAGAAGTTGAAATCAACCAATGAACCCACAAGTTGTAGCTAATGATAAGCATAAACACTAACCAAGACATTATTAATTGGACAGTTAAACTCTCAAAACTGATTTATAGAAAGATAGATAAATAAGAAAGATAGAGACGAAAAAGATGGCTAATTAGGAAAGATAAGAAAGATAGAGACGAAAAAGAAAAGAAAGTGTTGTGCACCAACATCCTGGTCCCATGCTCAGGCTAATTAGGATAAGGGGGGCATGATCTCAACCCAGAATATGATGATAGGCCCTATTTCCGTGTTTTGGGTCCAAACACCAATCATCAAGTAGCTCATTAATGATTACAAAACCCTAGACAGAGGGTTATAAATATATATTGAATGAGCCATGTAAAAGTATGTAGTTTTACAGTGGCGCCATCCATGGGAAATGTACAAAAAGCATAACCCTAGCAATTAATAACGATGGTCAACACCAGACGACACACATATGATGATAACAATCATAGCATGCATAACAATCTACAAAACCCACTGGTAGACCCTAAGTCTTTACATCCTCCGCGTCCACCGATCCAATACCACCTAAATTTGGTAGGTGTCGAAGATGCTTCTGGTCCATTACATTGTATACCACCGGTCTTACAACCGGGACTATAGTCCAACAAAATCCGTTGCATCCTAGCTCTCATGGAGACCCAAGGGAAATTGATCAAATAACTCAAATTAGAGAGGGATTGAGCCAGGCTGTGCAACGAGTTTAGGTCAATCTCATACCTCAAGACGTTAATCCGGGAAATGCGGGAGCCCCGGTTCCAAGACAAGTTCCAGAAATTCTGGAGCAAAATAACCCAAGGGCCCAAGAACAACAAAATCAGAGTCTGAGTAACAATGTTTGAGGAGGGTTACATATTGGAGGACATATGTTCAAGAACCCAACAATAAACGTGGGACCGTAGAATGGGCCGATATAACCCTTGATAGTGAACGAGATAGTGGCAAAGAATGAACCATGGTTTGGGTATTGCAAAAACCCGTTCACACCAAATATTATGGCGCATGAATTTCTGGTTGGTTTCCAATTTGCTAAGAAGCCTAATTATTATTACGTTAGGACCAACGACGCGACTCAACACATACAAAACGTTGAGAGGATAGTCACCTTTCAAGGTATCATAGAACCTTTGGCCTACAGAGCATTCTCTCTTACTTTATCTAAAGCAATCGGGCGCTAGTTCATGGACTTGCCAGTGGAGAATTCGGGGTTCGGATTGAGGAACAAATGGAGGCCAGTGGAGAAGCCTTTCAATTGAAGGCAAATGATAAGGGAAAAGCCCTGGCGAACACACATCAGAATTTTAATTCCACTGAGAAGAAGCTGGAGAATAGAGGTAAAGAACGAGGCAATCGCAGAACCTTTACAACATATACACCCTTGTTGACTTCCCCAGCCAAGGTGTATAAAGAGGTTTTGCATACCGAGATAACGGGCAGGCCACCGGCAATGAGAATCTAGTTTTGAGATAGAAAAAAGTGTTACAATTACGACCATGATTATTGGCACAATACGAATGACTTTATACATCTTAAAGATTCCATTGAACGCCTTATTCGTAAGTGAAAGTTGAGAGAATTTGTGCAAAATTCCTGCGATCCTCAAACTAGTCAAAGGAGTAATTCTCCTCAAGATCAAAGCAAAAGAGATCGATCTCCTCGCTCTCAAAATCGAGACAGCTAGCAAGAAAGAAGGCAGACCCCTTCTCCTCCTAGGAGAGAGGGACTGCAATACCATGGAGTGATTAAAGTCTTAGTTGGAGGAATCCCTGGAAGTAATAAGCGATCCTTGGAATCGGTAGAGTTTTGCGACCAGGTAAAACCAAACCTTGATATTGCATTGCCTTTTCCTCTTATTGACATGCCTTTTCCTCTTATTGACATGCCTTTTCCTCTTATTGATGGCACCTGGCCAACCCAAGGTTTCAACACCCAGTGATAGAAAGTTCCAGAGGTGAGAAGCCCCAAGGACATGTCGGTGTTAATGTTGAACCTAGATTCGAGAGCTAACTTGTAATTCCAATGACCCAAACCCGAAGGGGGTATGGTGACAGTACATATTGGAGACCAACTATCCAAGACTGTCAAAATTGGGGCAGCCTTATTGCCTGACCTTAGAAACAAGGTTTGTTGATATCCTTATAAAAATTTTGACTGTTTTGCGTGGTCAACTTCTAAAATGGCGGGTGTGAACGCTGAGATTTGTTGTCATAAGTTGGTCCTAAAACCTAGAGCTATCCTAGTTGCACAGAAGAAAATGCGAATTGGCCCCAATAAGGCTAAAATGATAAAAAATGCAGATTGGGTGTCTAACATGTTAATGGTAAAGAAGGTGAATGGAAAGTGGAGTATGTGCACCGATTATATAGATTTGAATAAGGCTTGCTCGAAGGATCCTTTCCCTTTGCCCAGTATGGAAAAATTGGTTGACAACTCAGCCGGATATAAATACCTTTCCTTTATCGATGCATACTCTGGTTATAACTCGATTCCAATGCATCTAGATGGTCAAGATAAAGCACTGTTAATTACTGATTCCGGAGTTTACTGTTACAATGTCATGTCGTTCTGTTGGAGGAACGTCGGTGCAATATGCTAGAGAATGATGAATTTGGTGTTTAAAGAGAAGATTGGAAGAATATTGGAAGTATATACAGATGACATGATCGTCAAAACTCAAGAAGCATGTGATCCAATTTCTAATGTGAGGAAGTTTTTCAGCAACTCCTCAAGTATGATTTATGCTTAAACCCTAACAAATGTACATTTGGTGTTAAATTAGGGAAATTCTTGGACTTTATGCTCACAAATCAAGGCATCGAAGAAAACCCAAATATTTGTAGAGAAATTTTATATACGACCAGTTGTCGGAAAATCAAGGAGATCCAACCGCTGACAGGATGCGTTGCGGCATTATCCCAGTTCTACCGACCTCAACCAAAAAATGCCTACCTCTATTCAAGGCCTTGAGGAATATTGGCAGGACTGCATACCAAACAACACTTCGCTAGTTTTGAATATCCTTAGAGAAATGGGCACTAGGCAGGCCAAGGCAGTGAACAGACTAGCAGTTGAATATTTTTGGAAATATTGTGAAGATTCTGAAAGCAATTGGGTAGAAAACGTGTCCAAAGTTCTTTGGTGCCATAGAAAAACCCCACATAGTTGTATTGGGGAGACGCCTTTTAAACTGCTATGTGGTATGTACACGGTGATCCCAGTAGAAATTGGGGACCCTTTTGAGAGGTTAATGTACCCACTTCCCTATAATGACAAACACATCATGGAAGAATTTGATCTCATTGATGAAGCGATAGAGTTGGCCAGATTCAAAGAGATATCTTGGAAGAAACAAATTGCTTAGTGATGCAACATCAGGGTCTAGAAAGGGAAGTTTGAAGTCAACGATCTAGTCCTTGGAAAAGCTAGCATTGATAACAAAAATGCAAAAGATGGAAAGTTAGCAGCAAATTGGGAAGGTCCATATCAGATCAAATGAGCCATGAAGGCCAGGGCGTATGCACTTGAGACTTTGAAAGGGAAGGAGATTCCAAGAACTTTCAATGCCCTTGACCTTAGGCGTTACTACAACTAAGTATTTATATTAGTTAGAAATCAATTGCATGTAACGGGGGTTACTCTTTTTCCTAGGGCAGGTTTTATCCCTAAGGAGTGTTTTACCGTCATAGGTTTTAACAAGGCCCCAAATATCATACTTAATGAGAAATTCATTTACTTTTCAGCTATCTTTACTTATCACAATATTTACTTTTTGTATATGAAATATTGATTTCTAAGTGTCTAAGAACAAATTATAAACCGAGAAAGGGTTTAAAGTCCCCCCAGATATCTCAAACTGCGTATAAAACTAAGATAGGATTCAATAACCCAAAAACGATCTCGTTAATATAGTGAACCGAGATAAGATTCGTAATCCTAGTCAAACAGATCATCTCGGGGAAAATTATAAATAAATTCCTAAGGACTTATGTTCCCATAATCACCCCAAGTTAAAGTAGAAGTTCACATGTGCAGGGAAATCATGCCGTTAGAAGGTTTTATAACTCACACTATCGAGAAAATAAAAAGGACCAAAAACAAGCATTTGCATAAGATAAACAAAGTTTAATAAGAACTACGATAAAAAAAAACAAAATGTGCATAATACTTAAACAATTATAACTAGTTATTTATGAGTTGTACAAAAGAAAGCTACAAGGTAGCAAATAAAAATTTCAAGCCGCATTCTGGGAACCTTCCTTATTTCCAACAATAGAAATATCCTCACTATCAGCAACGGTAGCACCTTCCTCATTTCATTGAGTTTCAGGTCCACCTTCATGTATTGGATCATCCCCCTGGAGTGAAGCATTTCATAAGAAGTGAAAGGGTCGAAGGTGGGCAGTTCATTACCCTGGACATTTATTGAGATATAGTTGTCCAGATCACAAACATTGATTAAGACGTTGTCAAGCACAAGATGATCCGGACTAACCCCCTTGAGATTCAAATCAAGTCAAGGATTGAGGTGCAGAACCTGCTAGAGTCAGTTACAAAAGGCATCATGACTCAGCCCGTCAAATTAATCTCGGACTGAATCAACTTCCTTCATGTAAGACTCAGTTGCTTGAGATTGCTTCATCACATCTTCCTTAAGCTTGTTGAATTCCTGTTTATGTTGTCAGTTCTCTTTAGAAAACTCTTTCTTCTCACGGATTAGCGTGGCATTCTCTTTCTCTATCTTAATCTTGTAGGATTTGAGGGCGTTAATGGCCTCCACATAACCCTTAGCACTTTCAATTTGCTCTCTTTTAGACTCCATCCTTTGCTGCATGATATGATCCTTTAAATTATCCACCTCGGTCTGCAATCTGTTCATCTCGAGTGCAGCGACAGTTTGTTCCTTTTCACGGTTAACTTTTAGAGATTGAATCTTAGCCTCACTCTTGAAAACCCGGCCTTTCAGAATTTTGTTTTCTTTCTGAACAACATCAGCCTTCTGGAACAACCCAGCCGACATGTGGGTGCACATCCACCCCATCATTTGTTTGCTGTGTTCCTGCGGGGCTCATATTAGCATTGAGAAAGTGTCCTCGAGGGTGTTTGAACTCTATGTAAGGAGTAGTGAACCCGTCGAAAGGTTGGGATTGATGACCTTTGCGATTAATAACGAATGCCGGGAAGTATCAAATTTCCTTTCTCTCTTTTTCTTCTTGGTCCACGAGATTTGGCCCAAAAGTCTCTGTGGCAGGACCTACATTCGTGATAAAAAGTTCAATATTGGAAGTTTATACAATAAATTTTTAGTTATGGAATCAAACAAGATACCTTTGCCTTTATAGACCCATTTGGCCTAGGCAATTTCTTCAACGGTATCGCCACTTTCGACAGTCCTTTTTCTCCGTCTCTCTTGTTGGAGGCCACCTAGGTCCGCGGTGACAAGCTTAGGAATTGTGTTGTCAACATTTATGGCTAGGGGAGCTGGTGGAGGTGTAGAAACCCAAACTGGGTGAGTTACCCTTATAGCAGGGCTGCTAGAAGTAGCAGAGCCTTTCTTCATACCCTTGGCCCTCTCCTGCCTAGCGAGATAACTCAACATTATGCTATCTGCAAATAACAGCAATTCAACTTAGTTGAGCAACCGAAGTTATAGTAATACAAAACAAAGAGATTTGCAAAAGTTTGACAATGGAATGAGCGTAAAGAAACCAACTGAATTAGAGGAGGAGTTAGAGGAACAAGTATCTTCCTTAGGTATCTTTATGGGATGGTGGAGGGGGTACCTGCAAGGACTCCAAAAATCAAGACCGGTAAGCACCAAAGGCTAGGGGGATAGGAGCAGCAGGAAGGCTAATGTCGTATGACTCCACCTCGGGATCATCAAGATCAACCAAGGATGGGGTTGGTGTTGTAGTTGAGAAGCTGGCCTTCCATGACTTCATGGAGGTGATGACTTCATGGAGGTGATGAATTCCCAAGGTTTAAAAACTCCACTAGACGGAGGCAACGGGTAAACACCATGAAAGACCCATTAGCAAAAGCCTTTTTATCTTTTTTGATCTTATCCTGCAAGCCTTTCTTCTTAGCCTCCAGTGCTATTCTTTGCTATTTTAAAGAGTTCTTGTCCTTGCGAAGGACCTTGTTCTCGTCCTCAACATGCTTCAGCTTAATAACGAGATATTTCTTCTCATCTAAGAGAAAGGCATGCTTCGCCTGCTATGATCCGAAGTTGTTGGAAGACGTGTTGAGATCAATTTTCAAAGTGGCATTGGGGGCTATGAGGTCATTTCTTTCTTGAGATAGTCGATCTACCTTCAAACTCAAGGACCTAATTTGCTCTTCATAAAGCACCTTGTTTACGGCCATCTTCTTTTGAAGTTCAGTAACTTGATTGGGAGAATCCATCCCATCAATAAAATGCTTCAAAAGAGCGCTTTGATGGCATGTCCAGCCAAGGGATTCTTGAGCATTAGCCTAACAAGAGATACGAACCAAATAAGACATTGTGAGATGAACTAGATCTGGAATTTAAGAATCCGAGGACCTTGTAAATTTAAGAGGTGCAATAATACTTTCAAAATGGGGGGGGGGGGGCATAATCCTTTGAAGAATTCCACATGATAAAAGGAGATGATGGGAGCTTGAAAGCCGTCCCAATGCGATTCGAGATTTGACGATGACGACATCGCCCTCATTTTAGTGGCGGGATGAGAATAGCACGTTGGCCATCAAGACGACATACAAAAGAAAAAAGAGAAGAAGAGATAATTTTTTGCGAACCATAAGAGCATTTTAAATTTTTTTTAATAGGCACCCCATCCCCTTCGGATGTAGTGCCGCTAGAACATACGACTTGGGGGCCAAGTGTCCTACGTCGTTGCCTCATAGCCATCGTTTCTATAGAGGGATGAGCAGGGACGACTTGGTCATGATTGATGGATAGCTCACGTTCCAAAATCTCAGCCGGAGTTTCTTTCTTCCCTATTTTCTTTATTCCAGCACCTTGGGACAGAAGAGCAGCATACCCGCACATAATTTTTTCCCCAACAAAAATTTTAACCTAGTAAGCTACCGCATGAAAACAAAATATCAATTTTCTGGGTAATAAAGGAGAATTGAATGCAATACCTAAGGTTTTACTTCGGCCAATATCGCGATTCTTTATCACGACTTTGCATTTTAGCACCCCATGCTGAGAGTTCAACTCTCGGAGGAATTTATATAACTAATCTTAGAGTCTAAGAGGGAGGTTCAATTGGTGATAAAAGAGTTAGAATCTTGCAAGTAATGGACCAGCTTTCAGTATAGCAAAAATAGGGTGGTTAGATTGAAAGCCACCCAGCAAGGATGTCGTCATCCCTGGTATAGAATCTTGAAGAATAAATCTTTGAAAGGTGGAAAATGGTCTTCGAAAGCCCAAAAAAAAGCATGATCCTTTCTTTGAAGAAACGAGATAACGCTGAAGTCGCCTTTAAAATAGGGAGAAAATAAATACAGGAATAGGTTGCTGGTTATTTCCCAATTGTTAACGCAGCAAAAATTCTCAAAGGCATTGATAAAGTCCCATGCCTAGGGATGTAAGTGTGAAAGGGCGACATGGAGGCAATTGAGTATCTCAATTTTGAAACTAGAGAAGGGAAAGCTTAGTTTGATTGAGTGGAACCAACGATCATACATCATTACGAAGTCTTCAGCCCCTTTCCTTGGGGGAGAACATATCCTTCCATTCACATCAGCTCGTTGCGCTTTATATATAGTTTTAGGTCCTTGAGGAGTATCCTTAGAAGGAACTACTCTGGTATAATGGATGAACTCGGGAAAGTAGTGGTCCACAACATGAAGCTGGATAATGGTGCGAATCTCATACATGAGTTGAAGGATATCGTGGTTCACCCACATCATGGGTCGAACCTCTCAAATCCCCTGAAGATGAGGCGAGATTTCAATAGGAGCAATGTCTAGGTTGGCAAGTTGTAATTGTTGGCGAGATGGAGCATTCTTCTTTTTTTAGTTTAGTAGAAGCATGTTCTTGATGAGGCAGTGACATTGTATAGGAGGAATGAAATAAAGTGTATCTTTATTTCATCTTAGTTTAGCATAATCTATTCCTCTTCAGTTATAATTAGATAGCACATTAGTTAGTTAGGTAGATTGTTATCTCTGTTAGTTGTTCAGTTATTCAGTTGCATGAGTTAGTTACTCAGTTGTAGATAACAGCTACTCTTATCGAAGTCCTCTATATATAGAATTGAGGCATGACTGTAAAATTACCTTTTATCATTCTGTTAATACAAACCTCTTTTACAATTCTCAATTTCTCTATATAGTATCAGCTTAGCCAGGTTCTTCGATCCAAGAACTCTGCTATTTATTTTTCTTCTTTATTTTTCGATTATGCAAAGCATAGCGTCTACTACAAGTCTGAACGCTTCATCGAATACTTCTTCTACATTTTCTCAAGCTGTTTCTTGAAAATTGGACTAGAAGAATTTTTTCACATGGTAGCAGCAGGTTCATGGAGTCCGTCGTGCACATAAGCTAGAAAGCTTTGTCGTTAATCCAAAAGTTCCATTGAAATTTCTCTCTGAATCCTGAATTTTTAAGCTGGGATCATTAAGACTCTCTCATCATGTCATGGCATTTCACCACGCTCGCTGAGTAAAATTTTTACTCGAGTTGTAACGTGTAGGCATTTGTTTCAAGTTTGGAACAAAATTCATTCTCATTTCAATGCGTTAACATGAGCAAAGACTACTCAGCTTCGCTTAGAACTTCGTACGATCAAGAAACCAACTCGCTCTTGTAATGAATATCTGCAACGCATTCAATCCCTGGTACACGTCCTCCCCTCCATTGGTGATTCTGTTTCAAGCAGAGAACATATTGATGTTGTTCTTGGAGGCTTACCTTCTAAATATGATGGTTTGGAATCAACAATCACTGCCTTTTTTAGTCATGATGATAGTCTTTGTGTTACTGACATTGACACTATGGTTCTTGCATATGAGGCTCGTCTTGACCAAGCAAAGCAAGTTGTTCTGCAGGAGCCTCTCATGCTCAACATTGCTGAAACTGCCCCTCCAAAAGTCAGTACAACAATTATTGTACCTACTGCCAATTTTGTCTCAAATCCTCTGAATGCAAGAACCACAAATGACCTTCTCCAGCAACAAGATATTCCTCAAAGCAACTCCTTCAATAAATCAACTGACAACGGCTTCAATCATGGATCTTATAAGGGAAGAGGACGTGGTGGCCAAGGACGTGCAAATTCTGTTCAATGCCAGATTTGCAATAAAAGAGGTCATGATGCATCAAGGTGCTATCAAAGAAATAGTGTATCTGGTTTTAATCCTTTTCAATTGTCAAACATTGCTTTCTTTAATCCTGCAAATCCTTTCTGCTATGGCTCACAACCCCAATTTCCATCACCTTTCTTCAATCAGTTTGCTGCTCAACAACAGAATCCTTTCATGTCTCAGCAGCCTGCCTTTCCTTATGGCACTCCATATGGAAACTGGTCTACTGCTCCTTCTAACTTTTTTCAAATGCCTGGTAGTGTTCCCTTGCAATCAGCTGGCTTATTAAAAACCTCAAACACTGTGAATCCGCAACAGCACCAGAATTGTATGCCTGCGCAGCCTATTGCAAATTTTCTTCAAGCATGGTACCCTGATTTTGGAGCCTGTCATCATGCAACCTCCAATCCAGAAAACCTGCTTCAAAGTGCTCAACTTAATGGCAATGAGCATGTGCTGATAGCAAATGGTCAAGGTATGAAAATTATAAGAATTGGTTCCAACATGTTTGTGTCCCCATTTTTCCCAAATACTTCGCTACAACTACAAAAACTATTACTTGTTCCATCACTATGTAAAAATCTGCTAAGTGTCAGTAAATTTACCAAAGATATCAATGTTTTCTTTGAGTTTCATCCATCTCACTGCTATGTTAAATCTCAGGATTCGAATAAGGTCTTGCTTCAAGGTGTTGTTGGTGAAGATGGACTCTACAAGTTTCATCCCTCACTGACTAGAAGTTCTCCTTAGCCTGAGAAGACTTCTTCATCAAATCACTTAGCACCTCTTTTTACACCTCCTAGATCTAGTTTGATTAACAACGTTGTTGTACCTAGCTCTTACAATCTATGGCATTTGAGACTTAGGCATCCTCATCATGATTCCTTAACACATGTACTTAAGAAATGTAGCATTTCTATTTCTAGTAAAAGTAGTTCTGATTTCTGCAATTCCTACTGTGTAGCAAAATCTCATAGACTCCCATCTAAACCTTCTTTTTCCTCTTATAATTCACCTCTTGAGCTTGTGTTTTTTGATGTTTGAGGACCGTGTACTGTTGAATTTTCTTGCGGTTTTCTATCTTTTCTAACATGTGTAGATGCATGCACAAAGTTCACCTAGATTTACCCTCTGCAAAGGAAGAGTGAAGTTCTGTAATAAATTTAACTCTTGAAGGTCATGGCAGAAAAACAGTTTGATGCTCCTCTCAAAGATGTACAAACTGACTTTGGTGGGGAATTCAGACCTCTCACTGCTTTTCTTTAGCAACATGGAGTGGTTGACAGGTTAACTTTGCCACACACTCACCATCAAAATGGATCATTTGAAAGAAAACACAAGCACATAGTTGAACTTGGTCTTGCTCTTCTGCATCATGCTTCTCTACCACTCAAGTTTTGGGATCATGCCTTCTTGACAGTGATTTTCCTCATCAATAGGCTACCTACGACTGTTCTGAATTTCAGAACTCTATACTATGCATTTTTCAAAAAGGAACCAGATTACAGCATCTTAAGAGCCTTGGATGTTCTTGTTTTCCCTTCATCAGACCCTACAATCAGTCAAAGATGCAACCAAGGTCAAAGGAGTGCATCTTCCTTGGATATTCTTAGCATCACCGAGATTACAAATGTCTTAGCAAGGGAGACAAAATCTACATCTCTAAGGATGTCATCATCAATGAAGAAAAGTTCCTCCTGACACTATCTCAGCCTCTCAAATGCTGCCTCCATTTCCCAGTCATCTCATAAACAACAATTTTACAAGCCTTGTCCAGTCTTCTCCTCAGTCACCTACAACTACACAGCCACCTACACCCAATGCAGTACCATCCAGTTCTCCACCTGATAACTCTCTCCAACCTCAACCCTTAAATTCGTCAGAACCAACTAGCATACAAAGTATCCCTCCTACCTTAGCCACTCACGGTGACCAACCTGTTCCAACTAAAACTCAGTCTTCTGTTTCTATCACCAATACTCGCCCAATGACCACTAGATCTAAGAATGGTGTTTTCAAACCAAAGCACCCTTCTTTGCTTCTCACCTACACTACACCTAAGTCTGTTCAAGTTGCTCTCAAAGATCCTAATTGGAAATCAACAATGGAAGCCGAAATCAAAACATTACATTCCACTAATACATGGGATTTGGTTACTCTTCCCCCTGACCGAGAATCATTCTAAATAATTACAAGACCAGATTAGTTACGAAAGGTTTTCATAAACGTCGTGGGATTGACTTCACTGAAACCTTCACACCAGTGGTTAAACCAATTACCATCAGAATCATTCTCACCCTTGCCTTGTCTCACAAATGGGAACTTCAGCTGCTTGACGTGAATAATGGTTTTCTAAATGGTGATCTCAATGAATCGGTGTACATGAAACAACTTCAAGGTTTGAAACCAACAAGAACCTTGTTTGCAAACTAAGGAAGGCTCTCTATGGTCTCAAACAAGCTCCTCGGACTTGGTTTGAGAAACTAACTCATGGTCTTGTCTTTCTTGGCTTTCGGGCTAGCAAGTGTGATCCCTCTCTTTTTGTTTACTCTCATGCCGGCAACACTGTGTATATGTTAATATATGTTGATGATAATATCGTTATTGGCAATAACAACTCATTAATCAGTTGCTTGATTTAGAAACTTCATTCTGCCTTCTCCTTGAAACAACTTGGGAAGCTTGAATACTTTCTTGGCATTGAAGTTAAATACAATCCTGATGGGTCTTTAGTTCTATGTCAAGGGAAGTATATCCAAGATCTTCTGAGTCGTGTTTGTATGGATGAATCCAAAGGAATTTCCACTCCAATGGTTAGTGGACTCAAATTGTCAAAAATTGACACAGGTTGTTTTGAAGATCCCACCCTTAATAGATCAGTTGTGGGAGCTCTGCAATATGTGAATATAACAAGACCACAGATCAGTTTTTCTATTAATAAAGTCAGCCAATTCATGTCCCATCCCATGATAGAGCATTGGAAAGCAGTCAAATTCATACTACGCTATCTAAAAGGGACACTGCTTCATGGCCTGCACCTTTAACCTACAAATCTGTCTTCACTCTTTCACATTTTTGCATTCTGTGATGCAGATTGGGCTGCTGATCTTGATGACCGTCGCTCTACCTCAGGTGCTTGTGTTTATTTCGTGCCCAATTTAGTGTCTTGGTGGTCCAAGAAGAAATTTCTCGTAGCTGAATCAACTGCTGAAGAAGAATATCGAAGCATGGCCCAAGCTACGTGTGAGGTTCTATGGATTCAGTCCTTGCTTCAGGAACTTCATATTCGTTTTGACATACCAATTATTCTTTGTGATAACCAAAGTACTGTTGCCCTTGCTCATAATCCTGTCCTCGATGCTCGGTCTAGATATATTTTTTGTTCGTAAGAGAGTTATTAACAGAAGCTTGGTTGTATCTCATATACCCGCGACAGCTCAATATGCAGATCTTCTCACAAAGCCACTCTCTCCTGCTCGTTTTCTGCTTCTTAGGCCTAAACTCATGGTCGTTGCTCCTTCTGTTCAACCTCCTTAAGTTTGAAGGGGGAGTATAGGAGAAATGAAATAAAGTGTATCTTTATTTCATACTTAGTTCAGCATAATCTATTCCTCTTCAGTTATAATTAGATAGCACGTGAGTTAGTTAGGTAGATTTGTATCTCTGTTAGTTGTTCAATTATTCAGTTGCATGAGTTAGTTACTCAGTTGTAGATAACAACTACTCTTAGCAAAGTCCTCTATATATAGCATTGAGGCATTACTGTAAAATTACCTTTTATCATTCTGTTAATACAAATCTATATTACAATAGTCAGTTTCTCTATACATTGTTTCTACATATGAAATAGGAGGCACATAAAAGAGGGTCAGAGTCATCATCACTATCACAACTAACCGAGGAAGAAGAAGAAGAGGAGGCAGAGGAAGAGAAAAATATAAGAGAAACTGGAAGACAAAGCTTTGATGTAATGCCTTCTTCACTGTTTTGAGGCAAATTATGGTAGGAAAAATGGATACCATACTTATTAGGTGTGGGGGTGATGGAATTAGAAAAGTTTCACCCAAAAAAAGGTCAGGAAAGATAAAACGTCTCTAGGTACGTTGTCTTGTAGTTGAAATTTATGTATGTTTTAAAGACTCTTTTATTGGTTAATTTGAAAAGGATACATAAAATATCAACAAGTTTTCAAGTCATAGAAATTTCATATAATTAATCTATATACTATGATAACTTTTAATTCAACTGTTGGAGTAGTGAAATTCGATATCCATGTAGAGTTATAAAGTGGAGTAAGTCTAGCAACACTACTTACTGCTGGACTAATTAAATCTCTAATATATATATACACAGACATGAACAAATTTTTGATATGAGGTTGATCTGTGTGAAAATATGAAAAATAACATACATAAATTTTTTTCAATAGATAAAAGATCCAATTAGAAGCATCAAAATTGCATGCGCATAACAATAATTTGTAAAATGAAAAGATAAGTAGCTTGTAAGATTGTCACCAACCAAAATTCAAACGTGTATCATGCATTGACAAAGATTCTCATAAACTTTTGCATATAAATTAAATGAAAAGTATATTCCAAAGAGAAAAATATACATTAACACAAAAAAAAAAATATAAAGATAGAGGTTGAAATATGCTTCTAGTGCAGTAAAATTCATCATTTTGGTTTTGATCCCTACAAGTTGTTTTAGTTTTGTCCCTGTAATTTTCTTTTACATTACTTTCGTCCTTTTGTGAAAATTATAGACTAAAATACATAGGAATTAAGAAAACTAGTGACGAAAAATGAAATAAAAAAATTATATAAGGATTAAAACAATAATTTCACATAAACTAAAATCAAACCAAAAATTGTGTAACAAGTAAAACTACAAATCACAAATATTACGAGGACTAAAAATAATTTAAGCTAAGAGAAGAATAGAATGAAGATATATACCTCATATATTGATCGATAGAGAGAGGAGAAGAAAATATGAGGATTTCAGCATCATAATCTCTGTATCCTTCACTTGTAGCTCTAACACTCTTTTGAATTTGTTTAAGTGTGAGTGAAATTAAAACAGTGGGAGCTAAAACTTATAGAATGAATTTGAGGGTAAAATCATCAAGATATATAGGCTCAGATATTGCATTTAATTATATTCCAAATTTTTCCAATTCTTTTTCCTTTTTGTGGAGTTGATGTGAACAGCTAGTTGATGTTAATTGTTTGAAAAGTTTTTGACTTACCTTTCTTGGTTAATTATATTATTTGGGTGAAGTTATTGCCACTCTAAAAATTTCTATTATCATACCTTTTAAAATATTTTTAAATTTAAAATATATATATTCACTAACCAATGAAATTAAAGAGTTAATATATAAACTTATTAAAATAAGTTAGAAAGAATGATAGTAAACATTTCGTAGTGACAAAGAAACAATAGCGCTTTTGCACAAATTTTAATACCCCTCTTTTCATACTCCAAAAATTTGATGTTAGACCCGTAGTTAAACCACTGTCAAAAGCACTTTTTTATTAGTCTCCTTTGGCCTGGAGATGTTGGTGTAATTTTCAAATACATTTAATTTGGAGAGATTTAAATCACCCAAGTGCTGCTTTTGCAATCCACAGTGGTTAGCGTGCATTGCATTCCACTTTTTTTCCTGTGTTTGATCAAATGTTAGGTGCATTCTTGAATTAACTTTTTGGCTAAATTAACTATTTGGTCTCTATAGGTGTTCTTCAGTTTCCTTTTAGTCCCCATAGGTGTCTATTTTCTTATTGATCATTTTCATCCATTTTCCAGCTAACAGGGTTAGTGCTCGTCCTATGTGGCTAGGAGTACTTCTACTAACAATACAATGGTAGATACATAGTGTTAATATTGATCGTTTTAATCCCTATATATAGATGTATTTATATATAGTTTTAGTCCCTATAAGTACGTACATTTATTTTTCATTTTAGTCCCTCTATAATATTTAATTTTTGAATTAGCCACTATTTCCAACACACCACGCCAGCAAGGACGAACCAATGAGAAGACAGAGGGACTAAAAGTATAAACAAGCACACATGCAAAGACTAAAAGGAAAATTTTTTACTTTAAAAGACTAAAATGAAAATGTGATACACGTATAGGGACTAAATAGTTAATTAAGCCTAATTTTTAAAAGTAACAGTTGATGTGTGTAGCTGATAAAAAAATAGATGCGTGTAGGGATCAAACCGGTTCATTTGAGTCAGCATCGATTTTATTGTATAAATGATCCAATCCAATTCTTGGACTCGTCGAATCATCCAGTCCGATCCTCCGGTCTAGGTTTGATAACATTGGGTTTGAATGGAAAACCCCACAAATGTGACTCCTTTATGTGGTGTGAAGGACCATGTATGTGTTAAAGAGAATGACCATGTGTTCATTTGAGTGAGGAAGTTAGAATGAGTGGTATAAAATCCAAGAATGAGTGATCTTAAATATTTTTGTTTGGGTTAAAAGGAAGGTCACCAAATTAAACGCGTAAAATTAATTATAGATATACTCCTAATAACTTTATGATAAAATTGAAATGCATAAATTATAATAATTAAATGTATGAAATAGGTCTTACAATTGAATTTAAATAGATTTATTAGTTCCATAAAAAATAGAGTTATTAGCTGTGTCTTCTTAAATCTTAATTAGTATCGGTTAACCTTATTTATTATACATTATTATTTTTTACTATATCATTGAAATAATCATAACTTTATTTACAATGGTAGTCATTTTAATTTCATAGCTTCCATTTGTTCCATTCGTAGAGAGGACCATTAAATTGGAAGAAACCTTGGATAAATTTATCCAAGCTTCATTGGCAAATCACCAAAACAATGAGGCTTTTCAGAAAAACACTAAGGCGTCTATCCGGAATGTTGAAACTTAGGTTGGTCAAATCTCTAAGAAATTTGCATAGCTTACCACTACTCCTTTCTCCGCTAATACCACCATAAATACTAAAGAAAAATGCAAGTCCATTGTAACATGGAGTGGTAAGGAGATTGGTAAGGGAATATGGGATCATCTGAATAATCCCGAGGAGGTGGAATGAGCTGTAGAAAAGGTAGTCATGGAGGAAGCAGGAAAGGAAGTTGAAATTGAAAGAAATGAGGAGAATAATAATGTAAATACTGAAAAAAATAAAAAAGTTAAAAAGAAAAGTGAGGACAAGGAGAAGATGGATAGAGTACCTTAGGTGAAGGAGGTTCCATATCTTTGCATCCATCAAAGAAGACAAAGGAAAGCAATATGCTCGGTTTCTGGACATTTTCAAATGGCTTCAAATTAATGTACCATTCATGGAAGCTATGGAGTAAATTCCCACTTATGCCAAGTTCATGAAGGACTTGTCAACTAAAAAAAGGAAGTTCAAGGATAAAACTGTGGAACTAGAAGTCGGGTGTAGTGCTATTATTCAAAAATCTTTGCCTCACAAGAATAAAGATCCAGGTAGTTTTACTATCCCTGTTACTATTGGTGCCCTTCTTGTGGGGAAGGCATTATTGGATCTTGGTGCAAGCATTAACCTCATGCCGTTATCCATGTTAAAACGGATTGGTGATTTGGAAGTGAAACCCACTAGAATGACTCTCCAATTGGCGGATAGGTCATTAAAGTTCTCTTATGGTGTAGCGGAGGATGTTCTAGTGCAGGTGGATAAATTCATTTTTCCAGTTGACTTTGTCATCATGGATATTGAGGAAGATTTGGAGGTAAGATTTGACTTTCACCTTGAGTTGACTTTGTTCTAGTGCCTTTGATTTTAGGGCAACCTTTCATGAAAATGGCAAGAGTCATTATCGATGTCGATAATGGTCAACTCAACGTACGAGTTGAAGATGGTGAGGTTAAGTTTGATATTCTAAAGGCCATGAAGAACCCAAAGGAGAAACATTCCGCCTTTAGGGCGGATGTCATCGAAGAGGCATTTCTATTAGGGAAGCAAGCATTGTGTAGTGCTAGCCCTTTAGAAAAGGCCTTAGTGAAGTCTCACACAAAATTATATAACTTGGAAGAAGTTGAGATTGAAAAATGTTTGAGTGACCAAGATACTTTTAAAAAGCTCCCCATGAAGACATTTGTTCCAGAAAATTTACTAAAGGAAGGAGAGTCAGAAAATAAAAATTTGGAGTTGAAAGTGTTGCCGTCTCATCTGAAATATGCATTTTTAGATGAAGGGGGTGGCAAGCCAGTAATTATTAACAGTTCACTATCTTCTGCTCAAGAGGCACAGCTCTTGGAGGTTTTGAGAGCCAATTAAGGTGCGATAGGATGGGCATTGACTGATCTTAAAGGTATAAGTCCTTCTTTCTGTATGCATAAATACATATGGAAGAGGATTTCAAGCCTGTTGGCCAATCGCAAAGGCGATTAAACCCGACTATGAAAGAGGTAGTGAGGAAAGAAGTTCTCAAGTTACTTGAAGCTAGTATGATTTATCCCATTTCCGATAGTGAATGGGTGAGTCTAGTTCAAGTGGTCCTGAAAAAAGGTGGGATGACGGTTATTCAAAATGAAAAAAAAAATGAATTAATTCCCACAAGGAAGGATCATTTTCCTTTACCATTTTTGGACCAAATGCTTGAGAGACTGGCTGACCAGGCATATTATTGCTTCTTGGAAGGATACTCTGGGTACAATCAAATTTTGGTAAACCCATAAGATCAAGAAAAGACAGCTTTCACATGTCCATTTGGAGTTTTTGCTTATAAACGTATGCCATTTGGATTATGTAACGCGCCTGCAACTTTCCAAAGATGCATGCTTGCCATTTTTTCGGATTTGGTTGAGAAATGTATCAAGGTGTTCAGGGATGACTTTTCGGTATTTGGTAAAAGTTTTATCAATATTTGAACAATCTGAATATTGTGCTAGGAAGATGTGTTCAAACGAATTTGGTACTTAACTCGGAGAAGTGTCATTTCATGGTGGAAGAAGGGGTGGTGATGGGTCATAAGACCTCTTCTAAAGGGATTGAAGTTGACAAAGCAAAAGTGGAAGTTATTGAAAAACTTCCGCCACCCGTTAATGTTAAAGGAGTTAGAAGTTTTCTAGGACATGCTAGATTTTACTAGGGATTTATAAAAGATTTCTCCAAGATAGCCAAGCCGCTTAGCAATCTTTTGGTCAAAGATGTGACTTTTCATTTTGATGCTAAGTGCTGGCAAAAACTTATTATGGTTCCAATCATAGTTGCTCCAAATTGGTCTTTGGATTTTGAGCTCAACTGTGATGCGAGTGACTATGCTATTGGAGCCGTATTAGGCCAAAGAAAAGACAAAAATTTTCATCCAATACATTGTTCTAGTAAAGTACTTATTGATGCACAAGTTAATTATGCAAGTACAGAAAAAGAACTACTAGCTATTATATATGGGTTGGAAAAGTTTCGATCTTATCTTACAGGGTCCAAAGTGATTGTCTTTACTGACCATGCATCCATTAAATATTTGGTGACTAAAAAAGAATCGAAGCCAAGATTGCTTCATTGGATTCTCTTGCTGCAGGAATTTAATCTAGTCATCAAGGATAAGAAGGGCTGTGAAAATTATGTGGCTGATCATCTTTCCCGACTCAATAACACAGAGGTGACTAGCGAAGAAGAAGAAATTGTCGAGGAATTCCCGAAAAAACGTCTGTTATTAATACAAGAAAGGCCATGGTTTGCGGATATGGCTAATTATAAAACAGCGGGTATCATTCCAGATAAATATACTTGGCAACAAAAGAAAAAGTTCTTGAAAGACACTTATTACTTTGTTTGGGATGATCCATTTTTATTTAAAATTGGTGGAGATGATCTTCTGAGGAGGTGCGTTTCCCGTGAAGAATCGAAAAGTATATTGTGACATTGTCACAATTCACCCTATGGGGGACACTTTAACGATGAACGCACTGCAGCCAAAATATTGCAGTCTAGGTTCTATTGGCCAACAGTCTTCAAAGATACTCACATATATGTGAAGCAGTGTGATAAGTGCCAAAGAAATGGTGAAGTGAGAAGGAGAAATGAGATGCCATTAACCATTATGCAGGAAGTTGAGGTATTTGACTACTGTGGTGTTGACTTTGTTGGTCAATTTCCACCCTCTTTCACCAATGAATATATCTTGGTGGGAGTGGACTATGTTTCTAAATGGGTTGAAGCAATTCCCTATGCAAGAGTAGATGCAAAGACGGTAGTTACATTCTTGAAAAAAGAACATATTTTCAAGATTTGGGTCCCCCGAGAGTACTCATCAGTGATGGGGGTTTGCAATTTTGTAACTCCAAGTTGAAAAAAGTCTTTGAACATTATGGGGTGAGACACAAAGTTGCTAGTCCTTACCACTGTCAAACTAATGGTCAAGCTGAAATTTCGAATCGAGAAATTAAGCGAATTTTAGAAAAGACCGTTAGTGTTTCAAGAAAGGATTGGTCATTAAAATTGGATGATGCTCTGTGGGCGTACCAGAAAACTTATAAAGCTCCATAGGATTAACACCTTTTTAGTTAGTCTATGGAAATTCCTGTCATTTACCGGTAGAACTGGAACATAAGGAATATTGGGCTTTAAAGTACTTTAATTTTGACCAAACAACTGCGGGGGAAAACGAAAAATCTAACTTCATGAATTGGAAGAGTTGAGACTTCGTGCTTATGAGTCTTCAAGATTATACAAAGAAAGAATGAAGTTGTATCATGATAAAAATTTGGTCAAAAAGGAATTCAGTCCCGGGCAATATGTTTTGCTCTTTAATTGTGGATTGAAATTATTCTCAGGAAAATTAAAGTCCAAGTGGTCCGGACCCTTTAGGGTTAAGGAAGTAAGACCTTATGGGGTTGTAGAGATTGAAGACCCAGAAAAAAAAATGAAAGCTGCGTGGTTAATGGTCAAAGACTAAAGTTTAATCTTGGTGGTGACGTCGAGCTAATGACATTGTTTGGGAGGCAACCCAATTTTTACTTGTTTCATAAATAAATAATAAATAAATTTGATGAGTTTTGGAAGAATTTGTGTGAGAAAATTAAAAATGTGAGCACGAGAAGAAGGCTTCTTCACTGTCAAATTTTTAAACTTTTTGAGTCAGATGTTGAGTCAGATGTTGGCGCTCAAGAGCCAGAAAAGCGTAACGGATGATCAGTGCACCAACGCTCAAGCGCTGGTAACTGGCGCTTGAGCGCTGGTAAATGGCGCTCGAGCGCCAATCATGCATTGGCTTTAAAAACTGCGCAGATTAAGTGTTTTTTGCATAAAATCTCTCTTTCTCAATTGTTTCGCGAAGCAAAGATTTTCTTACACAAAAAACTCTTCAAAAATCATCAAATATCACAAGCTTTTCATCATCATCATCATCATGTTCTGGTAAAATGTATTTCATTGTTCATTGTTCATTGTCCATATGTTATTTTCCCTATTTGTGACTTCATTGTTTATATGTTCTTCTTGAGAGGGTACATGAACATGAACATGAACATGATTTTATTCTAATTTTACTCTTTGAGTACATTGAACATTTGGGTTTTCTGTAGGAAATGGTTGTGAAATTTTGGACTATTATCATTTGTTTCTGAAATAATAAAGGATTTTTGTTGAAATTTTGAATTATGTTTAGACTGTAAAAAATTCTGAATTATGTTCTTGAACTGTAATTTGCGTTTTATGTGAAAATAGTCCATTTTTGGAGCCCAAATGTACATTGTATTATTAAACATGATGATGGTGATTTTGTTGGTCTATTGCTAATTTTGGAGATTTCATGAATAATATGTATAGAAACAGAGGAAAAGCCCCTGCCAACGAGCTTGAGCGTGCATCGAAGAAGAGGAAGGTAGGTCCTCAAACGCAGAGAAGAGGCTCCACATCATAGGGTGGTGGTTCTGACCACCCCCAAAGGTTCATTGATTGGGAGTTCCGAGTCATTGATGACAGGAACTTTATTGCACATCGTAGAGTAGAATTGCGGGATGGGGAATGTGAGGAATTCACAGGCATGCTCACTCTTCGAAACTGGTAGACCATAGCCTTGCTTCCGAAAAAGTTTGATCCGGAAATTGTCAAAGAATTTTATGTCAACGAGCAAGACTCGGAAGAAAGTGTCCATTGTTTTGGGCATCCGAGTGTCGTACACCGCCGATTGGATCAACGAAAAAATCGGTGGATGAGTCATTTCACCAATCTCGTCCTACGAGAGAAGTGGAGGGGTGGTTGATGACTTCACACGAATGCGAAATCAGGGGGAATTGAATCTCCAGACGACATTGGAGAGGATATGCTATGAGGATAGGAGAATTGCAGAAACCACCAGAAACGGAGTTCCTCACAAGGTTCTCCAGGGTAGCATGGACGTGGTTTCCAAACTTTGGATGACATTTATTCTCGCCAATCTCCGTCCAAAATCCCATCCTTCTGATCTTCCACTTGAAGAATGCCATCTCTTGGGCTGTATCAAGACTCCTGGTATCTCTGTTGATCCGGCACGAATTATTTATGATATGATTTGGGAAAATGTGTACAAAGGCGGCACGAAACAAAGTTTGGCATTCCCGTCTCTCATCACTAGCTTGTGTGAAGATGCGGGCGTCCCGATTTTTCTTTGCCAGAAAATCTGAGAGCCCATTGACAAGAAATATTTCCGTAACAATTGTGTGGACAAGGACCCGAATGCACTGGCTGCACCACCGCTGCAAGTTCCCTCGAGAACAATGGAGGATCTGTGGGGCCGTATTAGCTTGAGGCTTGATCATCATGACAAGAAATTTGCTGCCCTGCATTGAGGAATGACTAGCCTTCACCTCTCCCACTATTCAATGGCTCAGCATTCTATGTCGAGTCAAACATTTTTCCAGCCCCTGGACGCTTTCACAGCTCATATGGAGTGGCCTGGGGACCAACCAATTTCGCTGGGGGAGGCAGCTAGAGAGGGCGGTGAAGGGAATGACAATAGTGGAGAAGATGACAGGTGTGGTGGTTACAGGGACATTGATATTAATGATTATTTGGAGGAGGATCACCCATTACTTGGATAGGGGAGTTTCTTTCTTTTTGTTTCTCTGGTTGTTTGAACTTGTTTTATTTTTTTAATTAAAAAAATATTGTAATTTTATTTTATTTTTATTTAATAAAAAATATTAAATAAAATGGTAGTTTTGTTTTAATGGAAAGTGTTGGTTTTGGTTGTGTGCAAATAAAAATTTATTATGATATTGCATGGATTGGAAAAGTGGATTGTGAAAAATACTAATTTGAAAGTTAATCGATCATGATATGATTTTTTTTCATTGGGAATTGTTAAAGATTATTTTCAAGGTTAAATCCTTTTTAACCTCTATGTTGAGTGAATCCCACAAATTGTATGAGTGTCTTCTTTGTTAACTTGACTGAATTTTGTTTGAATTGGTAATTGTCATGATCAAATGAAACATAAAAATGATAAAGGCATAGTAGATATGATTGAGTTTGGGCCAAAAAGCTTACCTTATAATTACACCTTTTGTTGGAACGCTATTTGAGCCATATTGATATATTCTTTCAACCCTATGTGCCAATATGAATATTTTTATCCTTACCTTTATGTTAGAGAAAAATGTTTATTCAGGGAAAGTAAGGGATATGCAAAAAGATGAACAAAATTGTTTAGCTGAAAGAAAAACTTAAGAAATTCCTGCAAATATGGTAATTCTAAGGCAACCTTTTGTATAGTTATATGATGTATATGTGCATATACAAAAAATGATGAAAAAGGTGCCTTAGGAAATCAAAAGCAATTGAAGGGAATATTGGGGTAAGAATAGGTTGGGGGGAAATCTTGATGAATAAATGTTATTCTCCAGCTTGTTTTGCGTATCATGAAAAACAAAGATTCTTTTTCATAGACAAGCCTCATACAAACCTTGTTAAAGACCTCTTGATTTATTGATTGATTTTGTGAAATGGTTTAATGGCAAATGAAAAACAAAATTCAAGTTAAGTGACATTGAGGAATGGAGCGAATTTGACACCATGTAAGGTTTAAAGTTAACCTTTGTTAATGGTTGATTACAATTTCCTTTGCACTTAAGTCATAAACTGGTCTGTTGCTTCTATAACTTAGGTGATCATAAATTCTTTCTTAACTCTTTCCATGCATATCATGAAGGTTGAAGTTTTACACTTGATTCTTAACTCACACTTGCCATATTTCTTTTGTTTGTTTTAGGGGTACATTGCTTTAGGACAAGCAAAGTCTTAGGTTGGGGGGAGTTTGATAAGTGCCTATTAGTGTGTTTATATAATAAAGAATTTGCACTTATCTTCTCATGAAATTACATGTTTTTGTAAAATTTTACCTCTGATCCATACTTTGTAAGTTCAAGAGTAAAAAGGGAGAAATAATCATTTTTCTAACTCTAGAAATGTATTTTTAGATGTTTTGGAAGCTAAATGAGAAAGTCAAGGTGCTAGAACATATTAGAAGCCAGCGCTCAAGAGCTGTGAGGAGGCTCAAGCGTTGGGAACTGAGCTAGCATAGGATACTCACTGCCAACATAAATGCTTTGGCGCTTGAGCGCCACACCAGGGCTCAAGCGCTGGTGGCATTAACCAGCGCATTAACCAGCCATTAAAGTCAGCGCTCTAGCACTGAAACTGGCGCTTGAGTGCTAGACCCCTATCCAGAACACCTATAAATACAGCTCTTCTGAGTAAGGAAAGGGGACAGAATTGTAGAGAAAAAAACACTATGTTACATTACTTTAGTCAGAGTTTTAGTACTCTTTGGTTTTGTTCTTGAAGTTCATGGCCTTGTAAGCTTTCCACTGGGATTGAATGTAATTACTTTCTCTTTTGTTACTCTCAATTACTAGTTATTTTATTATATATGAATTGGACTTCTTCTTTTGTTCTTCTTTATTTGGTTCAGCTTGATCATCTTTACCATGTTCTTAGTTTATTTGCAAAGTTGAGAAACTTGTTTATAAATGTATTTGGAGAAAAAATCTCATAAAACCTTCTAGTCTAAAGATAGATAGAAGTTCTTATGAAAGTTCAAAATACTCTGCTTAAAGCAAGACTTCGTTCCTAAAGCTTCAAAAGTTTGAGTTCTAGAAACTAGTGTTTTAGAATCAAGTGCAAATCAAAGATATTTGCACTTGTGACATTGACTATACATCTTTTTATATATAATATTTAACTACTATTGAGATGAACAAAGTTAAGTAATGAAATTCAATCCCATGTGATTCTTCATTTTATTTTATTTAACATTTTATCGAGTTCTTTTCTTATCATAAGTTTACACTTCAATATGTTTTTGAAACCCTTTCGACCCAATTCTTAAACAAATAAATTTAGTGCTCCTTGTGGACGATACATGTTTTATAACTATACTTGAAATGAGTTAACCATTTGAAGTTTTATAAAAAGTTTAACACCCTCACCACTAGGTAAGTGGCCGGAGGTCCAAAACCATCGTACCGGAGCCCAGAATGGAGGTCATGACCGCCATGCCCAAGCGCATGACGGATCATTGGCGCCTTTGAGGGGAAGAACCATTTTTTTCTCCTACTCTCTCATCTTATATCCTCTTTTTCTGGTTTTCTGGTTCTTGCATGGAGAAGACTCTCAAAATCAAATATCAAAGCTCTTTCTTGAATCGATCGCTCTCAATCGATTGATAAGGTGAATTATGGACAGTTAATCAGTTAGAATGTGGTTTCTGGCCGATTGACTGACCAAATTTTGGTTTTCTTAAAATTTTTGCTAACTACATGAGTTTTAAAAGCATGATTACGTTCTTTTGCCGATTAAAAGCTGCATGAATATGATTGTTACTGTGCGGTGATGTTTAATAATGATGGAGAACGTTATTTTGTTATTATCTCCTTATGTTTATATCTACTGATGATCTAGAATAAATCTATTGAATCCTGTATGGAAGACAAATGATATTTCTGTGAAAAAAGAGGTAGCAGCTTACACTAACGGATTATTTAATTGTGGCAAAATGGTGAACACAAGGAGAAAGAACCAAGCGGCTAAGGGAACCACTGCCCGCCGCGGAGAGTTTCTAGAAGAATAATCTTCTGCCCTCCACATCGGCTAGACGGAGTCAAGATAGCAGATCCGGCTATGTCAGAACAAAGGATGGTAACCATTGAAGACGGGATGAACAACCTCAAAGAGATGGTCAAGAGGCAGGCTGAGGAGATCAAAAGAATGAATAGGGAACGGGAAGCATGGCATAAACAACAGCAGGAGCTTCAAACAATTCTCATTAACCTCGGTTTGGGACAACAAGCCCCTCAGCAACCAGAAACACAACGAGATAAACAGGATCAACATGCTGATAGGCAAGTCTCTATGGTAGGACCGCATATCCCACCAGCTCGGCCTGTAGTCATCCCGCCCTAGGAGCACAAGATGGATCAAGGCGAGCAGGTTGCTGAGAACGACATTCAGGTCGACGAATGTCATAACCCATTCGTTCCTTCAATCATGAGTTTCGAGATGCCAACGAATTTCAAATTTGTAGTACAGATTGACCTGTGTGATGGGATGACTGGCCCTCAAGATAATTTAGAAATATTCCAAAAAAAATGGTCTTTTAGGGGGCAAAGGAAGCAGTGATATGTCGAGCATTTCCATTAACCTTGAAGGCCGTAGCCCGAAGATGGTTTCTGTCCTTACCAACGGGATCCATCTCGAGATGGAAAACTCTAAAAGACAAGTTTGTCTCAAATTTCACGAGTACCAAGCAACAATTTAAAATAGAATATTACTTGGAAAGGATAAAGCCGAAACTAGACGAGCCTTTAAGGTATTATATCATCCGTTTTCACGCAAAATCCCTCGAAGTACGCGATGTCGCACCTAACATGATGTTGTATTTCCTTCGACACGATTTGAAGCCAGGAGGCTTTGCTAAAGACTTGGCAGGAGAGAAGTCAAAAAGTATGGAAGAGTTGAAACAACGGGCAGAAAAGTGGATCCAAATTGAAGAATGGGTCAGGAATAATAAAGCTGAAAACCAAGCGGCGAAGCAAGAACGTAATAAAAAGGATAAGGGAAAAATGGGTTATGATGGGAAGTCCAAAGATGGCGAGAAGACTTATAACAGGGGTGGCAGACCACCCAGGGGAGCCTATTCTAACTACGCTCGCCTTACAATGCCCCCCTCAAGGGTATACAAAGAAATTATGTGCTCAAAACTCAAGGACAGACCTCCCCAATTGCGCACGCAATTGAAAAATAAGGATACATTTTGCTTGTACCATAAGGACCAGGGCACTGCACCAATGAATATATCCATCTTAAACACGCCATCGAAAAGTTGATTAGTCAAGGAAAATTGATACTGTTCATCCAAAAGCAAGATGAAGGCACATCCCGGGGCAGGAGTCCATCACTATGAAAAAGACGTGGCTCAGGTCCAGGGAACAGAGACACAAATCATGGCTGCGATGAGAGGCGACGGTCAAGATCTCGAAATCCCCGACGACATGACAATACCGCCTCTAAGGGCGTCACCAAGGTAATCGCGAGAGGATTAGATGAAGAAGAATAATCAGAGTCACCAAAGAAAAGAACGCGATAAGAGAGGGGTTATTGCCTAACCGTCAATACAATGCGAAAGATGACGTTAGCATTTTCAGAGGATGATTTGCCGCTAGACGGCACAGGATCAAAAGCCCCTCTATTCATCTCGGCTAGGATGGCAGGGTATGAAGTCAAAAGGTTGTTCGTCGATCAGGGGAGCTCGGCTGATATTATGTTCTGGGAACTTTTCCTAAAATTTGTTTGACTGAGAAGGACCTAATTGCGCATAAAGGGAATTTAATAGGCTTTACAGGGGACACCATCTCCCCGAAGGGTTACGTTAAATTGAAGGTGACCTTCTCGGGAAGAGGAGGAAGTCGCTCAGTGGAAGTGAAGTTCCTTGTCGTTGACTGCCATTCTGCTTATACCGCCATCTTGGTAAGACCAAAATTGAACACATTAGGAGCAGTGGTATCAACCTTACACATGGCTATGAATTTCTCAAGTGACAGGGATGACATCGTCACTGTAAGGGGAAAAGGCTTGGAGTCAAAGTTGTATTACTTGGAAAGCCTAAAAATAGCAAAAGCCACACCTCCACAAGAGAAAGAAGAGCGAAAAGGGATACCAAGAGAGATTCAAAAGGCAAACAAAAATTTGTTAGGCGAGATTCCACAGTAAAGTTGACGGACCTCAATCCTAGAGGAGAATTTCATTATCATCGCCCAGAACCTGAGGGCAATTCAGTAGAAATACAGATTGGCATCAAACTAGAACAAGTAGTCAAAGTCGGGTAAAAACCTACCGACTAATATCCTAAAGGACATGAAAAAAGTACTACAGGCTAACTAAGACATATTCGTGTAGATAGCATCCGACATGCCTGGAGTAGATCCTAAATTCTGTTGTCATCTACTTGCGATACGGGAAGGAACAAAACCAATCCCTGAGAAGAAAAGAAGAATGGGCCAAGAAAGAACAATGGCCATCAAAGCCCAGGTAAACGAATTATTGGACGCGGCATTCATGCTTGAGATACAGTATTCATAATTTCTTTCCAATGTTGTCATGGTCAAGAAAGCCAACGGAAAATGGAGGATGTGTACCGACTACACAGACTTGAACAAGGCTTGCCCAAAAGATCCTTTCCCACTGCATTGCATTGACAAACTGGTGGATAACTCTGTAGGTTTTCAGTATTTTTCGTTCTTAGATGCTTATTCAGGGTACAATCAGATACCCATGAACCCTGACGATCAAGATAAAACTTCTTTTATCACTGATCTACCGGTATTATGTTACAATGTGATGCCCTTTCGTTTAAAGAATGCAGGGGCGACGTACCAATGGATGATGGATAAAGTCTTTGCCGGGATGAGAGGCAAAGAGGTGGAGGTGTACAACGACGACATGATCATCAAGACTAAAAAGGGAGAGGACCTAACCAAAGGTTTGGAATCCGTTTTCCAACGCCTACGATGGTATAATTTACGATTTAATCCTTTACAATGTACTTTTGGCATGGAAGCAAGAAAATTCCTAGGCTTCATGCTCACAAGTCGCGGGATAGAAGCCAACCTGGATAAATTTTAGGTGATACTCGACATGGCAAGCCCGAAATCGGTCAAGGACATGCAACAACTCAGTGAAGGATCACAGCTCTGTCACGTTTCCTCTCAGTATCGCCCAAACGTTGTCTCCAAATGTTCAAGATTCTTACACGTCAGGACTCATTTAGCTGGTCTCAGGAGTATGAAAATGCTTTTCAAGAGATCAAGACCTCCCTGACCTCTCCTCCTGTTCTTACAAAGCCGGTCATGGGCGATACATTGATAATATATCTCGCGGTGGCCGACGAAGCAGTAAGTGTCGTGTTTATCTGAGAGGAGGGCAAGTCTCAATTGCCAATTTACTTTGTCTCAAGAGCCCTACAAGGTGTCGAGGTCAACTATCAACGACTTGAAAAAGTGGCTTTTGCGTTGTTGATTGCTTCCAGGAAATTGTGTCTGTATTTCCAATGCCACCCAGTCCTAGTCAGAACGAATCAACCAATAGGGCAAATACTCCACAAACACGACTTAGCAGGAAGAATGATGTCGTGTGAGCTAACTCAGTACGACATCCCGTATGAGCCACGATTTGCAATCAAAACACAGGTTCTTGCCGACTTTCTGGCAGGAATGACTCATCCCAGGGAATCACTTCCCGGGGAGTGGACGATATAAGTGGATGGTTCTTCAAATACCAAAGGGTGCGGTGCAGGCCTGATCCTTGAAAACACAGACGGGTTAGAAATTGAATATTCATTGAAATTTGAATTTTTGACGTGAGATAATCAAGCTGAGTGTGAAGCTTGCCTTGCTGGAATAAATATGGAAAAAGAGTTGGGTGCAACTACTGTTACCATCTGCTCAGATTCAAGGCTAATCATTTCATAGGTCATGGGAGAATATCAGGCTAAGAAGCCCGTCATGCAGAAATATCTTGCCAAAGTGCGAGATGCTTTGGGGGGATTGTCCAAATTTGAGATAAAACACATCCCGAGGGAAGAGAATACTCGTGCGGACCTCCTTTCTAAACTAGCCAGCACGAAGAAGGCGTCGAATTACCACTCGGTGGTAGAGGAGGTACTTCCTTATCCCTGTTTAACTTTACAGGTGTAGGAAGCCGATTGGAGAACCCCCCAAGTCGATTATATCATGAGGGGAGTAATGCCAGGGGATGCCAAGGGCAACTAGGGTGAAAATTTATACCAAGTGTTGTGGATTTATGGAACAACACCGCAGAGCACAACGGGGAAACCCCATATCAACTTGTCTATGGGACTGATGCAGTCATCCCAATAGAAATCGGTAAACCATCTTGGAGGGTGATGCATATGCCTTAGAGTAATGATGAAGTTTTGAGAGAAGAACTAGATCTCGTGGATGAAGTCCGCGAGTTGGCACGCCTGACTAAAATGTCACGAAAGCAGCAAGTTGCGCAAAGGTATAACGCCAAGGTTGTCAAACATGAGTTCACGGTCAACGACTTGGTCTTAAGAAGGGCCAGCATCGAGCAGAAGAATGCAAAGATAGGAAATTGGCAGCTAACTGGAAAGGCCCATACTGGGTGGTAAGAAGTACTCAGAAAGGAGCATATGCGTTGGAAACCTTACAAGGGAGAGAGTTACCACGAACTTTCAATCCCGCGGTCTTTCGGAGGTATTATAGTTAAGATTAGTGTCCCATTTATTTTTTAGACATTATAAGATTTATGTAACATCCCGAAAATCCATAAAGGAAACTTAGGTTTTAAGGGAATTGATTACAATTTACAAAGAAAAGAAAGAGAAGGATTGGTTATAAGTAGAGAGGTCAAAGGAGGGATAAAAATAACATGAAAATTCGAATATGCACTGTCATATTCGAATAGTATTCGAATATGCACAATAAGATTCGAATATGGAAGTTTGAAATTGAAAACATCAACCTTATAATCGAATATATATTCAAATATGGACCCCAAAGCCTATAAATAGGGGTGTTTCACATTCAAAACTCACCGTTCCCTCTTTTTCGCTCTACGCTCTCTCAATTCTTTAATAAACCTCTGCCACTAATCAATCCCATGCCACAACTCCTTCATTTTAAGGTTTCCTCCTCACAATAGGATTCCAAGAGTTGAGATTCCAACTCAGAGATAAAGAATGTTGGAGACTGGATTGGAGTTGAAGGATAAAGGATTCTGCGAACCCAAGGTAACCCTAAAACCCCAAATCCTGAAGTTCGGAATATGTGACTAGAAAGTGTTAGGAACATGTGATCAGGGACTAAAGACAACATGTTATGAATTGGCTGATTTAAGATAGTAAGTATGTTTGAGATTGCATGATGTTATGTTAACATGCTAATCGATGTTGCATGAATGGAATTGAGAATATGAATGAATATGATGCTTGATATGTCTGTATGATGCTATGTGATCAAATGTGCAAAGAGACGTTGCATGATTAGAAATTGTGAATGATGGATGAAAATGATAAATTGTATTTAACAGACAAGACATTCAAGATATTAATATGATGAAATTGAGAATGGGACTTTGGATAGATTTTCAAACTATTTTTGAATGGATAAGTCCAGAGTCAGTATGAACTTGAATATGTAATCAAATATGGCAGGCCATATTTGAATAGATATTTGAGTGTGGAACTTATGATATATAATATTCAAACATAGGATGCTTGTGTTCGAATATTATGCTACTGGAAATCTTGTTTGAATGATTGTAAGATGAATATGATGTTTGATGCATTAGAACCTATAATGTGAAATCAAACAGAAAGGAAATATGGAAATGCTTCCCCTATCAACATTGGTTGAGTAAGAGGGTTGAGTTCCGCCGGAAGTAGACCGGGTAAGTGGACAAGCATGGAAAAGAAAATGATTAGGAGCTATTACCAAAAGAGGGTAATAGTTCTTGCAGACCTGTAATGGGTGACGACTCTGAGAAAGAGGAATAATCGGGGGCTATTATCGGAAAGGGTAATAGTTCTTACAGACCTCTATTGGAGGTGAGGCATGGACTCTAGTTAAGGACGCTTACCAGCATTCTCAAAGAGCTCTAGAGTGCTATTGCCACGCACAATGGTGGATTCGGGCGTGCACCGGGTTTCCCGATAAAAGAGGAAAGAATGGAAAATGGAAAATGATCATGGCATGCATACATACATGATATTATTGCATGCATTGTATATGAATGTGTGAATTTGTATGTATAAGTGTTATGTGAATGATGTGTGTTTGCTAGGAATGTGATTTGGGGCAGTTTTCCAGTTAGACTGGCTGAATACTGTAAAAATGTTTTTAGTTAGACTGAGGGTTACTCGGTTATATGTTTAACATATAACTGTCGGTCGCCGTATTGCAAGTATTGGAACACTATGGAGCTAAAGAAATGGATAAGACAAAGCGTTAGGCTTTGCTTAGGTAAAACCACACTTGGTGAACCTAAGCCTGTTTTTCAGAGACTATGTGGTTCAACTGTATAGGAAATTATCATATAAATAAAGAAAATTTTTCCGCTGTATTTTAAATGAAACCAAGTAACATGATTTGTATTTTCAAGAAAAATTTATAAGTATCAGGTTTTCAAAGTTAACATTTTTCAGTAACTACTCTTTTCAAAAAATTAGGGTGTTACATTATGGTATCACAGCAATTTGATCCTTCGGATTGCGATGATTTGATAGTCAGCTGAACAAGTAATATTCTGAATATATCTATTAGCATGTCATAAGCTTCGAAGGAACATGCGGCTAATATTTGGTCTGATCAACTGAGTATTGGCGCATGAGAGTAGAAGTTATAACTGCTAATGGATAAGAATGATCTTTGAAAGCATTGTTCCTCTTTTAGAAAGTAGGATGAAAGATCCCAAATAGGACCACATGCCCCAACGATATGGCCACCAGCCTTAAAAAATTTTGAAGGATCAAAGATCCCGCTGAGGGTTACATACCCCAACAGGGGAACATGCCTATTACGACGATATTATCCGAAAGAAGAATATGATTTCAATCTCACGAAAGCAATTGCGACAAAGAAACGAAGGAATGGGATCAAAATAAACAAAGTTCATAAAATTGTATGAAAACAAGATGGGAAAATAGCATACACATGACACGAAAGAAAAATAAGCAAGGCGTATATATCGTAATAAAGCTAATTACTACAAAAACCTAATACAAATTAAGAATTAGCAAGAACAGTAGAAGTGGTCGGTTGGAGCAACTTCTCCACTCTCGGCTGGCTCTAGAGAAATAGCCTGATGAGCATGGGGTCAAAAGCCTCTAACTCAGGATCGTTTAGATCAACACAGGTTGGAGGATCAGTATCATAATCCAACAGCTTACCATCCTCAACCCCATAAAGTGGCTATATTCCCTTGTAGGTAAGCTGCACCCCAGGATTCACAAACTCCACTTGCTTCAGGCAACTAGAGATTGCCATATATGCTCCATTAGAGATCAGTTGTTCCTATTCCCGCATCTCAGATTTCAGCTTATCATTCTCAGCTTCTAATGTCGCCTTGTCTGTTTTAGCTTATCAGGGATACGAGACAGATGGTTGTTCTCTCCGCGAAGGGCGGTTGCTTCCTCCTAAGCCTTAGAAAAGGTGATTTGAATCTCTTTTTTCTCCTTCGAAAGTTTGGAATTTTCTAGCTTCAACTAATCGAAATAGGAACTTGCTGTAGAAATTTAAACGCGGAGATCATGAGTGAGGTGTGTCATCTAGCCCACACTCTCCGTGACATTTTTTTGTGATATAAACACACGGCTCAGAAACGAGAGATCATAAGCGAAAGATGCATAGTCTCAATCATAATAGAACCACATGTTGCATACCTTAAGGACAGGACGAGGGAGCTCGTTTAAGAAGTTCTCGTGATGAAAGGAGATGATGGGAACCTTGAAGCTTTCCCACCGCGAAGTTGATGAACGCTCGGAAGCAGAAGTGGAATCTGAAACAAACAAGGTAAATAACGTCGACGACATAAGAATCCGACATTATGCAAATGAAGACAAAAATAAAGAACTCGTTTGGAGGTGATGACCGACCTTTAAGCGCTTTTGGGCACGACCAATAGGCTCCGTATCCTCCTCGTCAGAAATAGCAATCTCCTCCCATTAGACAGAATCAGAGACATCTAAGTCCCGAGAAGACGGGGTGGGGGTCGGAGCCCGGTTGCAAAGAACAATCCTCTTTTTCCTAGTAGCCCGACTTTTAGTGAGCAGTAGCAGCGATAGGATTTTGAGGGACCCCTGGAGATTGAGCTCCATGGTCAGTGAGCAGCTCACGCACTAAATTCTGAGCAGGAGATTCTTTCCTTTTTTTTTCATCATGGCCCCCTTCTTCTTCATCATTTTGGCGTATGCCGACATGATAGCACCTGCAGAGACAGAATTGAAATCGTAATCAATAGGACATAATCTATGGAAAATGTTATGATTACTTAAACATCAATTAGGGACGACAGAATAATAACAACAGTAATACAAAACCAACAATAAGTGACCAAAGGCTATATTACACAAAGTATCAGCACGACTTATGCAACAACTCTGAATCACGTCTTTACACTTCACGAGACCATACTTTTTCGTGAACTCGCAAAGCCCGGCAATAATGGCGTGACCAGAGTCGAGTAACGAGCCTTGATCTGTTACAGAGGTCTCACCTTCCCGAGGTAGTGGTCATATTTCCAATAGAGTGGGAAAAGGCGGGATCCATCAAGGCCAGTCAAAAAGGATATTCCTCTTCAGTATAAAGAACGAGGAAAAGAGTTGTTGAAAAGCTTGAAAAAGGCGTGGTCCTTTTTCTGGCGAAACTAGATAAAACCAAAATCACCAAGATGGTAAGGCATGAACATGTATAAGAAAAGATTGCTGGAACGCTCCCAATTGTTGGCCTAGTAGAAGATTTCAAAGGCATTAATAAAACCCCAAGCATTTGGGTGAAGCTGGGAAGGAGCGACATCAAGCCGGTTCATAATCTCGAGTTGGAAATTGGCAAAAGAAAAATTAAGGCGAATGTCATGGAAGAGACACTCGTATAGCATCATGAAGTCCTTTGTGTCCTTCCGAGGGCGGGATCCAATCCTCTTGTTAGGATCCACACGTTCAGCTTTGTATGGGGTGATTGGGGCAGAGGGAACATCCTCTTCTGGTATAGCTATGGAAATGCATGGCCTCCCTAAACTCAACTTCTGCGACATGGAGTCATGGATAACCCCGAAGCAACTTGGAGTATGTCCTCGTTGATCTAGTACTGTTTCCTCACTTCTCGGATGCCTTGAAGTTTTTTGGGGACCGTCAATTTGACAGCTTTTTGAGGAGGATCGTACAAGTCATGAATCATTTGGCGTTGGCGCTCTAATGCTTTACTCTTAGAAGGCTTCTGAGCAGCCCCAGGAGGAATGGAAGTCAAAGGCGACTCAGAACCTGACATGGGGGAGGGAGCCGACATTGGTTCTGTAATATAAATTGGTTGAACATACAAAGGATCAGAAGAATTAGAATCAGAGGAATCAATAGTTGAAGAAGAAATAGAACTAGAAGAACTTGAAGAAGAACAAACAACTGGAAACACAGGGAGCTGTAGCGTAGAGGACACAACGTTATCGCTGCCTTCGGAAGATTCATCATATTCATATTTGTAAACCCCATATCTTAAAGGTTTGGGTGCAACAGACAATGAGAATGGAGCCCCAGAGAAAGAAACACTTTGGGGAATACCAGGGATATATTCTCCAAAAGCCTCAAAAAGAGGCTCGTCGTCAGAACCAGAAATTGAAGGGGGGAGGGGATGTGATACCCATTACCATGACTGGCCTCACGCCCAGAAGGTGAACCCACAAATTCTCCAACTTCCCTAGAAAGGGATTCTTTAGGAGGAAAGTTGGTAGGTCTCTTGACATTTTAAGAAAAGCCGAGAAGAGAAAAGAAATCCCAAGAGAAAACAAGCGGGGAATAAAGGAAGTACCTGGAAAAACTGAGGGAGAGAAGGTTGAAGATGACTGGAGAATAGTGAGAAAGCTCTGGCGGGCGATGCAGAGGAAAAAGAAAGAAACGGGGAGTAATGGCCTACGATTTATTGAATGCACACAGGCCTGACGTGACAGAGTTATGATGGGCGCGACCCACGAAGGGTCGTGACCAATCCAATAAAGACACTTGTCGAGGTGAAAACTGGCGATTGAATCCAAATGACAACGACATAAAATGGTTTCCAAATCGCCAAATCATGTCAGGATAGGAAGCCAACGGCATGTCGCACGACCTAACTTGGGGGCAACTATTATGGACCTAACCCGCCAGAGAGGCACGTGCTGGGCCCACATGAATGGGATAGGTTGTTGGTCGCATGTCGTGTGAGCCACGACATGGATGCCCGGCATGAGGATCGAACATCCCTCCCACACGTGGGGTTAGTTACAGATCCGTACTTAGCACCGTGATTCACGGGGACGTGACAGTGACAGGTTTGACTTTAGTAGCTTATGAATCTCTATAAATACATGTAACCTATCTTTATTTGGTACACTTTTTACTCACTTAATATCTGAACTATCCTCTCTGTGAAAACTCACTTACTTGATCGTCAGAGTGTTTGCAGGTGCCCACCCTCACTGCTAGGTGAGTGGCCGGAGATCCAAAACTGCCGTACTAGAGCACAGAATGGAGGTCATGACCGCCATGCCCAAGCGCATGACGGATCATTTTCGGTGGTTCGATCTTCGATTTGGCAGTCCTATGCCCCAACTGATGCACGATTCTTCAAGAAGTGATGCAAGTGATTGATGGGTTCTTCTTGTCTAATTTGGTGTTATAAGAAGTTCCTCTGTTCAAAATGTTTCTGCTTGCTAGATGTTTGATGGTTTGCTTTCACGTTGCTTGGTGAACTTGTAGACATGAAATGCATGCCAATTTTTTGTGGACTCTGAAATTTCCAGCGATCAGTGTTGTTTGTTCTTGGTGATGTTTATGAATTTTTCATTGCTTTTGCTTTTGCTAGATGGTTAAGTTTTAAAGGTCATTTGTGTCTATATGAATTTTTCATTGCTTTTGCTTTTGCTAGATGGTTAAGTTTTAAAGGTCATTTGTGTCTAGTGGTTAAGCTTTGATGATTTTACAGGCTTGTATGCCTTTGCTTTGCTGATTTTATAGGATTGTATCTCTTTCCTTTTGGCCGATGTATTTTTGGCGCTACTGTTTCTTTTTTTTCTCTCTGATTTTCACATAAGTTTCAGCCATTGTATTTGGCATATCTCATTATATTTTCACTTGTTTGGTTAGTTTTATAAGGCTTATCCCAAGCTGGAAGTGTTAGTAACACCTTTCAGCTTGCGGGGGCTATTAGAGATAATTAGAAGCAGATAAGTGTTAGTAACACGTAGTTTCATTTCTTCTTGTAGCAATTACTTTAGCAGTTACTTTAGCAGTTACATTCTGAAGCTATAAATAATGGCTTCTCCTTTGTAATATTCATAAGTTGTGAATAAAAAGATTTTATTTCTATTTTTGTTCCTTTTTCTCTCATTTTTCAAGTGAGATACCATGTTTACTAATAGGAATTGCAGAGTTACAAGTAAACTTGTTTTAAAAAATTATTTCAAATTTATTTTCGCTTGAAAACGCTTATTCATAGAAACGAAACATTTTTAAATGCGGTTTTTTTTTTGTACACAGTTTTAAGTGTAATTCTAATATAGTGTGAAGAGGTGAACCAAGTGTGCATGTCACCTATTGATCACATTATAAGCTAATCGATGTGCTAAAGGAAGAGCATCTTAAGACCCCTAAGCTCAATATGCACAAAGGCCCATAGGTATTTCTAATAACTAATTGTCTTAATCTAACCAGAAGATTAATGCATGATGGGAAATGAATTAATAATTGCTATGAACATCTATGGAACTTTGTACATAATGGGCCAGACGACCTAATAGGATGTGTAGAACTAGGCTTGCTATGATTGGTTCTTTTCACAACTTAATTGTTAGGGTGTGGTTTGATTTTCAAGAGTTGGCTATTATCTATTTCCCGTTTAAGATTAGAGTACACTTATTCTCTTTATTAATAAAATCTATTATTACAGTTAAAAAACATTCGCTTCATTCTAACCAATCAGCAACACCAAGTGACACGAATTAATTAACAAAATCTCCAACACTATTTTAACTTAAAAGTATGTGCTAAAAGTGACAAAGTAAAGGACATGCATAATCTTTTTTCATAACAAAAGGTATAAAATAGCTAATAATATATAATTTAGCTAAAAGTTGAATGACATACATCCTCTACAAATAAATTATAATATATTTATATTAAGATGTGTGATATAAAAAGAGATAGATAGATATATAGAAAAGGAAATGAGATGGATCAATGTTTTGGTGAGAAAAGGAAGAGAGTAGTATAAATGGGGTATAAATACAAAATAAAAATAAAAATAAAATAAAATTTTGGTAGTTTTGTTGTGCATAAAATTTTGGTAGTTTTTGGTAGTTTTGAACTCTTGTCAGCATGCTTAAATATATGGTGTGACTTCCACTCAAGAATTATTACTGCATTAATTCAAAATAGATCACGAAAACCATTTATGTATGTTATAGCTTCCCATCATAAAGTCCTGGCTACATAATGGAAATAAATACGTATAGCAAAATATTCAACCATCATGCAAATGATTTAACTTATTTTATTATTACATAAATGGAAGTTTGAAGCATGAAGGGAAAATTGAAATACATTTATCGTTATTAAAATACATTTTTCCTTATTAAAATAACATAAAGAAATAATATTGTTTGGATATTCTTTTTTGAAATTGCTTTTGAATGCATACATTATAAAAACATTGTCATTCACTAATGCTTTTTTTGTTTGCTTCCGTTACGTTAGATTAACTACCGTTAGTATAGACTTTAGGTAACAGAAATAATCCGTTAATATAAATATATAATATTTATACTAATGGATAAATATATAATTACTACACAAAAATATGTCAATATAAGTAATTGATATATATATTCTCTCCATTTACATATTGTTAGTAAAAGTCTTTATTAACTATAAGCGAAAGCTTATACTAATGGTAGCTAATATAACAGTAGGAAAGTTATGTATGATATAACTTCCCATCATAAAGCTACATAATTAAAATAAATATATATAGTAAAATATTCAATCATCAGGCACATGATCTACCTGTTTTATTATTACATATATGGAAGTTTGAAACATGAAGGGAAAATTGAAATACATAGTTATCCTTATTGATCATCTTCCTCCTAATTAAGTTTTCTAGTCTTCTTCAATATCCATGACTATTTGCTAGCATATGAGGCATGTGTTTTTCTGCACCAACCATTGCTTGAGACGATCTAGGTGACATTTATGCTCACAATCCAGTTTCACAACTCTTTCTCTATTCACATATTCCCGTGATAAATACAATTTATCATAAAGATGTTATCAAGAACACATATATATTGAAAGTATATAGCAAATATGTAAAAACGAATTTGCAATTGCCATTGTATTTGAGAAAAAGTCTTGCTGTGTGCTTGATTTTGCAGTAATAAAATTGATTTGGTTTTGAATAAGACATTATAAAGTAATTAATGTGATTTATAATTTGTTTGGATTGTAAGTATTAGAAAAATTATTTTTAAAATAATATTGTTTGGATATTATTTTTCAAAATTGCTTTTGAATGCATATACTATAAAAACATTGTCATTCACTAATGCTTTTTTTGTTAGTTTCCGTTACGTCAGGTTGACTACCGTTGATATAGACTTTATCTAACAGAAATAATCCGTTAATATAAATATGTAATATTTATACAAATGGATAAATATATGATTACTAATAGAAAAATATGTTCATATAAGTAATTGATATATATATATTCTATCGATTTACATACTTTTAGTAAAAGTTTTTAATGGCTATTAGAGAAAGTTTATACTAACGGTAGCTAATATAACGGAAGGAAAAATAAAGACAATAGTTAGTTGTATTTGATTTTGTCAGAAAAATACAACTTTCTAAGTTCATTCTCCTTCAACCATTGTTTTGAAAGAATAATTGATTGAGTATACATAACTACTAACAAAAAATTGTTAAAATCATGTTTTACCCTTATAAAATTATTGAGGAGCCACTTCAAAAGTGTTTCCAAATACACACTAAGTATTGACAAAATAAACTTTCTCCACCGAATATAAAATACCCATATTTGAATTAAGTGTGTGAGGAAAAAGTTAAGAGAAAGAACATGTAAAAAATTTGGACATTAACAAGAAAAGTGGATCGAAGTAATGATATCACAATATATAGTGGAAATGAGATTTTTTTTTCTAGATAGGTATTAGAAGTAATTTAGGTCTTTTTAGTCAGTTTTGTGTTGCTTTACGTGTTTTGGCATAATAACCAGAATTCTCATAATTTCTCTCTTGATTTGAATATAAGAAAAACTCACCAAGAAGCTATGGATATCAAGGATGGACCATTAGAAGATTTTGGAAGGCATAAGGAGAAGAAAAAAAAAGAGATTTTGATGCTTCCAAGAGAGCATTCAGGTGCACAAAACAAAGCGCCGCAGGGCCCAAAATCAACATGTTGCTGCCATTTGGGGACCCAGGATCCCAAACAGAGCGCTTGAGCACCTCAAATCTCTCTAAAGTTGTGATTTCTCTACTTCGGGCCTGCCTAGGTGCCTAAACGGGCGGCTGAACGCCCAGGAAAACCTTGTTTTGACTTTTTAACGCTATAAATAGATAAGAAACAGCCTTAGGTCAAATTTAACACATATTAGAGTAGTCTAAACTCAACAAAAATCCTAAATGGCTAGGATTAAGGAATTGCAAAGGATTTCTTCGTGGATTTTTCTTCTTCTATTTTCTTTTCACTCTCCATGACTTTCTAATTCACTTTCGTTATGGTTTAGGAAACTTGATGGATTTGGATTGTAATTGACTTTGTTTATCAATACGTGTTTTTCTTTTTAATTCGATGCTTATATTATCCACTCTTAATGCCTTCCTCGAATTGGACACTCTATGATTGATAAATTGAATTTGCGTGCGAATGAAAATTTGATTTGTGTTCATGATCTAGGGTTTATGAGTTTCATTGCTCTCTAATCTAGGAATATTCATTAATTATTTCCTAGCGTAATAAACACTACAAGAATTTTGCGGATTAGCAACAAACAAATCCCTCGCTAATCCGTCGCAATTTAAGTTTATGAGGGATTTGCAATGGATTTGAAACGAATTGGTCCGTCGCGTATTCCTGGTTGCTAATTCGGGAGGGACAAAGTTTGCTCGCTAATCCGTCACAAATTATAACATCTTAATTATCCGTCGCTATGCCGTCACTAATACATGGCACGATTGTAAAAAAAATTTCGTAAGTTCCGTCACAAATTGGTCTAAGGTTTTTCCTTAAAATCGGCCACGCAAATCCGTCGCAAAATTCCCTCTCCAATCCGTCGCAAATCTATCGTTGATACTCAAAATGAAACTGTTTTATTCATTGCTTTTTCGTCGCAATTTCCTCACAATCTAACATTTTATTTCTGTTGTAATTTCGTCGCAAATTTCTCGCTAATGTGTGCCACTTTCAGATTTTATTTTCTAGCTACTCGTCGCTAACTAGTGCAAAACAAGCTTTTCCAATCGGTTAATTTTAGGCCTTTCCAATCAATTATTCATCCAATCTGAATTCTAGCGATGTGAATAATTGAGTGTTTTCCATCAGTTATTGGACCAACTTGAATAATAGTTTTCCAAACAGTTAATAAACAGCCAATTGGAAAAGTTACACTTTTGACTCGAAATAGTGATATTTTTCCAATCGGTTTTGCAGTAATAACCAATTGGGAAAGAGTTTTCCTATCACATATTCAGATGACCGAATTGGAAATAGTGTGATTTTTTCAATCAGTTCTGCGGTAATAACCAATTTGAAAAGAGTTTTCCCATCACATATTCTGATGAACGATGTTATTATTCCCATAAGTTATTCTGTATAACTGTTTGGGAAAATCCTACAATTTTTTTAGCAGAAACACAAAACAGATCTGTTTTCAAGCAAAAATCAGATAGAACTACTAAATAACTAAACTAGAATTAGAATCACAATCATAAACAAATTTAATTGCAGAAGTCTATATATATATATAAGTAGATAACATAACATAGAAGATAATCCCAAGTTAGTTCATAAACACTATGTAAGTAGCCACTTAACAGAACTCCTTAATGGTTCCAAGTGTATATGTTACAAAATGAACTCCTAGTTCCCTAACTATTCGGCAAAATGAGCATTATCACATGAATTCCAGTCACAGAATTAGCAACTCCCAAAAAAATTTCTGCCTAACGACCATGAATATGATCGATTTCTTCTTGAGTAAATGGCTCCATATTGTTGAATACCTACAAATTGAGAACACGTATCAAACATAATTCATTGATTCAACACAAAAATTATTCTAGCTTCTAGCCTATGATTTAAGAAAACAAATTTACCTTTGGCCAATTTTCTGTAATGTTCCCGAGGACGACATATAGCATAATTCCATTAGTGTACTCCTCACTTAATCGACTAGCAGTTATCCAATTCCGATCCATTACAATCTAGAACATTCATTCGTTATCAAATGTCAAAAGTACAAACTAATACATTCATTCGTTATAACCCAAAAACAAATTTAAGTGAAACTCCAAGTTCTAATTTGCATAAACATGAAAATGAATGATAGTGTTGAAACTAAGCACAAGCAGTAATTTTTAATTGAAATGTCATAGAATATTCAATACTTAATTTAGTTAAACACACTGTCCTAAAAAATATTCAGCAACCAAATATTCATTCTTTTCTTGAATATTCAATACTTAATCTTTCAATGCCTCCACTCGTTAACACATAATCGAAGCATGTTGATATTTTCCCATTTTTCAATAGTTAAGTTTAAGCTCTTAGAATTACAAATGGAAACAAAAAGGTATAGAAGAAAGTGATATAATTACAAAAACAGAGTTTAAGACTAGAAACCTCAAGTGGTTCGGTACAGGTAAGAATTTTCGTACGGCTCGAGCACAATTCTAGGAAGACAACCTGCAGCAAACAAAATCATTTCTAATTCTAGTGACAGACTACTTGATTCCATGCACCATTGCTCCTCCTCCGTCCAATTCTTTTTCTCATTTTTCTTACTTCTTAATTAAGAATCCAATAGAGAAAGAACAACAAGAACAAAATGAAGTACAAGAGTTTCACACAAGTAATGATGATATATATATAAATGCCATAAAGAAAACAGAGAAAGCTATATATAGCTACATAACATAACATATCCCATATGCCTTATTTGAATCTTAATTAACACAGCGAACCCAACAAGTAACAACAGAAAGAGATCAGAGATGGAAAAAGGCAAGCATCAGACTTGCCTAGAGGGCAGAATCAGAATATTTCTTCAGATCAGATCCAATGTCCTGATCAGGTTTCTAGTTCCTCATCTCCTAAATAACAACCTACAAGTAGAATTCTGGTATAGGACCATAGTTCCTAACTAATTCTCATAAAATTAAGAAATTAAATGTCAAGCATTTATTACATGAGAAAGATAAAATATGCTAATTCTTCATCAGGGAGCAACAATTAACATTTAAGCAGCATATCATAATATATTTTAAAACAAACCTATTTAGCTGAAACTTAGGTCAAATAGTTATCTAAAAGAAAGAGCCACATGCTTTTCTAACTAAATTGAAGTTGGAAGGTGCAGAACACAAAAAGTCATATATGTCTAGCAATTTGATATTTCATTCTTTTCAAATTTAACTGTTTAATTGAATAATATCACAAAAAAATTTGTAATCTCCACTGGTACCTGAATGGCAAATTATTAGCACAATGGCTCCTCTTTTAAACTGCATCTCCACTATCTGAACAACATGCTCCAGGTAGAAAATTTGTGGCTTTAAAAGGTTCACAAACAGAAAGATCCCCTGAAGAACAAACCACGCAGTAACTCATTTTAACACTTCAAAAGTGCTGTTGTAAATGCTATCTCAAAAGTTCATTATACATCTTTATTAAATATGTTTCTTTTTGAAAAGTTTTGTGATCTAACCTGACGGATATGTAGGACGAGCAGGAGGATCTCCTTGATCAGCAGAGGGCAGTAGGATGGCTTCCTGATCCTGAGCTCCGGCGGTGGTGGTGTGCACCTGCAAGTACTCCGACGCCCAAGTCAGTGAGTGTATTAGGGTTTATATTTCTGATAATATATCTTATGTACCTTGCATGGTGCATTAATGTTAGTATTTATAGGGTGTGGTGAATGACCTAAATGCAGTCCGTATTGGGCCAGGATTTGTGCCTGGGCCCAACCCTCATTAGTTGGGCCTTGATCACAGGCCGAGCCAAACTTACCGGGATGCCCACGGTAATTGGTGGCTACTTGACCCGGCAAGTATACCCATATTCGGGATACCGTTATTTTGGTCCACAACAGTTGCCCCCCAAGTCGTCAAGCTTTTCTTGGGATAATTTGACGAGTTCACTTGTCATGCCGGGTGGATGTCGGGTGATGATTCTGGAAATGTCACGAGATAACGGCTGGTATGCTTTTTAGGCGCGTGTACTTTACACGCTCCATTTTGGGCACTGTGCGTGATGATTAGTGTGGTTTTTGGGCCCCACGCTCATTAAGGTGATGTGACGGTTTTTACTTTATTTCTTTTCACCCGTTACATTTTACCTCTTTTCTCTTTTTCAAGTTTTCACTTTTCTCTTCTTCGCGCTTTCATCTTTCTCTGGGAATAGTTTTCGCAACTCTTCCTCTTCTTCGTTCCAAAGTTGCAAGCATTCTCTTTTCAACAACATCTTCATTTCTAAGTAACAGGTATCACTTCTGTTCCTCGTCCACTTATAATTTTGTGTGATTCTTCCCTGATTCTTGGGTTGTTCTATTGCCTCCTTCCCGTTCTTTAGGGTTTAGTTGTAGTTTCTGAGTTTCTTTCCTTCAAAAATGGCCGATAATGTTACGTGTTGACGAGTGGTTCTTCCTCGGAATCGAATGATACTGAACTTCTTGAGAGTTTCGCGAGGGGGCTTCGAAAACATAGGTCTTCTAATGAGCCAAACCCTTGTTCAGGTACGCCCTCCATAGCCAATCCTGACTATTGTGAATCTTTCCATTTTTGGTTTTACCCACTGTATTCTCGGCGAGTGGAGAGTGGTGAGTCAGTTACCCAGAGTGTGGATGGGTCGTTCAATACTTTAAACCCAGAGCCTTCTGCTCTTCTTCTTGCATCAGCCCATCTTCCACATGAGTATAGTTCTGATAGCTCTGTCTCTGTCGAGCAAGCTTCAGACCATCGCGCTCCTATTGATTTCCTTCTAGTGGAGGATGAGGCTGAGTCTTCCCATCCCGAAGGAAATTTAGATGATAGGGAATCTATACCGTCATCTATGACACACTCCTTAGATTCTGAGTCCGATCCTGCGTATGCTCCCTGTTCTTGTAGCCATTCATCCCCGGGATCTGACTCTGCTTTCTCTTGTCATGTAGATATGGAATCTGCTCAAGGCGACATTCCTATCCCGGTAGCTTCTGGTGCACCGGGATCCTCCACGGGCGCATCGGGTCCATCTGATGCCGGTGGTTCGGAAGTGGTTGTACGAGGGGCAGGAGAGCTCAGTACTTCTAAGCCTCGGATTGAATGTCCCCCAGATTTGCTGGAGCGGAAGAACATTTGGGGATTCTTGTGGGTTCCTTGGGATATCATCCGGGAGGACTGCTCGGTGAAGGATGGTCGTCGACTCAGGAAGGTGGAAAGGCGTTGGAGAAAATGCTTTCATTACGAGCCTAACACTCCTGGGACCGATGTCACGACTGATCCTTCATCTAACCATAAATTGGTGATCCCGGGTAAAAAGGAAAGGATTTGCACGCCGGCATCCGAGGGTGAAGGCTCTTATATCATGATGCTGGAATCTTTGTGGCATCAGCTTAAGATTAGGTTTCCTTTCTCTGACCTTCTGATTGAAGTCTTGCACAGCCTTCATCTTGCTCCTACCCAGCTTCATCCTAACAGTTGGGGATTTCTCCAGACCTTTGAGGTCTTTTGCTGGGCTAAAGGCTGGCACTGCTCCTCGGCATTGTTCTTATATATTTTTGGTCCTTATCGCGGTCCGAAGAAGAAGAATTGGGTATCCCTTCGTCATCGTTCTGGGATACCCCAACTATTCATTCCTTATGAGGAGTCCTTCAAGGCCCATAAGGATTTTTTCGTTAAAGTAGTCCCTCATACCAAGGATTGAACTCCTTTCTGGATGGGAGAAAACAAGCAACCTTTGTTTCCGCTTTATTGGACGGAGGAGCACTATAGGAGGTCTCTGTCTCTGAAGGAGTTGGAAATCGGTTTTTTGGAAGAAGAAGACCAACAAACCTTCAAAAATTTGTGTACCTTTGTGCGGCATGGGGGGATACCCATCCATTGCAAGGATGTTATAGGGGTATCTCGTCGCGATCAGGTGGCATGCTTATGTAGGAAATCATCCTCTATTGTACAATGTCGTTATGTTTGATTGCTTTTAATTATTTTGCCTTAGCTAACAAGTGTATTCTTTTTCTGCAGCCGAGATCATGGCCAACTATGTCATCCGTTCGCAGAAACGAGATGCTAAGGGAAAAGGAAAGGTTGGTTCGTCAGGTCCACCTTCTGCCCCTATTCCTGTTCCTGGGAATATCCTGGTTTCTTCTGCCGGGATTAGCATCTCAATTGCAGCTCTGGTTGGGTCTACAGCTTCCCCTGAAGGGGCTTCTCCTGCTAAAAGGTCTGTGCCTCCTTCTTCCGGAGCCGAAGTAGCTGCTGTGAACCCAAAACGTCGTCGCACGACGAAATCTGGTATGTTTTTGTTCTTGGGTTCTTCAGCCGTGTAAGAATAATGTGTTACCTTCTTATTATATCATTTAGTTCGATTTGTAGGTGACCAGTCTGGGGATGCCAAGGGACTTCTGTCGTGATGAAACCGGTATTAGTGGCGCCCTTCTCTACTCCCTCTTCTACCTGGGAGGGATTCCAATCTCCCTTGATTAAGTTTCAGCACGGAGACTTTTTCACGAAGGGTGGAGCTGTTGCCGTGAAGGTACATGTTGTTTACCATCTAAATTTGGTATTGATTGAATGATTAATTGATCCCGGAAGCTTTGCCTCTTATCTGCATATTTTATCTTGATTTTTGAAGGAGCAAGCCAAATCCCTTATGGGTTGGACGGCTATGAGTATGGCTATGCTCCAGCATGTCCATGATCAACCGGAGGACATGGGACAAGCTGCTTCTTTGAAGGTCCAGCTTTGGGATCTGCAGGATGATATGGACTTAAAGGAGGCTTTGCTTAAGAGCTCCAAGGTGGCGGAATCTCGTGTAGGGAAGGATCTGGCTGTTTTGAGGGAGAAGTTTTCTCTTCTAGAGGAGGATTTCTCTAAGGAGAAGGAGAAGGCTGCCGGCTTGGGTGCCGAGAACTTAAAGCTAAAGGATGAAGTTTCTCATCTGAGGACTAAAGCAGCCGAAGATGGTTCTGTTCTTAGCCTTCTTCAGTTCGAGCTTCTGGGATCAGCTTCGAAGCTTCACGAGACGCAAGTTGAGCTGCGGGAGACTCAAGAAAAATTGGAGGAGGCTTATCAAGATATGGACACTACGGTGGATGATTCCTACCGGGATTGTGTGAAGACCCTCCTGTTCTTGAATCCCGGGATTAATTTGAACACTCGTGGCCTTTACAAGTATCACGACATCAAGGATGGGATGATTATGGATTTCCATGATCCTCACAATCCCGTACCTATTGACCCTGCTGATCCCCGACTCGAGCCCTTCGACTGCAGCACTCCTCCTGCTACTGATCCCATTCAGGAACCTGAAGGTGCATCTGCTGGAGGGGCTAAGTAGTTTGATGTTTCTTTGTTTTTACGTTTTTCATGTTCTGTTTTCCTTTTGTAACGCTTACAGACAAGTTTATGTTGAATGTAGACTTTCTCATCCCAGTGTGCCGGGATGTTCTTTATGTGTTGCTTTTGTTTACTTTCCATTTTTGGTTTCGGGATTCATACTTTATTTACTGCGTTTCGACATGTCGCTGAGGCTTGACAACTTATGGTGCCTCTTTGCATCCCGCTTGGTACGGAGTTTTCTCATGCCGTTTTACTTGTTAGGGTGCATTCGTGATGGCGCCCTTTGAAATTCTTGGTAGGAGGAAAGTAGTTTATACTTTCTCTAGTTTTTGTCGAAGTGTAGCTTCGGTTTGTTCCTTCTTTATGTTTTGGAATTCTTTCTTTATCTGTTGAATGTCTTCATGTCGCTAGGGCTTGACCAAGAGAGGTGCCTCTTATTACCCCGTTGGTGCGGTAATTCCAGGATGTTCTTTTAATTCTTAGGGCGCATTCGTGATGTCGCCCTTTTAACTCCTTGATAGGAGGGAAAGTAGTTTGTACTTTCTCTAAGTTTAGGTTGAAGTGTGACCTTGAAGGTACTTCATGTTTCTTTATGGCCAGGGTTAACCCGTGACGGGCCCCTATTGAGTCTGTAGAAGAGAATTACCCGAGATGGTATCTCGACTCATTGTTGGCCTTGTGTGTATGTCGGTTGTTGCGTGATGACGACATCTCATTCTTGGATAATTTGTGCTTCTCATATATTCTTCCAATCTGTTTGCTATTAAGAATGGAACTAACTTGTTTGTGTAAGAGTAAATAAAATGCTGCTTTATTGATAACAAGAACCAAATAAAAACTGTGGGCCTCGTTAAAACCTCTAGCAGTAAAACCCTCCTTAGGGATAAAACCTGCTACAGGAAAAAGAGTGCCCCTTTATTACAAATAATGTAAATTACATAGCTTAACTATAGTAGCGCCTTAAGTCTGTGACATTAAGCGTTCTTGGAATCTCTTTGCCTTTGAGAGTCTCTAGATGATATGCTCCGTTAGCTGCGACGGTCTTAACCCGGAATGGGCCTTCCCAATTTGCACTGAGCTTCCCGTCTTTAGCATTCCGATTTCCAATGCTGGCTCTCCTTAAGACTAAGTCGCCAGGTTGGAAACTTCTCGGGACAACCCTCAAGTTGTATCTCTGTGCCACTTGTTGCTTCCGGGACAACTCTTTGATTTTGGCGGCTTCTCGGATTTCTTCGATCATGTCGGAATCTTCTCTGAGCAATTGCTCATTTTCTTGTGCGGGATACATGACCCTCCAAGATGGATGCCCAATTTCTACCGAGATTACGGCATCTGATCCGTATACCATTCGAAATGGAGTTTCTCCAGTGGAGCTATGGGGAGTAGTTCTGTAGCTCCAAAGCACTTGATAGAGGTCTTCCACCCAGCTAGTTCCAACTTTCTCACACCTCTTTTTTAAGCCATTAAGTATGACTTTGTTGGCAGACTCTGCCTGTCCGTTTGATTGTGGGTGCTCTACACTGGCAAAATATTGCTTGATGTTGAGTCCTGCTAGCATTTCTCGGAAGTCTTTGTCGGTAAATTGAGTCCCATTGTCACGGATGACTTCTGCCGGGATACCAAACCGGCATATTATTTGCCGGAATACAAAATTCTAAGTTTTAACTGATGTTATGTAGGCTAATGGTTCCAGTTCAATCCATTTAGTATAATAATCAACAGTAACAATAAGATATTTGAACTGACCTGTGCTTGGCATGAAGGGTCCCAGGAGGTCCAAGCCCCAAGTGTGGAAAGGCCAAGGGGTGGAGTTGCTGTGCAAATCTTCAGCCGGGATATGGGATAATGGACTGTGTTCTTGGCACTTTTGACATTTCTTCACGTAGTCAGCTGCATCTTTGTTCATGGTTGGCCAGAAATATCCTGCTCACAAGGATTTTCTTGCCACAGACTTGCCACCAATGTGGTGACCGCAACTTCCCTCGTGTACTTCAGTAAGAACGTACCATGTTTCGGATGGCCCAATGCATTTAAGCAAAGGAGTAGACAGTCCTCTTCTGAACAATTGGCCTTCTATCACGGAGTACCGGGATGCCTTTTGTACCAATCGCTTTGCTTCCCGGGCATCTGCCGGGATGGAGCCTTTGGTGATATACTCCAATATTGGGGTCCTCCAATCTTCATTTTCAACCTGCAAAATAGCACAAGGAGAGGGAAGGACTTCCTCTACTACTAACTTTAAGGTTGAGGATGACTTGGTATTGGCCAATTTTAATAGCAGATCGGCGCGACTGTTTTCCTCTCTGGGAATGTGCTTGATCTCAAATTTGGAGAGACCGAGTAGACTTTCCTTGACCTTCGCCAGGTATCTTTGCAACAATGGTTCTCTTGCCTGGTATTCCCCTTTTATCTGGGATACCACCAATTGGGAGTCCGAGCTTAAAGTGATCGCGGTAGCTCCTAGTTCTTTTGCCGCGCGTATCCCAGCTAAACAGACTTCATATTCTGCTTGATTATTGGAGGTCGGAAATTCAAATTTCAGAGAATATTCTACCGTTACTCCCTCATCATTTTTGATCAGTATACCAGCGCCTGCTCCTTTTGGGTTTGAGGACCCATCAACATAAATGGTCCAGGATCCTTTTGGTTCCTCTCCGGGATGTGTCATCTCGGCTACAAAATCAGCCAAAGCCTATGCTTTGATTTCCTGACGTGGTTCATACGAGATATCGTATTGTGATAGTTCTACCGCCCAGGTCATCATTCTTCCTGCCAAGTCAGGTTTATGTAAGATTTGTCTAATGGGTTGATTAGTTCTTACCGTGATAGGATGACATTGGAAGTATGGCCTCAACCGCCGTGATGCCAATAGCAAAGTATAGGCGACCTTCTCGAGCCGCTGATAATTCAACTCTGATCCCTGTAATGCTTTAGAAACAAAGAATATCGGACTCTGGTTCCGGGATTCCTCTTTCACTAAAGCCGCGCTGATTGTGTCATTAGTGACGGCTAAGTAAAGGTATAAAGTCTGCCCGGGATCTGGACGGGATAGGACTGGTGGAGCTGATAATATCTTCTTCAGCTCTTGGAAAGCTTCTTCACATTCTACGTTCCATTGAAAATCCTCTTTGCGCCGTAAAGTCCTGAAGAAGGGTAGACACTTCCTAGCTGAATCTGGGAGGAATCTTGTCAATGCCGCGATCCTTCCAGTCAGTTGCTGGACTTCTTTAATGGTCCTAGGGCACTACACTTGTCAGGGTTGACCTCAATCCCCCGACTGGTTAGCATAAAGCCTAAGAATTTTCTGGCTTCGACCCCAAAAGTACATTTATTGGGATTTAGCCTTAAATCATACCTGCGTAGCTGTTGAAAAGTTTAATGCAAATGAGCCACCGGGTCTTTATCTTCAGGAGTCTTTACTATCATATCGTCAATATAGACTTCAAGTATCTTGCCAATCTGATCTTTAAAAACCTGGCTCATCATCCGTTGGTAGGTTGCTCCAGCATTCTTTAAACCGAACGGCATCAAATTGTAACAGTAAACACCCATGTTAGTGATGAAAGTCGTTTTCTCTTGATCTTCGGGGTGCATTGGGATCTGGTTGTAGCCAGAGTAAGCATCCATGAAGGATAGATACTTATAACCTGCAGAATTATCAACAAGTTTAACGATACAAGGCAAGGGGAATGGGTCTTTAGGGCATGCTTTATTCAGATCTGTATAATCAGTGCACATTATCCAATTCCCGTTAGCCTTTTTTACCATTACCACATTTGAGAGCCAGTCTGCATATCGTATTTCTCAGATGAAACCTGCGTCCAGCAACTCCTTCACCTGTTTTTTTATAGCTGTTTGTCTTTCTGGACCCATTTTTCTCTTCTTCTGGGCCACTGGGATACATCCCGATTTTAAAGACAGGCGGTGGCACACAAATTTCGGGTCCACTCCGGGCATGTCGGAAGAAACCCAAGCAAACATGTCTTTGTTCATTTTCAATAATTCAATGAGTCACTCTTTGATGAAGGGGGGCAGGTTAGCCCCTATCTTGACAGTCTGATCTTCTTTAAGTCCTATCTGGACTAAGATCTGGTCTCCTTCTGGTTGAGGTCGTTGGTGCTCAAAATCTGCTCTGGGATCTATGTTAGTCATCATGACCCCTGCATCCCGTACCAAATCACGTCTTTCCATCTTTTGCTTCCCTTTCTCTTCTATCGTTACTAGCGAGATGGATGGGGATTTCGTGATTTTAAGGCTTTCTTGATAGTATTTTCGTGCATCACTGCTTTTTCCAAGGACAATTACTACTGAGCCATCTTCTCTAGGAAACTTCATGGCTAAATGGATGGTAGAGACTATGGCGCCAAGGCTATTCAGAGTTGGCCGCCCAATGATTGCATTGTAGGCTGAGGGGCAATCCACCACTATAAACCTGGCTAGGATTGTTTTGGTATTCGGCTTTTTCCCAAAATTCACCTTGAGGTCAACATATCCTTTGGGAATGATTGTATCTCCAGTAAAGCCAATTAGGCTACCCTTGTGAGGGATTAAATCCTTAGATCCCAATCCCATTTTATCAAAAAGGCTCCAGAACATAATGACAGCTGAACTTCCTTGATCAATGAAGATTCGTTGGACTTCAAAGACGTTCAGATTGGCTGCTATGACCAGTGGTTCGTTATCCCGGATTCGTTCTTCCGGGAAATCTGCATCTGAGAAAGATAGAACTGGGTTAGTTACAGCAGTTACCTACGAGCAAGAATCCCGTGCATCTCGAGTCCTCTTCTTATCTTCGAGACCCTTTAAGCTAGCTCCTCCAGCTATGACTTAGATTACCCCCCTAGGAGGGGATTCCTGAGTTCGTCTCAAGCTCGGGGATCTCTGTCGGACTTCATTTCGTTGATCTCGGTTCCTAGGAGGGGATCGTGGTGTCTATATTCGAGGAGATGGACTTCGGCGGCGATCCCGTCTTTCTGGGGATGCCCCGGGCATAATTTCTTAGCCTACCTTGTCAGATCAACTTTTCAATTGCATCCCGGAGTTAGATGCATTCATTAGTAGAATGCTCATGATCCCGATGGTACTCACAGTACTTATTTTTGTGCTTTCCGACTGTTTTCAAAGGTGGTGGTCGTTTTCTCAGTTCAGAGTGCATCACTTCTTTCAACACTTGCACTTCTTAGGAGACCTATCCCGGGGTTTTTCATCTTTACCCTGGGATTGGTTTGGAGGGGCAGTTTTTGCTTTGTCGTCCTTCTTGGCGACTTGGGCCTTCTCCCACTCTTCTATTCTGATCCACTTTTTAGCCCTGACCTTCAAGTCATCCATGGAGGTGGGCTTATCTCCGGCCAGTTGCTTGGCGAAAGCTCCTGGTTTTAATCCTCCTTTTAGAGTTTTCCAGTTGCTGATGGACTGTGGTGGAAGGTCTGAGAACCAACGACTTGCAGCCTCTGACAGTGTGAGGGGGAAAGCACGGCATACAATGGCCTCATTTACCCCTTGAAAGTACATGGCCCTTTCAAAGGTGCTGACATGTAGAGTGGGATCCTTGGTCCCATCGTACTCCTTCAATTTCTTTGCAAACTAGAATCCATGGGGAAGAGCATGGGACATTATCCAGGGCGTAAAGGGATTGTCGATATATCCAAAATTCGGGACATTTTCAGCCATGTGCTCCTGGTTGCCGGCAGGTTGTCCGGCTTTCTGGCCCCCAAGGGGAACAGGTGGCGGGTTGGCCCCCTCAACCTGGGATTGATGAGGGGCGCCTTCATGTCGGCGACTTACCCGCCCTTCTTGTTGCCTTTCCTGCGTTTTCGGATTTCCTTCTTTATCTTCTTCAATTGCGGATTTTCGTTGTTCCTTTTCCGCATTGTCGTTATCCTTTTCCGGATTTTCTTGGTTTGCCTGGGTATGCTTCTCAGCTCTTTCCTCCTCTGAATCATCTTCGATGACAACGTGCTTGCCCTTTCGTTGCACTTTTTGAGATCTGCAATATCTTTGGCCTGTGATTGCACCAACTGTTGCAGTTTGCGAAATTCTGCTTCAATATCAAAGTGCTGGGATGCCCTTGCTTGATTCGATGCACTAGCCTGCTGTCCTGCTCCTTGGTTTTGAACACTGGGATCGTTGTAATCCTTATTCCTGGTAGAGCCAACCATTGTTGACGATAGATGGAAACGAGACTTTTTGTTGCGTTCCCCACAGAGGGCGCCAATGTTGTGATCTAACCTGACAGGTATATAGGACGAGCAGGAGGATCTCCTTGATCAGCAGAGGGCAGTAGGATGGCTTCTTGATCCTGAGCTCCGGTGGCGGTGGTGTGCATCTGCAAGTACTCCGACGCCCAAGTCAGTGAGTGTATTAGGGTTTATATTTCTGATAATATATCTTACGTACCTTGCATGATGCATTAATGTTAGTATTTATAGGGTGTGGTGAGTAACCTAAGTGTGATCCGTATTGGGCCAAGATTTGTGTCTGGGTCCAACCCTCATTAGCTGGGCCTTGATCACAGGCCGCGCCAAACTTACCGGGATGCCCACGGTAATCGGTGGCTACTTGACCCGGCATGCATACGGATATCCGAAATACCATTATTCTGGTCACAACAAAAAGTTTTGGTTATTATGTCAGCTTCCATCCATAACATAATAAATATACAAAAGCAAAATGCAAACTAGTGCAGTACATATCTGATATGATTACTCTCCATTAATTTTCATCTAATCCTGAGATGATGGTTATGCAAAATTTCCACTGAGTGCCATGGAGGATAATGGTTAGGGGATAAAACTAGCAAAAACAGTAGCAGGATAAACAAAATAGTATTTTAGTTCAAATAATTCAGTATTTTGATTCATTATTACATACTACCAAACTACCAATTCAGTTGATCAATTATAGCCACATTACAAATTAATTATCACTAAAGAATAACAACAATAAGGTACTTAGTAAATTACAAGAGATTTAACACACGATTTTCCACAATAAATAACTAAATATTAAAATTTTATTGGATCTGGAAACATAGAAGATTTTAATTTAGAGAATAGAATCATAATATACGTAGTTGCATACAAGTTCAATTTTATAATGCAAAACAGTCAAAAATGAAAAAAGACTATGAAAATATTATTCGTTATAATATTTTCAGTTCAATTTAGTTTTCGAAGTAGTCACTACTCATCATTCCATCACCTACATCCAGAGTTAACAAATGATAGAAGCTAGAGATGAATGATTTGGAACTTAAGAAAATTATACACATCCTCAGCACAGCAGGTTAATAAGCAAACTGATAATTACACCAACCTCCCTTGAGGTTGGTCTATATAACACTTACTACGTTTCAGTTTTCAAAATTACACTTACCTCCCTGAAATTTCTACATTCATTACAAAAATGGTAAAATCAAATAAAAGTAATAAAAATAATAAATGGTAAAATATTTTTTTTATAAAAAAATACAAAATATGCATAATAACACCATTAAATAAATTAACATTAGGGGGGTTTGTGTAATGAATATAGAAAATTCAGGGGGTAAATGTAATTTTAAAAACTGAAAGAGAGTAAGTGTAATATAGACAAACCTCAGGAGAGGTTAGTGTAATTATCCCATTATAATATTATACAAGTTCAATTTAGTTTTCGAAGTAGTCACTACTCATCATTCCATCACCTACATCCAGAGTTAACAAATGATAGAAGCTAGAGATGAATGATTTGGAACTTAAGAAAATTATACACATCCTCAGCACAGCAGGTTAATAAGCAAACTGATATTAATAAGCAAATCTAAATGGACTAAATAATATTAATAAGCAAACTGCACCAGCAAAGTACAAAAAATTACAAATGATAACATAACAAATCAGTTAAGGCATTTCCTTCCTACTAACTTGATAGCTATCAACAAACTAAATCCAAACAGATAAGTACAAATTTTCAAGTAAAAAAAAAAACATAAAATAAAACACTAAGCATTCCCTATCTGATATAGATGATCCTAGCTATTATTCAAATTGAAAATGTATGACCCTATATATTATATGCACTTGCAATATTAAGTACATGCTTTGGTCACTAATTCCAATAGTGTATGGCGCTATATATCTATACACCCCTATGTGGCTTTCATAGACAAGCACATGTGTGTATAATATATATTTATGCAGATGAATTTAACTTAATTTAAAGGGAACAAGATATAGTTTCATTTTATCAGCTTCCGTTAATGGTAGAAATCAATTTTTTTAATTTCACGTGCTTCTGGACCAACCCCATGCGAACTTACATAGCATAATACCCTACTTGCAAACTCATGTTGTTCAGTAGACTCATTTTTGCAAAGTCACACTAATTAATAACCATTCAGTCAACCATACATATGTCTTTGGAGATAAGCAAAGTATATTCTTTAAAACAGAACAAGAAAAATATCAACGAAAATAACTTACGAAATGACAAAGCAGAGCAAATATAGCACGTTCCTTCTCCGAGGAAGCAGAGTTAATAGAGTATGTCCATTCTACGGAGAAGCAAAGAAAGTTCGTCAGAAAAGAGTTCGTACCTTCGTTCAACAACGAGGGAAGAAAACGGGTTAAGGTTTCAAGGTTAGGGTTTTGCTAATTAGGAAGATTTTTGAGCGAGGGAAGACGACTACTTAAGATTAAGGTTTGCAAGGTGTAGATTTCTCAAGATTTGCATAGAATTTTGAGAGAGGAAGAAGATTTCTCAGGTTGGCGTGAGAACACAAGGGTTGCCCGCTAGGGAAGAAACTGTGCGTGTTTGATTTTGTAAGCTAGGGAAAATAATTGGGAATTTTTATTAAGAACTTTTCCAATCGGTTTCTATAATAACGGATTAGAATATTATATGCGAATTTACTTATCCAATCGGTCCCTAAATAACTGATTGGAATATTATATGCAAATCTACTTTTCCAATCGGTCCATTATTAACCGGAATATTCAGATTTTATAATTAATTTGCATTTTTCCCATCGGTTATTGCAATAACTGATTTAAATAACTTGTTAAAGTTATCAAAAATGCTATTGTGTCACTTTTCCAATCGGTTCTTAAATAAATAATGTTAATTTTCGTTGTTAATTATCATTTTTGCACTAGTGCTATTTTGTCGCAAATCCCTTGCATATTAAACTAATTCCGTCGCAATTACAACGCAAATTTGGCATCTACATATTTTTCCACAATTTTTATTGCAATTATGCCTTAAATAAATTTAACTTTTCATCATTAACCTATTTCTCAAACTAGTATAATAACTCAAAGATCAATAACAAGAAAATATAATATAGAATTACAAAAAAGATGTTTTAACATATTAAATTCATTAAACTCAACAAGTCACACTAGCATTAAGTTATCAATGTAATTATCTAACTCAACTTGAAAATCCAGTAGGTTCTACTAGTTATATTAATACTAAACATAGGTCATAAGTTAATCTAAGTTAGAAATTACAATTCAACGTAAGTTCACCCCATTCTCAATGTCATCAACTTGTTCCTCCTCAACCACCACTTCACAAGCTATTGGTTCTTGTGGTGTAACTGTCTCAGCTGGATAGCCAAGAATTCGAGATAGAAAAGGTACTAATTATGTGTGAACAAATGAAGACATTGCTGCATTCGAAGCTACAGTGATATCTTCTTGTGTCACGGGTTTTTTGAAGGAACCTCTACCATTTCGCTATGTCCAAGCTATGAGTCGTCCCATGAACTCGTCCCGTTTTGTTGGTACGTACCCGTCAAATAATCCAAGATCAACCAGAGGATATGATGAGGAGTCCTCTCCATACGAATCCTAAAATAACAAAACAATCAACTTTAACAAAAATGTCAATAACGCGCAAAGATAATACATATACAGATATGAACATACTTACGATAATGTTCTTTGAGTGCTTAGAAACGCAGTCCTCATTTTTTTTCTTATGAGTATGATAATATAAATTCCTAAAAGAAACTGGCTGCTTCTTTTCTATCTCCAGTAATCATATATGCATTAGATAAATAAAATTTGTTGAACATAGCACAAATAGTATTCCAAAAAAAAAGTAATGTGAAATCTGTTTATTACTCTGATCTCTCAATGAATGTGGGTCTTGAGAAACAATAACAGTAGTGTGATCCAACCCATCAATATATGGATCCAATTACTAGCTAGTGGTACTTGCAGTACTGCCTTAGAAAAAAAAAGAAGAAGCTATAGGCAACACCTTTAAACCTTTAAAGATAGCTATGCTTTTACCCAAAAAAAAAAAAGATAGCTAAACCCTTTGTGCTCCGTGCATGGTTACTAAAATTAATCACTATTATCATGACTAATCCAATTTGTTAATTATTAACTGAAAAAGAAAGAACCACTCTCCACTTGTCTCCTCGTACGTATCTTCATATATACCGCTAATATTTATGTTATCCTTACTACCCTTAATTAAAACACTAGTATTAGGCACTAGCACTTTCCACGTAAAATTACACACAGCTGCAGACAATTAATTATAAACAAATTGAAATGCACATCAAAATTTGATTAGTAGTATATATGTAGCTTAAACAATTTTTGCCAATATGACCACTTGTTACAAAGCCACAAAAAATAAAGGATTCAGTTGTGAAATGTACATTAGCAATGAAATAATGCATCTAAATAAATCAAGTTTTAGGCCTTGAAGCACATAAACATCTTTGATTTTTAATTTTGGGAATTAAGCAGTAGTAAACAATTTTTTTACCTATTTTTCATGCTAATCATCTCAAGAGAGAGTAAATGCTCTAACTTACTATCACAAAATTAGTTTGAAAGTTTTATCATTCAAGGTAAAATAATTCAATTATCATACCAAGTTTCTCTTATGCTGACCAAAACTTATTGACCCAACAGTGTGCAACATTTCTTGTGGCATGGCTGCCCTGTTCTTTTTAGTAGCTTCAGATTGTTTTTGTCACTTAGGGGTTAACCATATGTCCACCAACCCATTCCAAACTTCCGTGTGCATTCCTTTTGGACCTTTATCTTTTATGTCACTAATGTTTCTTTACCTTTATCTTTTAGATTTCTCCACGTGAATAAAATACTCCTATATATACATTAGATTTCACACAGTTGAGATCAGAAGCTAAGAAAGAAAATAAGTAAAATACCAAATCTACTGCGCGCACACACACAAGTGAAGCAAATAGTAAGAGAGATGAGACAGATCATGTATGCGTGTGAGTGTGATAAATGATACTAATAATTCCTCATTATATAAATAGTACCAAAAGGCCAAACAAAGAAAAGTTAAGAATACAACTCACACATACATCTAAATGCATGCCATGAAATTAAACACCAGGTAGCAAGCTAGCATCAACTCTTCAAATACAATCAAACAGGTCATCAATAATGCACGGTATAATCTATTTTAGTTTATATGCTCCATGATCAATATTTATATATCATAGTCATGTTTGACATTACAATTATTTTAATACGGTAAGCTAGCACCCACTACATCATTTGTGCGATATATCTAGCTAAATAGATGCTTCATAATTCAAATATATGCACATACGATATCGTTTATATTTGCGCCATATATGTTAGAATCAAATGAACATTGTCAGTACAATACTCCATGATTAATATTTGTACAACAATATTAAAATCAATATTCATTGTTACATGCATAATTAATATTATGCTTATAATATTAGATGCTCAATGACTAACACATATGGAGAATAAGGAGCAAGACCACATGAATATCATGTCGGTCAACTATACTCTAGTAGTGGAGCCTTGTTTTTATTTGTAAACAGAAGAAGTCAGATCATGACGAGAACCCCAAAGGAGAAGCTCAACGACTCGGGGGGCAACACTATTGTGGACCGGAATCACGATATCCCAGTAACGTCCAGCCATGCCGAAACAAGGACCTCAAAGGAATCCCGGGTTTATCCCGGGGTACACTAGGCGAAGGCATTATCCAAATCATGCATATTTTGTTTATAAGATTTTGAGATACAGCAAGTTAATAAAGGCGGTAGAGATATCCTGGAGAATCTGTTAACGAATAGAACGAGATTTCACGAAAAAACTAGAATCGAGATACATCTCAACAAGACAAGCCGGGATATAAGTGTCGTCAAAAATGATAGCTCAGACCAGACCACCAACAAAATCCCTGGCCAAAGAGAACGAGGTGCCATTACGGTTAAACCTCAGCGACAAAAATCAAAAGGGGCCCCTGTGGGGTTAACCCTGGCCAGAAGGAACGAGGTGCCACTACGGTTAAACCTCAGCGACAAAAATCAGGAGGGACGCCTTCAAGGCCAGCCCTTGTCAAAAAGAACGAGGTGCCACTACGGTTAAACCTCAGCGACAAAAATCAAAAGGGATGCCTTCAAGGCCGACCCTCGTCAAAAAGAACGAGGTGCCACTATGGTTAAACCTCAGCAACAAAAATCAGGAGGGACGCCTTCAAGGCCGACCCTCGTCAAAAAGAATGAGGTGCCACTACGGTTAAACCTCAGCGACAAAAATCGAAAGAAAAGATGTCTCTGAGGCTACAAGGCTACGACATAGAGATACAATCTCTACAGAAAGCATAAAGGCAAGCCTAGATCGAGACCGGGATGCCTTTCGAGGTTAACCCACAACAACAACAAACGAGGATGATAAGATGATCAAGGCCTCTTAAGGCCATCTACAAACGATGCTGATCAAGGCCTCTTAAGGCCACCTATAAAACAATGATGATCAAGGCCTCTTAAGGCCATCTACAAAGCGATGAAGTATGCCTCTTAAGGCTATCCACAAATGACGATCAACAGATATGCCTTTTAAGGCCATTCAAGAAAAACAAGTCAAAAGCTAAGAAAATAGCTACGACTGCAAGTAAACTCTACAAAACGAGATCAACACTGCTTACAAAACGACATATCAAAGTCGGCCGAAAAATGCAGTGTAGAAATATAAGCTCTACATAAAGCACCAAGATGTAAATCTACAGCTATCAAGCAACAAATTAAAGGCAAAAGCCCGAGATGACAAAATGTGGCGAGATTAAAGCAACAAGTATTCCACAGTGCATACAAAATATTGTTTCAAGGTTAAAAGCTCAAAACTAAAAGCTATCAACACGGGACGCCTTTAAGGCTAATCCTCAACAAAAAGATCAACAAAGGGATGCCGTCAAGGTTAACACACATCAACAAAATCAAACGGCATTAACTAGGGCCAACCCGGTTCTACATTACGAAAAATGACGAGGACAACGATCCCGGCTAAATGCGCCAAATAAACACAAGCAAGAAGATGGTTGTCACCATCATAACCAAATCGATCCTAAAAGTGAAAACAACAAAGAAGCCCAAATTCATTAAAGGGTAAAGTGCAAAACGCATAAATTGCCAAGTTCAACATAAATTAGAACATTATTTTTCAGATAGAAGTGGACAAAATGGCCTACAGGCCAATCCAAAAAAAATACTTGAGTCAAAGTCAAAAAGGCTACGACCTTTTCAAGAAGACAATCCTACGGAATACTAAAAAGGCCTATGGGTCATTCCAAGACAAAGTACTTGGACCTAATTCGACGAGGCTATAGCCATCTCGGGATGACAATCTCCCGGGATATCCCATAATAAGGCCGATGGCCATCCCGGGATAAAAGTATCCCAAAACAATATCAATGAGGCTAAAAGCCGCTTCGGCATAAAAATTTCCCGATATAGCATGGAGGAAGCTATATGCCATACCAGGAAAAGAGTTTCCCGAAAAATAAGCAAAAGAATTGGTTAGTAACCAAAGCGTGAAAGAAGCACAAAGGTTCATCACGGAAGAAATGTTAAGTAATTAGAAAAGTAAGTCAAGAGGCTTCGGCTTCACCGACATCAGCGTCATGATCTTCTGGAAGACATAAAGATCAAAAGAAGCAAACACCTGCCAAACTGAGGTGAATACCGAGATTCAAAAATTGAAATATTTTAACACAATCCCTAAAGGCATCTGGACCTCTTCCTTCGAGGAGACCTGAAGAGACCTTGAAGCTCATTCACAAGACAAGTCCCAAATTTGAGTTCAAGACATTATACAAAAATACAAATCCGCAAGCACATAAAAACCGGGATTCAATAGATCCGGCATGAATAATCTAAAGATGACAGCTTGCTCAAAGAAGCCTGTCAACTTGGGAGACTGTAGTGTTACAGACCCAACTTCAGGAATACAACAGTCTATTTCAGCAAAACTATTTTGATTAAACACATCTCAACGAAGAACGTCTCGATAATTGACCCAACTTGGCTCCAAGGCCATGTTGATTCCAATAAGGACCAAGTCCCTAATTTGAAGAAGATAACCTTGGCAAGACCAACAGGATTTTCATTGGACTCTTTGTCAATGAAGTTCATGTCGACCCAAAACAAAGGGTTAAAAGTTAACGACCATCATGAATTAAAAGCCTTAACAAAAAAGTTATTCAACCCCTATGTTGAAGGATTAGAAGAAATTGATGATCGGCTGGAATCCTGAACCATTAACAAATATGAAAAGGTTTAAAGAACCAGACTCGACATGCGAGCAAATAAATAGAGAGCAAGATACGCCAGCTCAGCCTCAATATGAGGGTTATAAATTCAGCAGTCATAATCTGAATCAAAAGCAAATGTCTATGGTTCCCTGATTGAAAGGGGATAACTAGGCCGAAGAGCCCATTTTCATAGCGGAGATACACATCTTCGAAAAGAATATTGCTAGAGAAGTCCAGAAAGAAACCGATATAGGCTTGAAAATAAAAATGCAAAATGCCAACAAAGTTACTCATTATTAGTAGAGAGTAAAAAATGTATACATCAAGTCCAGGCAGAAATTTCGGGATGATGCTGATCTTTGGAAATTTTTGAGATGAACTGATATTCAAGACAACATCGAACGAGATACGGTTGTAAGAGCATGAGATTCCATCGGTATCTGGAATAGCTTCAGCAATAAGAGTCGTCATAAATTTAGATAACCAAGGTGGTAAAGCGCCTCCTAGTTTATTAGATCACACCTAACAATACCGGTGTCGGTAGAGTTAGTGAATCAAATCATCTAAATGATTCCGCTAAAAAGTGGGTGGCAGCAACCTTAACTTGGGGATCATAATCCTATATCCATATCACTGATGTGGAGGGTCATAGGCCCCATGCCAAGGAGAAAATGACTGAAACTTTCAGTTGTAAATCATGTGCTCATAAAGGGCGAACAACAAAAATTATGCGAAGTCCCGGCATAACGATCAGAGACAAAATGTTTTATTCGACATGACATCCATGTCGGTCAACTATAATAAAGTCGAAATTTTACCTTCAATGGAACATAGACTCAAGGACAGTTATAATATGGTGAAGAGTTTCACTTTCAATAGAATATCGACTTGGAGCTTACCACTACAGTTGATATGTAGCAAGTCGGCTACAAAGGACATAACATTCTAAGTGGCGTGAATTTTACCAGACTCTGAGATCTACGATGATAGAATGTATGAAAGATCGTAAAAGGATCACCAAACTCTGAGGAATTAGAAGAACTAAGAGAAGAAACAATTCATCTTACAAAATTAGAACAACGTGTGATGCACTTGAGTCAGAATTCTCGTCTAGGTAGAACACCATCATGGGGGGCTTCAACAAAGAAATCATTAGAGTGATCAGCCTTGAAAATAATTCTCCTACTCACAAATGGAGGGAAATTCATCGAGTCGGAGCACGTGAAGTTCGACATACAACATCCAACCCGGCATATGAACCGAGAATGTGAAGCTTCGAATATTGAAGCCAAAAAACTAAATTAAGCCAACAAGGCAAAGGAGAATGCTTGAAATGCCAGAAATGAACTCCTAATAAATAAAAGAGCGACAAAGCTAAATAACTTGAAATATCCCGGAGGGCGGGATCAACAGTAATCCGACATGGATACATAAAGACGTCGACTTGCCTGCAGCAACTCGCTGTCTTGGGGGGCTTCTGTTGTGGACCGAAATTAAGAGATATCCCTGTCGTAAATACTATGTCGGGACCAATATCTCAACCATTATAAAGATTGGGCTAGACCCAAAGACAAGGCCCACAAGGCCCAAAATATAGCCTGCAAACCCTAAATAACTCTTTATAAATAAATACATCATAATTACTCTGGTACACTACTAATCTACTAATAATTACTCTGACCCATACAGTCATTGACTGACTTGAGCGTCAGAGTCCTTGCAGGTCCCCCCACCTGCCGTCGTGGAGCGCCGCCGGAGTTCTTCCCATGATCTCGTCATCAGCACCTCCTAGCCAGGTTCCTATATTTTATGTCGTTCCAGTATTTTTAGAACGTAACAGTATGAGTAATTTATAGTTAACCATCGCAACTGCAACCACAATGCCAACCCATTTTTAACCTTTTTAGAGAGTTGACTCTCTACATATACACCTTCATAAATCCCTTTAGATGTAGGCTCATGAAATTGGGGTGACAGTAAAATTTAATCCCACCATCATTTAATTGCTATAGCTAATAGCTATACAGAGATCATATATTAATAGAGACTATAGAGATAAAGGCAAGGGACCACTTTCTCTGTGCAAATACAATTAACATCTTATCTTCTCATCTACTGTCCTGTTTCTATGATACAATGCTTCTTTCAATTTCTTTATTTTATTTTATTTATTTTATCATCCCTCCCTCTGTTTTATTATATAGCAAAACAAAGCATATTTTGTCTTCCACTCTTAGATGGGTCCTCGTAATAGAGAAGCAAAGATTAACTGTTGAATTTATCTACAGAGTATCATTTGAGACGCGAATCTTCGGAAAGCCGCTGATGCTACTAGCTTTAATTTAAAAAAAATGATGGTAAACTCAAAATTAAAGCCACTGATGCTAAACCTAAACATCTTACATTTCCAAAGTCTCTTGTTGTCTCTCAAAAACTTAACTCAAAAATCAAGACCACTACTATAAACAAAACAATATACTATTACTTGCTATCTAGTATCCTGCCATGTGATAATCCTTTAATTTTCTTAGAAATAGTTAACTTGACTTCCCTTTAATTAATTTAGGCATTTGGTTGGCAAGTCTATAGAACAGAAAATACAAAAATTGAAACCAGCTAGATGAGATTATATTCTTTTTGCTCTGCTCAACCTTTAATGTGAGCATTCATCTCATAAAATTCAAATTTAAAAAAAAATGACACAATCCTCATCAGAACCATTGCTCCTTCCACTAATCTACAGAGAATCACAGCAGATTCAGAACAGAAGAAATAATTTGAAGAAGCTTGAGATTCTTGAAGGCATTAAACAATAAACTCTTTAGAGGAAATTTCTTATGTGAAGTTGAAGAACAACAACATCTTTATTTGAGTGAGAAAATCAAGAACAGTGAGGTAAAGTGCCGAACGAAACGAACCTCACTGCTGAGAGCTGCGAAATCCAAACAGCGTTCCTTCACTGAGAGCTACGAGGCTGAAAACAATGTTCTTTCTCTAAGAGCTGGGAGGATGAACAACGAGAAAGAGAAATATGAGAGCTTAGGGTTTCAAGATACTATATAGCCTAATTCAAGAGAGGGAAAGAGAAATAAGGAGAGGGAAAGTTAAACGAGGTTCAGGGGCCTAATTCAAGAGACAAAAATATAAAATTTTAAAGGGAATTTTAGAAATGTAAAAATTTAAATTTAAAATAGGTTTAAATAAGTATTAAAATTTTGTTTTTGATACAAGTTCATTTGATAATAAGCACAAGTTTTAGTTTTTAGAGTGATTTTTTTTTTTTAATTCTTGTAAGTTAAAATTTTCTTTTTTTTTCTTTAATTTCAGTTTTTTAATTTAGGTCCCATGAAAAAATATGATGAAAAATAAAAATAAATATAAAAAACTTAACATGAGGGACTAAATACAAAATTTTTAAATTAAGTTAGAAAAAATAAAATTATATTTTTTAGGACTAAAATAAAAAATAAACTATTTTTGTATGGACTAAAATATTATTTTAATCATATTCATTATATAAATTTTGAATTTTAAAAAAATATTTCCATTTGTATTTGCGAGGGAATAGTGAGGAAACGTTTTCTCACAAAGGATAAAAATTCAAGCTATTCCAGTTGCGACGCAATTGCGAGGAAATATTTCTCTCGCAAATCATAAAAATTTGTTTTTCATCACATTAGTGAAAGATTTGCGAGGGAATGTTTTGGTCGCTAAAAAGCCTCGCAAAATCGCTGCGAGTCCCTTGCTGAGTCTTTTAAAAAATATATTTAATTTATACACGAGGAATTTCATTTCCCTCGCGGACCTGTCACTGATTTCTCGTAGATTTGCGACAGATTAGCGAGGGGTAATTTTGTCGCTAAATTCCGTCGATGATCCGCCACATTCTTGTAGTGAAATTTTTGTTTTTAGTGCTTACCTATTCCAAATTGATTCAACTAAGGGACTAGTGCTTATTTAGGGATTAAAGGCCTATTCACCCAAGGAATTGGGACGTAGGTAATTAAAAGTATAATTTGTCTTGCAAATTAGCATTGAGACATGTATTAACCTCATTTAGGTTGAAATTCATTGAAATCAAGGAAACCTAAATCCTAACATATTCATCCATTGCATTTTAACCCCTTTCTCTCCAATTTGCTTAATTGAATTCTTATAGGATTTAGATATTTAATTTTGTTTAATTCATAGAATTAGAATTTCATTCAACTCAATTATTTAATCCAAATTGTGATAAGTTTGTGAAGTGTTACCTAGAAAACAGTCCTTAGGAACGATATCTAGAATTTACCATTTTTATAACTTGTAACGAACCAGTATACTTGCCGAGTCCTATTTTTAACAAAACCTTTAGCATAAATTATAAAGAAAATAATAACAATAAACTAAGACTAATTAAGTTAACTCAAATGGCATGTTTTCTTGAATATTTTGGTTACGAACATTTTGCCCAACCACCCTATGCGTCATATGTAAGTGATCATTCTTCCTATTATTAATTTCATGTGAAACATATTTAAAAAATTAAATTATGTATCATATAGTTATAAAAGATTTAAAGACAGGGCAACGGAAGGGTATCTAATATTCATTATTCTAAAGTGAAGAAAGACATTAGAGACTACAAGTATCTTTAGATTAGCATAATTTTTTAGAAACAATCGCTTATTTTTGAAAAGTTGTCTCGCACATAACATATGAAAATAAGCGATTATTTCTATAAATAAGTTAATCAAAACCCACATTACAAGTAGTTATGTATATGCATTATATTGTTATTCAATAAATACTTCTGGAAAAAAATCATTCAAATTTGAATACAAAAGATCTAAAACTTTGTTTGGACAAAATTGATTTAAACTTATATATGACACAAGCAATATTTTTAATTTTCTTGATATGTATATAATTTATATTAGTAATTGCATTCACTCGTGCACAAAGGAGTTAATTGTTAATATAGAATTATGATTGTAGTTGCATTCAAAGTTTTCTTTGTATACTCTTGTCCGTTTCTTATAGAAAAATTTCTCAAAATATTTTTTTTTCTATTTTAGCTATGAAATATTACAATTTGAAAAACCAACTAACATTAACATACACTAATTACAGCCGAATTAATAAGTACAATAAATAGTTAACTATTCAAATGTCAAAGATATAAAAGAACCCAAACTAATATCCATCTCTAACATGAAAGAGGTAACATGAAAAATAGTTTGATAATGGGGTGAGGAAAGTAATAGGGGATGAGGGAATTACTAGCTTTTGGAAAGACAATTGGGTGGGAGGTAATCCAATAAGTGAGAAATGTAACTGCCTTTATAATTTAGTTGTTAATAAGGAAGCTTTAGTAGGTGAAATGGGAAATATGGATGGTGGAAGAAAGATGAAATTGAAATTTTCTTTCGGGAAGACACTTAATTCAGTAGGAAATTCAATTTCTTGATAACCCAGTTCAGGTTCAGTATTCTCAATCTGATAGGTGGATTTGGAATATGGACCATTCAACACGGAAATATCTGGCAAGATCAACTTACAATTTTTTGATAAATGACTCAGTTGTGTAGGAAAATTCTATTTTTAATTAAAGAAATTTGGTCTAGAAAGGCACTCCTATGTAGAAAATCATGCATAACGGATTGCTAGTTAAAGTTAACTTGAAAAGAAGGAAAATTATTGAAATAATGAACACGTAAAAGGTGTGTTTTGTATGTTGAAGAGGAATCTGTTGATCATCATTTCTTTTCTTGTGAAGTGGTTTATAAACTTTGTTGTCTGTGTTACAAGTGGTTTGAATTGTGTGTTGTGCTATCTCATTGAATATGTAACCAGTTTCACTAACGTGGTGGAATATCCAGAAATAAAATTTATGAGGAGGAGTGATGGCTTTGCAACTATTTTGATTATATGGTTATGGGGGAATGAAATGATCTTTAAGGAAGATAGCTATGGCCGAAATGAATGCTTGGAATAGGTAAAAGTTAGATCTTGGAAGTGGATAAAAGCTACTAAGAAGGACTTTGCATAGTTTTTTCATGACTTGCACGAAGGGTCTGTCCAAAGGAGTGATATGTATGTGCACTGAAATATGTTGGAAGAGGAAAGGCAATTTAAATTGTTTTGTTTACAAATTAATCTATGTTATTTTAGGGCTTGATTGATTATACTTTACATTTTAGTTTTTCAGAAATATTTTACAAAATCGCTTCAAGAACAATTTTTTTGACAAAAAAAAGAGAAATGTATTTTTAATTCAAATTAGTATGCAAATTCAAAGAACTGAAACTGAGAATTAAAACAAGTTTCACATATTTATGGATTTTAGTTTTTAAAGACCGGAAAACACATATCGTTCCTGAGAAATAAAAAAGGAGGTCGTCTTGGTATCTCATCTTGGGTTGCAATTCTTGAACTTTCACCAAGTGAAAATTCTAAAGGGAAAGCATCATCTTGACCTCTCTTTAATTGAAGCGTCGTGTTTCCTGAACTAGCTTCTCTCGTGCTAGGAGAGTTGCTACTACCATCACCACCCTCATTTTGAGTATTGGGTGCAACATTTGAATTTGAGCCATTTTGGACATCAACGGCGACATGATCATCCAGTTTTGGAAGAGTGGTGAAAATATTGGATCCAAAAATTCATGTACTTGTAAGTTGTGCTGATGGGACTGAAGTTGAATCCAATTGCCTAATGGATTCACACGGAGAATCTTGATTATCAGGTTGATCATTCGGTGGAGGATTATAGGTTCTATCTCCATGAGGTTGAAGATTATTCATCCCAGGAAGCGAGGGTAACATTAGACTCATATAACTTCTACTTCGAGAACTCAAAGAAGAAGAAGAAGGAAGTCTTAATGCTCTATTTAATTCAGGAGGTGGGTTGAAATCATTTTGGAAGCTTGAACTATTACCACTCAATTCACCCATCTAGTAGATCCGTAAGTTGCCACAATAACAAATCATGTCGTGATACATTTGTTTGGAAAAATGTTTGATGTTTGGTCTATTATTACTAGCCACTACCCTTTTTGCTTTTTTGAGCGAGTAATGCTCAGCTTTAACTTGTGACTCTAATTTTTATTTCTTTATTCTATTCTCATTTGTAATTATGTATGTGGTTATTATTTTAGTTTCATTAATAACCATAAAGTAGCTAGTGGCTAACACTTCATCTACATAGCCTATATAAGCAATGTTTGTATTTCAATTTCAAATCATTAGAGAAATAACTCATTGTCTCATCTAGTTTTTATATTTTTTTCTTTTCTCTTTATTAGAGATAATTACTTTGCGTCTCTTAATTCTTCAACTGATTTCGATCTCGTGCTTCCGCATAGCGCTTATACCGTAACAGCTTTCAAAAAGTAGGAATACTTTTGCACCTCTCACTTTTTTGGGTTAAGAAACATATAAAAAGAGAGATAGAAAACAATAAGGAAATAAAGTGAAAGAAATTGAGAGGCGAAGAATATACAAATAATTGTTGTTTTTCTAAAATTGTTAAAAATGTCTATACATGTTATATAACATATGCAGTATTTAATTTTAATTTTTGTATGAATAATTTGTTAGTCTTTGTTGTTATAAAAATCCTTTGTCTAGTTTTTAGTGGTACTTCAACAAACAATTAAAAAATTAAAGATAAAAATCAGCTAGGCACATACACGCACACAATATATACCTATATTACACAAAAGAAAATATGTCTCATTTTTCGGTATATACTTGTTGGGCTCCTTTACATTGCTTGTACTTCTAATAATAAAATTGGTTTTCCTTAGCAAAATGTTGTATGTGTCAAAAAATTCATGATTGAACCAGTAGTAATTTTTTTCCTTTTTATCCTTCTTAAACAAATACAGTTTTTTTTAGCCAAAAAGAAAATTTAAGATAAAGAGACGAGACTTGTTATGATACTTATAAACAGAAGAGGATAACTCTATATCGTAAGTCACCAAACAATGTTATATGTGTGTACTCATAAAGAATTTCTCATAGAATTGGACGAGAATGTTATTTTTTAATCAGCAAGTCTATAAACAAGTTAACAATTTTTTGCTAAGTTGAAAAGTTGAGGGACCTAAAACATACATTTAAGTTTAGGAACCAAGAATAGATTCACGTGAAAGTTCATAAAAATGTGCGTGTTTGTTTTCAACACAAAAAGTCCTAGATTCTAGCACCAAAATTGCATAACCGACATTTCAACAAGATGGAAAAACAATATCAGACAAATAGTAAATACAAGGATATATAATTCAAGGAGTAAGAAAATACTTGACCCAAAAAACAAGAAGAAGAAGAAACAAAATATACCTAATTGATAATTAGACACAAGAATTGGGGAGCTGGGATAAGTTGTGTTGCTCTCTATATATCCAATTGATCACTCTTGTACTTTTTGCTCTCACATTCTTTAAGCATGAATGATATAAAGTAGAGGGAGCTTCAATATATAGATTCAATTTGAGGGTTAATTTGTCAAAATATATAGACTAATAAATTGTATTTGACTAAAGTCCAAACTTATCCACATTTTCCTCTAGGTTTCATTAAATGTAATTATTGCTTATTTATGAGCTTATTTACTTTGCTTTCTTGTAAGTTATCAATGAATCACTCATTTAACTAACAAGGCAAGAATACATAATTTATTGAAGTATAGTCCTAATATTACCTAGCTTGTATTTCTCTCTTTGTATTTTTATTTTTTTTGTGCCTTCTGTTTTGTATTCTGCTTATTTTGGCCACTTTTATTTTTCCGCTTCTTATCACGACCAATATCTCTTTGGACTTTTTGTATAAATACTTTTCAAATCATAAATAATAAGAGCTTCAGTTTTATTTCATAAAAAATCCCTTTATGGTATCTAAGAGCCCAAACGGTTGCGTTCCATCTTCTACATCGTTTCCAAACGGATGCGTTTTTTCTGCGCCGCTATAAAGGCTCTTGCTAGGGTTTATTGGTTCTCCATTTCATCCCTTCGCTCTGCTAGGGTTTTCCTTTCTTCGATCTTGTTCTTCCATCACTTTTCTTTCTTCTCTTTTCTTCAACAATGGCGGACCAAACCAACCCCCTGAGCATGTTCCCTCACAAATTCCTAATACACCCTATTACCTCCATCCTAGTGAGAACCCAAAACACTGTTATTTCGGCCCCTATTCTTGACGTCGCCACCAACTATCTTCTCTGGGTGAGGAACGTTCGACGAGCCCTAATTTAAAAAGACAAATTAGGATTCGTTACTGGAGATCTCAAACGGCCTAAACCCGTTGAGCCTCTTCACCATACATGGGTCAAGTGTGACACCATGGTCACCTCGTGGATCACGAAGACTGTGTCTCCACAGATAGCGCGTAGTATCCCGTGTTTTTAATACTTCTTTTAACAAGGGAAGGAGGGTCTTTAACATTTTTTGAAAAATATTTGATTAAAAACTTGTTTGATCCATTTAAAAGAGCCTTAATCAAATTTACATTTAAGCATGAATTAAATCCTATATACCCTTGTTGTTGCATTCTCGTTTATAGCGCTTGATCGCTTGATTTTCCAATCTGGGCTAGATTCTTGGATTGTTGTGGAATCATCAAAACTCCAGTTTTAGGGCGTTTAGAGAATTTGCATCCACACATAGGTCTGTTTTTGTTGGCTTCCGTTCTGGTACCAAAAGGTATCCTTCTCTATTATCTCAATGATCGTAAACTTCCCTTTTCAGGTCATGTGACTTTTGAGGAAACTGTTTTTCCTTATCATTCTCTCTGATCCTATCTGCATTCCTACCCCTTCTCTTCTTCCTGATATGTCTTCTTCTCCCTCTCCTCTTGTTTCTGTTCCTTCCTCCTCTCTTCCTACCAATCCTTCTTCTCCTCCCCCCACTTCTTCTCCCACCCATATTCCCTCAACTCCTATTCCTTGAAGATCCACATGAGTTACTCGCCCTCCTATCTATTTTCAGTATTATCAATGTAATTCCTGTCAAACATCTCAGCAGCATCCCTCTTCCCCTTATCCACTCTCCTCCTTTGTTTCTTTTGCCAATTTTTCTCCTTCTCACAGTGCATTTAGTCTTTCTGATAGCCTTGAGTAGAAACCTACCTATTTTGAAGAAGCCAGCCAGTTTGATTGCTGGAATAAAGCCATGGCAGCTAAGCTCACAGCTCTTGATTCAAATGGGACCTGGTCTTTAGCTCCTCTTCCACATGGCACTCGTCCCATTGGCAACAAATAGGTCTATAAAATTAAGAGGAAATCTGATGGCACAATTGAGCGGTACAAGGCACATTTACATCAAATAGAGGGCCTTGACTACTTGGACACCTTTTCTCCGGTTGCCAACATGACCACCATTCTCATTGTTCTTGCCTTGGCTTCCTTTCATCATTGGCATTTACATCAACTTGATGTCAATAATGCCTTCCTTCATGGTTATTTGAAGGAGGACACTTATATGAAGGTTCCCAAAGGTATGATTGTCCCTTCTGCAAATATGGTTTGCAAGCTTTCCAAATTACTCTAAAGCAGACAAGTAGGCAGTGGTATGCCAAGCTCTCCACCTTCCTACTTGAGAGGGGGTATATTCCAGCTTTTGCTGTTTGTTCCTTGTTCTTAAAATTTAATTCTGCTAACTTCATTGGATTGTTAGTCTATGTAGATGAAATTCTGTTATTTGGGACTTCATTGTTGGATTTCACACTTATCAAACAACAACTTGATGCAACCTTTGGCATCAAAGATTTGCGTTTGCTCAAATACTTCCTTGGCCTGGAAATTGTACATTGTGATGTAGGAATCACTCTGTCACAAAGGAAATACTGCAAAGACTTGTTGGAAGATGTTGGGTTGTCCAACTGCAAACCAGTTTCAACTCCATTAGATTTAGCAGTGAAGTTGAGACAAGAATCTGATGACTTGTTCCCGGATCCATTTGCATATCGCAGGTTAGTAGGTCGATTGATCTATCTAACCTTAACTAGACTAGACCAGATATAACCTATGCTACACAGAAAATCAGCAAATTCATGAACACACCATCACAAACACATCACAGAGCTGCAATCAAAATTCTTAGATACCTGATAAACTCTCTTGGACTTGGTTTATTATTTCCAAGGAAAAATTGTTCAATTGAGAGGTTTTTCATAAGCTGATTGGGCTGGGTGCTTGGACACTAGAAGGTCAACTTCAGGGTGCTATTTTTACATTGGAAACTCCCTAGTTAGTTGGAGATGAAAGAAACAAATAACAGTTGGTCGTTCTTCAACCGAAGCTAAATATAGCGCTCTTAGGTTTGCAACTTGTGAGATGAAATGGATACATTATTTGCTGCAAGATCTTAAGGTCTTTTATCACAAAAATCCAATTTATTTTTTTGTGATTATCAGAGTTTAATTCACATTGCACACAATGTTGTATTCCATAAAAGAACCAAGCACTTGGAGATAGATTGTCATCTAGTAAGAGAAAAGGTGTTAGCAGGATTATTCAGACTTCTACCTATCTCAACAAAAGAACAGATAGCATACTTTTTTTCAAAAGCTCTGTTATCTAAGACATTTGATTTTCTGCTAAGCAAGCTAGGAGTGATTGAAATCTTTTCACTCACTAGCTTGAGAGGGGGTGTCAAGATTAACCCTGAAAAGCCATGCACTTTGGATGAGAAAACATAAAAGGAAGGAACAAAGTCCCATATCGGTTGCACAACAGAAAGTGAAGGAATAACAAATATTAGGAAAAGTTAGTTAGGCTGTTGTAACTAACTCTGTTACTTATGCTTTGTATAAAACCTTGTGCATAGCCTTGTAAATATTCATTCGATTCAATAATAATTGTCAATGTTTCAGTTTTTCTCTCTTGTATTATTCTTCTGATACATGGAAGCATCAAAATCTCTTTTTTCTTCTCCTTATGCCTTCCAAAAGCTTCTAATGGTCCATCCTTGATCTCCAAAGCTCCTTGGTGTGTTTTTCCTATATACAAATCAAGAGAGAAATTATGAGAATTCTTGTTATTATGCCAAAACACATAAACCAACGCCAAACTGACTAAAAAGACCTAAATTACTTCTAATACCTATCTGGAAAAAATATATATCATTCCCACTATATATGGTGATGTCATTACTTTGACTCACTTTTCTTGTTAATGTCCACATTTTTTACATGTTCTTTCTCTTAATTTTTTCCTCACACACTTAATTCAAAGATGGGTATTTTATATTCGGTAGAGAAAGCTTATTTTATCAATACTTAGTGGGTATTTGGAAACACTTTTGATGTGGCTCCCCAATCATTTTATAAGGGTAAAACTTGATTTTAACAATTTTTGGTTAGTAGTTATGTACACTCAATCAATTATTGTTTCAAAACAATGGTTGAAGGAGAATGAATATAGAAAGTTGTGTTTTTTCTGACAAAATCAAATACAAATTACTACTGTCTTTATTTTTCCTTCCGTTGTATTAGCTACCGTTAGTGTAAACTTTCTCTAATAGCCATTAAAAACTAGTACTAACTGTATGTAAATCGATAAAATATATATATCAATTACTTATATTAACATATTTTTCTATTAGTAATCATATATTTATTCATTTATATAAATATTACATATTTATATTAATGGATTATTTCTGTTAGATAAAGTGTATACCAACGGTAGTCAATCTAAGTAATGGAAGCTAACAAAAAAAGCGTTAGTGAATGGTTTTTATAGTGTATGCATTCAAAAGCAATTTTGAAAAAGAATATCCAAACAATATTATTTTAAAAATAATTTTTCTAATACTAACAATCCAAACAAAGTATAAATCACATTACTTTAGAATGACTTTTACAAAACTGAATCAATTTAATTACTGCAAAATTAAGCACACTAAGCCTTTTTTCTCAAATACAATGGCAATTTCGAATTCTTTTTTACATATATGCAATATACTTTTTGTTGTGATCTAACCTGACGTGTATGTAGGACGAGCAGGAGGGCCTCCTCGATCAGCAAAGGGCAATAGGATTGCTCCTAGGTCCTGAGCTCCGGTGGCGGTGGTGTGCACCTGCAAGTACTCCGACGCCCAAGTCAGTAAGTGTATTAGGGTTTATATTTGTTGTAATATATCTTACGTACCTTGCATTGTGCATTATGAGAGTATTTATAGAGTGAGGTAAGTGAGCTAAATGCGGTCCATATTGGGCCAGCATCTGTATCAAGGCCCAATCTTCTTTGGTTGGGCCTTGGTCGCAGGCCGCGCAAAACTTACCGAGATGCTCATGGTATATTTGATGACTACTTGATCCGGCATGCATTCTCACTTCCGGGATACTGTTATTCTGGTCCACAACAGTTGCCCCCCAAGTCGTCAAACTTTTCTTGGGATAAGTTGGTGAGTTCATTTATCATGTCGGATGGATTGCAGGTGTTGATTCTGGAAATGTCACGAGATGACGGTTGATTTACTTTTTGGGCGCGTGTATTTCACGCGCTCCATTCATGGCACTGTGCGCGACGATTAGCGTGGTTTTTGGGCTCCACGTTCATTAAGGTGATGTGACGGTTTTTACTTTGTTTCTTTTCACCCGTTACATTTTCACCTATTCCTTTGTTTAAGTTTTTACTCTTCACTTTCGCGCTTCCTATCTCTTCATTTCTTGCGATAGAGAGTTCTGAAACCTTTCTTCTTCCTCCTCGCGCCTGTCTTCCTAACCTTTTTTCTAGCAACATTTTCGCTTCTTCTTTCAGGTATTGCTTCTTCTTTTCATCGATTTGTGCTTTTATTCGATTCTTTCTAGATTTTTTGATTGTTCTGTTGCATTCTCCCCCTTCTTTAGGGTTTAGTTGTAGTTTCTGGGTTTTTTCCTTCAAAAATGGCCGATAGTGTTATTGTACTGACGAGTGGTTCTTCGAAGTCGAATGATACTGAACTTCTTGAGAGTTTAGCGAGAGGGCTCCGAAAACATAGATCTTCTAATGAGCCAAACCCCTGTTCAGGTACGACCTCTACAGCCAACCCTGATTATTGTGAATCTTGCCATTTTTGGTTTTATCCTCTATATTCACGACGAGGGGAGAGTGGCGAATCAGTTACCCAAAGCGTGAGTGGGTCGTTTGACACTTTGAACCCAGAACCTTCTGCTCTTCTTCTTGCATCAGCCCATCTTCCTGATGAGTATAGTTCTGAGAGTTCTGTGTCTGTCGAACAAGGTTCAGATCGTCATGCTCCTGTTAATTTTGTTCCAGTGGGGGATGAAGTTAAGTCTTCCCATCCCGGGGATTCTTTAGAAGATAGAGAATCTATACCATCGTCTATGACACATTCCTTAGATTCTGAGTCCGATCCTGCTTATGTTCCTTCTTCTCATAGTCATTCATCCCCGGGATCTGATTCTGCTTTCTCTTGTTGTGTAGATATGGAACCCGCTCGAGGCGACATTCCTATCCCGGTAGCTTCTGATGCTCCGGGATCTTCTGCTGGTGCACCGACTTCTTTTGATGCCGGGGATTCAGAGGCTGTCGCGCGTGGGGTTGGCGAAACCAGCAATTCTGCACCTAGAACTATATGTCCCCCTGATTTCTTAGAGTTGAAGAATATTTGGGGAATGTTGTGGGTTCCCTGGGACATTGTCTGGGAGGAGTGTTCGGTGAAGGATAGTCGTAGGCTCAGGGAGGTGGAGAAGCATTGGAGGGTGTGTTTTCTTTATGGGCCCAACACTCTTGGGACTGATGTCACGGCTAATCCTTCGTCAAACCATAAGTTGGTCATCCCGAGTAAGAAGGAAAGGATTTGCACGCTGGCCTCTTTGGGTGAGGGTTCTTATATCATGATGCACAACCTCCATCTCGCTCCTACTTTCAGATTGAAGTTCTGCACAACCTCCATCTCACTCCTACCCAGCTTCATCCCAACAGTTGGGGATTTCTTCAGACCTTCGAGATCTTCTGCTGGGCTCAAGGCTGGCATTGTTCCTCGACCTTGTTCTTGTACATTTTTGGTCTTTACCGCGGTCCTAAAAAGAAAAATTGGGTATCCCTTCGTCACCGCTCCGGGATTCCCCAACTATTTTTCCCTTACGAAGAGTCCTTCAAGGCCCATAGGGATATTTATGTTAAAGTCATCCCCCGGACCAAAGATTGTACTCCCTTCTGGATGGGAAAGAATAAGCAACCCTTGTTCCCGCTCTATTGGACGGAGGATCATTATCAGAGGTCGCTGTCCTTGAAGGAATTGGAGATTGGCTTCCTGGAAGAAGAAGATCAACAAACCTTCAAGAACCTGTGTGCCTTTGTTGAGTAGGGGGATACCTATCCATTGTAAGGATGTGATTGGGGTATCCCGTCAAGATCGGGCGACATGCTTATGTAGGGCATTGTCCTTTATTGTAGAATGTCGTTTATCTGTGTTTCATGTCGGTTATATTTGATTTTTATTAACAAGTGTGTTCTTGCTTTTGCAGCCGAGATCATGGCCAATTATGCCATTCAAAAGCAGAAACGAGATGCCAAGGGGAAATGAAAGATTGTTCTTTCAGGTCCACCTCTTTCTCCTGCTCCGGTTCCTGTACCTATCCCGGTAGTTCCTATCGGGATTAATATCTTGGATGCGGCTCCTGCTAGGGGAGAATCTCCTGCTAAGAGGTCTGTACCTCCCTCTTCTGGGGCTGAGGTGGCTACCTCAAATCCGAAGCGTCGTCGCACGACTAAGTCCGGTATGCTCTTGTTGTTGGGTTCTTCAGCCGTGTAAGAATAATGTGTTATCTTCTTACGTTTATTTAGTTCGATTTGTAGGTGACCAGCCTGGGGGTGCCTAAGGGGCTTCTGCCGGGATGAACCCAATATTGATGGCGCCCTTCTCCACTCCTTCCTCTGCTTGGGAGGGATTCCAGTCGCCCTTGATTAAGTTCCAACATGGGGACTTTTTCACTAAGGGTGGAGCTGCTGCCGTGAAGGTATATGTTTTTTGTCATATGAATTTGTCGACTTTATAATGATTGATCTCGGTAGATATGTGTTTAATGTATTCTTGTTGTTTTTGTGTTTGTAGGAGCAAGCCAAATCCCTTATGGGCTGGAAGGCTATGAGCATGGCTATGCTCCAACACGTTCATGACCAAGCAGAGGACATGGGTCAGTCTGCTTCCTTGAGGGCTCAGCTGCGGGATCTCCGGGACGACATAGAGCTGAAGGATGCCTTGATCCAGAGTGTCAAGGAGTCGGAATCCCGGGCTGAGAAGAAACTTGCTTCCTTAAAGGAGAAGTTCTCTCATATGGAAGAAGAGTTTGCCAAGGAGAAGGAGAAGGCTACTAGCTTGGATGCTGAAAACTCCAAGCTGAAGGATGAGGTTTCTCAGCTGAAGACTAAGGCAGAGGAAGATAGTTCTGCTCTTAGCCTTCTTCAATCCGAGCTTTTGGGGTCGGCTTCGAAGCTCCACGAGACGCAAGTTGAGCTACGAGAGACTCAAGAGAAATTGGAGGAGGCTTATCAAGATATGGACACTACGGTGGATGATTCCTACCGGGATTGTGTGAAGACCCTCCTGTTCTTGAATCCCGGGATTAATTTGAACACTCGTGGTCTTTGCAAGTATCACGACATGAAGGATGGGATGTTTATGGATTTCCATGATCCTCACAATCCCGTACCTATTGACCCTACTGATCCCCCACTCGAGCCCTTCGATTGCAGCACTCCTCCTCATACTGATCCCGCTCAAGAACCCGAAGGTGCATCTACTGGAGGGGCTGAATAGTTTGATGTTTCTTCGTTTTTATGTTTCTCTTGTTTTGTTATCATTTTGTAACTTTTACGAACAAGTTTATGTTGAATGTAGATTTTCCTCATCTCGGTGTTCCGGGATGACTTTTATGTATGGCTTTTTGTTTACTTTTCCTTTATGCTCCGGGATTCATGCTTTATTTATTGCGTTTCTGCGTGTCGTTGAGGCTTGACCATTTAAGGTGCCTTTACTTGACATGGAAATTTCTCATGTCTTTTTAATTGTTAGGACACATTAGTGATGTCGCCCTTTTAGCTCCTCAATAGGAGGGAAAATAGTTTGTACTTTCTCTAAGTTTAAGTTGAAGTGTGACCTTGGTGGTACTTCACGTTTCTTTATGGCCAGGGTTAACCTGTGACGGGCCCCTATTGAGTCTGTAGCAGATAATTACCCATAATGGTATCTCGACTCATTGTTGGCCTTGTATGTATGTCGGTTTCTGTGTGTTGACGACATCTCAACCTCGGATTGTTTGTACTTCTCATACTTTCTTCCGATCTGTTTGCTATTAAGAATTGAACTAGCTTGTTTGTGTAAGAGTGAATAAAATGTTGCCTTATTGATAACAAGAAGCAAATAATAAATGGGGGTCTCGTTAAAACCTCTAGCAGTAAAACCCTCCTTAGGGATAAAATCTGCTACAGGAAAAAGAGTACCCCTTTATTACAAAGAATGTAAATTAAATAACTTAACTATAGTAGCGCCTTAAGTCTGGGACATTAAGCGTTCTTGGAATTTGTTTGCCTTTGAGGGTATCTAGATGATATGCTCCATTGGCTGCAACAGTCTTGACCCGAAATGGGCCTTCCCAGTTTGCTCGGAGCTTCCCGTCTTTTGCGTTCCGGTTCCCAATACTGGCTCTTCTTAAGACTAAGTCGCCAGGTTGGAAGCTTCTAGGGACTACCCTCAAGTTGTATCTCTGAGCGACTTGTTGCTTTCGGGATAGTTCTTTAATTCTGGCGGCTTCTCAGATCTCTTCGACCATGTCGGAGTCTTCTCTTAGTAGCTGTTCATTTTCTTGTGCGGGGTACATGACCCTTCAAGATGGATGTCCAATTTCTACCGGGATTACGGTATCTGATCCGTATACCATTCGAAATGGAGTTTCTCCAGTGGAGCTATGGGGAGTAGTTCTGTAGTTCCAAAGTACTTGATAGAGGTCTTCCACCCAGCTAGTTCCAGCTTTCTCACACCTCTTTTTTAAGCCATTAAGTATGACTTTGTTGGCGGACTCTGCCTGTCCGTTTGATTGTGGATGCTGCATATTATTTGCCGGAATACAAAGTTCTGAGCTTTAACTGATGCTATGTTAGCTAAAGGTTCCAATTCAATCCATTTAGTGTAATAATCAACGGCAACAATAAGATGTTTAAACTGACCGGTGGTTGGCGTGAAAGGTCCCAAGAGGTCCAAGCCCCAAGTGTGAAAAGGCCAAGGGGTGGAGATGCTATGCAAATCTTCAGCCGGGATATGGGATAATGGACTGTGGCACTTTTGGCACTTCTTCACGTGGTCAGCTGCATCTTTGTTCATGGTTGGCTAGAAGTATCCTGCCCGCAGGGATTTCCTTGCCAACGATTTGCCACCAATGTGGTGACCGCATCTTCCTTCATGCACTTCAGTGAGAACATACCATGTTTCGGATGGTCCAATGCATTTAAGCAAAGGAGTGGATAGTCCCCTTCTGAATAATTGTCCTTCTTTCACGGAATACCAGGATGCGTTTTGTACTAACCGCTTTGCTTCCCGGACATCTGCCGGGATGGTGCCTTTAGTGATATACTCTATTATTGGAGTCCTCCAATATTCACTTTCAACCTGCAAAATAGCACAAGGAGAAGGGAGAACTTCTTCTACCACTGACTTCAAAGTTGAGGATGATTTGGTGCTGGCCAATTTTGAGAGTAGATCAGCACGACTGTTCTCTTCTCTTGGAATGTGCTTGATCTCGAATTTAGCAAGACCAAGCAGACTTTCTTTAACCTTTGCCAGGTATCTTTGCAGCAATGGTTCTTTTGCCTGGTATTCCCCTTTTATCTAGGATACCACCAATTGCGAGTCTGAGCATAAAGTGATCGCGGTAGCTCCTAGTTCTTTTGCCGCGCGTATCCCGGCTAAACAGGCTTCATATTCTGCTTGATTATTGGAGGTCGGAAATTCAAATTTCAGAGAATATTCTACCGTTACCCCCTCATCATTTTCGATCAGTATATCAGCGCCTGCTCCTTTGGGGTTTGAGGACCCATCAACATAATTGGTCCAGGATCCTTTTGGTTCTTCTCCAGGATGTGTCATCTCAACTACAAAATCAGCCAAAGCATGTGCTTTGATTGCCTGACGTGGTTCATACGAGATATCGTACTGTGATAGTTCTACTGCCTAGGTCATCATTCTTCCTGCCAAGTCAGGTTTATGTAAGATTTGTCTAATGGGTTGATTAGTTCTTACCGGGATAGGATGGCACTGTAAGTATGGCCTCAACCGCCGAGATGCAAATAGCAAGGTATAGGCGACCTTCTCAAGCCTCTGATAATTCAAATCTGATCCCTGTAATGCTTTAGAAACAAAGTATATTGGACTCTGGTTCCGGGATTCCTCCTTCACTAAAGCCGCGCTGATAGCGTCATTAGTGACGGCTAAGTAAAAGTATAGAATCTGCCTGGGGTCTGGGCGGGATAGGACTGGTGGAGCTGATAATATCTTCTTCAGCCCTCGAAAAGATTCTTCACATTCTGGATTTCATTGAAAATCCTCTTTGCGCCGTGAAGTCCTGAAGAAGGGTAGACACTTCCTAGCTGAATCTGGAAGGAATCTTGTCAATGTCGCGATCCTTCCAGTCAGTTGCTAGACTTCTTTAATGGTCCGAGGACTCTGCATATTTAACACGGCACTACACTTGTCGGGGTTGACCTCAATCCCCCGACTGGTTAGCATAAAGCCTAAGAATTTTCCAGCTTCGACCCCAAAAGTACATTTATTAGGATTCAACCTTAAGTCATACCTGCGTAGCTGTTGGAAAGTTTCATGTAAATCAGCCATCAGGTCTTTGTCTTCAGGAGTCTTTACTATCATGTCGTCAATATAGACTTCGAGGATCTTGCCAATCTGCTCTATAAATACCTGGCTCATCATCCGCTAGTAGGTTGCTCCGGCATTCTTTAGACCAAACGGCATCATTGTGTAACAGTAGACACCCATGTCGGTTATGAATGTCGTTTTCTCTTGATCTTTAGGGTGCATTGGGATCTGATTGTAGCCAGAGTAAGCATCCATGAAGGATAAATACTTATAACCTGCAGAGTTATCAACGAGTTTATCGATACAAGGCAAGGGGATTGGATCTTTAGGGCATGCTTTGTTCAGATCTGTATAATCTGTGCACATTCTCCACTTCCCGTTAGACTTTTTTACCATTACCACGTTTGAGAGCCAATCTGCATATCGTATTTCTCTGATGAAGCCTGCATCCAACAACTCCTTAACCTGTTTTTCTATAGCTGCTTGTCTTTCAGGACCCATTTTTCTCTTCTTCTGGGCTACTGGGATACATCTCGGTTTCAAAGACAATCGATGACATACAAATTCTAGGTCCACTCCAGGCATGTCGGAGGAAACCCAAGCAAACAGGTCTTTGTTCATTTTCAATAACTCAATGAGTCGCTCTTTGATGATGGGGGGCAGGTTAGCCCCTATTTTGACGGTCTGATCTTCTTTAAGTCCTATGTGGACTAAGATCTGGTCTCCTTCTGGTTGAGGTCGCTAGTGTTCAAAATTTGCTCTGGGACCTAGGTTAGTCATCATGACCCCTGCATCCCGTATCAAATCACGTCTTTCCATCTTTTGCTTCCCTTTCTCTTCTGCCGTTACTGGCGAGATGGATGGGGATTTCGTGATTTTAAGGCTTTCTTGATAGCATTTTCGCGCATCACTGCTTTTTCCACGGACAGTTACTACTGAGCCATCTTCTCCTGGAAACTTCATGGCTAAATGGATGGTAGAGACTATGGCGCCAAGGCTATTCAGAGTTGGCCACCCAATGATTACGTTGTAGGCTGAGGGGCAATCCACCACTATAAACCTAGCGCTGATTGTTTTGGTATTTGGCTTTTTGCCAAAATTCACCTTGAGGTCAACATATCCTTTGGGAATGATTGTATATCCAATAAAGCCAATTAGGATAACCTTGTGAGGGATTAAATCCTTGGATCCCAATCCCAATTTATCAAAAACGCTCCAGAACATAATGTTAGCTGAACTTCCTTGATCAATGAAGATTCGATGGACTTCGAAGCCGTTCAGATTGGCTGCTATGACCAGTGGTTCGTTATCCCGGATTCGTTCTTCCGGGAAATCTGCATCTGAGAAGGACAGAACTTGGTTAGCTACAGCATTTACCTGGGAACAAGAATCCCTGACATCTCGGGTCCTCTTCTTATCTTCGAGACCCTTTAAGCTGGCTCCTCCAGCTATGACTTGAATTATCCCCCTAGGAGGGGATTCCTAAGCTCGTCTCGGGCTCCGAGATCTCTGACGGACTTCAGTTTGTTGATCTCGGTTCCTAGGAGGGGATCTTGGTGTCTATATTCGAGGAGATGGACTTCAGTGGCGATCCCGTCTTTCTGGGGATGCCCGGGCATAATTTCTCAGCCTACTTTGTCGGATCAACTTTTCAATTGCATCCCAGAGTTGGATGCATTCATTGGTAGAATGCCCACGATCCCGATGGTACTCACAGTACTTATTTTTGTGCTTTCCAACTGTTTTCAATGGTTGTGGTCGTTCTCTCAGTTCAGAATGCATCACTTCTTTCAATACTGAAGCTGGCGGGATTGTTAGCGGGGTATAATTGTTGAAAAGACCCTTGCGCTTCTTAGGAGACCTATCCCGGGTTTTTTCATCTTTACCCCGGGATTGGTTTGGAGGGGTAGTTTTTGCTTTGTCGTCCTTCTTGGCGACTTGGGCCTTCTCCCACTCTTCTATTCTGATCCACTTTTCAGCCCTGACCTTCAAGTCATCCATGGAGGTGGGCTTATCTCCTGCCAGTTGCTTGGCGAAAGCTCCTGGTTTTAATCCTCTCATAAAGAAATATAACACTAGGTTAGGTTCAACATTCCTAACTTCTAATACTTCATTATTAAAACGTGTTATATAATCTCGTAGAGACTCATCTTTTCCCTGTTTAACATTTTCTAGGTGGATTTGAACTGTCTTTTACTGCTAGTGAAATGAAGGATGAACTTATCTTTGAGAGTTTTCCAGTTGCTGATGGACTGTGGTGGGAGGTATGAAAACTAACGACTTGCAGCCTCTGACAATGTGAGGGGGAAAGCACAGCATAGAATGGCCTCATTCACCCCTTGAAAGTACATTGCTCTCTCGAAGGTGCTCACATGTAAGGTGGGGGATCCTTGGTCCCGTCATATTCCTTCAATTTCTTCGCGAACTAGAATCCATGAGGAAGAGCATGGGACATTATCCAGGGCGTGAAGGGATTGTCGATGTATCCGAAATCCGGGACATTTTCAGCCATATGCTCCTGGTTGCCGGCGGGTTGTCCGGCTTGCTGACCCCCAGGGGGACAGGTGGCGGGTTGACCCCCTCAACCCGAGATTGATGCGGGGCCCGTCATGTCGGTGATTTACCCGTCCTTCCTGTTGCCTTTCCTAAGTTTTCGGATTTCCTTCTTTATCTCCTTCAATTGCGGATTTTCGTTGCTGCTTTTCCGCATTGTCGTTATCTTTTTCCGGATTTTCAGGGTTTGCCTGGGTATGCCTCTCAGCTCTTTCCTCCTCTGAATCATCTTCGATAAAAACATGCTTGCCCTTTCGCTGTTGCTCTTTGAGATCTGCAATCTCTTTAGCTTGTGACTGCACCAAATGTTGCAGTTTGCGGAATTCTACTTCAATATCAAAGTGCTGGGATGCCCTTACTTGATTCGATGCACCGGCCTGCTGTCCAACTCCTTGGTTTTGAACACTGGGATCGTTGTAATCCCTATTCCTAGTAGAGCCAACCATTGTTGATGATAGATGGAAACGAGACTTTTTGTTGCACTCCCCACAGACGGTGCCAATGTTGTGATCTAACTTGACGGGTATGTAGGACAAGCAGGAGGGCCTCCTCGATCAACAAAGGGCAATAGGATTGCTCCTAGGTCCTGAGCTCCGGCGGCGGTGGTGTGCAACTGCAAGTACTCCGACGCCCAAGTCAGTAAGTGTATTAGGGTTTATATTTGTTGTAATATATCTTACGTACCTTGCATGGTGCATTATGAGAGTATTTATAGAGTGAGGTAAGTGACCTAAATGTGGTCCGTATTGGGCCAACATCTGTATCAAGGCCCAATCTTCTTTAGTTTGGCCTTGGTCGCAGGTCGCGCAAAACTTACCGGGATGCTCATGGTATATTTGATGACTACTTGATCCGGCATGCATTCTCACTTCCGGGATACTGTTATTCTGGTCCACAACACTTTCAATATATATAAGTGTGCTTGATAACATCTTTATAATAAATTATATTTATCAAGGGGAATATGTGAATAGAGAAAAAGTTGGGAAACTAGATTGAGCATAAATTTCACCTAGATCGCCTCAAGCAATGGTTGGTGTGGAGGAACACATGCCTCATCTGCTAGCAAATAGTCTTGGATGTTGAAAAAGACTAGAAGAAATAATTAGGAGGAAGATGATCCATAATTATTGCTTCATGTTATTTTAATAAGGATAACTATGTATTTCACTTTTTCCTTCATGCTTCAAACTTCAATTTACGTAATAATAAAACAGGTAGATTATTATGTGCCTGATGATTGAATATTTTTCTATACATATTTATTTTCATTATATAGCTTTATGATGGGAAGTTATAACATACATAACTTTCTTACCGTTATGTTAGCTACCATTAGTATAAACTTTTTCTAATAGTTATTAAAGAATTTTACTAACAATATGTAAATGGAGAGAATATATATATATATCAATTACTTATATTGACATATTTTTTTGTTAGTAATTATATATTTATCCATTAGTATAAATTTTATATATTTATATTAACGGATTATTTCTATTAGCTAAAGTCTATACCAACGGGTAGTTAATCTAACATAACTAAAGCAAACAAAAAAAACGTTAGTGAATGACAATGTTTTTGTACTGGATGCATTCAAATAATATTATTTCTTTATGTTATTTTTATGAGGAAAAATGTATTTTAATAATGATAAATGTATTTCAACTTTCCCCTCATGCTTCAAACTTCAATTTATGTAATAATGAAAACGTTAGATCATGTGCCTGATGGTTGAATATTTTGCTATACGTATTTATTTTCGTTATGTAGCCCGGACTTTATGATGGGAAGCTATGACATACATATACGGTTTTCGTGCTCTATTTTTTTTGGTGAGTAGAAGGAATTACAAAGCAAGACAAAAAGAAAGAAATAGGACACTAAAAGCCTCTAGGGAATTGCACTCCTACCACATCCGAGAGCAAAGGCAAACTCACCGCAGGAGGAGGCTCTAGCAAGAGAGAAAGAGATTGCTGTTGCATAGCTCCCATTATAGCCAAGGCATCAGCTCACTGATTCCCTTCCCTAAGAAACATGACGAAGAGATCCTTCCCTAAGAAACATGACGAAGAGTAACGTTTCAATCTCTGCGCAGAAGAGTTTGAATATCTAGATACACTACAAGAATGCAGGAAGTTAGCTGCGAACAAAAAGTGTCGGCCCCGAGGCCAACGCTATTTTAGTTGGTAGCGTCAGCTAAAACCGACACGAGGCCGACACTTTCCACGTTTTATTTTTATTTTTTGTTTTGGGTAATACAGTGTCGGCCTCATATCCAAATATTGTCGGCCCAAACCTATGCTATTTTTTAAAAAAAAAAGTGTCCCCAAAGGCTGACACAAACTAAAGAAGTAAAAAAAAAACCAAAAAATTAAAAGAACAAAAAGGAACTAACTCAGAAGATCAGAGCACGCATTGTTGCCTTCCCACCTTCGACCTCGTTGCCTAGCTTTCTTCATAGTTTTTCTTTGTTCGCCTTGCTTCCCACCTTTCACCAAACCGTATCTCTCGTTGCCTTCATCGCCACGTTCGTCGGAGTCACTACAAGAACCGCCACGGCCGTTGCCTTCATCGCCACTTTTGACCTCGTTTCTCTCTTCTTGGATGCCGCATTGTTGCCGTTACGTGCGTCTCCTTTTCGTTGTTCCTCGTTACGTTTTTCTGCTTCTCTCTCTAATGTTCGTTTATATATGCTTGCTCTCTCCGTATTTCTCAATTTTCTACTTATAACAAACCCTAAAATTCGGTCCCAAATTGCTTTGCAAATTAGGGTTCACAAAGGGGAATTGATTCTAGTCAATTGCTTGGAGAACTACATGTTTCCCTCTTCTTGCTGGATTTTTAAAGTTTGTTGCTCCTCTCTTTACTCTCTTTCATGTTGAGGATCTAGGATTTGGTGCCATGTTTTGTTTCTTGTTCAATTTGGTGCCCGGTTGTGTATCTGCGGTGATATTGAAATAATAGGTTTGTATTTTCGTTAATATATGAGTTGTGAACCTTATTAGGAATTTTATTTTTCTGGTGTGGTGGTAAATGGTAATTTATAATTACATGTATATTGTTGATAGTTATCATGATTTTATAATATGAACTGTAATCCTAAATCAATCAGCTTCTTTGATGCATTATTTGCCCTTAACAACCCAGGTTGGGTATCCTTTGGCAACCTATATATAACAAAAGTTGAATTACAAAATATTTTATTTTTAATTTCACAACAAATTAAACTATGTATAAATAATTATTGGTGCAGCCAAAGCAGGAGAAGCATAGCATATTATTTGGTTAATACTTACAAACTGAAGAAACAATGTTCTTGAAAGTCTTTATATTGTTAATGTGGAAACTGTGTTAGACACTGAAAACTTGAGATTTGCATCCTCCATGCTCCTGAATAAAAACATGAGAGTTGATACATGAAACTCTTGTTAATTATTTATATATAGTTCCAGTGAGTGACTTGATACATGTGCACTTTACTTAATAGTTATAGGCACATACAGGTACATACTAGTGAAAGTGAAGATAAAAACAGGAAAGGAATAGACAATCTGAGTAGTAATAATGACAGAAAAAATATTATATTAATGGCATGAATCATCATCACCACTTAATTTTGTAAAAACAGAGCATTATTCATTGATTGATTCAGATCAGATAAAACATCTGCTCTTCAAACTCTCAACTGCATCCTTGATAATTTGATCAGCATGAGTGAACTCTAATCCTAATAATTGGTCCTTGGTGTTACACAGGAAGATCATATTTTGAGTTTAATTTTTCCCTTATTATTCAGGCAGTATATTTATGTAATTTGTTTTGGCTAAGATAAACTGTATATGTCATCTTAGTTTTGATGTCTTATTCTTGATCCATTATTGGTCATGTTGGATTATAATACAATGAAACCAGTATTATAAGGGCACTCTGCAGTTTGTACAAATAATACATAATTTATAAGGATTTGATTTTAGATATTATCGAACATTTCACCATGAAAGAAAGTAAGACAGAATCCAGACTCACATTTACTACTTTTCCCTTCATACTAGTGAGTTTTATGTGATTAGGAGTTACAGTTTCAATTCTTTTAAAACCCAAAAACAATTCTCCTTGATCCTTCGTATCATACTATGTTTTGCTGGATACGGGTGTGATCTCTTGTGTGTGTATATGAAGAATTTTTGAACCTAGCTATCTACCCACTTTATGATCACTCTTTTTACCTAATTCAGCCTTTAATAGAGATGATGAATTTTAGCTAAGTTTTAGTCTTTTAATTAAATTGATTTTGTTCAACTAGCGCAGATGGTCGATCTTGTATTTGTTTTTATTTCTTTTAAAAGATCGTTGAGCAATATTTCTTGTCATCTTTTTTAAAGAGTTCATTACCTCCACTCTTTTAACATGAGATGATTTAAACATGGGTTTCATAGAAAAAAAAATTGGAAGGTGCCATGTTAACTAGTTAACATGATATGTCTTCGATGATTATAAAAAAAAAAAAACATGATATGTCTTCAAACTATAAACTTCTAGTCTCTTCCTTTGAGTTTTTTATGGTACTTAAAAGCTATAACTCTCTTTATAGGATATTGTAGTTGACATAAAAAACTGTTCAGTCTAGTACTCTGGTTTACATTGGAGGTAAGCGATTCTATAATTATAATTTCTTTTTGTGTTATAAAACAGAAAAATCCGTGACATTCAACATGATATTCAGCATGTTGTAGCTTAGGTATAGCATACTTTAACCCATATTTTTTGCATGAATTCTTTTGTCCTTTTCATTATTTTGTGAGGGCATTCAGATTTAACTAGAGAAGGAGCTTAATTGTATACTCTGCAGAAAGGATTTTTTCTCTAAAGATTCAAAGGTAAGTTCTCAAACTTTCTATATGTGTATCTATTATATGAAAAATCTGAATGAAGACAATATACTAAAATTTATACGTAACTCATGAACTAAAAAATGAAGAACGTAATGGTCAAAATAACCTATTTTAACGGGCTTATAGTGAAGGATTTCTAAAAACACAAGCTTGAGTGTGGTTAAACTTACCTAGGTAGATAGGTGAATGAATAATTGAGTTCACGAGTCACTTTCAATTTTCTTTACTTCTTCCTTCTTCATTTCCTTTGTGATCGTGAACTGAATTAAAATTGCACTAATGATTAGTCTAGTTTAGCTATTTTTAATTTAATATTGTTTTTAGCTGTTGCATCCATCCCTTTTAAGTCAATTTGATTGCATTTATTTTTGGTGTTTGACTTCTTTATCCAGCTGTTCATGCATGTTTTTATTAAGACTGTACAAAATTTATTAAAAAGAGAACATGTATAGTAGAGTGGTTGAGCAATTATGCAATGTTCAAATTTGAGGTTATTTTTGTTGAGCAAATATAGTGTAATGTCGTGTAGTGGTTGAGTAATTACAATGTGAACAAGATTAAAAAGAAGAACAAAACACATAGCTCCTATGGAAGGAAAATTAATGTTATATATAAAGGAAGTTTAAAAGAAAAGTAAAGAAATGAATGATGAATCTTTTGACAATTGAAGCATGTTTCTACATAATTGCATTTGTTTTGATATTTGCATTTTTGTTCTGCTTTTTCTTCAATTTCGGCACTGCATGATAGTGCATTATGATTCTCTACTTTTTTTGGTTTAAGGGTTCTTGCTCATTCTATGTATCTAGTTCTTGGAATTGGACTCAATGTATTCTGTGATTTTATAAACATTTAGTATTTATATTTTGTGGGCATGAGGCAGGGGGTTTGTTACTCTATTATATGGGGTGCGAGAGTAATGGAGAGGGCGTCATGGTTTTCATTTGCACAATTCCCTCTTATTCTCCTAATAATTTGTTTTTAGTACACTATTGCTTTTTCTGGTTTGTAACAGACCATATATTTAATCTTACGCTAGTATATATACAAAAGTAGCTAATCTTACACTAGTATATTGATGAAATCAATAAAATTTTCTTGTGTGTCACCACCAGCTGTTTCACCTAGGTTATTATTCCAACTTTTACTAATCTCTATGGTAGACATAATGTTTTATTTGACTGTATTCTTATATTTATTTACTTAAATAAAATTTCATCATTTTGTTCGTAGGTAGGAGCCACCGAGATTGCTATTGCTGCTGTGGCACATGCAATCAACTCTTAGTTTCGCGGTCCTTTTGATCACTTTGATGTGGTCCGCGATGAAGACAAGACTAAATGGTGGGAAGAGTTTCAGGTAAGAAGTCAATTTCTAACATTAACTAGTGCTAAGTATTTAAGTTTATTTTCTGAATTTTGGGTTTTGCAATATGACAGACTTTTCCAAAATTCCTTCAATTAACTATTTATGAAAAGAAAATATGAAGGGGTGAACGAGAATGTATTATGACAACATAAAATATATTTGTTTTCTTCCCCACATTCCTTACCTTATGCACAAGTCAATTATGCAATTCCCCACCTCTTACACTCACTACACCAACATGTAAATATGTCCCCTAATACGTATGTAACTCTCTGACACTTCTTTGAATAATAATGGTAACTTACCGTACATTTTCACATTGATTTTGTTGTGACTTGTAAGTTGTAATTGAAGACATTAAAACAGTTCCGGTTCTAGACCATTAGATTGAATTTTGTCTATTAAGTTACAAGTTACATGTCTGCTATGCATTTCATAGTCACAAAAACTAAATGATTCTGCACTTGAGCAATGCATTCAGTGTAGGAAACATAAATGTACTAACTACTACTACTACACCTGTTTGTCTTTTATATGACTTTGATATGCCTTATTTTGTATATATGTTATAGTCTAAAGTCTCTTGGCCCTTGCTGATCAGCTAAAATTGAGGAGGTGTATGACAAGAAAGTTAGAAGGCGCCTTAACGATATGCTTGGAAAGCATAGGAGGTGAGGGATTAAGCCACATTGGATTAGTGAGGAGGCTTGGGTCGGTCTTTTGCAGTTTTGGAATAGAGATCATTTTAAGATCAGAGGTTGGATGAGGAGCCATTGGGATAGGATGCCGATGTTCCAATTCCAAAGCGTGGCCGTCGTTGACTTTGATTTTAGACACATTTGTTTGTTTTAATATTATATTATACTATGAACTTACTTTTTTTAGAATTCTGAACTTATAGTTGTTGATTTGTTTAGTGTAGATTTTATGAAACAGTAGTGTTTTGTAGACTTGTTTACATGACTTTTGTGTTAATAACCTATGTTAGTATGACATATAAAGGCACAAAGAACATATATATTTTGGTTTGAAATGAGCTTATGAAGACTTAAATTGATCACGTCAAGTTTTGTTTTGAAGCATATTTTATAGTAACATTGGGCCAGAAGTCCCACAAAATCAAGAATTTGGGTTATAAGAACCAAAAGAAATTCTAGATATAGAGTCGATGCATTTGAAGCTGTGAAAAACTTTTACCCATTCTAAAATAAAATGGGAGATATATTTAACTTTAAATGTGTTTATTAAAAAAAATATGCATTTCTTGATTGGATACTCCTGGAGAGTACACACTAATTAGAGATGTCTATTGATTTATATTAAAGTTAGATATGTGCTTCAGAAGAGCAGGTTGTCATTATAAAAAGATGATTTTTTGTCTTGCAATTATAGTAAAGAAGCAATCATGTGTGTCTTTGTCACACCATCCATTTGGCAAATTTGGATATATAATTTATTTTTCTTATAAAAAATGATCATCTTGAGCATTGGTTAACCGAAAGTTAGCAACATTAATAAGCATTTGCTCAACAAATTGAGATATATGAAAAGTATTTTGGATGTGATAATTTAGATGATGTGTTGTAAAGTTTAAAATCAAAAATCACATTTCACAATACTTTATAGTCTTGGGCAAAAGAATTGCTAGTTTTGAATGCCATAAGAAATTGAAATTAGACATTTGGCCTAAATTCAAAAACTCATGAGAAAGCATGTATCATATGTTTAAATGCAAACCTGTGACATGTCCTATTTGTCAATAAGCAAGTATCTTATTGACATTATATTATTGATATGTATGAAACTGGGGAGATATTATATGATATGAAAGTTTTTACGCTAATAGCTCTGTCACAAAGATTGATTCATCAAATACTAATATGCTACTTAATACCACAAACTATTCTCTTTGTAAAATATGTTTATCTTGCCTTTATGAATGAGACATTAGTTTATGTCTTTGTGTCAAACTTTATATCTGGTCAAAATTATGTACACTAATCATCCAAGAAGTGATCATATTGAAATTTGAGATATGGTTAACAAGAGATAACATGAAAAACTTGTGACAATAGATAAAGTTAATCCGGGTCAAAGTAGCCGGTTATTGAGAACCAAAAGTTTTTGTGAATGAAAATAAATAAAATATTGTTCTCATACAATATCAAGTTATTTCTATGATGATACAAAATGGCCTAAAATTCACTTATACCATACATTGAGTTTTGATTTTGATTTTGTTATCGTAATGTATAAAATGACATATCAATATTTGATCTTCTAAACAATGGGGAAATGTATGAGCATTAAGAAAAACCAACTGCATTTAATTTATACTCCTCCAAGAGCTATATGTCTTCAGAAGAGACTTAATGAAATAAACTCCTTAGCAAGACTATTCCTCTTTGAAATTTCAATTTGGAATGATTGTATAAAAACAAAGTATGAAAGCTTAGGAGAGGAGAATAGGTTGAAGCTGAGAAAAAAACACCAAAGTAAAGAACAAGCATATGTATAATGCTTACTTTTGATCCCCGTCTGAACTAGAAGTTCAGAATAGATTATAACAAATGAACCACAAGTTCAATAAGAGGTGATATGCAAATAAAATCCTTTTAGTGGAGGTTCAAGGAATAAAATTGGAGAATTTATCCCAAAAGATGATATTAGCTTCATTCCACACCTATATATAACTTGATGTCATTGTATTTTAGAGCTTGCCAATTTTCAAATAAAGTTTACATTTAAGTATGATATATTTGCTAACAATGAAATTTGTTATAAATAGGTTCCATTATGTGAATAGAACAATTTATGAATGAAATATTATGGCAAGCAATGCAGTTGGCAATTTGAAATATTATGTGAATAGAAAAATTTGTTATAAGGTTCTCTTAAAGAGGCATAAATACTTGAATCAAAAATAGATGGCCTATAAGAAATGGTACTTCATGAAAAATATTCATATATGAGATAGCGCTCGAAAAATAATGACGAGTTTGATGTATAAATAAAATATTGATATAATGAAATTGTGGAATCGATACGCATATGCGAAAAATGATGGACAACCGAAAGGGGATCATATATGTAAGTCCATCTTAAGGTCGACCAAGTAAAAATAGAAAAGGGCCCATGGACCAGCAGTTCATATTTATGAACTTGAAGTTCAAACTATTAAATTTATATAATAGAATTACTTTAGTGCGCTCATTAGAAAATTAAGTCATGCATGTTGCATTTTATTTCTATAATATGTTTTATAAATTTTTTCATTCTAGTTACTTAGTAGAGTAATTTTTCATCTTGCATGCACAATGCATATATTCAAGAATCAAGATATTACCCAGGAGGTAATTGATTCGAACTATGATAAAAAATTCTTATATCTACAATTATTCGAAAATGACTATATGTGTCTTGTTAAGAATATGGTGGCATATATGAGATTATAGAAAAGCTCCCAAAGAATTTATTAGTATGAACCTCTATGACTTATTATTTAAAGCTGGAATGTCTATTTATATGTTTTGAGAAATGTTTCATTGCAATAACTATGAGTTCAAGTCATCAAATCATAAGGAGTAAAACGCAAAATGAATTAATATTATTCTTACTTGCAATGATGATAGCTCAACATAAAAGTTTGAGTTTAAAGAGTAATGAAATGGTCCTGAAGCACCATATGATACTGTATAACATACTCCCACATCAATCCTAGATTATAAAGGATTATTTTATACAAGTAGCATCTATAATGTCATAAACTTGTTGAGTTAGCACATATTGTTTTGAAAAAGTGAGATTGAGCAATTACCTCTTGAAGAGGTCTATATTCAACGAGTTTATAACTCATACAATCACAAATGCTAAGTCATTAAAGATTAAATATATTTGTTTCTTCTTTTTCCTTTGTGTATATTTTTCCTAAGAGGTTTTACTAAAAAAATGTTTTGGAACAACTGTTGCACTCTTTTTTCCTTCGTCTAGTTTTTCTCCCAAAGGGTTTTACCTAGAAAGGTTTTTAACGAGGAACCTATGAGGATTGTAACACCTAGATTTTAGGATCAGTTTTTTTTTCACCATAATAGCGGAAGACAAAACATTATATATATATACGAATATTTACATAAAGTGTTTTCATTTAATTTACAAGCCAGAGAGGTAACTAGTCCATCTAGGTAACCATACAACAAAACTAATGGCTACCTAAGTATAACAAGATGCAACTACTAAGGTCTTCTCAAGCGCTGACACCCTCCGAATCCGTATCAGCTGCAATACTGTAATCGTGAGTTATATGTACAACATATAACTGAGTAACCGTCAGTATTGAAAATATTGTATATACAGTATTACAGCCAGTCTAACTGGAAAATATCCCAAGTCAAATTTCTAACAAACACACACAATATAAATGACAATTAAGTATGTATGCATGTCACGATTATTTTCCTCTTCATTTTCTATTTCTTTCCTTTTTAACGGGAAACCCAGTGCACGCGAGAATCCACTATGTGCGTGGCAATAGCACTCTAGAATTCTTTGCAAACCGTGGTAAGCGTCCTTAACCAAAGTCCATGCCTCACCTCTAATAGAGGTCAACAAGAACTATTACCCCTTCCAGTAATAGTTCCCAATTACCCCTTCGAATATTATGTGTTATAAGTGTCACGCTCGAATAACTATTTGAATATGGCCTTCCATATTCAAATACATATTCGATTTCATACTAACTTTGGACTTATACTTCTAAAACAATTTGAACATCTATCCACAGTCTTATTCTCAATTTTATCGCATTATAATCTGGAATCCCTTGTCTTTTACATATACTTTATCATTTTCACATTATTTTCAAAATTCTAAACATGCATTATCTATTTGCACATTTGATCAACACAGCATCATACAGACATGTCATGCAACATCAAACATATACATAATCAAATAACCTAAAACATATTGTTTCTAGATCCCTAACAACGTGTTCCTAAGGTTCTTAGTGTTCTGATTTGTGGTTTTCAGGGTTACCTCGAATCTTTCCAAAATCCTTTTCTCCTTCAACTCCAATCTCAGCCTCCAACTCCCTTCCTTTGCACTTGTTGTCTCAGAGTCTGAATCTAACTCCTTGGAATGTTTTACTCAAGAGAGTGCCTGTAAGGGAGGATGCTAAAATGGACAGTTGTGCAGTGTTGTTGATTTGTGGCAAAGGTTTAGTGAAGGATCTTTGGGAATGCAATTGTGTAGAGTGAGGGAGAGGGAAATAGTGATTTTTGGAAGTGAAACACCCCTAGTTATATATTTTGGGGTCCATATTCGAATATATATTCAAATATGAGGCTTTTGTATTCAATTCCACACTTCAATATTCGAATATGACTCATCCATATTCGAATATGGATCATGCATATTTGAATATGGCTGTTTATATTCTAATATACATGTCCTTTTTGTCCCTCTTTTGATCTCTCTACTTGCAACTAATCCTCCTTTTTCTTTTCTTTGTAAATTGTAATCAAATCCCTTTAGTTCTAAGTATTCTTTATGGATTTTCAGGATGTTATAATTCTACCCCACTTAAAATAATTTTGTCCTCAAAATTAGAGTATTACCTCCATTATTAAAACAGTTCAGGTTAGGTGTCCCTCATGTCATGCTCCTTTTCCCAGGTGATCTCTCATGAGTCGATGTTCTCCCAAAGAATCTTTACTAGTGGGATCACTTTGTTTTGTAATGTCTTCTCTCCTCTGTCTAGGATCTTTGTAGGTTCCACACGATAAGAGGTATTGGACTTCAATGGAACGTTGTCTTTTTCTAAAATGTGGGAGGGATCGGCAACATACTTTCTGAGTTTTGATATGTGAAACACATGGTGAAGGTTGGAAAGATGATGAGGCAAAGCTAGTTGGTAAGCAACAGGTCCTATTCTTCGGAGAATCTGATAAGGACCAGTGAAACGCGGCTGAAGCTTCTTTGTCTGTATTGCTTTCCCAACAACGGTATAAGATGTAACTTTTAGAAACACATGCTCTCCTTCTTCGAATTCCAAGGGCTTCCTCCGTTGATCTGCATAACTTTTTTCACATTTATGAGCCCTCTTCAACCTTTCTTTGAAATGCCTTATCTCATCGGTTGTTTCTTGCACCAAGTCCGGCCCCAAGAATAGATTTTCTCCAGTTTAAAACCAACAGACTGGTGACCGACACTTTCTCCCGTAGGCATCCTTGTAAGGTTAAAATACAATGAAATGAGATCCTTCTTCTTCTCTCTATTATTCTATTCTCTCTACTTTTGTTTTCTTCTATTTTATGTTCATTTCATAACATATATCAATGACTTCACTAACATATTTTTCTATTAGTAATTATATATTTATCCGCTAGTATATATTAATGGTTTATTTCTGTTAGATAAAGTCTATACCAACGGTAGCTAATCTAACGTAACAGAATGCAACAGAAAAAACATTAGTGAATGCAATGATTTTATAGTGTATGCATTCAAAAGAAATTTTAAAAAAGAATATTCAAACAATATTATTTTGATGAATCAATTGAAGTAGAAGTCACACCATTTATTTGAGCATTCTGACACGGGTTCAAATCCTGGCCGAACGAATAAAAAACACTTTGTTAGATCGGCTGTATGGCTAAAAGACACCCTTTTGCACACCATAAACTACACCAATTTTATTTATTTTTATTTTTATTTTCTATTTATTCCCCTATTTTTATTGTCGCTCTCTTCTTTTCTCACCAAAACATTTATGGCATCTTATTTCCCTTTCTATATATCTATCTATCTCTTTTAATATCTCTCACATGTTAATATAAATATATTATAATTTGTAGAGGATGTTTGTCATTCATCTCTTTTGACTACATGATATATTATTAGCTATTTTATACCTCTTTGTTATGAAAAATAGATCATGTCCTATACTTTTTTATTTAGCATATACTTTTAAGTTTAAATAGTCTTGGATAGTTTGTTAATTAGTTCATCTCACTTGTTGTAGATGATTGGTTAGAATTAATAGAATGTATTTTCATCGGTAATAATAGATTTTATTAATAAAGGGTATAATGTACTCTAACCATAAACAGAAAATGAAGAATAGCCAACTCCTGAAACAAAACCCTAACAATAAGTTGTGAAAACAACCAATCATAGCAAGCCTTGTTTCTACACATCCTCTGAGGCCCTCTGGCCCATTAAGTATAGAGGCCCATAGACATTCATAGTATTTAATTCATTTTCCATCATGCATTAATCTTTTGGTTAGATTAAGACAATTGGTTATTTTAAATATCTCTGGGTCTTTTTGCATATTGGGCTTAGGGTCTTTCTGCATATTGGGCTTGGGGTCATAAGACACCCTTCCTTTAGCGCATGGATCAGTTTATAATGTGATCAATAGGTTACTTGTACAATTGTTTTAAGTCTTCAGACTAAATTAGAACCACACTTAAAACTGTTTACCAAGAAAAACAAATCACATTAAAAAATGTTTCCTTTCTATGAATCTACTTTTTCCATAAAAAAAACAATTTTAAATAATTTTTTTTAAGTTTACTTCCAACTATACAATTCTCAATTGAACAAATCCCTTCTCCACTTAACCAATCACCTACACCGTACATTACATATTAAATCTATTTAGTTTTTCCCCTGCCATCAGAATTTTCTATGAACTAAAAGCTGATAAATTGTTTTCCATAAGTGCCTTTTTGCATCAAACTCCTATTTCAAATACAAATTTATAATTATCATAATCCTACACAGTTCTTTCTTGACACCCCATACACCTAATGTGACTTGTTCTTTCTCATTGTCCCAGATAAGATCAATCTGATGGCTTGGAAGCTAAGTTTAGTCACAGTTCACTGACCCATGATAATATGAAGGGTTAAATATGTTTTTAGTCCTTAAACTTTTGCAAAAATATACTTATAGTCCCCGAACTTTAGAACGTTGGTTTTTAGTCCCTAAACTTTGAAGAAAGTTCGTTTTTAGTCCCTCCGTACATTATTTGGTGACATGACAATCTGATTTGCTGACACGTGGATTAATGACGGGCCCTCAGTTTTCCACGTCACTAAAAATTATACGGAGGGACTAAAAGTGAACATTTTAAAAGTTCAGGGACTAAAAACCTATGTTTTCAATTTCGGGGACTAAAAACGGATTTTCGATAAAGTTTAGGGACCAAAAACATATTTAACCCTAATATGAATTTGAATTTTTAAAGCATTATGAAATTAAAATGAGGATCATTGAAAACAAAGATAGTATTAATTCAATAACAATGTAATAAATAATAATAATAATAATAATAATAATAATAATAATAATAATAATAAATAAGGTTAACATATAGTGTAGAACACGATTTCTAGAAACAAATGTTGCAATTTTAAACATATAAATCAAATAGTTTAAATTAAGCTAGAAACTTTTTTGTGAACAATTCATGGTTGTAAAAAAATCAAATAATTTGATAAATTTAAAATACGTGTTTTCATTTTTTTTTAGTAAAAAACACCGTATTTTTCAAGTGCATAGTACACGATTTCTAGAAAGAAATGTTGATATTTTAAAAATATTAAATATAGTGTGAATTAAGCTAGGAACTTCATGGTGAAATATATATTGTTTTAAAAAAAACAAATAATTTAATAATTTTAAAATATGCGTTTTCATTTTTTTAGTAAAAAACACCCTATTTTTCAAGTGTATAGTACACGATTTCTAGAAACAAATGTTGATATATTAAAAATATAACAAGATAGTGTAAATTAAGCAAGAAAATTCATGGTGAACAATACATTGTTGTTAATAAAATCAAATAATTTAATAAATTTAAACTATGCGTTTTCATTTTTATAGTAAAAAACACCCAATTTTTCAAGTGTATAGTACAAGATTCTAGAAACAAATGTTGATATTTTAAAAATACAAAGAATAGTGCAAATTAAGCTAGAAACTTCATGGTGAACAATACATTGTTGTCAAAAAAAATCAAATAATTTAATAAATTTAAAATATGTGTTTTCATTTTTAAAGTAAAAAACACCCTATATTTCAAGTCTTTAATGCACGATTTTTAGAAAATAATGTTGCAATTTTAAAAATATAAAAAATTATGTAAATTAAGCTAGAAACTTTATTTGGAACAATACGTTGTTTTCAAAAAAATCAAATATATTAAGAAATTTAAAATTTTTGTTTTCATTTTGGAATTCTAAAAACACCCTTTTTCAAGTGTATAGAACACGATTTCTAGAAACAAATTTTGCAATTATAAAAACATAAAAAATTGTGTAAATTAAGCTAGAAACTTTATTGGGAACAATATATTGTTTTCAAAAAAATTAAATATATTAATAAATTTAAAATATATGTTTTCTTTTTTAAAGTAAAAAACACCCTAATTTTCAAGGGTATAGTATACGATTTTCTAGAAACAAATGTTGCAATTTTAAAAATATAAATTTTTTTATAAATTAACCTAGAAAATTCATGGGGAACAATATATTGTTTTCAATAAAATAAAAAAATTTAATAAATTCAAAATATGCATTTTCGATTTTAAAGTAAAAAATACCTTATTTTTCAAGTGTATAGAACACGATTTAATTTCTAGAAACAAATGTTGCAATTATAAAAATATAAACAATTGTGTAAATTAAGCAAGAAATTTCATGGGAAAAATTACATTATTTTCAAAAGAATAAAAAAATTTAATAAATTTAAAATATGTGTTTTCATTTTTTTAGTTAAAAACACCCTAATTTTCAAGTGTATAGTACACGATTTTTAGAAACAAATGTTGCAATTATAAAAATGTAAAAAGTTTTGTAAATTAAACTAGAAACTTCATGGCGAACAATATATTGTTTTCAAAAAAATCAAAGAGATTAATAAATTTAAAATATGCGTTTTCATTTTTAAAGTAAAAAACACCCTATTTTTCAAGTGTGTAGAACACGATTTCTAGAAACAAATATTGTTGTTTTAAAAATATAAATCAAATACTGTAAATTAAGCTAGAAGCTTTATTGTGAACAATTCATGTTTGTAAAAAAAATTAAATAATTTGATAAATTTAAAATACATGTTTTCATTCTTTTAGTAAAAAACACCGTATTTTTCAAGAGCATACTACACGATTTCTAGAAAGAAATGTTGATATTTTAAAAATATTAAATATAGTGTAAATTAAGCTAGGAACTTCATGGTGAACAATACAATGTTTTACAAAAAACAAATAATTTAATAATTTTAAAAAATGCATTTTCATTTTTTTAGTAAAAAACACCCTATTTTTCAACTGTATTGTACACAATTTCTAGAAACAAATGTTGATATTTTAAAAATATAAAAAGATAGTGTAAATTAAGCAAGAAAATTTATGGTGAACAATACATTGTTGTTAATAAAATCAAATAATTTAATAAATTTAAAATATGCGTTTTCATTTTTATAGTAAAAAACACCCTATTTTTCAAGTTATATAGTACATGATTTCTAGAAACAAATGTTGATATTTTAAAAATACAAAAAATAGTGTAAATTAAGCTAGAAACTTCATGATGAACAATACATTGTTGTCAAAAAAATCAATTAATTAATAAATTTAAAATATGCGTTTTCATTTTTAAAGTAAAAAACACCCTATATTTCAAGTCTGTAGTACACGATTTTTAGAAAATAATGTTGCAATTTAAAAAATATAAGAAAATTATGTAAATTAAGCTAGACACTTTTTTTGGAACAATACGTTGTTTTCAAAAAAATCAAATATATTAAGAAATTTAAAATTTTCGTTTACATTTTTGAATTCCAAAAACACCCTATTTTTCAAGTGTATAGAACACGATTTATAGAAACAAATGTTGCAATTATAAAAATATAAAAAATTGTGTAAATTAAGCTAGAAACTTTATTGGGAACAATATATTGTTTTCAAAAAAATTAAATATATTAATAAATTTAAAATATGTGTTTTATTTTTTAAAGTAAAAAATACCCTAATTTTCATTGGTATAGTATACGATTTTCGGGAAACAAATGTTGCAATTTTAAAAATATAAATTTTTTTATAAATTAAACTAGAAACTTTATGGGGAACAATATATTGTTTTCAATAAAATCAAAAAAATTAATAAATTTAAAATATTCATTTTCAATTTTAAAGTAAAAAACATCCTATTTTTCAAGTGTATAGAACACGATTTCTAGAAACAAATGTTGCAATTATAAAAATATAAACAATTGTGTAAATTAAGCTAGAAATTTCATGGGAATAATTACATTATTTTCAAAAGAATAAAAAAATTTAATTAATTTAAAATATGTGTTTCCATTTGTTTAGTTAAAAACACCCTAATTTTCAAGTTTATAATACACGATTTTTAGAAACAAATGTTGCAATTATAAAAATGTAAAAAGTTTTGTAAATTAAACTAGAAAACTCATGGTGAACAATACATTGTTTTCAAAAAATATCAAAAAGATTAATAAATTTAAAATATGCGTTTTCATTTTTAAAGTAAAAAAACACCCTATTTTTTAAGTGTGTAGAACACGAATTCTAGATACAAATGTTGCAATTTTAAAAATATAAATCAAATAGTGTAAACTAAGCTAGAAACTTTATTGTGAACAATTCATGGTTGTAAAAAAAATCAAATAATTTGATAAATTTAAAATACGTGTTTTCATTTTTTTAGTAAAAAACACCGTATTTTTCAAGTGCATAGTACACGATTTCTAGAAAGAAATGTGGATATTTTAAAAATATTAAATATAGTGTAAATTAAGTACTAATTAAGAAGACATAACTGATAAATATTTTTTTTATGGAACTAATAAATCTATTTAAATTCAATTGTAAGACCTATTTCTCATATTTAATTTTACTAATTAAGCATTTGATTTTTTTCATAAAGTTATCACGGTATATCTACAATTTATTTTATACATTTAATTTAGTTTAGGATGTGTGTGTGAGTATTTGTTTATCAAAAAAAAATATTTTATCCTTATAATGGTGTGTAAGAATACCTGAGAAGCCGAACAAAAAGCGTAATAAATTGCATCATTTTCTATGCAAATTAAAAAATAGTCTTGTTTGTGTGATAAAAGTAAAAAAAAATCAAAATTAAGAATTAATTACAGAAATCTATTCAATGATATTACAAAAAAAAAAGGAAAATATTTTAAACAATAATATCTTTACTATTGGTGAATATTTTTTTTTGGTTCAAAGGAAATTAAAACAACCGGGGATGAAACCCCGTATCCACACACACATGTCCTCGTGCGCTCTTACTTATGGTGAATATAAAGACACATATTAAATTATTTAAGATGAAATATAATTTATTTAGTGATTTTCTAAAATTGGACAATGGGAATGTACATGTATGCAGCATTGGAAAAGAAAATGACTAACGAATTGGAAACGCTAAAATTAATAATATTATATATATATATATATATATATATATATATATATATATATATATATATATATATATATATATGGGGAGGAATTAAATGACACATGTATAACTTACACTAATTCTTACACCGGTTAATAACTATTTGTCAAAGATTTTTTCCTCTCAAAACTCACCGTTGGATTAAAAGTAATTATCGTATAGATCATGTCTACAAAATTTCACATTATTCCGAAATTGTTTACTATTCCATCCATCAACGTACTAAAAAAGTAACGTAAAATATGATTTAAAATATATCAAAGCATTTTGATGAAGTACTAAACGATTTCGGAATGATGTGAAATTTTGTAATACGGTAACGGTGGGTTTCCTAAAAAAAATCTTTGACAAATAGTTATTAATCGGTGTAAGAGTTTGTGTAAGTTACATTGGTTTCAATAAATCCCTCCCATATATATATATATTAAATTTAAAAATATTTTAAAAGGTATAATAATAGGCATTTTTAGAGTGTCAATAGCTTCACCCGAATAATTAACCTAGAAAGGTAAGTCGAATGGCTTTTCGAACAATTAACATCAACGAGTCGTTCACAATCAATTCCACAAAATAAAAAAAAAATCGGAAACTTTTGGAATATAATTAAATGCAATATCTAAGTCTATATATATGTTGATGATTTTACCCTCAATTTCATTCTATAAATTTTAGCTCCCACCCGTTTCATTTCACTCACACTTAAAAAATACAAGAGAGTGTTAGAGCTACAGGTGAAGCACTACAAAAAAAGATTGAATCTGCGACATTAAATAGCCACTGAAAAGGATCGGTCGCAATTTGCAACCGAAGCGGCCACCAACTGCGACTAAGCCAATGAAAAGTTGAAATATTCAAATCTGTGACTGAATCTGCCACCGTTTTATGTTAGTCGCAAAAAACGGTGGCAAAATTGGTAACAGACTGGTGGCAAATTATTAAAAGAGTATGCTTTTGTTTTTTTGGAACCGGCGACCGAATTATTTCGGTGGCAAAGAACTTAAGTGGCCGGAGACCAAAACAGTGACTAAATTATTTCAGTTGCAAATGGTTGTAAAATTAACATTTCTTCCTCGCAAAGGAGTAGAGAACTCGTGACTCCAACATGAACCCTAACACTTGCAACTTCGCACTGCCACCAATGACCTTGACATCGCCGTAGAGTTCAATTTTGACCACCGTCAGTAGTGACCTTGACGCCACCGTAGAGTTCGATTCTAACTGGGTACTGCTTCTCTTTCCCATTCTCGTTCTCATTCTCTCCTTCTTCCATTTTCTCCCCTTTAAAATCCTTTTCTGTGCCTCAAAATACTCCGATTTCACACCTTCATTGCTACCTTTTTGCATCTCAATTAACCTATCTTAGTTAATCTTAATGAGGTGGAAGAGCTGGTTTGTTGAAGAGTAGGGTTAGTTTGGTGCAGCAAAAACTTTCGATTCCATTATATGATTAAGCATTCTCCAATGAGATTCACAGTTGTGTTTATTTGAGTTATGACATATTTTGGTTTCTCTGCATCTTGTTGTGGAAAGAAGTTCCATTCTAGTTTAATGTCAGAAATTTTCTTACATTCACTTATAGATTTAAGGTTATAGTATCACCGTAGGACTATGATTATGAGCAAGATGGGGATTACTTTGCTAAGAAGATTGGTGTAGCTGTTAGGTAATAAGTATGGAAAAGCTGAGAAACATTTGTAGAAGTCTCTTTCTGACTTAGTAGCATTCATGGAAGTTGGCAATTCAATTTTTTAATTCTGGAGGGCCTACAATTGATGTAAGGCAATGCTTGTCAACCAGGGAAAATATTCTTACATTCATTCACTTATAAATTTAGGTTATAGTATCACCGTTGGACTGTATGGTATATTTATTTAAAGCATTTGAATAAACTTTTGAATACTTATGTTTTTTAAACATCTTTATGCTGAGTGAACATAGCAGTAGCACATGGAAATGTAGAAGTTGTTTAGCAGATATAAAAATTTATATTCATTGATATTAAGAAAGCACTCCCACTGCAAATTAATATTTTTATGAAATAGGCTTTTCGTACTTGGTGTCTTTTTTTATTCATATCAATTCATTTCAACATTGATCTAGTTGATTTGAAAATTTATCTTTTCCTTGCTTTCTTGTTTTACATTTGTAGTAATTTCATTGTTTGGATGTAGCTAACTAATGTTATTTATTCTTGTCTAGAAACAATTATTATTAAGTTTGTGGTTGAGTTTAATAAGTGCTTGCAGCTGAATTCATTGTTGGCAGCACAGTCACAGAAAATAATTTCTTTAGATGAAAGTGCATGGTTTCATTTAATGTGATATTAGCATTTTAAAATAGCATTAATTATCATTGTTATTCTTTTTGGTCATAAATATTATCATTCTCAATATGTGGTTATCTTCTGTTCCATCTTATTGTGTTACAAATGCGACCTTTTATTAATGTGATTTCTCATATGGTGATTCTCATTGTGGGTTTCTTCTTTACGGTGAAGATAATGTTTGGTATATGGACAGAAAAGAATGGAACTTTTGAGTAATATGAAATCCATTTTGGAGGTTGTATTTCGGTTGTTGAGCACCGTAAGAGATTTGTAAGTGTTAGCTACAAATTAAATTGATCCTTTGATAATTGTATGAAATCCTTTTGATGATAATTGTATTTTGAAATGTTAATTGTAGATACGTGGGCACGGTAGGGATCCTATTGGTATGGAGGTCATGCAGTGCACCAAGAAGCTCAGGAATGGGGGGTGGGTGGGTGGGTTTGTAGCAAGTCAAAGAAAATTGTTGTTAGTAATTTAAGTTATTTTATATACTTACTTACTTTAATAATATAGGAGTATATTTTAAGAGAAGTACTACTTAAAGATTAAATAAGGATTCAGTGATTACTGGATGCTACAGAGCAGGACAAAAAACAGAACAATGTTTGTATTTATTAATTTTTATTTTGTTGATAAATTAAAAAATAATGATAAGGACATATATACGTTGCTAGATTTAATAGCTTCTCGAATTTGGTCTAATTAAAGAAAGCAAGTATCTATATGTTGTTGAACCTTTCAATAGAAAATTGGGGTTACCTCTAATGTAGTTCTTTTACATATTTCAATTTTGTTTATTAATTCCTTACCATCCATGGCAGGTGCTAATGTAGTTTTCATACAAACATATTCTATTTTCCCTTAAGAAAATTTCTGTATATAAACCCCACTGATTCTTGTCTGGCTCTGCTAACTGCAACCGATACTTTAATTTTTCTGCAAATCCTTTCTGCATCATAACAATAAGATTAAGAACCCAAAATGTTAGAGACCCATAATACAAAAACTGTGATTGGATAATAATGAACTAAATTTTTTTGTATACAATCAGTGACAAAAACATATATAATATGGCAGAGAGTAGTAGCCACAGAGCTAGACAAAGACAGATTAAGAATATGCAGGGATTAGACTTCAGTAGTATTTATTTTCCCCTCGGGATGGTAGTTTGAAGAAAAAGGCATCTCTTAGCCGTAAGACTTATTTATGGAAGCTTAGAATTAGTCAAGCACAGAGAAACAGAAGGGAAACGTTTTCATTTATAAACTTAAGGTATAATTTAAGTAAGATTTGGAATTATAATTTTTTCGATAAAATGAACAAATATAATTAATTAGTGGAACATAAACATATGACACGAGATTTTAATTAGCTGGAGCTGCAATATTCAGCTGATTAAGAGGTTTTAATTACTAGTTTTCTCTTTAATTACTATAAATCTATCTTACTTTCTCATCTAATCTATTAGTAGTATTAGCTTTTGATGAAAATATTTCCGTATACATAATTGTAGACATTAATATGTATACATTTGTACTTCTCTTTTGTACCAGAAGAGTTTGATCGTCGTTTGCCTGAGACGCAGCAAGGAGAAAACGGGGAGAGCTCCTTTCAGGCACAAAACTCCATCTTTTATGAGCTTGTTAGAGGAAATGGTAAGAGGGGAAATGTCTGGTCTCAAGGGGACCTAGGTTCGCTATTGATTGATCAAGCATCCTCTTCTACTACCCAGACCGCAGCCCCAGCACAGAGTGATCTCATTCATTAGTTGCAGTCGTGGGTGGCCGCCCTTAGCACAGAATTCCGGTCATACATGAGCATGAATGATTAAAGACATGAGAAGTTTATGACTCTTATTACTCAGACCTTTGCCTCCAGTCGACCATCAGGCATCCCTTGCCATCATACTCAACCTCCACCTCCATCGACACAACCTTTGCCTACACTGCCTTTGCCTACACATCCTCCATCGGCACAATTTCTACCTACATAGCCTCCACTGACACATCCTCTGCCTACACACCCTCCACCTACACCGGCGCCAAAGTCAATTTTTAGTGGTTACCTCAGTTAGGATTTGTTTCCTTTCATGTATTTCGTGCATACTTTTGACACTTATATTTTTCCCTTATTGGGATCTATCTTTGGAATTTATTTGTACTTTCGACACTTTGGGTTTGCCCTTACAGGGATGCTTTGCCCTTACTTGACACTTATGTTTTGCCCCTTGTAGGGAGGTTTTGCTCATATATGTAATTTTGACAATTATGTTTTGTCTTTCTTAGTTAAATATGCGTATTTTATAATTATGAATTGTCCATTTTATATAGATTATACAAAATAATTGTTATTGTAATAGTTTACTGCATTATAGGTCTATTTAAAACATTTGGGAGCGGATAAAACAAAAATAAAATTTCTTCTCGATCAATAACTTGCGACCAATATGGTTACGAATTTGCAACTGATATTTTATTTACCACCAAAACAGTCACTACTTTGTGACCAGATGACGATTAAAATTGTCATTTTCCAACAAAAGATAATGCCAATTTGCAACGTGTTTATTTTGCGACAAAAATTGAGACTGCACATTTAGACACAAAATTCAAATGTCTGAGACCAACAATTCACAATTTAGTGACGCCTTTTGCGACTGAAGTTCGCGGTCGCAATTTGTGACTAACTTAATTTTTGGTCACAAAATTAATTTGCAACCACCATTTTTGCGACGGATGCATACTGGTTGCTGGTGTGGTCGCAATGTTTGATTTCCACCAATTTACCCATTTTTGCTACCGATTTCGTTGGTCGCAATAGCATTTTTTTGTAGTGAAGGATACCGTGTCTGTGACGTTGTCCTTTCTCTATTTATCAATATATTAGGTATATATATCTTCTTTCTATACTCCTTTTAGCATAAATTATTTTTAGTACTCGTAAAATTTATGATTTATAGTTTTATTTGTTACACAAATTTTTGTTTGACTTTGTTTGTGTGAAGTTATGGTTTTAATCCTTATGTACCTTTGTAATTTAATTTTTTGTCACTAATTTTTTTATTTCTTATGTACTTTAGTCTCTAATTTTCACAATAAGGATTAAAATAAAATAAAATAAAATTACAGGGACAAAATTAAAATATTATAGGGATCAAAACCGAAATGATGAATTTGACAGCACTAGAAGCATATTTCAAGCTCTGTTTCTTTTTTATTTTGCCAATGTATATTTTTCATCTTGGAATATACTTTTCGTTTAATTTATCTGCAAACGTTTATGAGAATCTTGCTCAATGCATGATACATGTTTGAATTTTGATTGGAGACAATGTTACCAGCTACGAATTTTTTCTTTTAATTTACAAATTCTTGTTATGTGCATGTAATTTTGGTGCTTTGAATTGGATCTTTTATCTGTTGTAAACAATTTATGCATGCTTAGCTTTTTTCTTATTTTCACACTGATCAACTTTATATAAAAAAATTTATTCTTGTCTGTTTGTATTGATTGATTCATTAAGTCTAGGAGTAAGTGTTGTTGCGATACTTACTCCACTTTAGAACTCTACATCGATATCAGATTTCACTACTCCACCATTGAAATAAAAGTTGTCATAGTATATAGATTAATTATATAAAATTTCTATGATTCAAAAAGTTGTTCACATTTTATCTATCCACCTCAAGTTAATGAATAAAAGACTTTTTAAAACATACATAAATGTCATTCACAATACTACGTATCTAGAGACGTTTGATTTTTTTAAAATTTGATATACATAATCATCATGATAATATCTTATAATTCGATTGGTGAAGTTCTTTATAGAGAGCCCTAAATGATTTCAGACCGACGTGAAACTTTGTATATATGATTTATAGGATAAGAACTTTTAATATTGATGATTTTGTAAAAAAATTATTCAATAAACACCAATATAATTTGATAACTCCTATATATATTCGAGGTCATGTGAATTTTTAAAAAACTCACATGACTTGATAGTTTAATATCAATTGAAAATCTTTTAATCATCACCATCCATATAAGAATGTATGCCCAAGATTTATCCCTTTCGCTCCACATAAGAAACCCCTTATTTATATATATATATATATATATAGGGTTAAATATGTTTTTGGTCCCTCAACTTTAGCGAGAATATGTTTTTAGTCCCTCTGTACAATTTTTGGTGACGTGACAAACTGAGGGCCCTTCATCAAGTCTACGTGTCAACAGATCAGATTGTCACGTCACCCCTACGGAGGGACTAAAAATGAACTTTTTCAAAGTTCAGGGACTAAAATCCGACGTTTTAAACTTCAAGCACTAAAAGTATATTTTCGCAAAAGTTCAGGGACCAAAAACATATCTAACTCATATATATATATAGCGGGGTATCTAGTGAGAACACTAAACATGTGAGAACATGAAAACAATAAATTTTGACCATACAACCATGTATTTATGGATGAGAGAGAAGATTTTAATGCATAGTTGTATAGTCAAGTTTAGTGTTCTCATGTTCTCGCATGTTTAGTATTCTCATGTTCTCCATTGATACCAATTGGTTTTACCCCAATTAAAAACGATATGTCGAAGTTTTTTTCACTAAACCTACCAATGGATTTAAACTACTTATCGTATAGATCATGTGTACAAAATTTTACATCAATCCGAGATAGTTTAGTACTTCATCAATGTAATAAAAAAGTAACGTAAAATATAGTTTTAAGATAATGAAAATAACAAGTGTTTTGATGGAGTACTAAACGATCTCGCATTGATGTGAAATTTTGTACACATGATCTATACGATAAACATTTTAAATCCAATGGTAGGTTTCGTGAAAAAAAACTTCAACATACCGTTTTTAATTGGTGTCAGAATTTGTGTAAAACCAATTGGTGTCAACGGATCCTATCTCTCTCTCTCTATATATATCAGCACTTGTTATTGTGAGAAGAGAGAGGAGTGAATGTCGACCATGTGATCATTTTATGAATGGTTGAGAATAAAATTAAAGTATTTTTAAAAAAGTGATTGAGTTTTTTAAAATGTCACATGATTTTATAGTATTCAATCTTAACGTTGAGATTCACTCCTCTCATCCCTCATAGGTGCTCTTATTATTTAATATGTTCTCATATGTATATATAATTTTATTAATACACAAAGTTTTTTTGCTTTACTTTAAAATTAAATCTATCTACATTTTAATGCTTCTATGATAAAAAGGGGATTTCCCTATTCTCCTTTTTGACCTAAGAAAGGTTCAGAATAGATATTAATTTTAAAAGTAAACCAAATACAATTTTTACAATAATAAAATAAAATATAATAAGTTGATATCCTCTTTTATATTCATGTATACCAATGATACGGTTAGTGTTTAAAATTTGGTTTTTAAAAACCTCATAATTTATTTTATTCTTTAAAACATACAGCTGATATTTGAATATGGTGTTTACAAATTTCTATTAGATAGTTTTCCAAACTTCAATATTTTCTTAAGTTTTAAATTTCTTAATTTTTTTATTTTTGTTGGATGCCCACTAAACACTAATAGAAGAAAGTTTATAATAACAAATACGAATAGTTTTTTATATATTGTTTTTTGTCCGGAAACAGTTTTTTATATGAAAATATAAAAAATATAAACTAAAAATGAGATATATTATATGGCAATATACTCTGTATGACTATATCCAAGATACTGATCTCCTGGCCGTTAATCACCATTACACTCTTCCTTTTTTTTTCCATCTCTGTTTGTCTCATCTATCACAATTATCTATCTTTTATATATTTTCCTTTCTTTCGTTCTTTCTTCCCACACCTCTTTTTTACACGAAAGAGCGATGCAAAAATAGGGTTAGAAATAAACCGAGTCGAGTCAAACTTATCTTGGTTTGCATTGACTAATTAAGATGATTTTGAGTTGAGAATTTTTATGAACTAACAACTTTTTTTATTCAAGTTTGGCTTAGCTTGTTTGAAATTCATGAATTTTTTGATTTAATTTATGAGTTCATGAGCTAAAGTTCATTATGAGTTTTTAAAATTGCAATTTACTTTATCTAAATTGTAAAATAAAAGTAAAAAAATAAACTTGAAATTCATGGAAATGAATTATTTTGGAAATTTTATATGAACTTAAAATTTAAAATACAATTTTATTTAAAATTATATATCTACTTATTTATCGAATGAGTTCGTGAGCCAACCAAATCGATTTATTTACAGCTTAAGCTCGACTCATTTATTTAATGAGATTCATGAATTTGATAAGTGCAAATTATTGTGTTTATATAATAAATAATTTGTACTTATCTTCTCATGAAATTACATGTTTTGTGTATAATTTCACCTCTTATCCATACTTTGTAAGTTCAAGAGTAAAAAGGAAGAAATAATCATTTTTCTAACTCTAGAAATGTATTTTCAAGTGTTTTGGAAGTTAAATGAGAAAGTCAAGGTGCTGGAACATATAAGAGCGCTCAAGCACTGTGAGGAGACTCGAGCGCTGGGAACAGAGCTAGCATACGATACCCACTACCAGCATAAATGCTTTGGTGCTTGAGCGCCATACCGGGGCTCAAGCTCTGGTGGCATTAACTACAGCATTAATCAGCCATTAAAGTCAGTGCTCAAGCGCTTCAACTAGCGCTTGAGCGCCAGACCCCTGTCCACAACACCTAAAAATACAGCTCTGTTGAGTAAGGAAAGGGGACAGAATTGTAGAGAAAAAACACTAAGTTACATTACTTTATTCAGAGGTTTAGTACTCTTAGGTTTTGTTCTTGAAGTTCATGGCCTTGTTTGGCTAAGCTTTCCACTGGGATTGAATGTAATTACTTTCTCTTTTGTTACTCTCAATTACTAGTTATTTTATTATATATGAATTGAAGTTCTTCGGCTAAGCTTTCCACTGGGATTGAATGTAATTACTTTCTCTTTTGTTACTCTCAATTACTAGTTATTTTATTATATATGAATTGAAGTTCTTCTTCTGTTCTTCTTTATTTGGTTCAGCTTGATCATCTTTACCATGTTCTTAGTTTATTTGCAAAGTTGAGAAACTTGTTTATAAATGGATTTGGAGAAAAACTCTCATAAAACCTTCTAGTCTAGAGATAAATAGAAGTTCTTATGAATGCTCAAAATACTCTGCTTAAAGCAAGGTTTAGTTCCTAAAGTTTTAAGAGATTGAGTTCTAGAAACTAGTGTTTTAGAATCAAGTGCAAAGATATTTGCACTTGTGACATTGAGTATACATCTTTTTATATATAATATTTAACTACTAGATGAACAAAGTTAAGTAATGAAATTCAATCCCAGGTGATTCTTCATTTTATTTATTTAACATTTTATCAAGTTCTTTTTTTATCATAAGTTTACACTTCAATATGTTTTTGAAACCCTTTCGATTCAATTCTTAAACAAATAAATTCAGTGCTCCTTGTGGACGATACACATTTTTATCACTATACTTGAAATGAGTTAACCATTTGAAGTTTTATAAAAAGGTTAACAATTCTGGCGTCGTTGCCGGGGAGCACGGTAGTTTATTTTATGTTTTGAGTTGATTTGTAAAAATTGTGAATAGTAATTCTTTTTGTACTTAATTGTTTATTTGTACCTAACTCTCACCATTGTTCCATTGTTGTTGTATGCTTACTCGTAGCAAAAGCCAAAGAGATAAGTTACTGTATATTGTCGAAATCGAGGCATTTGCAAGGCGAAAGTTTGCAATAAAGCACTGAGAACAAAAGGAGGGAGAGAGTTCCTCAAATTTTTCTGTTCATACTACACATTCTGCTACTTTTATCATGGCTAAGGAAGTTCATAATTCTCCACCTTCGAGGGTTGTCCTTGGTGACTGTGATTCATCAGGGTCAAAGGAATCGGTTCATTATTATCTTGTCCCCCACAGCTCTGTAGATGGAGATTAAGCCATATTGGTATAATCTCATTCTGACTAATCAATTTGTGGGGAAAGATCACGAGGATCCACATAATTTCTTGGAAACCCTTAATGATCTTGTAGCAACTATGGGCTTGGATGAAGCAAGTGCTGAGAATGCCTATATGAAATTATTTCATTTAGAAATTATTGGAGATGCGAAAGAATGGTTCAAGACTCTTCCAAGTCAAAGTTTGAAGACATGGAGTGAGGTTGAAGAAGCCTTTTTAACAAGGTTCTTTCCTCCTTCTAAAATGATCGCAGTGCCATATGAAATATCTGCTTTTAAGCAGGGGCAAGATGAAGCATTCCATGAGGCTTGGGAGAGGTACCCAAGATTGTTAAGGAAATGCCCAAATCATAGGTTGACCGATGTTGCAAAGCTGAACATCTTTTATGCAGGGTTGAACCATCAATGGACAATCCATTTAACTGCAACTGCTAGAAGGTCACTAAAAACCATTGATGTACCGACTGCAATGGAAATTATCACTCAAAGCCCAAGGGTATTCTTGAATTAATTTCTTCTCATGCGATTCTGGCACAAAATAAGCTTATGTCTCAGCAAATTGAGCTCTTGAGTCAAGCTATTACTCAATTGGTGCCTAAGCAGCAACAAGTTCAAGTAGTGAATCAACAAGCTCAAGTAGGGGCATGTGAATTGTATGGCGAGGCTCATTCATACACTCAATGTCCACATGCCTCTTGCCAAAAAGATGAAGAGTTGAATTTTGTGAATAATCAGTCAAGAGGAAATTTCTTTTCTTCACCATTTAAATCTAATGTTTCCAATGCTAGAATACAAGGGTGGAAGAATCCTCAAGGACAGAGTCAAACATCGTGGAAAAATTCAACGGATTCATCTAACAGGCCGCCATTTGTTCCTTTGAACGAGAGGACCATTAAATTGGAAGACACCTTGGATAAATTTATTCAAGCTTCATTGGTTAATCACCAAAATAATGATGCTTTTCAGAAAAACACTAAGGCGTCTATTTGGAATCTTGAAACTCAGGTTGGTCAAATCTCTAAGCAATTGGCAGAGCTTACCACTACTCCTTTCTCCGCTAATACCACCACAAATCCTAAAAAAACAATGCAAGTCCATTGTAGCAAGGAGTGGTAAGGAGATCGATAAAGGAATAGGGGATCATTTGAATAATCCCGAGGAGGTGTAGAAAAGGTAGTCATAGAGGAAGCAGGAAAGGAAGTTGAAACAGAAAGAAATGAGGAGAATAATAATGTAAATACTGAAAAAAATAAAAAAATTAAAAAGAAGAGTGAGGAATAGGAGAAGATGGATGGAGTACCTCAGGTGAAGGAGGTTCCTTATCCTTTGCATCCATCAAAGAAGACAAAGGAAAATCAATATGCTCGGTTTCTGGACATTTTCAAATGGCTTCAAATTAATGTACCATTCATGGAAGCTGTGGAGGAAATGCCCACTTATGCCAAGTTCATGAAGGACTTGTTAACTAAAAAAGGGAAGTTCAAGGATGAAATTTTGGAACTAGAAGCCGGTGTAGTGCTATTATTCAAAAATATTTGCCTAACAAGACTAAAGATCCGCGTAGTTTTACTATCCCTGTTACTATTGGTTCCCTTCCTGTGGGGAAGGCATTATTGGATCTTGGTGCAAGCATTAATGTAACATCCCGAAAATCCATAAAAGAGACTTAGGACTAAGGGATTTGATTACAGTTTACAAAAGAAAGGAAGAAGGATCAGTTGCAAGTAGAAAGGTCAAAAGAGGGACAAAGATAACATAAATATTTGAATATGAACTGTCATATTAGAATAATATTCGAATATGCACTGTATTCGAATATGCATGTCAATATTCGAATAGTATTCGAATATGCACAGTAATATTTGAATAGTATTCGAATATGCACAATAATATTCGAATATGTAAGTGAGGAACTGAATACAAGAGCTTTATATTCGAATATGGACCCCAAAGTCTATAAATAGGGGTGCCCTGTCCCTAAAACTGGTTGTTCGTCAGATTCCTCACTCTTCACACTCTCAAAACGTCTGTCCCAAACCAACTACACCTCAACTCCTTCACCTTAAGACTTTCATCTCATAAGACTAAGGTTCCAAACGGTTTGATTTAGATTCAGAGGCAACTACAGCCAAGGAACCGAAGTAGGAGATTGGATTTGGAAGTGAAGGAGAAAAGGATTCAAGGAAGTTCCAAGTAACCCTGAAAACCCCAAATGTCTAATATTGTGAATTTAGGAACATGTAACTAGGGAATTCTAGGAACATGTTGTTAGGGAAATCAAACTAACATGTTGAACATTGTTTTGCATAAGGTTTGGCGTATGTTTGAATTATGCATGATATACTTGATATTCATATGAATTGGACATGCTCTATATTGATTTGGAATATATTTGATATTGCATGTTAAAGGTATAAATAAGGTTTTCCAGAATTAGATGTGACACTAACTGGGAATTTGATATTGAGTTGGTTTCAAAATAGATTAAATCCTAGTATTAGTATATCCAAATATGTATTTAAATATGGAATGTCATGTTCAAATAGATATATGAATATAACACGTCTGTCACACAGAATCCGAGCAAGGAGTGTCTGTAATCGGATAAGAATATACTGGAAATCCTTATTTATATGCTATATGTTTATCTGAATGTGTGATGCATCAGAACTAAAATGGAAATGTGAAAAGATGCTCTTCCCACTCAATAGAGATTGAGCAAGAGGGTTAAGTTCCACCGGAAGTAGACCGGGTAAGAGGACAGAGCAAGAAATGAAAAGATGAGAATGTAGGGTTATCCTAAAAACGGGCAAATAACCTGAAGTGCTAGGCTATCTTCACGAGGTAGGTAGTCTAGTACAAAGGGTACCATCTTCACGAGGTAGGTAGTTCCCTGGGCTAGCCTGAGAGAGGGTTGGTAGCCCGGCAGGAGGATCCTTGGGGGACACTTGCTAGGACCGTGATGGTGATGAGCTCAACTACGTGTTACTGCCACGTGTTTTGGTGGACTCTCGGTGCACAGGGTTTCCCGTTAAAAGAGGAAAGAACTGAAAATGGAAAATGATCATGCATGCATATCTATGTGATTGATAATTAAACTTGTTGTGTGTATGTTTGGTAGGGATTGCATTTGGGATTGTTTTTCCAGTTGGACTGGCTGTAATACTGTATAAAACTATTTTCACCGCCAATGGGTTACTCAATTATATGTTGAGCATATAACTGACAGTTACAGTATTGCAGGTGGCTCGGACTCGGAGGGTGTCAGCGCGTGAGAAGTTTTGCATCCCTTTTCCGTTACTTAAGTAGTCATTTGTGTCGTTGTATGACTACCTTAGCTAGACATATGTATATTCTTTGGACTATAGTTAAAACACTGATGTAAATATTCGTATTTTGATATATGTATATATGTTGTTCAAATTCCGCTGTGTTTATGTTTAAAAAAAAAAACTAACCCTAAAAAACCTAGGTGTTACAATTTGGTATCAGAGCAGTTTGGTCATATCCGGACTGTCGTATCTGATATGTAACTTAGATTAAAGTCCAGAGAAATAAGTTAAGTCTTAACCTGAGATGTTGACTATATATGATTCATTATATTGAGCCTGATCAACTCAGTTTGGTGAGTTGTATGCAGGAAGGCATTGCAGGAAGACACCCTGGTAGACCTCGTACTAACACTAATGTGACACCAACTCCGACCAATTCTCCGTTGATACAACAAATGGCACAGGCCATGACTCAGATGATGGAGGCACAAGGACGGGAAGACCGATATCAAGGTTTCCGTAGACATGACCCACCCATTTTCTATGGTGGAAGAGATCCCATGATAGATGAGGAGTGGTTAGATCAATTGGAGGAGCTATTTAGAATAACTAGATCTGCCGATCAGGACAAGGTGGATTTGGCTACCTATAGACTTAGAGGAGAAGCGGCATAGTGGTGGAAGCGGTATCGCGAACATATGGAGGCAACAGAAGGCCATGTAACATGGGGAATTTAAGAATCTGTTCCTGAACAAATATTTTCCCTCTAATGTGAAGGATCAGAAGGAGATAGAATTCCTTACACTGCAGCAGGGAGACATGACGGTAGATGAATATGTTGCCAGATTTGAGAGTTTAGCCCGATTCTCGAACAATCTTCAGAACCAACTAGATGAGGCATGGAAGTCTAAGAGGTTCAAGCAAGGACTTAGGCCCGAGGTTGGAAACTTAGTGATCACTCAGCAAATCCGGGAGTATCAAACCTTGATCCAAGCATGCCAACTTGTTGAACAGTCTTTGGCTGCGGTGACCGCTAGTAGACAACGGACGTGGAAGCGTAAGAGGGAGGAAGGAAGTTCTAAAGGAAGAAAGGACAAGGAAGTGAACAAAGGCAAGAGTACCATTCCAAAGTGTGAGACTTGTGGGAAGTTCCATAGAGGGGAGTGTTACAAGAACAAGAGAATTTGTTTTATATGCCAGAAGCCAGGACATATCAGCTGGCCAGACAAAGATCAGAAGCCAGCCGAGGACAAGGAGAAGAAGAAGAGCCCTATTAGAGGTCGGGTTTATATATTGAAAGCCAAAGAGGTTGATCGTTCCAAGGATCTCATCCAAGGTATGAGACTAATCAAATCACATCTTGTTCTCATCTTGTTTAATTCGGGTGTCACTCATTCATTCATTTCCTTAGACTGTGCAAAACGAGTATATTTCCCTCTGTCTAAACTACCTTATAAAGTGTTAGTCTCTACTCCCTCCGAAGAGAAAATCTGTACAACAACCATGTGTTCCCCAGTGTTTTTAGATTTCGAAGGCAAGACTTTCTATCTAGATCTGTACTACCTACCGATGAAGGCGTTAGATGTGATCTTGGGCATGGACTGACTCAAAGCTCACAACGTCAGAATCGATTATGCCACCAAGACCGTGCATATTCCAGACTGAGGCTTGGAGATATACTGTACGCATCATCCTACTTCTGATCTCCATAATTTGCCTATGTATGATATTGGCCCAAAGTATTTGATTGTTTCTATGAGCGACGTTAAGAATCCGGTGTGTGTTGATTCTCTCCCTATAGTCCGAGACTTTCCAGATGTATTTCCCGAAGACATAGAATCCTTGCCACTAGAAAGGGAAGTAGAGTTCTCGATTGAACTAATTCCAGGAGCTGGGCCTGTCTCTAAGGCACCATACCGAATGGCATAGTTGGAGTTGGCAGAAGTAAAGCGCCATATTGAAGAACTGATGCAAAAACAATTTATTAGACCAAGTGCTTCGCCGTGGGGAGCCCCAGTATTGCTTGTCAAGAAGAAAGATGGGAAATTGCGGCTGTGTGTAGATTACACAGAGCTGAATAAGCTGACAGTAAAAAATAAGTATCATTTGCTGCGGATTGATGATTTACTTGATCAACTAGGAGGAGCCAAGGTGTTTTCAAAGATTGATCTTCGATCAGGATATCATCAGATCAAAATTAAGCCCGAGGATATTCCTAAGACTGCCTTCCGGACGCGGTATGGTCACTATGAGTATTTAGTAATGCCGTTCGGATTGACAAATGCACCTGCTATTTTCATGGATTATATGAACCGCATCTTCCGACCTTACTTGGATAAATTTTTAGTGGTCTTCATCGAAGATATTCTCATCTACTCCAAGACTGCTGAAGAACATGGAGAGCACTTAAGATTGGTGCTAGGAATACTCAGAGAAAAGCAATTGTATGCTAAGTTTGACAAGTGTGATTTTTGGCTAGAGGAAGTTTAATTTCTGGGCCATGTAATTAACAAAGATGGTGTGGATGTGGACCCAAGTAAAGTTGAAGCTGTGATGAAATGGGAAAGACCAACCAATGCCACAGAAATCCGAAGTTTTTTGGGATTAGCAGGATATTACCGGTGATTCATCAAGGGATTCTCTCAGATTGTCATTCCCTTGACCAAGCTAACACGAAAGGGTGTTCCGTTTGTGTGGGATGCCAAGTGTGAAGACAATTTTCAATAGTTGAAGGAAAATCTGACAACAACGCTGGTGTTGGTAATTCCTGATTCGATCAAGAATTTTCAGGTGTACTGCGATGCGTCTAAACAAGGCTTGGGATGTGTTCTTATGCAAGAAGGACATGCAGTTGCTTACACATCCCAACAGTTGTGACCGCATGAAGCAAATTACCCAACGCATGACTTGGAGTTAGCTGCAGTAGTCTTTGCGTTGAAAGTTTGGAGGCACTATTTGTACGGAGTCACATTTGAAGTGTTCAGTGACCACAAAAGTTTGAAGTACTTGTTCAATCAGAAGGAACTGAACATGAGACTGAGGCGATGGATGGAATTCCTGAAAGATTATGATTTTGAGTTGAAGTATCATCCAGGAAAGGCTAATGTAGTGGCCGATGCCTTAAGCAGAAAATCCTTTCACGCGTCGACTAGGATGATTCATCAAATGGAGCTCTTAGAGAAATTCAGAAATCTGCACTTGGATGTGTCTTGCTACGATGATAAAATCTCTGTGTATAAGCTTGACTTGAAGAATACACTTAGAGACCGAATTCGAGAAGCACAGAAGCAAGATTATGAGTTATAGAAGTTCAAGGAGCAAGATGGTTTCTCTTTAACTGGTGATGGGGTGATCTTATCCAGAGACAGAGTGTGTATTCCGAGTAATGCAGAGGTCAAAAATACAATACTTGAAGAGAATCACAACAACTAGTACTCGGTAAACCCTGGAGCTACAAAAATGTACCAAGGCATGAAGAAGCTATTCTGGTGGCCTGGAATAAAGAAAGACATTGTAGAATTCGTTTCCAAGTGTCTCACCAGCCAGAAGATCAAAGTAGAGCATCAAAGACCCTCTAGACCACTTCAGCCATTGGACATTCCAGAGTGGAAATGGGAATCTATTGCTATGGATTTTGTGGTTGGGTTGCATAGGACTCCAGCACGTTACGATTCTATTTGGGTCGTAATAGAAAGAATGACTAAATCTGCTCACTTCTTACCTGTCAAGACAAGTTATTCCGTGGAGAAGTATGCCAAGTTGTATATTGCAGAGACAATCCGACTACATGGGGCACCGACCACTATTATCTCAGACCGAGACCCTAAGTTTACTTCTCGATTTTGGGGAGCATTGTAGAAAGCTTTTGGAACTCGATTACATCTGAGTACCTCTCTTCATCCCCAAACCGACGGGCATGCCGAAAGAACCATACAAACTTTGGAAGACATGCTGCGAGCTTGTGTACTAGAAGAAGGCGGTGATTGGGGAAGGTATTTGCCGTTAGTATAGTTTGTCTATAACAACAGCTTTCATTTGAGTATAGGCATGGCGCCCTATGAAGCACTCTATGGGAGAAAATGCCGGTCGCCAGTGTGTTGGTTTGAAACAAGAAAGAAGTTGTTATTGCGGCTGGATTTGGTGCAAGAAACAACAGACAAGATTAGGCGAATAGAGGAAAAGTTGAAGAGAGCCTAAGACCGCCAAAAGAGTTATGCAGTTCAGCGGAGAAAGCCTTTGGAATTTGAAGAAGGAGATCATGTGTTTCTAAAGGTTACACCCTACACCACTGTTGGTCGAGCAATGAAAACAAAGAAGCTGCAACCTAGATTCGTTGGTCCCTATCAGATTCTTCGAAAAGGGGGACCTGTTGCTTATAAACTCGCCTTGCCACCTCATCTTTCGAAGCTTCATGACATTTTTCACGTATCCCAACCTGGAAGTACGTGTCTGATCCCTCGCACATCCTAGAAGCCGATGACATTCCGCTGAAGCCCAACGTCTCATATTAGTTGAAGCCTAGGAAGATGTTAGACTGAGGAGAAAAGACACTAAGAAACAAGGTGATTCCATTAGTGAAAGTCCTCTGGGAGAACGTTGATTCATCAGAAATCACTTGGGAGAAGGAACAAGATATGAGAAGCGCATATCCAGAGTTATTTACATAGTTAATGTAATTACTAATTTTGAGGGTAAAATTTATTTAAGGAGGGTAGAATTGTAGCATCCCAAAAATCTATAAATGAGACTTAGTACTTAAGGGATTTGATTACAGTTTACAAAAGAAAAGAAGAAGGATCAGTTGCAAGTAGAAAGGTCAAAAGAGGGACAAAGATAACATAAATATTTGAATATGAACTGTCATATTCAAATAATATTCGGATATGAACTGTCATATTCGAATAGTATTCAAATATGGATGTCAATATTCGAATAGTATACGAATATGCATAGTAATATTCGAATAGTATTCGAATATACACAATAATATTCGAATATGTAAGTGAGGAACTGAATACAGGAGCCTTATATTCGAATATATATTCGAATATTGACCCCAAAGTCTATAAATAGGGGTGCCCTATCCCCAAAACTTGTTGTTCCACATATTCCTCACTCCTCACTCTCAAAACCCCTGTCCCAAACTAACTACACTTCAACTCCTTCACCGTAAGACTTTCATCTCAAAAGACTAAGGTTGCAAACGGTTTGGTTCAGATTAGAGGCAACTACAACCAAGGAACTGGAGTAGGTGATTGGATTTGGAAGTGAAGGAGAAAAGGATTCAAGGAAGTTCTAGGTAACCTTGAAAACCCCAAATCTCCAATACAGTGAATTTAGGAACATGTAACTAGGGAATGCTAGGAACATGGTGTTAGGGAAATCAAACTAACATGTTGAACATTGTTTTGTTTAAGGTTTGGCGTATGTTTGAATTATGCATGATATACTTGATATTCGTATGAATTGGACATGCTCTATATTGATTTGGAATATATGTGATATTGCATGTTAAAGGTATAAATAAGGTTTTCCAAAATTAGATGTGACACCAACTGGGAATTTGATATTGAGTTGGTTTCAAGATAGAATAAGTCCGAGTATTAGTATATCCAAATATGTATTTGAATATGGAATGCTATGTTCAAATAGATATATGAATATAACACGTCTGTCACATAGAATCCGAGCAAGGAGTGTTTGTAATTGGATAAGAATATACTCGAAATCCTTGTTTATATGCTGTATACTTGATCTGAATGTGTGATGCATTAGAACTAAAATGGAAATGTTAAAAGATGCTCTTGCCACTCAATTGAGATTGAGCAAGAGGGTTTAGTTCCACCGGAAGTAGACCGGGGAAGAGGACAGAGCAAGAAATGAAAAGATGGGAATGTAGGGTTATCCTAAAAAGGGGCAAATAACCTAAAGTGCTAGGCTATCTTCACGAGATAGGTAGTCTAGTACAAAGGGTACTATCTTCACGAGGTAGGTAGTTCCTTGGGCTAGCCCGAGAGAAGGTTGGTAGCCTGGCAGGAGGATCCTGGGTGGACGCTCACCAGGACCGTGATGATGATGAGCTCAACTACGCGTTACTGCCACGTGTTTTGGTGGATTCCCGGTGCACATGGTTTCCCGTTAAAAGAGGAAAGAACTGAAAAATGGAAAATGATCATGCGTGCATATCTATGTGATTGATAATTAAACTTGTTGTGTGTATGTTTGGTAGGGATTGGATTTGGGATGGTTTTTCCAGTTAGACTGGCTGTAATACTGTATAAAACTATTTTCACTGCCGATGGGTTACTCAATTATATGTTGAGCATATAACTGACGGTTACAGTATTGCAGGTGGCTCGGACTTGGAGGGTGTCAGCGTGTGAGAAGTTTTGCAGCTCTTTTCTGTTACTTAGGTAGTCATTTGTGTCGTTGTATGACTACCTTAGCTGGACATATGTATATTCTCTGGACTATAGTTAAAAATATGATGTAAATATTCGTATTTTGATATATGTAATTATGTTGTTCAAATTCCGCCGTGTTTATGTTTTTAAAAAAAAACTAACCCTTTAAAACCTAGGTGTTACAATTAACCTCATCCCATTATCCATGTTAAAACGGATTATTGATGTAACACCCTATTCTTGAAAATAGTAGTTATTGAAAATGTTAACTTTGAAAATTTGACATTTAAAAATTTAAGTTCGAAAATACAAAACTTGCTACTTTATGTCATATTAAAAATACAACGGGAGACATTCTTTTATCTAAACTATAATTTCCTATACAGCTGAACCATATAATCTCTGAACAGAAGGCTTAGGTTCACAAAGTGTTGTTATACCTAACGCTTTGTCTTATCCATCGCCCCAGGATCCTCTTGCCGGGCTACCAACCCTCTCTCGGGCTAGCCCAGGGAACTACCTACCTCGTGAAGATAGTACCCTTTGTACTAGACTAACTATAGCCTAGCAATTCAGGTTATTTTGCCCCTTTCGGGATAACCATACATTCTCGTCTTTTCCATTTCCTACTTTGTCCTCTTACTCGGTCTACTTCTGGTGGAACTTGACCCTCTTACTCAATCTCTATTGAATGGTAAAGAGCATCTTTTAACATTTCCATTTTAAGTTCTAATGCATCACACATTCATATCAAGCATATAGCATATAAACAAGGGTTTCCAGTATAGTCTTATCCGATTACAAATACTCCATACTCGGATTCTATGTGACAGAAATGTTATATTCATATATCTCTTTCAACATAACATTCCATATTCAAATACATATTTGAATATACTAATACTGGGGCTTAATCTCTTTCAAATCCATTTTGAAAATCTGAATATCAAATTCTCACTTAGCGTCACATTTAATTCTGGAATACCTTGTTTATACCTTTATCAGTTTTCACAATATCACATATATTCCTAATCAACATAAAGCATATCAAATTCATACGAATATCAATCATAGCATGCATAGTTCAAACATACGCCAAATCATAAATCGAAGCATTGTCTAACACATTAGTTTGATTTCCTAACAGCATGATCCTAGCATTCCCTAGTCATATGTTCCTAAACTCAAAGTATTATGGATTTGGGGTTTTCAGGGATACCTTGGGTTTCCAGAATCCTTTATTCTCCAACTCCAATCCAGTCTTCAACTCCCTTCTTCAGCACTCTTTATCTGTGAGTGGAATCTCAACTCTTGGAATCGAAGGAAACCTTAAGATGAAGGAGTTGTGGCATGTGATTGATTAGTGGCAGAGGTTTATTAAAGAATTGAAAGAACGTAGAGTGAGGAAGAGGGAAACAATGAGTTTTGAATGTGAAACACCCCGATTTATAGGCTTTAGGGTCCTTATTCGAATATAAAGTTGCGGTTTTCAATTCCAAACTTCCATATTCGAATATTACTCTGCATATTCGAATACTATTCAAATATTACTGTGCATATTCGAATACTATTCGAGTATGACAGTCCATATTTGAATACCATTCGATTATGACAGTACATATTTGAATATTCATGTTATTTTTGACCTCTCTACTTACAACCAATCCTCCTCTTCCTTTTCTTTGTAAATTGTAATCAAATCCCTTAAATCCAAAGTTTCCTTTATGGATTTTCGGGATGTTACAATTCTACCCCTCTTAAAAGAATTGTGTCCTCACAATCTACTTTAATTCCTAGACCAAAGGAATATTCATATCTGGAGTATCTTGAGCGATTTATAGGTAACTTTATCAAATATAGTGCGGCTTTCGTAAGGTTAGTACGTCATATAATTGTAGAAAGACCTAATTCGATAGAGTAAATACTTACACTATTTGGGAGAAAAATAGTTTTAGGATTGTGATTCCCATAATCATAGGTTTGAAAGGGGTTAGATAAAAGTGACATTTGGATTTCTAGTTCATTTTGAGAAATCATGGTCTACCCTTGAAACTTGATCTGTATTTCACTTAGGTATTCGATATAATTTAGTGAGAATGTTTGAAAAATTAGATAACTCTAGACTTGACGAGTATGATCATTAGGTATTTAATAGGATTCTATAGACTTTATTGAAAAAGAACTTAGGAAGTTTGACATAAGTAGTGGTATCTGCCAAACTCGTGAAAACTTGAATTGGGTAGGAAATATCCCTAGTTGGTCATTAGTTTATAAACTATATTTGATAGACTAGGAGGCACACTAATGTCTTGACTTAACTTACTCCCTTCCTGATATTTTTAGGTGGTCCACTAAGACACTAGTTTCGGAATAGAGTTAAATTTGAAATTCTTGATCTTTTGAACACAAATGGGATCTGAGTTCTAATTGGTATATCCTATTATGTCTTTGTTGAAAGACGGAATGACATTGATTGCAAAAATCATCGGGTTCTTAGATGTTTCGTGAAAGACTATTCGGATTAAAGTGTCTCCTTATTCCTCTTTTAGGGATAACACTTTACTTCTAGGATGATTTAAATTATTCCAAATGGTTGATGTGAGTTTAGAGTGGATTAGAATGCGTTTCGCACGTGGCTCTTAACATTTGTAGTTTATGAGTTTATTGCTATGATATAGAGAAAATGGCGGAAATGATGGTTACATGAAAGAATTCGTTGTTTCTTTATCTGGGTCAAAACTCGGGTGGGAAAAATTTTGAGAACTGATTCGAGTGTCCACATATTTGTTTTAGTGGGAGCATTATAGTTGATGACTATAATGATGACGTATTGTGTTAAGAATATTTTCGTAACCTTACAAGGATTTAATTTAGAGACTTAATATGAGGTTAAACTTATCTCTAGCTGATACCTCGAATAAGTACAGTTAATAAATTTACCAAGTGGTCAGGGTGCTTAGCCGGAATCAGAAACTGTATAAAAATCAGAGTTTGTTCAAGCCTCTACGAAAAGCTTGAATTCAGATAATTGATAGAAGTATTTGGAGTTGTATAGGCTTCAGAGGTATTGGAACCAAGGAGAGGGATTTTCTTAATAATCAATAGTAATCTTTTAGCGTTAAACTGCATAGATAGAAATTTATATGGGGTCTAACTTTTGGGGAGATTCGAATGAAATATTTATAGAATTTCTCTAACGCTATTGTTGGGTTGCTCTGATTGAATCATCTTTCCAGGTAACTCAGATCTAATATTTTGAAACTCGAATATCAAGAAAGTTAATTTGATAAACATCAAGATGGTGTTATGAACTAAGACTGCCAAAGAAATCTGATCCGTCATGCTTTAGAGCATGGCGGCCATGACCTCCAATCTGGCCTCCGGTGCGGTGGTTTGAATCCTCCGGCCACTCACTTGGCGGTGAGGGTGGTACCTGAAAGCACTCCGACGGTCAAGTCAGTAAGGTCTTACAGAACCAAAGTCTCTGATATCAAGTAGAAAATGAGTACGTACCTAATGATGAACCACAGGTATTTATAGAGCTAATAAGGCTACTAAAGCCAAACCTGTCACTGTCGTACTTCCGTGAATTGCGGTGGTAAGTACGGATATGTAACTGACTCCACGTGGGGGTGGTGCTCCGCAAGCTTCAAGTCGGGTATCCATGTCGTGAACGACACGACATGGTCTCGGCAGCTTGAGCCACCCACGTGGGACCTTCACGTGCCTCTCTTGCGGGTTAGGTCCATCACAGTTGCCCCCAATTCCATGGTATGTCGTCAGGCATGCCGTTGACTTCTGCTAATGACGTGATCTGATGACGTGCAGTCCTTTCAAGTCGTCGTTGTTTGAATTCTTCCGTCAGTTTTAACTTTGACACGTGTCTTTGTGGTATTGGCCATGCCCCTTCGTCGGTCGTCCCCATCATTATTTAGTCACATCAGGCCTGCGTGCATTAACTGCACCCTAAGCCGTTACTTCTTCTTCACGCTTTGTCTTCCCTTCCTCTATCTATAAATATTCTCTCATTTAACCTGAAAACTCTTATCTTCCTCCAAGTTTTCTCTGCGTATTCTTTCTTGCTTTCGCTGTCAGCTTTCTCCCTTTCTTTGCTGTCTTCCAGCCATCCTCGGTCCTCTCTCCTTCAACATTTCCAAGTATCTCCCTTCCTTCTCTGTTCACTTTTTCTTTGTGCTTTTTTTTCTTCTTTAATTTTCTTAAAATGTCAACTCCTGAGAGGCCTACGAATTTTCCCCCAAAAGAAAGCCTTTCTAGGGAGGTTGGGGATTTCGTTGGTTCCCTTTCTGGACCTGAACTTAGTGATGGTAGTGGTCATCACATTCCCACTCCCCCTTCAACCTCTGGTTATGACAGTGAACCTTTATTTGAAGCCTCCAGGGAGTTCATTCCTGGTATTCCCTAACTCATCCCCTTCTTTGGGACCCCTTTTTCTCAATCTGTTGCCCCCATACCTTTAAGGTACGCGGTTGGCAAATATGAATATGATGAGCCATCTGAGAGTATTGATAATGCCATAACATCTAAATTACATCCTCTTGCTCCCTTGATAATCTATACTTCATTTGAAGCTTCTAATTTTACTTCTTCTAATAATTCTGCTAAATCCTCTGATTCTGCATCTTCTGACCCTTTGTATGTTCCTCCTGTTTCTATTGTAGAACCCATGTCGGCTTCATCTCCCATGTCGGGTTCAGAGTCGCCCTCAACTTCTGCCCCCATCCAAACCGTTCAAAAGCCTTCCAAGAGCAAGGCTCTAGAACGTTGTCGTCAAAAAATCCATCAGTGGTATGGCCCCCCAAGGAAGCTGCTAAAATTGAGGTTCCCAAAAAGCTTAGGGGCATACGAGATGTGAGGAGGATGTATTGGATAAGCCACGACATTATCCAGGTTCAGTCTGGGCTGACCACAACTTTAAAATTCCATGTTGCCGATGTGGAATTCAGGGGTGCATTGCACTTCCCTTGAGTTACCCCAAAAGAAGACGTCCCTTCTGGTTCGATCACCCTGTACAAGGCAGAGCGTGTGAATCCCAACGAAAGGATTGGATCCTGCCCTCGCCAAGGTTCTCCTGACTTTCTAATGGTCTACAACTGTTTCTTCCGGATGGTTCGTCTGTATTTCCCCTTCTCAAGCTTCCAGGTTGAAATCCATAACCGACTTGAGGTCGGACCTTCACAAGTTCACCCCAACGCTTGGGGTTTCATCAACGCTTTCAAGACTTTTTGCTGGGCCAATAACTGGGAATGCTCTAGCAATTTGTTCTTGTACCCTTTTGTCCTCTACCATCTCTCCGACTTCGGATTTATCTCCTTCCGCCAAAAGAAAGACCATTTTTTCTTCCAGCTCTTTGAAGACTCCTTCCCCCCCTTTAAAGACTCCAACTTTAAGGTGTTCTATACGGGAGAAGAATTTCCATTCTGGACTGGTCCTAATGGCTCGCCCTTGTTCCCGCTATACTGGTCATACGACCACTCTCTCTGAGAGACAAAATCTTTTATTACTGTTGAGGCCTTGTTACTGGATTCTGACCATTCTGTTATTGCCGGACTCCGGGAATTCACCGAGGTCTCTGGTCATTGCTTCCCAGTGGCTAAAAAGAGGAAGCTCACTCTACGGCCTCGCCAAAAGTCTCTGGTCATTGCTTCCCAGGGGTTGGAGATTGCCCAACCTGTTTCTCCTAATGAGATATCAATCTCGGATGACGAAGAGGTTGAGATCGTCAGACTTGCTTTAAGACGGAAAAAAGGTTAGTTAATCAACGTCTTTATTTCAAGTATTCTTCTACACTTGTGTGTACAGCAAAATTCATTAAAATTTTGTTGGCGTTTTGATGTCGTTATCCCTTGCTTGTTTCAATTCTGTAGGAGCCGCCCTTGCCACGGGATCATCCTCTTCTTCTCGATGGGAGGGCTTCCAAGCCCCCATTGTCTCTTTCCACCATGGGGAGTTCTTTAAGGATCTCCCCTGCTCCGTACTGAAGGTATGTTGCGTACTTGTTTGTTTTCCCTTTTGTCTTCCTTTCTTCTTTATATTCAAATATCTAAGTTGATGCTTTATATTGTAGGACAATGTTGGGGAGGCCTTGGGTTGGATGTCCCACCAATATGCCCTGTTGAAGTTTTTTCATGAAGAGTTGGAGAAGCCTAACCCTGCTGCTGACTTGGAGCAGAAGCTTCTGTCCACTAAAGCCGCTGCTGATAAACAGATCCAAGCCCTGGCCAAGGAGCGGGATGCGTTAAAGGCTTCTCAATCTGAACTTCGGGCTAAAGTTTCTACCGCGGCTTCCAATTTTGATCAGCTAAAGTCGGAGAATGCCAAGCTCTCCGAGGAAAAGAAAGAATTGCAAGTTGCCCTTTCAGAAACTCAAGAGGAGGTAACTCTTCTTCGCGAAGAGAACGGGCTTCTTTCGGAGAGAACGAGCTTCTTTCCCGGGTCAAGGATCAGCTGTTAGTGGATAAGACGCTGTTGGAAACTAATAATCACCAGCTGAAGGCTAAGGTCGATGAACAGAGTGGCGTTCGTGAACTCCGGGGTCCAACTCACCTTCAAGGGGGTTCATCTACTTCATAGGGTAGAGGGGGGTCAGCTTTTGGACTACGACAGTGACCCCCCTACCCAGGTTAACCTTGACGAATCCGAGTTGGAAGCGTTTGATCCTTACGCTGATTACTCAATGTTGCTAGTCCCTGCTGGAGATGAGGGTGTCACCCCTGCTGAGCCCTGAAGCTCATTTTGTAATACTTAGATTTATATTCGTTTCAATGAACAATTTACTGGTATGCTGGCCAGGTTTCTTTTTGTAATGCTTTATTCTTAATGATATTTCTTTGCTTCTCTATCTCCATAGTAATTTCTATATTGTTACTTTAACTTGAATTTTTTCCAATCATCGCTTTGCAACATGTCGTCGTTCTTGTAATGTGTAGCCTCTACGTTGCATGTCTTGTCGTTGGAATTTTTGGTCCCTCAGAAATATTTAAGGTTTATAACCATACCGTTGGGGCATGTCGCCCTATTGGGATCTTTGATCCTGATGAAGTACTTCAAGGCCAGTGGCCTGTTTGGGGCATGTCGCCCTATTGGGATCTTTAATCCTGATGAAGTACTTCAAGGCCAGTGGCTTGTTTGGGGCATGTCGCCCTATTGGGATCTTTCATCCTAATGAAGTACTTGAAGGCCAGTGGCCTGTTTGGGGCATGTCGCTCTATTGGGATCTTTCATCCTGATGAAGTACTTCAAGGCCAGTGGCTTGTTTGGGGCATGTCGCCCTATTGGGATCTTTGATCCTGATGAAGTACTTCAAGGCCAGTGGCCTGTTTGGGGCATGTCACCCTATTGGGATCTTTGATCCTGATGAATTACTTCAAGGCCTGTGGCCTATCGCGTTGGTGCACGTCGCCCATTTGGGATCTTTGATCCTTTCAAACGCCTTGCTGAATTGTAATCATTAAATATCTGCAACTGAAATCTTAAACTTTGACAAATATTTGTTCTTATTTCATATATCGTTGGGTTACAAAACTGGGGCCTCATTAAAACCTTCAAGGTAAAACCCTCCTTTAGGAAAAAACCCGAGAAGGAAAAAGAGTATCCCTTCCAGATATTTTACATCAAACATAAAATGCAACAGAGTTAAACATAAATGAGTTAGATACCCTCAAACTGTAATACCTTCTGAGATCCATGGCATTGAAAGTTCGTTGCAATTCTCTCCCTTGCAAGGTCTCCAAGGCGTAGGCACCTTTTCTTGTACTTCTGATTACCCGGTATGGGCCTTCCCAGTTTGCTGCAAGTTTTCCATCTTTGGCATTCTTCAAGATGGTTCGCCAATTTCCACTGGAATCACGACATCAGTCCCATATACAAGTCGGATCTACAACCCCTGAAGGAGCTCCCTGAATTGGTTCCCTGTGAATTGAGTTCCATTATCTGTGGCTATCTCAGCCAGGATTCCGAAATGACATATGATTGTTTTAAAGGTGAATGCTTCCACCCATGCCGAAGTAATGGTAGCAAGAGGTTTGGCCTCTACCCACTTGGTAAAGTAATCCACTGGCACTACGAGGTACTTCAGCTGCCCCGTGGCCTTATGAAAAGGTCCCAGGATGTCCTTTCCCCAAGTGTGGAAGGGCCATAGCGCGGATAGAGTATGCAACTCTATTGGCGGGATATGAGGGATATTGGCATGTCGTTGACACTGTTCACTAATTTTGACATGGCTAGCTGCATCTTCCTGCATGGTTGGCCAGAAGTAGCCCGCTCTCAACGCCTTTCTAGCCAGGGATTCAGCCTCGACATGGTGTCCACAACTACCTTCATGGATCTCGGCCAGTACGTATCCGACTTCTTCCAGGCCAATACATTTCAGGAGTGGGGTTGAGATCCCTTTTCTGAACAAGTGGCCTTCAATCGTTCTGAATCTCGTTGCTTTTAATTACCTTCTTTGATTCTTTATCATCCTCTGGAATGATCCCCCTCTCGATATAATCCATCAAGGGAGTCCTCCAATCCGCTTCCTGCACCTTTAGAGTTAAACTGGGATAGGGGATTACCTCTTCTACCACACAATGGTAGTTTGATGTCTTCTTAGTGCTGGCGAGTTTGGACAGGAGGTCTGCCCGTGCGTTTTCTTCCCTGGGGATATGTCGGATCTCGAATTTAGATAACCCCAGCAAAGCATCTCGTACTTTGGCAAGATATTTCTGCATCATGAGCTCTTTCGCTTGATACTCCCCCTTGATCTGGGATACCACTAGCTTCGAATCTGAGCAGATGGTCATTGCGCTTGCCCCCAACTATTTGGCCATGCGTATTCCAGCCAGGCATGCTTCATACTTCGCCTGATTGTTTGATGTCGAGAAATAAAATTTCAGGGAATACTCGATTGCCAAACCATCTTAGTTTTCGAGGATCACTCCAGCGCCACATCCTTTAGTGTTTGAAGAGCCATCGACGTATATTATCCATTCCCTGGGATGGCCATCCCCAGGATGCGTCATTTCAGCAAGAAAGTCGGCTCGGACATGCGCTTTGATTGCAAGTCGTGGTTCGTACGATATGTCATACTGGGTTAATTCGATTGCCCATGATATCATTCTTCCGGCCAAATCCAGCTTGTGTAAGATCTGCCGTATTGACTGGTTGGTTCTGACCAGGATTCGGTAGCATTAGAAGTATGGGCGCAATTTCCTAGAGGCTATTAATAATGCAAAAGACACTTTTTCAAGTCATTGGTAGTTCAACATAGCGCCCAGCAAAGCCTTGGAAACAAAGTAAATCGGAAATTGACCTTTTCCTTCTTCCCGAATCAGTACGGCACTTACGACTTCATTTGTGACCGCGAGATAGAGTATCAAAATGTCACCCGCAATTGGTTTTGTTAGGACAGGAGGAGATGCCAAAGAGACTTTAAGTTCTTGGAAAGCGTTTTCACATTCTTGTGCCCACTTGAAGGAGTCTTGTTTCTTCAAAATTTTGAACATTGGGAGGTAGCGTTTTGCTGAAGCTGGGAGGAAACGTGAGAAGGCTGCAATCCCCCTTGTGAGTTTTTATACGTCTTTGACTGTCCTTGGGCGGGTCATGTTGAGAATTGTCCGACACTTGTCTGGATTTGCCTCAATGCCACGACTTGTAAGCATAAATCCCAGAAATTTTCCTACTTCCATGCCAAAAGTGCACTTTAGAGGATTAAGTCGCAAATTGTACTATCGTAGCCACTGAAAAACAGATTCCAAGTCCTTAGATGGATTTTCATTATCTTTCATTTTGACAATCATGTCGTCAATGTACACCTCTACTTCTCTGCCTCTCATCTCGGCAAAGACTTTATCCATCATCCTCTGGTATGTCGCCCCTGCATTCTTTAAACCAAACGACATCACATTGTAATAGAATACCCCGAGATCAGTAATAAAAGCAGTTTTATCCTGATCTTCGGGGGCCATGGGTATTTGGTTATACCTAGAGTAAGCATCTAAAAAACAAAGATATTTATAACCCGCCGAGTTATATACCAATTTGTCAATGCAGGGCAGTGGAAGGGATCTTTTGGGCAGGCTTTGTTGAAGTCCGTGTAGTCTGTGCACATTCTCCACTTTCCATTCGTCTTCTTTACCATCACGACATTAGACAGCCAATCAGAGTATTGTACCTCGCGGATGAACCCCATGTTTAACAACTCGTTGACTTGTTTCTCGATGGCTGTTGTCCTCTCTTGGCCCATTCTCCTCTTTTTCTGGGCTACCGGCCTCGCTCCTTCCCTTATTGCAAGTCGATGAAAATAGAACTTAAGATCTACACCCGGCATGTCCGAGGCGACCCATGCAAAAGTATCTTTATTATCCTGCAAGACTTTAATCATATTTTTCATAATATTAATAGGTAGGTTTTTTCTGACCTTGACTAGCTGTTCAGGCTTACTACCGACTTGTATTTCTATTGAGTCGCCTTCGGGTTCAGGTCGCTCATGTTGTAATTCTCCTCTTGGATCTAAGTTCGTCATCATTACTATGGCGTCTCGCCTAACGAACTTTTGCTTTCCCTTTGCTTCTTTTTTTGCGTCTTCCTTTTGCACTTCTTTTTCTTCTTCTTTTTCCTGCACTGAAATGGTTTTTGTTATTTTGAGGCTCTCCAAGTAATAAAGTTGCGCCTTAGGGCCCTTCCCCCGCACAGTGACGATGTCGTCTCAGTCACTAGGGAACTTCATCGCCATATGTAAGGTTGAGAACATGGCCCCTAGAGCATTTAAGGTCGGCCTTCCCAGAATTGCGTTATAAGCTGATGGGCAGTCAACGACAAGGAATTTTACTTCTACCGACTTTCTCCCGCCACGGCCAGAGAATGTTACTTTCATCTTTATTTAGCCTTTAGGGGAGATAGTGTCTCCTGTGAAGCCTATCAAGTTCCCATTCAAATTGAAATGTACAACGATTCATTAGATATTTTTTTTAACTAAAAAAAGAGGTCTATTTACTTAGTGGAATTTCCTATTTTTTTTTATCTCATTTTTTATCTCATAATAAGTCTTTTATTATTATGATTTTTCTTATTATAAAAATTTTTCTTATTCTATTATATGAAAATTCTCATTCTTAATTCTATTATTATTATTATATAGAATATATATAATAAATAGTAATTATAGAATTCTATATATAGAATATAGATAGAATTCTAAAATAGAATATTCTTTGTGAGGGATCAAATCTTTCTCTGTCAGGCCCAACTTCTAGAATAGATCCCAGAACATGATGTCGGCTGAACTCCCTTGGTCCACGAACAGCCTTTTCACTTCATATCCCGCCATTTTGGCCGTAATGACCAGGGGACGTTAGACCCCGTTCCATCAATAGGCAAGTCGTCCCCAGAAAATGCCAACGTCATTCTTCTCATGGTCTTGATAGTCATACAATGGTCCCTTTCATCGCGAGATCTCTTTCTGGACGATTCAGGGGTTCCACATGATCTAAACCTCCTGCTATTACATTGATGACACCTTTCGAAGCCGTGTTGTCATGTCGTTGGGGACTTCGAGACCGCGACCTTCGTCTTTCATCTCGCCCAAAATCCCTATTCATAGGAGCGGAGCAGAGCCTTTCGAAAGGTGACGGGCTCCTCCCCCAGGATGCACTACAACAAAAAAGGTATTTAGTAGCGGTTTTTTTGGCATTTCGCGGCAGTTAAAACCGCCACTAAACACTTGTTCCGACGGTTACAAAACCGCCACTGATACCGTCGCCGGGAGGTCAATTTGCGGCGGTTCTCATCAACCGCTGGTATAACCGCCGCCTAAACATTTTGTGGCGGTTGCATACATTTTGCGGCGGTTTAACCCGCCACTAATTCCTAAGAAAAATTAATCTCTTATATGGCATTTTTGCGGCGGTTCTAAACCGCCACTAAATCTCCATGTTTTTTGGCAACTGTCTAAGCCACTACTATATATTCTAGGTTGAGTTTTTTATTTTATTTTATTTTTTTGCTTCATATTTTGTAACCAGGTCCATTTTATTACTTAAGCACATATTCATTTTGAATATACTTGTTATTTAAATTAAAATCCAAAAAAAAAATTATTATATTAACAAGGGAATTACAACGGGAAATTTTATTTACAAGAACAAGAAATATATATAAATACAAAGTCTTGTATTAGGGTCTATAGCCCAATAAAACACAACCATAAGTAGCGCAAGAAATACATATAAATCACTGGTTCTTCGGTTGAAGCAACTTTTCTAGCCTTTTGTACGATTACTGTGTAGGCTTCCTTCTCTGCTTGGCACAAATTCTGCAGAATAGCTTACTTCCCACCCTATGACTCTCAGCTCCCATGATAATAAGCAGTTCTGTAGGTTTCAAACAATGAAAATTTCAGTTCATTATATTTCTAGTTGAAGATAAACATAATTCAAAGCTTAAAAGATACTCTGAGTATTTATTTCCAGTAAAAGATGAACATAAGTATTTATTACTCTAAAATAAACTAAACACAAGTACTTATTTGAGTCAGATTTTTTTTTCTTTTCCATAGTGTTCCAAAAAAGATTTTGAAAAGAAAATGATTATTTTCCTTAGAAAAAAGCTCAACCAAACATGCATAAGTCATATAACTACAATAATATTTTGAGATATTAAGAAAAATGGAATTATATATTATATATGCTTACAATTGCAACACCTTGTTTGTCTACATGAGTTATGTATACAAAAAGAAGGGAGAGAACACCAGATACCAAAGCAGCAGTTGCTGGCACCTAGAAAAATGTATGGTTCCTTCCCTGATCATAAAACAATGATAAAATAAATTTACGAACCCAAAATTCTGTTCAAGAAATATATATTAAAATAAATTAACTAGAGTCCTTACAATATACTTAGCAAACTAAGAAAGACCAGAAAAGTATCTCCAATTACTATAGTTTGCCAATTCCACTTCAATATAATGCACACACATTCAGAATAAAAATCCCAATAATAATACAGTCAAATAATTAGTGAAATAGATGATATTGATATTATATTGTGAGAATTTATCACTGCTTTATTTTGTAAAATGGATAAACCAGTTAAAAAGAACAGTCACCTAACAAAGAAAAAGAATACAATCAGTCAAATTTATAGCATACACAAAATTCTACCAATTGACTATTTATAGCCATGATTAAGTTATATACCATTGTGAAGCATGATTTTGTTGCGTATTATTTTGGTAACTTTATAAATTAATGTGATACGAATGAATGGAGAGTAATTAACCTCTGTTCCATTTCCTCTGTTATGGCAGTTCAAAACAGGTTCCTTGGGCAAATCTAATTAGCTGAAACAGTCCTTCAAATCCTTGTGCCTTCCATCATAAATTGATTGTAGATATATCTGATATCAAGAAAAAAACATGCTTATGTTTTAGGGTATTAGTGTCGTAAAAAAAATAATATAAATACAACTTGGACAACTAAACTAAAATAGAGAACATGGAGGTCCATTTCTTCAAGGTTCATGACTAGTTGAGGAAGAATGTGTTGCTTCTGTGAGTACATGAGTGCATCTCTGTAACTTGAAATTAATAAGATAAAACTACTAATAGCAAACAATCATGCTAATAGTGACTTAGAAACAAAAAGATAAATCTAGTAGCAATCTAAAACTTGATAAAATAGTTATCAAGTTATCACATACTATAATCACTTGATAAATTTGGACTAGAAGTATGATTTCTCATATCATAATCAGATATCATTATATTGATATAATAATTTTGACAAAGAAATTCTCATCAAGCCAAAGATTTCAAAACACAACAATTTTAGATAAATAATGCACAAAACATATTGCAATCACTCAGTAAAATAATGCTCTACCTTGGTCCAATTGGACATCGACTTCAAGGTTCCTCTATATCTGCTGACATCCTCTATAATACAATTGAATTCACACTGAGTTGTCAGTTCAAATGATTGCTGTTCCACCATGCACTTGGCATGGCGGATTTTGGCCTCCAATCTGGTCTCCGGCGCGGTGGTTGGACGTCTCCGGCCACTCACCTGACGGTGAGGGGGTACCTGCTAGCACTCCGACGATCGGGTCAGTTGTGTGTCTTAAGCAGGAATTCTCAGATCTAGAGTTATGATATGCATACCAAATGAAGACTAATCACATGTATTTATAATGTAAACAGGGTCACTAAAGTCAAACCTGTCACTGTCACACTTCCGTGAATTGCGGCGGTAGTTACGGATCTGTAACGGTCCTCACGTGGGGGTGATGTCCCCTGAGCCTTATGTCGGGTGCCCATGTCGTGTACCTACGACATGGAACCGACGGCCTGGGCCACCCACGTGAGACCTGCACGTGTCCTTCCCGCGGGTTAGGTCCATAACAGTTGCCCCCAAGTCTTCGGTATATCATTCGGCATGCCGTTGACTTACGACTTTGAGCCGTCCCGGTGACATATTGTCCTCCTAAGTCACTGCTGTTTCGACTTCTGTTTGTCAGTTTAGGCCTTGGCACGTGTCTCTGTGGTATTGGCCCTGACTCTTCATGGGCCGGGCCCATCATCATTTAGTGACGTAAGGCCTGTGCGCATTAATTGTACCCCACGCCGTCACTTCTTCTTCACGTTTCATCTCCCCTTTCTCTCTCTATAAGTACTCCCTTTCTTAACCTAAAACTCTTCCCTGCTATTCAAGTTTTTCTCTGCGTAAAAGCTTTCTCCTTCCTTTTCCTGCTGTCAACTCCATCTTGCTGCCTTCCAGCTTTCCTTGGTCCTTTTTGCTTCACCATTTCTAGGTACCTTCTTCATTCCCTCTTCGCTTTTTCTGTGTGTTTTCTTTCTTTTTTAATCTTCCAAGGAATGTCTACTCCTAAGAGACCTACTAACTTTCCCCCAAAAGAAAGCCTTTCTGGGGAAGTTGGTTATTTCATTGGTTCCCCTTCTGGGCCTGAACCGTGCGACGGTAGTGATCATCACATTCCCACTCCCCCTTCAGTTTCTGGTTCTGATTCTAACCAAGAACCTTTATTTGAAGCCTTTGGGGAGATCACTCCTGGAAATCCCCAACTCATCCCCTTCTCAGGGGCTCCATTTTCTGAATCCGTTGCCCTCGTACCCTTAAGGTATGGAATGGGTAAATATGATTATGATGAGTCATCTGAGGATAGCGACGATATTGTAACGTCCATCTTGTATCCTCTTGCCCCCTTGTTAATTTGTTCTTCATCATAAACTTCTAGCTTTAATTCATCTAATAATTCATCTAAATCTTTTGATTCAAATTCGTCTGACCCTCTTTTTGTCCCTCCTGTTTCTATTGTAGAACCGATGTCGGCTTCGCCTTCCATGTCGGGTTCAGAGTCGCCTTCGACTTCAGCCCCTGCCCAGGCTGTCCGCCGGCCTTCCAAGAGTAAGGCTTTAGAATGCCGCCGACAAAAAATCCACAGTTGGTACGGTCCTCCAAAGGAAGCCGCCAAGATTGAGGTCCCTAAGAAGCTCAAGGGTATACAGGATGTACGGAGAATGTACTGGATTCACCATGATATTCTCCAGGTCCCATCTGGTCTTACCACGACATTAAAATTCCATGTCACTGATGTGGAATTCCGAGATGCAATGCACTTTCCTGGGGCAACCCCAAAAGAAAATGTTCCTTCAGGTCCAGTCACCCTGTACAAGGCGGAACGTGTGGATCCTAATGAAAGGATTGGGTCCCGTCCCCGCCAAGGAGCTCCTGACTTTCTAATGGTCTATGACTGCTTCTTTCGTCTGGTTCGTCTTTGCTTTCCTTTCTCGGCCTTCCAAGTCGAAATTCTCAATCGACTTGATGTCGCTCCTTCACAAGTTCACCCCAACGCCTGGGGTTTTATCAATGCCTTCGAAATATTCTGATGGGCCAACAATTGGGAGAGCTCCAGCAACCTCTTCTTATACCTTTTGGCCCCCTATCACCTCTCTGACTTTGGATTCATCTCCTTCCGCCAAAGGGAAGACCAATTTTTCTTCTAGCTTTATGAAGATTCCTTTCCGCCCTTCAAGGATGCCTATTTTAAGGTTTCATATACGGGAGATGAATTCCCCTTTTGGAGTGGCCTTGATAGCTTGCCCCTATTTCCACTCTACTGGTCGTACGAGCATTACCTCCGGGAGACAGAGTCGTTTGTTACTGATGGAGCCTCCCTGCTCGACTCTGAGCATGTCCTGATTGCTGAGCTTCGAAATTCACTGGCAAGCATGGGCTTATCAGATGTAAAGTCGTGGTCCAAGGTCGCCGTATCAATCATGCTGATACCATGGGTAATGTTGTTCTGGATAACTTATTATTGCTTTACAAAGCTCGTGTTGCTTTCTTTTCCATTCTTTCACATGTTGCTAATCCTGCCATCTTTTTTCTTTTCAGCTGCCATCATGACTGGATATGCCCAACTAATGAAGAAAACAGGCGGCATGACCAAGAAAGGGAAAAAGAAGGAGAGTCTCGCCCAGAACCTGGTGCGGGAACTTTCCATAGATCACGGGGTTCAATCTCATGGTGCATCCTTAGATCTGAGCGCCACTGCTGAAGACGTCACGGCTGCTTCGCCTGAAGTCCAAGCCGTGAAGAAGAGGAAACTCATCCTCCGGGATCGCCAGAAGTCGCCAATCCCTAAATCCCAAGAGTTGGAGACGACTCAAGCTGCTTCTCATAACGAGATATCTATCTCGGATGATGAAGAAATTGAAACGGTTGGAGAAGCTCTCCACCGGAAGAGAGGTTAGTGCTAAGCATCTTTTATTCTATGTATGACGCTACTTATTCAAGATTATACTGGGTTTTAACGTTGTCATCATTTATTTCTTTTATTCCATATAGGAGGTGCCCCTGCACTCCCTGCCACGAGATCATCTTCTTCATCCCAATGGGAAGGCTTCCAAGCCCCCATTGTTTCATTTCATCACGGGGAATTCTTCAAGGAGCTCCCTCGTTCTGCACTGAAGGTAATTTTCTATTCCTCTATGTCATATAATCTGCTTTTCTATCTTCTTTTGCGTTTGTATACATGATTGATGTCGTTTCTCTATCTCACAGGCCAATGTGGGGAGACACTTGGCTGGATGTCCCGCCAATCTGCTCTACTAAAGTATTTTCATGAAGAGCTAGAGAGGCCTAACCCGGTGGCTGACTTGGAGAAAAAGCTGCAAGTCACCAAAACTGCTGCTGAGAAGCAAATTCAGGCTCTTTCCAGAGAACGGGATTTATTGAAGGCTTCTCAGGTCGAGCTGAAGAACGAGATTTCCGCAACTGCTTCCCAATTCGACCAGCTAAAGTTAGAAAGTGTTAAACTTTCTGATGAGAAGAAGGAAGCACAAGTCTCTCTCGCCAAGGCTCTGGAGCAAGTAGCTTCTTTGTCGGAGGAAGCCAAGCTGCTATCCCGGGTTCGAGATCAACTGCAGACTGACAAGGCGACTTTGGAGGTCACCAACGACAAGCTGAAGGCTGAGGTCCGGGAGCAGAGTCGCGTGATCTCCGCTGGTGGTTACATGGCCTTTGCCATCTGCTTGAAGCAAGTGGAGTATTTCAATCCTGGGGTCTCACTTTCTTTCAAGGGGGTGCATCCCCTCCACGGATTGGAAGGGGGGAAACTGGTGGATTATGACCACGACCCTCCTTCCGAAGTCGACTTGAATGGTCCCGAGTTGGAGGCTTTTGATCCTCATGCTGATTATGCAATGTCGCCAACTCCAGTTGCAGATGAGAATGTCGCCCATACTGAACCTTGAAATTTATTTTGTAATACTTAGCTTTATTTTTGTTATTTTTGTTTTAATGAACGATGTACTGGCATGTTGGCCACATTTATCTCGGTAATGGTTGACTATTAATGACATTTCTTTGCTTGCTTATATTCATGACGACTTTTACATCGTAGCTATTAACTTAACTTTTTCAACACTACGTTTCCACATGTCGTGATTTTTGCAAGTTGCAACTTAAGCTTCATGCCCCTGGCTGATTGAACTTTAGCCTCTTGAAATATTTAAATTTCATAACTAAATCATAGGTGCATGTCGCCTTTTATTGGGATCTTTGATCCTGATGGATTTCTTCAGGGCTAGTGTCCTATCCGGGGCATCTCGCCCTATTGGGATCCTTGATCCTGATGAAGTACTTCAAGGCCAATGGCCTGTTTGGGGCATGTCGCCCTAGTGGGATCCTTGATCCTGATGAAATACTTCAAGGCCAATGGCCTGTTTGGGGTGGGTCGCCTTAGTGGGATCTTTGATCCTGGTGAAGTACTTCAAGGCCTGTGGCCTATTTGGGGCGTGTCGCCCTAGTGGGATCTTTGATCCTGGTGAAGTACTTCAAGGCCTGTGGCCTATTTGGGGCGTGTCGCCCTGGTGGGATCTTTGATACTGGTGAAGTACTTCAAGGCCTGTGGCCTATTTGGGGCGTGTCGCCCTGGTGGGATCTTTGATCCTGGTGAAGTTATTCAAGGCCTGTGGCCTATCTTGTTGGTGCATGTCACCTTGGTAGGATTTTTTATCCTTTCATACGCCTTGCTGAGTCGTGGCAATAATGTATCTGCAACTGAAATCTTAAATTTTGACAAATATTTGTTTTTATTTCTCATGTCGTTGGGTTACAAAACCTGGGGCCTCATTAAAACCTTCAAGGTAAAACCCTCCTTAGGGAAAAAACCCGAGAAGGAAAAAGAGTACCCCTTACAGAAATTGTACATTAAAAATCCATCAAATTTAACCGTAAACAAGTCGGATACTTTCTAGCTGTAATACCTTCTCAGATCTGCGACATTGAAAGTTCTAGGCAATTCTCTTCCTTGCAGAGTCTCCAAGGCATATGCACTTTTTCTAGTACTTCTGATTACTCGATATGGGCCTTCCCAATTTGCAGTGAACTTTCCTTCTTTTGCATTCTTCAGCCCTATATTGGCCCTTCTAAGAACAAGGTCGCCTATTATGAATTCGCGTTTCACGACTTTAACATTGTATCGTTGAGAAACTCGTTGTTTCCTCGACATCTCAGTTAGTCGAGCCAACTCCCAGACTTCGTCTATAAAGTCAAGTTCTTCTCTTAAGAGTGCGTCATTATTTGGCGGAGTATACATGACCCTCCAAGATGGTTCACCGATCTCAACCGAGATCACTGCATCAGTCCCATATACGAGCCGGAAAGGAGTTTCTCCTATAGTAGTTTTCGGGGTGGTTCTGTAGCTCCATAATACCTGATAGAGATTATCCGCCCATGCTCCTTTGGCGTTTTCAAGCCATTTCCTTAGGCCATTTAGGATCACTTTATTTGTGGCTTCAGCTTGACCATTTGTTTGGGGCTTCTCTAAACTTGAACAGTGATGTCGGATTTGCAATCCTTGGAGGAGATCCTTGAATGGGCTTCTAGTGAATTGAGTCCCGTTATCAGTAACAATCACCACCGGGATTCCAAAGCGACATATAATTGTTTTGAAGGTGAAAGACTCCACTCTTGCAGACGTAATAGTTGCGAGAGGTTCAGCTTCAACCCATTTCGTAGAGTAGTCTATCGCGACTAAGAGATGTATCAACTGTCCCATGGCTTTGTGAAAAGGCCCCAGGATGTCCATTCCCCAAGTGTGCAATGGCCATGGCGCGGATAGTAAGTGTAGCTCTTCCGGCGGGATATGAGGGATGTTGGCATGTCGTTGGCATTGCTCACATTTTTTGATATGATTGATAGCGTCCTCTTGCATAGTTGGCTAGAAGTAACCCGCTCTCAACGCCTTCCTGGCTAAAGATTTAGCCCCGATATGATGCCCACAACTTCCTTCATGGATCTCGGCCAACATATACCCGACCTCCTCTAGGCCAATGCATTTCAGAAGTGGAACCGAGTCTCCCTTCCTGAACAGGTGGCCCTCAACTATTGTGAACCTCGTTGCTTTTTTAATTATCTTCTGCAACTCTTTATCATCCTTAGGAGTGATCCCTCTCTCAATATAATCTATCGAGGGGGTCCTCCAGTCTGCTTCCTGCACCTGCAAGGTCAAACTAGGATAGGGGATAACCTCTTCCACCACGGAGTGGTAGTTTGAAGTCTTCTTTGTGCTAGCGAGTTTCGAAAGGAGGTCAGCTCTTGTATTCTCTTCCCTAGGTATATGTCGGATTTCAAATTTAGAGAATCCCACTAGAGCATGTCGTACTTTGGCAAGATATTTCTGCATGATGGGCTCTTTTGCTTGGTATTCTCCCTTAATCTGGGACACCACCAACTTTGAATCCGAGCAGATAGTTATCGTGTTTGCTCCTAATTCCTTGGCCATCCATATTCCCGCAAGGCAGGCTTCATATTCTTCCTGATTGTTAGATGTCGGGAAATCGAATCTTAGTGAATACTCCACTGCCAACCCCTCCGAGTTTTCCAGTATCACCCCGGCGCCTCATCCCTTAATGTTTGAGGAGCCATCGACATATATTGTCCATTCCCCGGGATGGTTTCCTCCGAGATGTGTCATTTCGGCAAGGAAGTCGGCAAGGACCTGTGCTTTAATCGCTAGCCGTGGTTCATACGATATGTCATATTGAGTTAACTCAATCGCCCAAGACATCATCCTTTCAGCCAAGTCTGGTTTGCGTAAGATTTGTCGTATTGGTTGATTGGTCCTGACTAGGATGGGGTAGCATTGAAAATATGGGCGTAACTTCCTCGAAGCCACCAGTAACGCGAAAGCTACTTTTTCAAGTCGTTGATAATTCAACTCAGCTCCCTGCAAGACTTTAGAAACAAAGTATATTGGGAACTGATCTTTACCTTCTTCTCTTATTAGTACGCCACTCACGGCCTCATTAGCCATCGCGAGGTAGAGTATCAAGGTGTCCCCCGCCATCGGCTTTGTTAAGACAGGGGGAGATGCCAAGGAGGCTTTAAGCTCTTGGAACGCAACTTCACATTCTTGTGTCCATTCGAATGAGTCTTGTTTCTTCAAGGCTTTAAACATGGGAAGGCAATGCTTTGCCGAGATTGGGAGGAAACGAGATAGGGCTGCGACCCTCCCAGTGAGCTGTTGTACGTCCTTAACCGTCCTAGGGCTGGACATGTCGAGAATTGCCCGACATTTATCCGGGTTTGCTTCAATGCCACGATTTGTGAGCATAAATCCCAGAAATTTGCCAGCTTCCATACCAAAAGTACATTTCAAAGGGTTAAGTCGTAAATTGTATTTCCGTAGACGTTGGAAAACAGATTCCAGGTCTTTCCGATGGATCTTGATCATCTTTTGTTTTGACGATCATATCGTCGATATAGACTTCGACTTCTCTGCCTCTCATCTCGGCAAAGACTTTGTCCATCATCCTTTGATATGTCGCTCCTGCATTCTTCAAACCAAAGGGCATCACATTATAACAAAATACCTCGAGATCAGTGATAAAGGTAGTCTTATCCCAATCTTCGGGAGCCATGGGAATTTGATTATAGCCAGAATAAGCATCCAGAAAAGAAGGATATTTATAACCCGCTGAGTTGTCGACCAACTTATCTATGCAGGCAGCGGAAAAAGGTCCTTCGGGCAAGCTTTGTTAAGATCTGTGTAAACTGTACACATTCTCCATTTTCCATTGGCCTTTTTTACCATCACGACATTGGATAGCCAGTCAGAATATTGTACCTCGCAGATCAATCCCGCATTTAATAATGCGTCAACCTGTTTTTCAATATGTGTCGTTCGCTCTTGGCCCATTCTCCTTTTTTTCTGGGCCACTGGTCTGGCTCCTTCCTTTATCGCGAGCCGGTGATAGCAGAACTCGGGATCTACGCCCGACATGTCCGAGGCGACCCATGCAAAAATATCCTTATTATCCTGCAAAACTTTGATCATATTTTTCATAATATTAACGGGTAAGTTTTTCCCGACCTTGACTACCTGATCAGGCTGACTCCCGAGTTGTATATCCACTGAGTCACCTTCAGGTTCAGGCCATTCATGTTGCAATTCCCCTCTCAGATCTAGGTCGGTCATCATTACAGCATCATCTCGCCTAACGAGCTTCTGTTTTCCTTTAGTTTCTTTCTTCTGAGTCTCCATTACTTTTTCCTGTTCCTGCACTGGCATAGTTTTCGTTATTTTAAGACTTTCTAAATAATAAAGTTGTGCCTCAGGGCCTTTCCCTCAGATAGTGACGATGTTGCCCCTGTCGCCAGGGAATTTCATCGCCATGTGCAAGGTTGAGACAACCGCTCCCAAAGCATTCAGAGTTGGTCTGCCTATAATGGCGTTATACGCTGAGGGGCATTCTACGACGAGGAACTTCACCTCTACCGATCTACTTCCGTCACGACCTACAAAAGTTACCTTCAATTTTACATAGCCCTTGGGGGAAATAGTATCCCCTGTAAAGCCTATCAAATTTCCCTTGTGGGGGATCAAATCTCTATTTGTTAGGCCCAACTTCTGGAACAGGTCCCAAAACATTATGTCGGCTGAGCTCCCTTGATCAACAAATAACCTTTTTACTTTATACCCCGCCATCTTAGCCATGATAACCTGGGGGGCGTTGGACCCGGCTCCATCTATAGGTAGGTCGTCTTCGGTGAATTCCAAAGTAACTCTTTTCATGACCTTCACAGCCATGCAATGATCTTCTATGTCCCTTGATCGTTTTCTCGACGACTCTAATGGTTCCCCCTAATCGAGACCTCCAACAATCACGTTGATGACCCCTTTCGAAGCCGCTTCTTCATGTCGCTGTGGACTCCTGGACCGGGATCTCCGTCGTTCATCCTGCCCAGTGTCCCGGTTCCTTGTACCGGGTTCACGTCTTCTGGGTGATGACGGGCTCCTTCCACAGGATGTTCCTTCATCATTTTTCTGAACAAAGTGTCTCAATTTTCCCTGTCGTATCAACTTCTTAATGGCGTCTTTAAGGTGAATGCATTCGTTAGTGTGATGCCCGTGGTCCTTATGATACATTCAAAATTTGTCCTTATTTTTTGCTTGTGACCTCATTGGAGGAGGTCTATCTTTCAGCTCGGAATCAATGATCTCCTTATAGATACGAGATGGCGGCATGGTTAATGGGGCATAAGTTGAGTAAGCACCCCTGGGTGGTCTCCCGCCCTTATCATACGTTTTTTCATTCTCCTTGGGTCTCCCGCCGTAAGAATTTTTCTGTTTGTCTTTCTTTTCTCTTTCTTGCTTAGCGGCTTGATTGTCTGCCTTATTATTTCGCACCCATTCTTCTATCTGGATCCACTTTTCAGCCCGCTTTTTCAATTCCTCCATTGTTTTGGGCTTCTCTCCCGCTAAATCCTTGGCAAAGCCTCCTGGCTTCAGCCCCTGCCTAAGAAAATACAGCATCATATTAGGGGCGACATCACGTACCTCGAGGGATTCCGTGTTAAAGCGGATGATAAAGTCCCTCAATGGCTCATCAGATCTCTGCTTTATCTGCTTGAGATGGTGTTCGGTTTTGAAGTGTTGTTTGCTTCTTGTAAAGTTTGAAACGAATTTATCCTTTAGTGCTTTCTATCCCGTGATGGATCCTGCTGGTAATGATGAAAACCATCTTCGGGTCGCGGCTTTCAAGGTCAAAGGGAACGCTCGACATATAACGGGCTCCTTGGCCCCTTGGAAGACCGTCGTCTCCTAGAAGATCTCCACATGGTCTTGAGGATCAGTCGTCCCATCGTACGGGTCGATCTGAATGACGAACTTAAAGTTTGCCGGCATGTCAAAGTTCATGATTGCCGGGGTGAAGGGGTTATGACACCCTTCAATACCTATGTCGTTTTCCGCCACCTGATCCAAGTCGGGTAGTTGGGGTTGGGCGATCGCAGGGTTGGTGCGCGGGATCTGCGAACCAACCATGGAGACCTGCCTCTCCATTTGGGGATTTTTCCCCTCTTTCTAATTCTCATGTCGTTGAGGGAGTTGCTGGCCCATCCTGAAGTTGACCAGAATTGCTTGAAATTCCTCTTGTTGCTTCTTCCAAGCTTCTCGTTCCCTGTTCATCCTCTCAATTTCTTCGGCCTGCTTTCAAATCATCTCTTTCAGGTGGAGCATGCCGTCTTAAATCATTGTCATCCTCTGTTCGGACATCGCAGGACCAGCGGGCCTGGCCTCTTCTTGTTGTTGTCGTGGAGAAGGCTCGTTAGCAGAGGGTTGTTCTCCAGGGGCTCCTCCGGCGTTGGCCGATGCTCCCCTAGCTACTTGGTTCTTTCTCCTGGTGTTCACCATGTCACTACAACCATAATTTCGGTTAGCATGAGTTAGTTCCTGTTTGCCTGTGAGCATAAGAGATTTTCTTGCCATACACTCATGCAGGATCATTAATGAAACAGGATTTAGGAGGATGATGAATAAATTACGTATTCATATAGGAATATATTCACAGTTATTACAGAAAAATCAAAGAATGCGATATCCGATCAACTAATTGGTGAAAAGTCATAATTCACCGATTAATCGGTTAGAAATGGCTTTTGCACCGATTAATTGACCGGAATTCACCTTGATTGCCAGCAAAACCGGATATGCGAGGAGAAAGAGGTTGAGTTCTTGATTCCAGTGGTGTTCTTCCTGCAAAATTACCAGAAAACCAGATAAAGGAGGAAATAAGAGACAAATTACGATCGGAGAAGAACAATCTTCCCCATAGATGGCGCCAATGTTCCACCATGCACTTGGCATGGCGGATTTTGGCCTCCAATCTGGTCTCCGACGCGATGGTTGGACGTCTCCTGCCACTCACCTAACGGTGAGGGGAGTACTTGCAAGCACTCCGACGATCGGGTCAGTTGTGTGTCTTAAGCAGGAATTCTCAGATCTAGAGTTATGATATGCGTACCAAATGAAGACTAATCACACGTATTTATAATGTATACAGGGTCACCGAGGTCAAACCTGTCACTGTCACACTTCCATGAATTGCGCTGGTAGTTACGGATCTATAATAGTCCTCACGTGGGGGTGATGTCCCCTGAGCCTTATGTCGGGTGCCCATGTCGTGTTCCCACGACATGGAACCGACGGCTTGAGCCACCCACGTGAGACCTGCACGTGTCCTTCCCGCGGATTAGGTCCATAACAATTGCATATAGCCATATACTAATATTTTAAACTTGAGTTTTTTCCCCTTCTATTCTGTTTTTGCCTAACAAATTTAATTTCACACTAGCCAGTTTCTAAGAATATCCCCTACCAGACTGTTAAGTAACAAATCAAGATTTAATCATTGATCTTGATGAATACCTATAGGTGGCATAATGGGACTAGTATTACCTCAGTAAATTATATTAGCAAACATAACATGATAAAGAGAAACTGCAAGCATATGGAAAGGTGCTATGACACAACACATTACCTTATCATCTTTAAGAGGAAGAACATCCCCAGATAGAGCAATCTGTGTTGGTAACTGCAACATGTGAATAAATCAAAAAATTAGCCTATACCTTAATTTTTTCTAATTAATCAGAAATCTAAAGCAGGGCACCATTATGACAAACGTCCTCAATAGTAATATATATGGAGAATCATCAACCTAGGCTATAAAGAATTTCCAATAAAGGATAATATTACAGTTTCCATGCACAACCTTTTTCATTGATTTCAATAGTGCCCCTAGTGGAACTGGAAAAGGGCGGGTCACAACAAATGAACCACACTCATCAATGATTGTGTTCTGCGTAAAACAAAAATCAAAGAGCTCATCCTCAAAACTAGGAAATATAACCAGATGATTAGTCATCACAAGACATTTTTATGATGAACAAAAAACTACAATGTGGAGATGAGATGACTAAATGTAATTTTTATGATTAGTCATACTTAAGTCATATTATGACCCTATAGCAAAGCAAAATTAGAAACCTCGATAGTAACATCCGAACAGCTACACTAACTATGATGTTTTAATACTAAAAAGAAAATAATTTCATGACCTGATTAGAATGCTCCTAAAACAAGAAGAAGACTAAAAATCAGGAAAGAAAAGATGATGATCCTCAAAAAATACCTTGAGTGTACTGAAATGCTAATGCTCAAACAGCACCAAAGAGAGACACTCGTTACCTACAGGTTGACATTTCAACCAATAAAAAATAGAGTAAAGAGGAATAGGAATTATGGATTTCAAATAAAAAATCACACAAAACATAGAGTGAAGAGGTATTACGTATTTAAAATCAGAAATCACACAAATCATAGAGTGAGGAGGAATTAGGGATTTAAAGTCAGAAATCACACAAATCAAAGAATGGGGAGGGATTAGGGATTTAAAATTAGAAATCAAACAAGAAGAGGGATTGGGGTTTCTTACCTTGTACTTTGTCTCTGATAAGAGAGCAAGTGGTCGGTGGCGCCTCCAATGCGATAACGGTGGTGACGATGGCGATATGCTCTGACGAAGGTCTCACGAAGAGAGAGGGATGAACACGTCGAAGATAGAGATAGGGAAGAGAAGGAATGAATACGTCAAAGAGAGACGAAGAGAAGGGATGTGACGTTGGCTGTAATGACGGTGACGGTGGCGATATGGCGGTGACGGAGGTCTGACTAAGAGAGAGGGAAGAGAAGGATGGAGACATCGAAGAGAGATGGAAGAGAAGGTGTAAAGACGTAGAAGAGAGAGGGAGAGCAGGGATTAAATATTTAGGTTTTGAGAAAACAAAATTAAAATATACTATTTGTAGTAGTGATGTCCCTTCATCACTCTTTTGGACAAATTGTTTCAGCTTCCCTTGTCGTATTAAATTTTCAATAACATCCTTGAGATGGATGCATTCATTGGTGTAGTGTCCATGATCTTTGTGATATAGACAAAATTTGTCTTTATTCTTCGACTGCGACCTCATTGGTGGGGGTCTATCCTTCAACTCTGAGTACATAATTTCTTTATACACCCGTGAAGGCGGCATGGTCAGAGGCGCATAGTTTGAGTAGGCTCCTTTGGGTGGCCTCCCGCTTCGATCATATGTTCTTTCACTCTCTCTGAGCTTTCCTCCATAAGTAGCCTTTTGCTTTTCTTTCTTATCTTTCTCTTGCCTGGCGGCTTGGTTGTCTGCTTTGTTATTCCGGACCCATTCTTCAATTTGGATCCATTTTTCTACCCGCCGCTTCAATTCCTCCATAGTCTTGGGCTTTTCTCCAGCCAAATATTTAGCAAAACCACCTGGCTTTGCCTGAGAAAATATAACATCATGTTAAGGGCGACATCACGTACCTCAAGGGATTCCGCGTTGAAGCGAATGATGAAGTCCCTCAGTGGTTCATCTGACTTCTGTCTTATTCTTTCAAGATGATGTTCAGTCTTAAACTGTTGCTTGCTGCTCGTGAAGTTGGAAATAAATTTGTCCTTCAATACTTTCCATCCTAGGATGGATCCCGCTGGCAACGACGAGAACCATCTACTAGCTGCCGTCTTCAAAGCCAGGGGAAAGGCCCGACAAATCACGGGTTCTTTAGCCCCCTGAAAGACCATGGTCTGTTGGAAAATCTCAACATGGTATTGGGGGTCGGTTGTCCCGTCATATGGATCAATTTGCACAGCAAATTTGAAGTTTGACGGCATGTCGAAATTCATGATTGCCGGGATAAAGGGATTATGACATCCATCGATTCCTACGTCCTTCTCCGCAACGTGGTCCATGTCGAGGAAATGAGGCGAAATGTTAATGGGTTGAGATCGCGGGATCTGCGGTCCCACCATGGAAACTTGCTTCTCCACCTGTGGATTCTATCCCTCCTGAAGATTTTCATGTCGCTGAGGAGGTTGCTGCCCCATACCGAGGTTGACTAAGATCGCCTGGAATTCAACCTGTTGTTTCTTCCAAGCTTCACGCTCCTTGTTCATCCTTTCAATCTCTTCGTCTTGTTTTTGTATCATTTTCTTGAGGTCGTGCATGTCGTCCTCTATAGTCGTCATTCTTTGCTCCGACATCACCGGACCAGCAGCCCTGGCTTCTTCCCGCTGCTGTGGAGAAGGCCCATTTGCAGAGGGCTGTTCTCCCGGGATACCTCCAGCATGAGCGGATGTTCCTTTAGCGACTTGATTATTTCTCCTCATGTTCACCATCTTGCTACAATTGAATTTTCGGTTAGCGTGAAATACTCCCTGCCTTACTGCAAGTATAAGAAATTCTCTTGCCATATGTTTATGCAGCAACATTAGCAAAATAGAACACAAGAAGATAATTAGTGAAATTGTACAAATATGCAAGAATCAAATCGTAGTTGTAACAGAAACATCAAGAAAGATTGTTATCCGTCCAGCTAATCGGTGGAAAATCATATTTCACCGATTAATCGGTTAGAAATTCCTTTTCCACCGATTAATTGTCCGGAATTCACCTTGATAACCGGTTGATATGAGCATATCAGACGAAAAAAGGTAAATTTCTTAATTCCAATGGTCTTCTTCCTGTAAACACTAGAAAAAACCAGAAAGAGGAGGATATATAAGATGAATCAATCAGAGAAAAACACTTTATCTTTCCCACAGACAACGTCAATGATCCGTCATGCTTTAGAGCATGGCGGCCATGTCCTCCAATCTAGCCTCCGACGCAGTGGTTTCAATCCTCCGGCCACTCACCTGGCGGTGAGGGTGGTACCTACAAGCACTCCGACGGTCAAGTCAGTATGGTCTTACAGAACCAAAGTCTCTGATATCAAGTACAGAATGAGTACGTACCTAATGAAGATGAATCACAGGTATTTATAGAGCAAATAAGGCTACCAAAGTCAAACCTGTCACTGTCGTACTTCCGTGAATTGCGGCGGTAAGTACAGATCTGTAACTGACTCCATGTGGGGGAGGTGCCCAGACTTTGACACCACATTCCAGCCCTAAAAACCATCCTATTTTCATCTTAAATTCCATCATTTTCCCTTCCTAAACAACCCAGAATTTTTCCTATCCTTTCCTACCTTCAAACCATCTTTAAACCTCCCATTTAGCATTCCTAAATCCAATTTTCCCAAGCCTAAAACTACCCAGAAAATTCCAGCATTTTAAGCCTTTATTTCCCTCAATTTTCCTTTCCAAAACACATCATTTTTGCCTTCATTTTGGTGCAGAGCATCCCTCATTAATCCAAGGATTTTTTGGTAAAGTTGAATCCTAGACGGTCCAATTCCTTCCTTTGCTTTGAGGGATCATATAATTTGGTATTCAAAGCTACAGTTTCTAGGATTTCTTCATTTCCAGAAATTACATTTTGGTAACATCCTTCCTTTTAATCTTTTTACCATTCATATTACCTTATTTTCGTGTTCTTATATTTGGGCTGAACCATTGCAAAAGTTAGGCCTTGTGTTTTTTTTTTTAAAAAAGAAGAGAAATCAAGTCAAAAAAAAAAGAAAGGTTCATATGTAAATATACATATATATATATATATATATATATATATATATCTGTTATATGAGAAAAAAAATATAGCAAAGCAGCATTTAAAAAAACGAAAAGAAATTAGTATTTTAAAAAAAAAATTGGGCCGAATGGTTCCTGCTTTTTAGAGCATTTCCATTCAATTTCTAAAGGTAATATTTTTGGTAGCGTGAAGGATTGTTTCTAAATTGATATTTCTAGCCTTGTTTTCTTTAAAAAAAAAATTGTGTTCTTGCTTAATTTGTAGCCTACCCAAAATCCTTTGAAGCCTACCCTTGCCTTGCCTTAACACAAATTGGTGGTAATCTTTGTATGACCTCTTCTTGAATTAATTAAGAACTTTTGAGAAGTCTAGAGTGGAAAAAGGCAAGAGTGCGCATTAGAGAAAAAGCCATAAATTGAGTGATACACGAGGGATTCGAGTGTAAACACGTGAGACGAGTGGTAAGGTCCTTTATTATCTGTTATCTTTTAATTTGTTTGTTCAAGATGGCAGAAGAGGAGGATAAAGCTTCTCTTGGATTTCAAATTGCGGCCCTTTCACAAGAATTACGAAGAATGATGAGGCTACAACAAGATGAGCTCAATGAACGGTTGGATCGTATAGAAAATAGGACTCCTCCCAACGACGAAGAAAGGAGAAGAGGAGATGGTGGTCCAAGGCCCAACCAGATTGCAGGAATCAAGCTCAGCATTCCTCCTTTTAAAGGTAAAAGCGATCCAGAGGCATATCTTGAGTGGGAATTAAAAATTGAACATGTTTTCTCTTGTAATATCTATAATGAGGAACAAAAAGTAAAGCTTGCGGCCGCGGAATTTTCGGACTATGCATTAATGTGGTGGACTAACTTGAAAAGAGAAAGAATAAGAAATGAAGAGCCGTTGGTGGAATCTTGGGCCGAAATGAAAAGGCTCATGAGGAAACGATATGTACCGGCTAGCCATGCTAGAGAAGTAAAGTTTAGACTCCAAAGGTGGACCCAAGGTAGCAAGAGTGTTGAGGAGTACTACAAAGAATTGGAGATGCTAATGATGCAAGCCCACTTGAATAAAATCCCGAATTCCAAGCCCAAATGGAAGTCTAAAATGGCGCCACACTTTGGAGGACTACATGACGCCATTCTTGAAGACCTTTTGCATTTTCTTGAGTTTTAAATAAAAGTCCAATCTCTTGTAAAGTTGGTTGACCGATTGTTGTTTTTGGTTAACCAACTAATGGACCTAATTCCTAGTTTTTTTTGTTGAGTGTATTAAACCCAAAATGGAGCCAAAAAGGTGATGTCATGATGATGATATCAGGAGGATGACATCACCTCGTTTTGTGCACCACTTTGGTGCCTTTTGGGGTGTCTTAGTGGTCTTAATAATTAGGTGGAAGTGGAGAGCTTAGTGGAAACCTTTAGTTGCCCACTTAGTGGTCCACTTTTAGCCAATCAAAAGCCATGGCCTTAGGCTATATAGCCATGAGCTCTCCCATTGTAAACACACAAGTTTTGAAGATAAATATATTTGTGAGAGATTTTCTCTTTTGTTCTTGAGTGATTCAAGAATTGAGGCTTATCAAAGGTATCCACCCTTTGTGTGTTTAGCCATTTACTCAAGTGGTGTGATTCCACTTGATTCCATCCTTTTCCTTTGTCTTTCCTTTATCCAAAAATCATAAAAAGAAGCAAGAACACCAACCCAAAGTTGCCCAGATTTTGGCGCCACATTCCAGCCCTAAAAACCATCCTATTTTCATCTTAAATTCCATCATTTTCCCTTCCTAAACAACCCAGAATTTTTCCTATCCTTTCCTACCTTCAAACCATCTTTAAACCTTCCATTTAGCATTTCTAATTCCAATTTTACTTTCCAAAATACATCATTTTTCCCTTCACTTTTGACGCAGAGCATCCCTGATTAATCAAAGGATTTTTCCGGCAAAGTTTAATCCTAGACGTTCCAATTCCTTCCATTGCTTTGAGAGATCATATCACTATACAGCTAAACAAATTAATATTTTCACGTAAGACTTAGGTTCATTCTATATGAGAATTTACTAAGATTCTATATATGGTTATACCTAAGAACACTCTGAAGCTTGCGTCGTCTGTGACTCTTGCTCCTCGTTTCTTCCAGAACCTGCAATACCAAGACCGTCAATTATATATAAAATGTATAACTGCATAAGGGTCTATAAAAACATTTCACAATAATGCAGCCATTGTAACTGGAAAATCCCCATTGCGAACATAAACATACACACAACACATTCAATCATAAGACTACGTGTAATGACAATATAATGGTGTATGCATGCAATTATTCTTTATTACTTTTTGTTTCATTTGTTTTCTTTACAACTTTTACCGGGAGTCTAGTGCACTAGAACTCCCCCATAGGTTCATTGACAGTAAATGCACAACTGAGCTCATATCCATGGCGTCCTTATCCAAGGCTATCCTGCCGGGCTACCTACCCCTTACGGGTTAGCCAATAACTATCTACCCCTTTCTGGATAGCCCTTTGTACCTCCAGTTATCTACCCCTTTCAAGATAATCCTTGTACTTCAGGTTATCTGCCCCTTTTGGGATAACCCTACTATTCATTCTCACTTTTTGTGCTTGTCCACTTACCCAGTATACTACCCATGGAACTCAACCCACTTGCTGAACCAAGATGAGGGAAATCATTTCTCTTTTCATTTCATTAATGTGATCATACATTTATCATTCATATCATCACAATATACACATACATTAGTCTCCTACCATACATAATTAGAGGTGTAAGAATCCACTAGTGAGAAAATAGAGAATGTAGAGTTTCCTTGTTTTTGCTACAGCGAAGTCACTTTCGCTGTAGTGAAAAATACCAAGAAATTCCATCAACCCCCGAAGATTTTTTGTTGTAGTGAGTCCACATTCGCTGGAGCAAAATTGCTTTAGTTTTTAACCTTCAAACTGGGTCATTTCCACTATAGCAAATTTCATTTGCTGCAACAAAAATGTCGTTTTCATGGAGGATGGAAACAATGTTTTCTCTTAGTACAAGAATCTATTTTTTGGGTCTTTAGTTCATTCCTCATTAGTTCCACCAACTCCTAGATTTTACCACAATAGAGATAACATTCAGAATTGCAATTCACCAAAATCCACTATGAATCATCAACTCCTAATTCAAGCATATTCTAGGTGGAATTTCTGCCTAAACGCATTCAATTGTTGTGCTATTCCTACTCTAGTAGTGTCCAGTTTTCCTAGCATATCTTGCGTTCTAGGCATGCGATTGAATTGAAACCATGTGGAAAATAAACCTAATAGAATTTCATACATTTTTTATGTGTACATCAAAGGCATATTTGGTCTCCTTAAGGATGAAATTACCTAATAATCGTTAATCACTTTCCAGACTCAACAACTTCACCACAATAGGATATTACCTTAGATTTCTACCCATACCTTGAGCTACAGGTATCCAATCCACATGAAATAAATTTTATAAGAAAGATGACTCATATGGCTACAATGTTCATGCAGAACTTGTGGATGCAAATGCTCTAAGATGCTCTAAATTGGAGTTTTGATGATTCCACAACAATTCGAGAGTCAAGCCCTAATTGGCAAATCAACTGATCGAGTGCTAGAAACAAGAAAGCAACAACAAGGGTATATAGGATTTAATTCATTCGTAAATATAAATTTGATTAAGGCTCTTTAAAAGGGATCAAATTCGTTTTAATCAAATTTAGTTTTAAAATACATTTAAAACTTATTTCCCTTCTCTTGAAAGTGTTTTTAAGTTTGGAGAAAGTTTAACTAAGAATTAGGGTTTATGCTTAACTTGTTTTTCATGAGAAAAAGTCCCTTTCAAAGGTATATTCGAATACCTATTCGAATATTAGGGTTTTGGATTTGAAAATCTGAATTTCTGGCCATAATATTCGAATATATATTCGAATATGGGGTTCCATATTCGAATGCATATTCGAATACAAGCTTTTCCTTTTGTCCTCTTGGCTGCCAGAATCAAAATTGTCGAATATATATTCGAATATGGACTTTCCATATTCGAATACATATTCAAATATAAAGTGCTTGGTTTTTGTATTTATCATCCAGAAACTATATATTCAAATATATATTCGAATATGGACTTTCCATATTTGAATGTAGTGAACGTTTGAAATTTTTTAAGTTGCCTATTTGTTTCTCTTTAAAAGGGGCTTTGACCACAATTATTAAATACACCATTGCTCTCAATCATTGAAAGAAAAAGGCATTTATTCCTCATTCTCTTTTTCAATCACTTAATCAAGGCTTTCTTTGTCCTCTTAAATCCTAGTTTGATTCATCACACAAATAGCCTTAATCAAATACTTTTAGTTCTTCAATTTGTATCATTTACACTCTTGAGAGTTTTGTGTTTGTAACACTTAAATTATAATTCTTGAGTGAAGGTGAGGTATCCTTCAAAGGTAGTTGTTAGGGTGAAGAATCCCTAGTTTGAGGCTCTTGCACATTGGTGGGGTATCCAATGGTGAAGAGTGCTCTTAGTTTGTAACATGTTGAAGTTGAATACAAGAATTTTCGTGTGGTATTGATTTGAAGAGTGGACGTGGGTCACAAGGAGGTTTAGTGGCTGAACCAGGATAAATCTTGGTGTCATTCTCTCTAACTCTTTACTCTTACTTTGTGCATTGCATTGTGTTTTCAGCATTCATCATCATATCCATTTAGTTCCATATCTCAATTAAATACAATTCATTCAAGTCTTGCTGGGTTTTGTGAAAAGTTTGTGAAAACGTTTTAAAGCTCAATTCACCCCCCTCTCTTAAGCATAGAGGCCCTTGTCTAACAGAATGCGTTAGTTAATTCAACTGTTTTAAAGGTGAAATGGTTATTGGAAGTGGGCTGTCTGACTAAGAGTTTGAATTATGATCATACTTAACTATTTTTGCCGAGCTATGGTTATTGGATTAAGGTGAAAGTAGAGGCATTTCGAAGCTAAAAGGATTATCTAAAAGTCTTGTACAGACCACGAAACCCAGTTTTCAAAATATAATTGTAAAAGATAATCACCTTTTAGCAGAAGAAGATCTCTTTGGGTATAAAGGAAAATAGAGGGTTTTATGTGTTTGTGTATTGTGAAGAAAGGATTTGGAAATTAAAATGAAAAGAGAAGAATGAGAGTGTGTGCTCTGAGCTTGTTTGCGTAAAAGAAGAAAAATTAGAGTGAGAGTGTGATTGGTGTGTGCTGCTTAGAGGAGAGGAAGAAGAAACCTTAAAGAAAAGATATCTGAAAATTTGAATTAAGAACATTAATCTCCTTCAATGTTATTACTAAATAGAATTAATTTAAGAAATTAATTTAGTAACGAAAACATTTTTATCTTTATTATAGGTCATTAATTTAGTAGGCTATAATTTGCATATATTTGTTGTCTATAATTGGAGGTACATTGGGAATACATATTTATATAGTATTGAAAATTTGACTAAGAATATTTCCCACTTAAAAAATATTAAATATTAAAAAAGGTAAATCCATTCATTTTATTATGATATAAAGTAAACTATAATCTATGCATATATAGATTGTCTTAAATTGGACATATTGGGAATGTACTTGAATGCATTATTGAAAAAGTAGACTAAGAATATTTTCCAATTAAAAATATATCAAATATAAAAAATAAATATTCTAAATTCATTAATTTTCATCTTATATTTACATATGGTCTAGTTAGAATTATATTGTTACCGGTCAATGTTACATATATCACTAATGTTTACTTAGATCCCACACCATTTTGATGATAATTTTTTTTATTTTTTTCTATAAATAAGTGTGTAAGACGTACACTTTTGCACTAATGATACACTTTATTACTAATTAATTCTAAAGGGTTTTTTTTTGAAATAAAACTGAAGCTCTTATTATTGAAGATTTGAACCGTATTTATACAAAAAATCCAAAGAGATATTGGGTCTGATAAGCAGCGGAAAAATAAAAGAGGCCGAAATAATCAAAATTCAAAAGAGAAGGCCCGTAAGAAATAAAAATACAAAGAGAGAAATACACGCTAGGTAATATTAGGACTATACTTCAATACCCCCACAAGCTGAGGAATATATGTTAATGATTCCCAGTTTGGAGAGGTTCTCCTAAAAAGGAGTGGGCTGATGATGTGTGGAGATGTCAGCAAGCTGATGATGTGTGGAGACATCCTAAAGATCAATTAGACCACGTTGAAGTCGTTCTCTAACCACGTGACAATCTAGTTTCGATATGTTTCGTCCATTTAGGATATACAACATTGTGCGCAATATGCATTGTAGAAGCATTATCACAGTATAGTGTAGCCAGTTTTTGAAAGGGAACTTCAAGGTCTCTTAATAGGTAGAACAGCCATTGAATCTTGCAAGTGAAAGTAGCCAAGGCACAATATTCAGCCTCAGAAGAGGAACGTGACACCATAGCCTTTATCTTGCATTCCAAAGATATCATAGAATCGCCCAGAAAAATGCAGAAACAGGTAACTAAACGACAAGTCTCTTTACATGCCGCCCAGTCATAATCACTAAAAGTAGTAAGTCTGAAACTAGACTTTTTAGGGTAAAAGACACCTTGGCCAGGATTGTTCTTCAAGTAGCGCAAGATGCAAATCGCAGCTTTGTAATGCTTGACACAAGGCTTTGAGAGACACTGACTTAATTGTTGGATTGAATATTGGATATCTGCCTGTGTAGTTGTTAGGTACAGCAAGCATCCTATTATTCTGCGGTAGGCAGCAACATCATCATAAAACTTGTCATTTCAAGCATCCTTCAACAGACCTCTTACCATAGGTGTAGGTACTTATAACACCTAAATTTTAGGATCAGTTTTTTTTTCTAACACACAGTGGAAGTCAAACTATATATATATATATATACATATTTTAAAATAAAAGTGTTTTCATTTATTTTACAAGCCAGAGAGAGTACTACTCCGACTAAGTAGCTATACAAAAAAAATAAATGACTACCTAAGTGTAACAAATATAGCTGCTAGCATCTTCTCAAGAACTGACATCCTCCGAGTCTGTATCACCTGCAATACTGTAACCGTTAGTTATATGTATGACATATAACTGAGTAACCGTCGATATTAAAATAATATATATACAATATTACAACCAGTCTAACTGGAAAACCTCCCAAAATACAATTCCTAACAAACACGCACAATATGTATGCAATGACAAGTTAAGTATGTATCAATGCCATGATTCACTTTAATTTCCATTTCATTTCTTTCCTCTTTTAACGGGAAACCCTGTGCACAGGGAATCCACCATAGGTGCACGATAGTGAATGCACAGTTGAGCTCATCATCATGGTCCTGGCAACGTCCTTCCAGGATCCTACTTCCGGGCTACCAACCCTCTCTAGGGCTAGCCCAGGGACTATCTACCCCTTTCGGGATTGCCCCTTTGCACTAGACTATCTACCTCGTTTTTAGGATATCCTAGCACTTCAGGTTATCTGGCCCTTTCGGGATAACCCTACATTCTCACCTTTTTATGCTTTGTCCACTTACCCGGTCTACTTCCAGCGAAACTCAACCCTCTTACTCAACCAATGTTTTAGGGGGAAAGCATTTTCTAGTTTTCCTTTTGGTTGATTTCATAATACATGTTCTCATGCATCAAACATTCATTTTCATATCATAGAAATTCCTACAAGAGTTCCAGTGGCCCCATATTCGAATACAGACATTCTATATTCAAATATCATGTAACAATAGTATTATATTCGAATATCTATTCGAATATGGCCCTCCATATTCAAATACATATTCGAATATACTGGTTCTGGACTTATTTTTCTTAAAACAGTTTTGACATCCATCCAAGTCTAAGTCCCAATTTCATCAAATAATAATCTAGAAACTCTTATACAATTCTATGATTTCATCATCATTAACATTTTCAATTCAATTCCTAATCATGCATCATCTACTAGCACATTTAATCAACACAACCATCATTCAAACATAGCATGCAAATCTTAACATGAAAATAATCCTAAATCAAACAATCTCTAACACATTGTGTTGAGTTCCTATCAACATGTTCCTAAAATTTCCTAGTCACATGTTCCTAATAATCCATAGTATCCTCGATTGGGGTTTTCAGGGTTAAATCAAATCTTCCAGAATTCCTTTCTCCTTCAAGCTCAAATCCTGGTCTCCAATTCCTTCTTCCGAAATTGCTATCTCCGCATATGAATCTCAACCTTGGAGCCTTAGTCAAAAAGAAGCTAGCGAGAAGAAACTCTAAGACGGAAGAGTTGTGGAGTGTTGTTGATTTGTGGCTGAGGTTTAGTGAGCTACCGTTGAAGAGAAGATGAGAGAGTGCAAAGGAAAATGGTGAAATTTGGAGGTGGGGCACCCCTATTTATAGTTTAGGGGGTCCATATTCAAATATGGATCTCCCATATTCGAATACGAAGCTTCTGTAATCATTCCCACAGTCCCATATTCGAATACCAGCTTTTCATATTCGAATATCACAATCCATTTCAAATATGCATAGTCCATATTCGAATATGACTCATCCATATTCGAATATGGATCAATCGTATTCGAATATGGCTATTCATATTTGAATATACAAGTCCTTTTGGTCCCTCCTATGGCCTCTCTACTTGCAACTAATCCTCCTTCCTCTTTTCTTCGTAATTTTCAACTAAATCCCTAAAGTCCTAAGTCTCTTAGGGATTTTTGGGATGTTACAGTACTGGATTCTGTAAGGAGACCAGCAGAGTCAATTAGATCAAGAGTGTATTTTCTCTAAGACACAAAAATTTCTAGATGAGATCTAGCAATTTCGAGTCGAAGAAAATATTTTAAATTCCCAATGTCTTTGATTTTAAATGTTTCAGCCAGAATATTTTTCACAAAAGAAATCACAGTTTTATTATTGCCTGCAAGGATAAGATCATCCACATAAACCAGAACTACACTAATTGATAAACCATAACATTTAGTAAACAATGAGTAATCATGCTTTGATTGTTTATAACCGATTGAGCGTAAAAATGGTGAGAGTTTATCATAACACATACGAGTTGCTTGTTTATGCCCGTAAAGGGATTTATTGAGTCTACAAACTAAAGATGAATCAGAAACTTCTAAACCCTGAGGAATATGCATGTATAAATCTTCATGCAGGTCACCATGTAAAAAAGCATTATTGATGTCAAGTTGTTGTAAATCCCAGTCATTAACAGAAGCTATAGCTAATAAAAGTCTGTAGTGAGTTTAGCAACGGGGAAAAGGTATCGAAGCAGCCGATTCCTTCTACTTGTTTATACCCCTTTGAAACAAGGCGAGCCTTGTGCCTTTCAAGTTCCCTATTAGATTTATACTTTGCTTTATACACCCACTTGGAACCTATGGCTAGTTTGCATTTGGGCAAAGGGACCAAGGTCCAAGTATTGTTTTTAGAGAGAGCATCCAATTCATCATACATAACCCTAATCCAATGTTCATGTTTACAAGAAGATTTGTAAGTTTTAGGTTCATGATGCATGCTTATGGAAAGACTAAAACAAGCAAAATTATTTGAAAAATTATCATAACTCACATAAGAAGAAATAGGGAAATGTATATCTTTAGAGGTGTTAATAGGTTTACCTTGAAGAAGACCACAATGCAAATCTAAAAGATGACCCGGTGCAGATTTAAGCCTAGTTGACTTACGAAGTTGACTAACATGATTATCATTACTATTAACACAGGTTCTGGATTAGGAACAACAATATCATGCATAATAGGCATTGCGGGGGATAAAACATCAAGAACAGAATCATCATTATTATAAGAATCATAGAACAATAAAGGGGAGGGTGGATAGAAATATTTGATATATCCTCAGGCTGTGAAACAAAGGGAGGAACTGTAGGAATATCATATTCAATAGGCTCGGGAAAATAAAAAAGAAAGGATAAGGATCAATATTAAAACCATCATTAGTATCAGAGTCAACATTACTTTGTTTGTCTGATAAAAAGGAATTTTTTTTCATAAAAATAAACATGAAGGCAAATAGAGATGTTACAGTTTTCAAGGCCTAAAACAATAAAACCTTTTGTTGCAGTTTTTAAACCACGAAAGGCAGATTTCAGAGCACGAGAATAAAGTTATGTGCGATTTTAAGAAAGAGTGCTACTAAAGCATAGACAACCAAAACTTTTCAGGTTAGTGAAATAAGGTAACGGTTGAAAAAGAAGTTCACAAGGGCTTTTATTTTTCAAAACAGGGGAAGGGAGTATATTTATTAAGTATATAGCAAGAGAAGCAACATAATTTTAGTAGCATCTAGGTAGGTTAGATTGAAAAACCAAGCAATGAGTAGTATTCAATATATGCCGATGTTTCCTCTCAACAACACTATTTTGTTGGGGGGTTTCAAAACATGAAGTTTGATGAGCAATATCATTTTCAGTAAAGTAATCAAACATTAAATTCATAACCATTATCAGTTCTTATGGCCTTACAGTAGAATAAAACTGAGTGCTAACATAAGCTATAAAGTTTCTAATTAAAGGTCTAGTTTCAGACTTATTTTTCATAAAATGAATCCAAGTATGTCGTGAGTAGTCATCAACAATAGTTAAAAAAAATATCTATGAGAATTAACAGATTAAATGCGCATGGGACCCCATATATCCATATGAAGTAAAGCAAAAGCAGAATCAACCCTATTGTTGATATTAGGAAAAGACAGTTTAGCTTGTTTACCCTTATGACAAGAATCACATGAAATATTAGGAGTGTATGTCACATAAGGAGATTGCAAAGCAATGGAACGCATCACAATCATAGATGGGTGACCTAAACGTGTGTGCCACAAATCATGTTCAGAAACAGAATTAACAGAAATAAGAGTATCAGAATTCATGTTATAAGCAACACTAGGAGAAGTAATGGTAAGGTCATCACGAATGTAAAGTCTACGATGAGCTTTGGCATGCCCAATTGTCCTCTGTGTATGCTTCTCCTGGATGACACAAAAGAATTTGCTAATAGTGAAAGAAACATCAAGATAATCTGTTGTTTTCTGCACAGCCAAGATATTGAACTTAAAATCAGGGTTGAACAATACATCTTGTAGAATCAAAGCATCACACATGAAAATAGTCCCACTAAATTTAGCAATTGAAACATCACCCTTAGGTAGACTAACATGAATAGGTGAAATGATTTTTTAACAATGAAAAAACTGCAAAGAATTGCATATATGATGAGTAGCTCTAGAGTCTATAATCCTAGTATGTATTAGTGTGTGCAGAGTGTGAAGGCTTGTTTGTGTTTGTCTGAGATATGTAATTAACTGTAGATTCAAAATTCTGAGTTTTGGCCTTATGCAACATATCAATTAGCATATCATAATCTTCTTTAGTGAGGCTCATAGAAGAAACAGTATGGGTTACAACAGCAGAAACAGAGGAAGTACCCTCACTAGAACCGATATTAGATTGGGCACCAGATTTCTTGTTCATAAATTTGTAATTTTCACGAAAGCCATTACGAAAGTAACAAGTTTTGGTAGTGTGATTCTCCTTATGAAAGAATTCACAAATTTTACCTTTCACTTAGGTAGGTTTGGAAGAGGATTAGGTTTTACCTTTTTTAGGGATAAGACCTTTAGAATTCTAACATTTCTATCCAGAGGCTACAATGATAGTTTGACCTTTGCCTTCCAAGAAAGGATTAACGGATTCCTAGCGTTCTTGCTATTGAATCTGAGCGAACATTATTGCCATAGGAGGAAGAGGATCGGTATTCAAGATTTGACGGCGAACAGGATCATATATGTCGTTCAAACCTTTTAAAAAATAGTTGACGTACTCATTATCATGAGAACGAAGGACATTCTTGGCCAAATCACAACCGCAGGGAATACCACAAACACAATGGTACTCCGGTCGTAGGGCATCCTGCCAAAAGATCTGAAATTTCAAGAAATACTAAAAATATCCTGATCCCGTTGACAAATTGAATGGAGAGGAGATCAGAGTAGTGAAAATGATTGCTCTTCGAATAGCGATCGCGAAGTTCTTTCTAGAGTGCTTCAGATGTATCAAAAAATGTGATACTACGCATTATCTATGGAGACACAGTCTTCGTGATCCATAAGGTGACCATTGTGTCACTCTTCACCCATTTATTGTGAAGAGGCTCAACGAGTTTAGGCCATTTGAGATCTCTAGTGATGAATACTAGTTTGTCTTTGAAAATTAGGGCTCGTCGAACGTTCCTCGCCCAGAGAAGATAGTTGGTGGCGCCGTCGAGAATAGGGACCGAAATAACAGTGTTTGTGTTCACACTAGGATGGAGGTAATAGGATGTTTTAGGAATTTGTGAGGGATCAGGCTCAGGAGGGTTGGTTTGGTCCGCCATCATTGAAGAAAAGAGAAGAAAGAAAGGCCATGGAAGAATAAGATCGAAGAAAGGAAAACCCTAGCAGTGCGAAGGGATGCGGTGGAGAACCATGAAACCCTAGCAAGAGCCTTTATAGCGGCGCAGATAAAACGCATCCGTTTGGAAACAGTGCAGAAGATGGAATGTAACCGTTTGGGCTCCTAGATACCATAAAGTGTTTTTTTATGAAATAAAACTAAAGCTCTTATAATTAAGATCTGAATAGTATTTATACAAAAAACCCAAAGAGATAATGGGCCTGATAAGCCGTGAAAAAATAAATTAACTTTGAAAATCTGACATTTAAAAATTTATGTTCGAAAATACAAAACTTGCTACTTTATGTCATATTAAAAATACAGTGGGAGACATTCTTTTATTTAAATTATAATTTCCTATACAGCTGAATCATATAATCTCTTAACAGAAGGGTTAGGTTCACCAAGTGTGGTTATACCTAAGCAAACCCTAACGCTTTGTCTCATCCATTGCTTTGGCTCCACAGTCTTCCAATACCTGCAATACTGCGACCCTCAATTATATGTAAACATATAACCAAATGACCCCTAGTCTAACTAAAAACTTTTTATTACAGTATTGCAGCCAGTCTAATGTATGCATGCAATGACAATTTAAGTATGTATGCATGCCATGATCCTTTTCCATTTTCTTTATTTCCTCTTTTAATGGGAAACCCTGTGCACCGGGAATCCACCAAAACGCGTGGCAGTAACGCGTGGTTCAGCTCATCATCATCACGGTCCTGGCGAGCGTCCCCTACGATCCTCATGCCGGGCTACCAACCCTCTCTCAGGCTAGCCCAGGGAACTACCTACCTCGTGAAGATAGTACCCTTTGTACTAGACTAGCTATAGCCTAGCACTTTAGGTTATTTTGTCCCTTTCGGGATAACCCTAGATTCTCATCTTTTCCATTTCCTGCTCTGTCCTCTTACCCGATCTACTTCCGGTGGAACTTGACCCTCTTACTCAATCTCTATTGATTGGGAAAGAGCAACTTTTAACATTTCCATTTTTAGCTAATGCATCACACATTCATATCAAGCATATAGCATACAAACAACGGTTTCTAGTATACTCTTATCCGATTACAAATACTCCATACTCGGATTCTATGTGACAGAAATGTTATATTCATATATCTATTTGAACATGGCATTCCATATTCAAATACATATTTGAATATACTAATATTGGGGCTTAATCTCTTTCAAATCCATTTTGAAACCATCTCACTATCAAATTCCCAATTAGCGTCACATTTAATTTTGTAATACCTTGTTTATACATTTATCAGTTTTCACAATATCACATATATTCCAAATCAACATAAAGCATATCAAATTCATACGAATATCAATCATAGCATGCATAGTTCAAACATATGCCAAATCCTAAATCGAAGCAATGTCTAACACATTAGTTTGATTTCCTAACATCATGTTCCTCGCATTCCCTAGTCACACATTCCTAAACTCAAAGTATTATGGATTTGGGTTTTTTAGGGTTACCTAGGGTTTCCAGAATCCTTTATCCTCCAACTCCAATCCAGTCTCCAACTCCCTTCTTCAACACTCTTTATCGGAATCCTACTGTGAGAAGGAAACCTTAAGATGAAGGAGTTGTGGCATGTGATTGATTAGTGGCAGAGGTTTATCAAGGAATTGAAAGAGCGTAGAGCGAGGAAGAGGGAAACGGTGAGTTTTGAATGTGAATCACCCCTATTTATAGGCTTTGGGGTCCATATTCGAATATAAGGTTGCTGTTTTCAATTCCAAACCTCCATATTTGAATATTACTGTGCATATTCGAATACTATTCGAATATCGACATGCATATTCGAATACTATTCGAATATGATAGTCCATATTCGAATACTATTCGAATATGACAGTGCATATTCGAATATTCATGTTATTTTTTGACCTCTCTACTTACAACCAATCCTCCTCTTTCTTTTCTTTGTAAATTGTAATCAAATCCCTCAAATCCTAAGTTTCCTTTATGGATTTTCAGGATGTTACACAAATAATCCGAATACAAAATTGAAGGCCCAAAAGAAATAAAGATACAAAGTGAAAAATAGAAGATAGATAATATTAGAACTATACTTCAATAAATTATTATGTTTACCTTGTTAGTGAAATGAGTTATTCATTGATAACTTACAAAAACGCAAAGTCAATAGGCTCATGAATAAGCAATGAATTACATTTAATGAAACCTAGAGGAAAATGAGGATAAGTTTGGACTTTTATCAAATACAATTATGAGTCTATATATTGTGACAAATTTACCCTCAAATGGAATCTATATATTGAGGCTCCCTCTACTTCATATCATTCATGCTTAAAGAATGGGAGAGCAGAAAGTACCAGAGTGATCAATTGGATCTATAGAGAGCAACACAACTAAGCACAGCTCCCCAGTTCTTGTCTCTAATTATCAATTAGGTATATTTTGTTTCTTCTTTTTTGGGTCAATTATTTTCCTACTCTTTGAATTATATATCCTTGTATTTACTATTTGTTTGATTATTGTTGTTCTATCTTGTTGATATGTCGGTTCTGCGATTTTGGTACAAGAAATTTGGACTTTTTGTGTTGAAAACAAACACGCACGTTTTTGTGAACTTTCACGTGAATCTATTTTTGGTTCCTAAACTAAAATGTATGTTTTTGGTCCCTCAAATTTTTAACTTATGCAAAAATTTGTTAACTTGTTTGCTAACGTGGTAACATGAGGCCATGTCACCTAGCCACATAGTGTCAATTTTTTTAAATTATTTTTTTTAAATTATAGATTAAAAAATTAAAAATAAAAAACAGATATGAGAAAGGCATTCTTCAAGTTCTTCAAAACCTAGAAACCCAGTTCCATTTCATCATCGAGAAACTCAAAAGGTTGTTCTTCATGTTCTTCAAAACCTAGAAATCGAGAAATCAGAAAGTTGTTCGTTCAAGCACCACTCTAAACTCCACAACCACGAAAAACCAAACCCAAAAACCCAAAATCCAGAAACCCAAAACCAAAAATCTAGATCCAATGTCTTCTTTCTTCCTCTTCTCCTTTTCCCTTCGTTGAAAACCGTAACCTAAAAATCTAAGCACAAGAAGTATATTGAAAATCCAAATCTCCAAATTGAAAAACCAAATCCCAAGATCATACAAACAAAACACAAAAACAAAAGGGAAGGGAAGGGAATATCATCAATATTTATTCTCGTCTAATTTTCTTATTTATAAAAACATTCTCGTCCAATTCTGTTACACACGTATAACAATGTTCGGTGACTTACGATATAGAGTTATCCTCTTCTATTTATAAGTATGATAACAAGTCTCATCTCTTTTTCTTTAATTTTTTTTCGTCTAAAAAAACTATATTTGTTTAAGAAGGATAAAAAAGAAATAATTACGACTGGTTCAATCATGAATTTTTTGACACATACAACATTTAGCTAAGGAAAACCAAATTTTTTATTAGGAGTACAAGCAATGTAAACGAGACCAACAAGCATATACCAAAAAATGAGACATATTTTCTTTTGTGTAATATAGGGATATATTGTGTGCGTGTATGTGCCTAGCTGATTTTTATCTTTCATTTTTTAATGGTTTGTTGAAGTACCACTAAAAACTAGACAAAGGATTTTTCTAACAAAAAATACTAACAAATTATTCATACAAAAATTAAAATTAAATACTGCATATGTTATATGAGATGTATAGACATTTTTAACAATTTTAGAGAAAAATAATTATTTGTATATTCTTCGGCTTTTTGTATATTATTGTGTTACACTTGTCATTCTTTTTAACTTTACTTCTCTCTTTTTTATCATATCAATCTCTCTAATTTTTTTTTCTTTTTTTTAATCACCTCTCAATTTCTTTCTCTTTCTTTTCTTTTTTTTTATATCTCTCTTTTTATATGTTTCTTAACCCAATAAAGTGAGATGTGCAAAAGTATTCCTACATTGTAAAAGCTATTACGGTATAAGCGCTATGCGGAAGCACAAGATCAAAATCAGTTGAAGAATTAAGAGAAGCAAAGTAATTATATCTAATAAAGAGAAAAGAAAAAATATAAAAACTAGATGAGACAATGAGTTATTTCTCTGATGATTTGAAATTGAAATACAAACATTGCTTATATAGGCTATGTAGATGAAGTGTTAGCCACTAGCTACTTTGTGGTTCTTCATAAAACTAAAATAATAACCACATACATAATTACAAATGAGAATAGAACAAAGAAATAAAAATTAGAGCCACAAGTTAAAGTTGAGCATTACTCGCTCAACAAAAGAAAAAAGGGTAGTGGCTAGTAATGATAGACCAAACATCAAACATTTTCCCAAACAAATGTATTATGGCATGATTTGTAATTGTGACAACTTACAGATGTACGAGATGGGTGAATTGAGTGGTAATAATTCAAGCTTGCAAAATGAAGTCAACCCACCCCCTGAATTAAACAGAGCATTAAGACCTCCTTCTTCTTCTTCTTTGAGTTCTCGAAGTAGAAGTTATATGAGTCTAATGTTACCCTAGCTTCGTGGGATGAATAATCTTCAACCTCATGGAGATAGAACTGATAATCCTCCACCGAATGATCAACCTGATAATCAAGATTCTCTGTGTGAATCCATTAGGCCATTGGATTCATTTTCAGTCCCATCAGCACAACTTACAAGTACACGAATTTTTGGATCCAATATTTTCACCACTCTTCCAAAACATGTTGATCATGCCGCCGTTGATGTTATCATGTGGAAATGTTATCATGTCCGGAAATGTGCTTTTAAATGGAAAGAAGAGAAGATTGGACTATGGGGTTGTAGTAAGTAAGTACAATTGTTTTCCCCAACTTGAAACCTTGTTACTTTTAAGATTAATTAGCCTTTGGATTTACGTCCAACTGCCATTTTTCATTTAGCAATCTTTTTTTTTCAATTTCCTTGTTAATGTTGGTTATTCTCATATCTCATATAGCATATTCTTATTTCAAGTACACATGGGCTTATGTGACACAAGAAGACATATTATTGGGAACACTAAACAGTTAGAAAGACAATATCTTACTCATCAAATCTAAGGCTTCCAGGAAGTATGAGCAAAGAAGAGGTAAATGACATAGTAGAAGGAACAATTATAGAGATGGGTCTTCAAGATTGTGCTGATAGGCTTATTTAAATTAGTATGCAGGGACCTTCAGGAAAATATTGGGGAAGGTTTGGGATCTTGCTCCTTAGAATAAATTCAACAGATTGAACATTAGTTGGAAAGGAGTGTAACCAATGTTTCAAGCTAGAAAGGTTATTTAATTATTAGCTTCAGAAAAACATACAGAATCATCATTTTTATTATTTGTAACTTCTACTATTAGATCATAAATATTTGAATTCCATCTTTCAATTTTTCAGACTCAGCTATACAAGAAACAAATTTAGCAACTAAGAGAAAAGGTAATTTTGTCATATAATATACAAGGAACAAGCATATGCAGAAAGAAGTAATCCAAGCATATGCAGAAAGCTAGTTCAATTCCACACATTGAACTTCCCTTCAACCAATTCCATTATGTTGTTTACAAATATTATCACATCAACCGTGTATCACTTTGGTGAAAAACATAGGTTTTTTATGTCACCAATTAGCTTCTTAATATAGGACATAACAATTTCTATAACTGTTCTGATAACAGTTTCTATATTATACATATAAAAATAATTCTTCCAAATTTAATCCAATCCAAAATTGATAATGCTCTCGATTTCGTCTATTTGATGGAGCTAACGGCTAATTAACCTATTAAGTTTTATAATAGTTTTAAAAACATGTTTTACATCAGCATAGAAAAATAAGAGGGAATAGGGTTTTTAAAAACGTGAGAATGAGTGACAAGAGAGGGGAAACAAACCTCATAAAGCAAGCAAGAATAGGGAAAACGAACGCTTTACCAAGCAATGCTTTAGAATCAATTCCCCTTTATCAACCCTAATTTTCAAAGCAATTTGGGACCGAAATTTAGGGTATATTAGAAGTAGAAAATTGAGAAATAGGGAGCGAGCAAGAATACAGGAAACGAACCTTAGAGAGATGGGCCATGAAACGTGCGTATAGCCATGCGTGTTGGCTAGATTAACAGAAATATCACGAAAGCAACGCGTGGCACAATGATATAACATCAGATTCGTTAAGCGCGAGTCCGGGATCAATGACTTAGTTCTGAGCAGAGCCCGTATCGGTCAGAGAAATGCAAAAGATGGAAAACTCGCAACTAACTGGGAAGGCCCGTACCGAATAATAAGAGGTACTCAGAAGGAGGCATATGCATTAGAAAAACTACAAGGGAGAGAACTACCACAAGCGTTCAATGTTGTGGACCTACGAAGATACTATAGTTAGGTTAGCTTTTATCTTCCCTTTTTGGTTGCTTTCTCTAAGATTTTCTCAGAGTTGTATTTTTTTTATTATTGTAACGTGCATGAAGGGGTACTTTTTTTCCTTCTCGGGTTTTATTCCTAAGGAGGGTTTTTCCGTGAAAGTTTTAACGAGGCCCCAGGTTTTGTAACTCAAACATATGATCAACGGGAATGAGAGTTCATCAAAATTTTAGAATTCGAGATGCAGATGTTTATTTCTATCACAGCAAGGGAGACATACCCCTACAGGGCGACATGCCTCATCTAGGTCGACATGCCCCAACTAGGACGACATGCCCCAACTAGGCTACATGCCCCAACTAGGCTACATTCCCCAACTAGGGCGACATGTTGCAAACAATGGCCACAGACCTCAAAGTATTAAAAAGGATCACAGATCCAATTTAGGGAAATACGCCCCAATCAAGAGTCATATAGGACGACATGTCCAAATCATAGGCCACAGGCCCTAACAGATTCCTAATGCAAACAATGGCATACAAAAAGAACAATGATTATGAAGTAACAAATACTGAAATGAAGAACTAAAATCATAAGATCATCTCAGATACAAGGTTTGAGTGAAATACGTAAAGAAGAAATCAACAATGCAAGTGAAGAAGAAAAAAAAGAAGAGAGAGACAATAATCTCATAATGGATCAATGGCTGACTGAAGGCAGAGTTGCAATGTCATTCCCAACTGAGTCCCCCGCAAGAACCTCATCAGTCTCGGCTAGTTCAGGTGGAATCGGAATTTGGGCATGTGGGTCAAAGGCTTCCAGCTCTGGGTCATTGAGGTCCACACTGGTTGGGGATCATTGTCATAGTCCAGCAGCTTCCCGTCTACGACACTATGCAGCGGATGCATACCTTTGAAAGAGAGTTGTACCCAGGGTTCACATGCTCCACCTGTTTGAGACAGCGAGAGAACGCCATGAAAGCTTCGTTGGAGATCAACAACTCATTTTCTCTGTTGTACCGCAGGGTTCACATGCTCCACCTGTTTGGGGAAATTGCACTCCATCCCAAACTTCATCAAAATTAGCACGCCACCCCATTTTGGTCAGTTAACTAGCATTTTTGGCCCGTCAATCTATCACATAAGTATTAAAAATAATTTTTAATGTTAATAGAGGGTCAATAACTTGCATATGTGACAAACTAGCATGATTTTGGCCATGCCAATTTGCTACATCAGCCTTAAAAATAGTTTTTAAAGTTAACAAATGGACATCTTTGTAGATGTGACAATTGGGAACAATAGAAACGTTAGCTAGGTCAGTAATCAACAGTCAACAGTTAAAGAAATGGGGTGGGGTGCTAATTTTGGTGAAGTTTGGGGTGGAGTTCAATTTCCCCAAACCTCAACGGGAGTTATTGCAATTTACCCTTATAATTATTATAATCCTACACACTTCTTTCTTTACACCCCATACACCTAATGTGACTTGTTCTTTCTTATTGTCCCATATAAGATCCATCTAATGGCTTGGAAGCTATGTTTAGTCATAGTTCACTGACCCATGATAATATGAATTTGAATTTTTAAATCACTAAGAAATTAAAATAATAATCATGGTAAATAAAGATATTATTAATTCAATGGTATAATAAATAATAATAATATATATAATAAATAAGGTTTACATATAGTACTAATTAACAAGACATAACTGATAAATCTTTTTTTTTTTTTGTATGGAACTAACAAATCTATTTAAATTCAATTGTAAGACCTATTTCATAAATTTAATTATACTAATTAAGCTTTTGATTTTTCCTCATAAAGTTATCAGGAGTATATCTACAATTTTTTTGATACATTTAATTTAGTTTAGGATGTCTGTGTGAGTATTTGTTTATTAAAAAAATCTTTTATCCTTATAATGGTGTGTAAGAATACCAAGGAAGCCTAACAAAAAGCATAATGAATTGCAACATTTTCTATGCAAATTAAAAAATAAGTCTTGTTTGTGTGAAAAAAGTAAAAAAAAAATTCCAAATTATGAATTAATTACATAAATATATTCAATGATATTACAAAAAAAAAGGAAAATATTTAAACAATTTCATCTTTACTATTGGTGAATATAAAGACAAATATTAAATTATTTAAGATGAAATATAATTTTATTTATTGATTTTCTAAAATTGGACAATGGGAAAGTACATGTATGCAGCGTTGGGAAAGAAAATGACTAAGGAATTTAAAACGCTAAAATTAATAATATTATAGATTAAAAAAATATATTAACTTATTTCATTTTCACATTTTGTATACATCGTTTCAAATTAGGAAGAATAATATTGTTTCTATGCATTAAGAAATGTCTATTGTCATACATTTTTAACTATTATAATAATTTTATATATTAACTCTTTAATTTCATTGGTTAGTTGTTGTGGACCAGAATAATGGTATCACGGTAATATCAGGCCATGCCGGGGAAAATGCCTTATAGGAATCCCGGATACATCCCGGAGGGTTTAAGGCATATGACGTTATCTACGATCAAGGCCAAGGAAATATAGATTGGGCTTAGGCATCAAATCCAGGCCCAATATGATCCACACTCAAGTCATACGCTCCTCTATAAATACTAACATAAATGCACCATGCAAGGTATGTAATTATCTTATCAACATACACAACCCTAATTCACTCACTGACTTGAGAGTCAGAGTCCTTGCAGGTACACGCCACCGCCGCCAGAGCTCAAACCCAGGAGTCACCTACATTATTCCCTGCCTATCAGAAGGAGCACCATGTTCGTCCAACATCTCCGTCAGGTTAGATCACAACATTAGTGAATATATATATGGTGAGGGATCAAATGACATATGTGTAACTTACACTAATTCTTACACCAGTTAATAACTATTTGTCGAAGACTTTTTTCACAAAAATCACCGTGTAATTGAAAATAGTTATCATATAGATCATGTCTAAAAAAAGTTATATCATTCCGAAATTGTTTAGTACTCCATCAACGTACTAAAAAAGTAACGTAAAATATACTTTAAAAATATATCAAAATAAGAAGCATTTTGATGGAGTACTAAACGATTTTCGAATGATATGAAATGTTGTACATATGATATATACGAGAAGTAGTTTCAATCTAACGGTGAGTTTCATGAAAAAAATCTTCGTCAAATAGTTATTAATCGGTGTAAGAGTTGGTGTATGTTACATCGGTGTCATTTAATCCCTCCCATATATATATATATTAAATGTAAAAATATTTTAAAAGGTATGATAATAGGCATTTTTAGAGTGGCAATAGCTTGACGCGAATAATTAACCTAGAAAGGTAAGTCAAATAGCTTTTCAAACAAATAACATGAACTAGTCGTTCACAATCAATTCCACAAAATAAAATAAAAAATATGAAACTTTTGGAATATAATTAAATGCAATATCTGAGCCTATATATATCTTGACGATTTTACCCTCAATTTCATTCTATAAATTTAAGCTCCCATCGGTTTCATTTCACTCACACTTAAACAAATACAAGAGAGTATTAGAGCTACAGGTGAACGATAGAGTGACTGTGACGCTGAAATTCTCTCCTCTCTCCACCGATCAATATATTAGGTATATATATCTTCATTCTATACTCCTTTTAGCTGAAATTATTTTTAGTACTCGTAAAATTTATGATTTATAGTTTTAGTTGTTACACAAATTTTGTTTGACTTTAGTTTCTGTGAATTTTTGGTTTTAATCCTTATTATGTAACTTTGTAATTTAATTTTTCGTCACTAATTTTCTTATTTTTGACTTATTTTAGTCTCTAATTTTTACAAAAAGGATTAAAATAAAATAAAATAAAATTACAGGGACAAAACTAAAAAGGTTATAGGGATCAAAGACAAAATGTCGATGAATTTTACAGCACTAGAAGCATATTTCAACCTGTCTTTTTTTTTTAATTTTTCCAATGTATATTTTTCATCATGGAATATACTTTTTATTTAATTTATATGCAAAAGTTTATGAGAATGTTGCTCAATGCATGATACATGTTTGAATTTTGATTGGGGACAATCTTTTCGAGCTACATATTTTTTCTTTTAATTTTACAAATTCTTGTTATGTGCATGTAATTTTGGTGCTTCGAATTGGATCTTTTATCTGTTGTAAACAATTTATGCATGTCTTAGTTTTTTACTTATTTTCACACTGATCGACTTTATATAAATATTTTTATTCTTGTCATGTATGTATTGATTGATTCGTTAAGTCTAGGAGTAAGTGTTGTTGTCATACTTACTCCGCTTTGGAACTCTACATGGATATCAAATTTCACTATTCCACCATTGAAACGAAAGTTGTCATAGTATATAGATTAAGTATATAAAATTTCTATGATTTGAAAAGTTGTTCATATTTTATCCATCCAATTCAAATTAACGAATAAAAGACGTTTTATAACATACATGAATGTCATTCGCAAGACTACGTAACTAGAGATGTTTGATTTTTTTAAAGTTTAGTATACACAATGATCATGATAATATCTTATTAGGATTTGATTGGTGAAGTTCTTTATAGAGAGCGCCCTAAATGATTTCAGACCAACATGAAACTTTGTATATATGATTTATAGGATAAGAACTTTAAATATTGATGATTTTATCAACTTACACCAGTATAAGTTAATAACTCCTATATATATTTGAGGTCATGTGACATTTTAAAAAAACTCACTTGATAGTTTAATATCAATTTAAAATCTTTTAATCATCACCATCCATATAAAAATGTATACCCAAGATTTATCCCTCTCACTCCACATAAGAAACCCATTTCTCACTAGATATGCCCTTATATATATATGTACATGAGATATGATTCATTGATACCAATTGGTTTTACACCAATTAAAAATGATATGTTAAAGTTTTTTTTCACTAAACTTACTGTTAAATTTTAACTACTTATCGTATAAATCATGCGTACAAAATCATGGGATCATTTTATGCATGGTTGAGATTAAAATCAAAGTATTTTTAAAAAAGTGATTGAGTTTTTTAAAATGTCACATGACTTTTTAGTATTCAATCTTAACGTTGAGATTCACTGCTCTCACCTCTCACAAGTGCTCTTATTTAATATGTTTTCATACGTATATATAATTTTATTAATACACAAAGTTTATTTGCTTCTATGATAAAAAGGGGGATTTCCCTAACCTTTAAAGCTTAATCTCCTTTTTGACCTATGAAACGTTAAGAATAGATATTAATTTTAAAAGTAAAGCAAATAAAATTTGTTCAATAATAAAATAAAATATAATAAGTTGATATCCTCTTTTATATTTATGTATACCAATGGTACGGTTAGTGTTTAAAGTTTGGTTTTTAAAAACCTCAAAATTGATTTTAGTCTTTAAAACATACAACTAATATTTGAATATGTTTTTTACAAATTTCTATTAGATAGTTTTCTAAACTTCAATATTTTCGTAAGTTTTAAATTTCTTAATTTTTTTATTTTTGTTGGATGCCCACTAAACACTAATAGAAGAAAGTTTATAATAACAAATACGAATAGTTTTTTATATATTGTTTTTGGTCCGGAAACAGTTTTTTATATGAAAATATAAAAAAATATAAACTAAATATGAGATATATTATATGGCAATATACTCTATATGACTATATCCAAGATACTGATCTCATTGCCATTAATCACCATTACACTCTTCCTTTTTTTTTTTTTCATCTCTATCTGTCTCATCTATCACATAATTATTTATCTTATATTTTCCTTTGTTTCTTTCTTTCTTCCCACACCTCTTTTTTACATGAAAGAGTGATGCAAAAATAGGGTTAGAAATAAGCCGAGTCAAGTCCAACTTATCTTGGTTTGCATTGACTACTTGAGACGATTTTGAGTTGAGATTTTTTATGAACTGACAATTTTTTCCGTTCAAGTTCGGCTTAGCTTGTTTGAAATTCATGAAGTTTTTTATTTAATTTATGAGCTCATGAGCTAAAGTTCATTATGAGTTTTCAAAATTGCAATTTACTTTATCTCTGTTGTAAGATAAAAGTAAAAAAAAATAAAATTGTAATTCATGGAAATGAATTATTTTTGAAATTTTATATGAACTAAAAATTTAAAATAAAATTTTATTTAAAATTATATATTTATTTATTTATCGAATCAGTTCATGAACCAAACCAATCGATTTATATACAGCTTAAGCTCGACTCATTTATTTAATGAGATTCATGAACTAAACTCAACGAACAAATTAACAAGTGCCAAACTTAACAAGAATTGGATCGGTTTAGATTCAGCCCTATGTGAGAGTATCACTTCATTAATTTATAACATGTTTCAACAAATAGTTATTTACAATTTAGCCATTTTCACTTTACTTTACCTCATGTTCTCTTTAGTAAAAAATAAAATAAAAAATCAAAGTTTGCATCTTTATATCTCATCACTTACCTCATTATTTTATAACATGTTTCAAAATAGGGATATTTTTTCCATTACTTGCACTAGGTGTAAGATTATAACATTCTTACATCGGTTTAACAAAACAATACATGTTTCATGTGTATAATGATGATATCGTGACAACTTATAGGTGTAATATGAGTCAATTTAACCAAAACTCAAGCTGTGAAAATGAAGTCACCCCTACTCATAAATTGAACACAAAAGTACGACTACTTGCTTCTTCTGGTTTTTCTCGTTTTCACAATGGAAGTAATCAGAACTTGAGTTTACCCTCGCTCTCCAGAACGAATCTACCACCTCATCAAGATAGTGCAAATATTCCTACACTTCATCTAGGCTCAATAAAACTATTAGGCACCCATATTTTCTTTTTTCGTCAACGGGATGCTCCTACTCTTTCTACTGATAATGACACTACTACTATTGAGATGCATGAATCCTCACATCAAAAGGTCTTACCATCCTCGAATCAGGATGGTGGGAGGAGTTCTTCTAGTCGTGAAGAACCTAATAACTTAGTAAACAATAACAGGCTTTTATTGCCTTTGAAGAGGAGTGCTACTGAGTATACTTCCTCCTCGCAAACGAACTTGGAAACAATCAAGCCTTTGCTTCATCAAGTTGTTTCTAATCTTGGGAGCGAGGAATTCAGCCTTGTATATGCCATCAATATTTGGAAATGTCAGGCCAAAAAAATGGAAGTTGAGGAGAAAAAGCATGAGTTTGAGGTCACCAATTTGCAGGGCCAGCTTGATGATATATATGATAAAGGTTTTGCCCTTGCCCTCCAACAGATAAAGGTCATTGCGTCTGACTTGGATATATCAAGAGTATCATCTCTGTTTCTGGTGAAGGATGGAGAGCTCGTCCCTACAATTGGTGAAATGAGCACGGACGCTGCTAAGGAGAACACTTCCCAGGACATGCCCCTGTTTGAGATGTATTCTTCTTTGCTTACCCAAATTGTAGAACTTTAAGGTCGCCTTTTATAATGAGTAAAAGTTAAAGGTTTTTGGATTTCATTTTGTGCATATATGACATTCTGTTTCTCCACTATTTTATATAATTTTGAGGTTCACTCTATGCTACATGATGCTTTTTGTTGCGGCAACATCCCCGGCAAGATAAACTGCCATACTTGGATTCGAACCCACACCCCTAGACTATGGACAAGCTATACAACCACCAAATCAAAATATTTTCCCTATCTATATTGTACAACAGTTAATATATATTACTTATATATAATGCAATTTCAACACCAACCAATTTATTTTATAGAATATGTCATAACAGATACCATAAGTTATAAAAATATACATAAATAAAATTATGTCACATTAAATAAATTTAAAAATATATATTTTAATTTAGTTTTAGTTTTATTTTAAATTTATATATCTAATTTATTGTACATACGTATATATGATGTCTTTTAATTAATTTATAAAGTTTATATTCTTTAGTAATTTCTTATTATATATATATATATATATATATATATATATATATATATATATTATCTGATTTTGCGTGTGACCTAGTGATTCACCGGTTGAACCAGTGACTCATTGACCCAGCGCCTCGAACAAGTCAATGACCGGGCCGAGTTTTATAACTATGCTTTTGACAAAGTGCTCCGTGAACACCACATCCATCAACCGCTGGTAGGTAACTCTGGCATTCTTGTAACATCCCAAAAATCCCTAAGAGACTTAGGACTTAAGGGATTTAGTTACAAATTACAAAGAAAAAGAGGAAGGAGGATCAATTGTAGAGAGGTTAAAGGAGGGACCAAATGGACTTGTATATTCGAATATGAATAGCTATATTCGAATATGAATGACCTATATTCAAATATGGCTTAGTGATATTCGAATATGGACTTTTCATATTCGAATATGGACTTTTCATACTCGAAGAGAGATATGAATTTCGGTAAAGAGTGGTGGTAAGAATTTGGAAGTAATCCATGATTTCCCCTCCATGGATTTATGACCTTTGGCTTGTAAGGATAGATGGGAATTCTTCCACCTTTAAAAGAATTGTGTCCTCACAATTCGACTTTATGTGTGTTGTGAACCCAATGCCGGTATGAGTCTTTCAATTTATTTGCGTTGAAAAACATGCTCATTGGGGAATAAACTTGGCTTGAGTTTTACCCCTCGAAGAAATCTAAACCTCTGGAAGAAAATTTAAATTGACAATGAGAGTGATAACTAAGCACCAATTCAGGACAGTCTTCCGAAAAATGGTCTAATAAAAAGGATATAGTGTTTCTCCTTGAAAGTTAAATTGATAAGCAGAATGATGGGTCCTTGAATCAATCAGAAAATTAAGAAGCTCATTTAGGATTTAGTATAAGCAGGTGTTTAAGATTAGAAATTATGCCCTTAGTTGTGATACTTCGTGAGGTCCCTATTCGCAAAAGGTTGGAATCGATAAGCTATAGTCTGCCATTAGTGCTTGATTCAAAATAGCAATTGAGCATGAAATTTCGTGGATGGTAAGGTTTCACAAGGAAGTAATAAGAGTTCCTCTGTGCTTCTGCTGGGCAACTCTGATTTCTGACGACTAACTTGCTCTGAAACACAATTAATATTTTTTCGAAAGGATTTACTATGCCTTGTTCAAATAGGTATCACATAATAACTTAGGTTAATCTCAATGAATAGCTAATAGGTTAGAGAAGATATGTTTTTGAAATTACGTTATTACTTTGTCAGAAGTTCTGCGTTAACTTACACTTCTAGTCGCGAAGGTGTTATCATTAACAAGATCAAATCAGTCTGCTTCGGTCTAAAATCACAATTTACTCCTTAGCAAAATCATTGGAGACTAAGAGCTAACGTATGAAATAAAGGACTCTTAGTGTATTACAATACTTTGAAAAAATTCTAAGTAGTTGAGGGGACACATAAATAACTTCGCTTGAACTCAAATCATCGCTCGAATCTAGAATCTTCGAGAAAAGTTAAGATGCTCAATGGAAATTATGGCTATAATGGCAGGGTAGTGCACCTAGAGGATTTCGTAACTCTACAATAGATCTCAATTGAGATATTTTAGAGTAAAGCTAAACTTATCATTAGCTTGAATACCAAACAATAGTGGTGATAAACTTACAATGCAGTAATTAGTTCTTAACAGAGTCCCATTATAGAAATGCTGGAACTGTTAAAGTCTTTTGAAAGCTCTTGTAAAGAATAAACGGGAATCTAAAATGAGATAAATACTAGCAGTGGCTAACTTTGTGCAGACTTCATAAATTTAAAGTTTGGAGAGTTGAGTACAAATTTTTTTGAAGGAACTGGAGGGAATTTCTCAGGTGATTATGGGTAGCTGACATAGAATGTATATTAGGGAATTCATTGCTCAGTTGGAAAGCTTGAAATGTGTTACCTAGTGCTTCTATTGAGTTCTCTGATTGATTTAATAACGGGTATTTCCATCCATATAAGTGCTTTGGAACTATTTCCTTAATCAAGTACAATCACCATTACACTTAACTTGTGCACTCACACACGTGATGCGATCTATTTATATACTTAACCCGTATTCCCTTGAGCAAATATCCCTAACATGAATCCAAGTTGGAAATATATAACTCCCTTCATTGTTGTTGTGAGGTTATCATTACCAGACTTCAAAAGTATTTTCTTTCTCTTAGCTTCTTTACCAAAGGCTCTTACATACTATCATAATCACTATACATACTTGGAGACAAACACACTTTGAGTACCCTGTTCCTACAGAATCTTCACTTTAAATCTAATATGGCATTGGAGTTTATCCAAAAAAAAAATAGGGCAAAATAAAAAAATTCAAGAAAAAAAGGAGCACAAAGTCTAGGCAAAAAAAAAAAGATGTGAGACATATGCCCATAACCTGAAAAACAAAAAAAAAAAACCATTAAAAAAAAGGCAAGTCATAACTAGGCTAAAAATAAGGCCAGTTGGACTTGAGGGGAGTGATGGGAGAAATAGTCTCACACTTCCTAGGATAAAAGCTATGATAGCCTTTATAAGGACCTAGGAAACCCTCCCCTCTTGAGCTAGCTTTTGGGAGTGAGTTAGGCACAAACCCAAAATTTAATAAATCATACCCGACCTTAGATTATGTTTTACTTACAACTCATTCCACTCAAGTTTCTGGGATCCATTGACTTAAGTTGTATTAGTGTCGTAATTAAGGTACTATACTAGCCAGATTCAGTATCTTATAATCCGATCACCGAATACACCTATACCCCAATGTATTGTCCTATTTTCTATGGAAGAAATTAAAGGAAGACATATCCTATGGTTGAATTTTTAAGGTAGCGGGTCATAGCCACAACTTGTCAATAACCTGAACTAGAGCTGTTGAAGTTGACACCTTTTGTTATTCGACTGATTCATACCTTATAAAAAAGGTACTAATCATTTACAATAATTTTGAGATAGTTTTAATCTATTACTAGCCATAAATTCAATTTAAATGCACCAATATTTATTTGATCAAACCTAATATTAGTTGCACGTTCCTTCTAAGCTTATGACACGCCTAATAGATATGTTCAGATTATTAATCGTTTAGCTGTCTATTGACTCTTACCATCACAGTCAGATGAATCAAAGTGCTCTGATACCATAAATTTAACACCTTAAATTTTAGACTATTTTTTTTAACACAAGCGGAAGCTAAATTTTACTTTACAATAAATAATAATAGTTACAACCTTTTTCACTTAAATGAATTCCTATACAGCTGAACAAATTAATATTTGCACATAAGACTTAGGTTCACTTTATATGAGAATTTACCAAAATTCTACATATGGTTTTACCTAAGGACACTCGGAAGCTCGCCTCATCTGTGACGCTTGCTCCTCGTATCTTCGAGAACCTGCAATACCAAGATCATCAGTTGTATATAAAACATATTACTGAGTAATCCCTGGTCTATAAAAACATTTTACAATATTGCAGCTAGTGTAACTGGAAAATCCCCATTGCGAACATAAACATACACATATGAATGAATGTAATGCCAATATAATGATGTATGCATGCAATGATTCATTATTACTTTTCATTTCATCTGTTTTCTTTTCACCTTTTACTGGGAGTCTAGTGCACTAGAACTCCACCATAGGTGCATTTCCAGTAAATGCACAACTAAGCTCATATCTATGGACAACTAGTAAGCGTCCTCATCCAAGGTTATCCTGTCGGGCTGCCTACCCCTTCTGGGTTAGCAAGGGCTTTCTACCCCTTCGGGATAGCCCTTTGTACCTCCAGTTATGTACTCCTTTCGAAATAATCCTTGTACTTCGGTTATCTGCCGCTTTCGGGATAACCCTACATTTCATTCTCACTTTTCGTGCTTGTCCACTTACCCGGTATACTACCCATAGAACTCAATGCACTTACTCAACCAAGATGAGGAAAATCATTTCTATTTTCATTTCATTAATGTGATCATACATTTATCATTCATATCATCACAATATACACATAAATTAGTCTCTTACCATATGTAATTAGAGGTGTAAGAATCCACTAGTGAGAAAATCGAGAATGCAGGATTTCCTTGTTTTTGCTACAGGGAAGTCACTTTCGCTATAGTGAAATAAACCCATAATTTCCCTCAACCCATGAAGCTTTTTTGCTGTAGTGAGTCCATATTCGCTGGAGAAAAATTGCTTCACCTTTTAGCCTTCAAACTAGGCCATTTGCAGTGTAGCGAATTTCATTCGCTACAGCGAAAATGTCATTTTCCTGGGGCATGGAAACTATGTTTTCTCTTAGTACAAGAATCCATTTTGTGGGTCTTTGGTTCATTCCTCACTAGTTCCACCAACACCCAGATTTTACCACAACAGAGACAATATTCAGAATTGCAATTCACCCAAATCCACTATGCATTTAAAGTCATCACGCACATGCATCAACATCATTATCAAAATTTGCATCAACTCACCCATTTGCAAGTCAAGTAACATCAAAATCAGAATTTATTCATCAAATGCATGCCAATTCAACATCAACTTATCAAATTCATCACATATATCACTCAATACACATCAACATTATCAATTCACAACCAGATTCATATCAATCATACTCACATCCATTCCAATTCTCATGCAATGACAAATTCTTTCAAAGTGACTCAATCTAGTGGGGTTTTGGACTTGGGATTACCTTTGAAGATATAGCCTCAATACATGTAAGATTTAGCCAAAAATAGTGGTTTTGGCCTTCCTTTTATGCCCTCCTGATCTGCCCTTCTTGAAAGGTTATGAGTTCTAATTCCTATCATACACATATATGATCTTAGCATCTTTTAGCAAACATATCTAGATCTAGACTCAGTGAAATCAAGTGCTCTTGGTCTCTTTGTAAAGCTAAATGAACGATCTACAATTCTTATGAATCCATCAACTCCTAATTCAAGCATATTCTAGGTGGAATTTCAGCCTAAACTCATTCAATGGTTGTGCTATTCCTACTCTAACAGTGTCTACTCTTTCTATCATATCTTGCGTTCTAGGCATGCGATTCAATTGAAACCAAGTGGAAAATAAACCTAACAGAATTTCCTACAATTTTATGCAGACCTCAAAGGGATACTTCGTCTCCTTAAGGGTGAAATTGCCTAATAATCGTTAATCACTTTTCAGACTCAACAACATCACCACAATAGGATATCACCTTGGATTTCTACCCATACCTAGAGCTACAAGTATCCAATCCACATGAAATAAATTTTATAAGAAAGATGACTCATATGGCGAGCTACCTGTTTATAGCCGTTTGCAACAAGGCAAGCCTCATGCCTTTCTATTTCCCCATTAGATTTATACTTTACTTTATACATCCACTTGGAACCTATGGCCCATTTGCCTTTGGGCAAAGGGACCAAGGTCCAAGTATTATTTTAAGAGAGAGAGCATCCAATTCATCATTCATAGCTCTAATCCAATGTTCATGTTTATAAGCAGATTTGTAAGTTTTTGGTTCATCAATCATGCCGATGGAAAGACTAAAACAAGCAAAATTATTTCACAAATTATCATAACTCACATAAGAAGGAATATGGTAACTTATATGAGGATATCTTTAGAGGTGTCAGCAGGTTTACCTTGAAGAAGACCACAATGGAAATCTAAAAGATGACCCGGTGCAAATTTAAGCCTAGTTGACTTACGAAGTTGAATAACAGGACTATCATTACTATTAACACCTTAGGAACAACAATATCATGCATAATAGGAATTGTGGGGGTAAAACATCAAGAACAGGAACATCATTATTATCAAAATCATATAACAATAAAGGGGAGTGGGGATTAGAAATATTTGATATATCCTCAAGTTGTGAAGCCGAGGAAGGAATTGTAGTAATATCAAATTCCATAGGCTCGGGAACAATTAAAAAAAATAGAAGGGTTAGTATTAAAACGAGCACTAGTATCAGAGTCAACATTACTTCGTTGGTCTAATAAAAAAGGAAATTTTTTCATAAAAATAAACATGTTACGGTCAATGTAGTTAAAATCACGATTCAACTCGTTGAATCGTATGATTCAATGATTCAATGTCACATCACCGCATCACGAGGTGGCCTGGATTGTTGACAAAGCTGGCTCATTTGAATCGCCGTCGTGATTCGTTGACTCGGTCGAATCGTGGAGCGAATCAGTGTGTCGGGCTTGAGAGTGAAACGGGTCGGGTTATATGACCCCGAGAACATTATAGGGTTCAGAAACCTCCTCTTCACGAAGTTCTTCGTCGAAAACCCTGTTCTTCCTCTCTCGAAACAGGGTTTGGTCTTCTCTCACTCAAATCAATTCCTCTTTAACTCAAATCAGTTCCTCTCTCACTCAAATCACTGCTTCCTTTCTTGCTTCCCTCTCAACATCCAGAATCGCGACCTGTTGTGGCTGTTTTGCATCGCGATTTCTCACTCTTCTGTCTTCTCTGTCGCGGCTGATTGCATCTCTGTAGCTGCTGTTTGCTGTTCTCTGTTGCTGGGTTTGTGGCTGTGTGCTTTGCAGGGTTAGGAATTACACTATGGCTAATGGTGCAGGTGGTTCAAGTGGTGGTGGTGCTGCCTCTGTTGATGCTGTACCTGCGGGAAGAAGTGGTAAAAAGGTAACGAAAAATACTATTGGAAACAGAGATGATCCTGGATGGAAGCATGGTATATCAATTGATGGTGGGATCCAAAACATAACATGGAAGTATTGTGAGAAGGTCATTAGAGGAGGGGGAATCTACAGATTGAAACATCATTTAGCTGGGTCTCAAAAAGATGTTAAACCATGCAGGGCAGTACCTGAAGATGTTCAAAAAGAGATGTTTCAACTTGTTTATGCTTTGCAAGAAGCCTTGATTAAGAAGAACAAGAAGAATGCAGGAGAAATTGATAAGAGGAGGAAGCCCATGGTGCAAAACATAAAATATCACCAACGGATCATGCTTCACAGTCACAGATTTTAAAGAAAAGAGCATGTGCCAGCCAATCCACAATTGATAGCATAATAAAGAAGCCTCCAAGAGAAGAGGCATACCAAGCAATTGCCTCCTTCTTCTACAACAATGCTATATCCTTCAATGTGGCTCGGAGTGATGAATTCACCAACATGCTCAATTTGGTAGCTGATCATGGTAAGGGATTTAAAGCACAATCCTACCATGAGATAAGAGTTAAATACTTGAAAAAACAGGTTCAGGCCACTAAGGAGTTATTGGAGAAAGACAAGAAATCTTAGAAGGTAACAAGTTGCCCCATAATGACAAATGGTTGGACGGACAAGAGAAGGAGAACGATATTGAATTTCTTGGTGAACAGCCCTATGGGAACTGTGTTTTTGAAGTCCATTGATGCTTCTGACATTTCAAAAACAGCTGACAAGGTTTTTAAGATGATGGATGATATTGTGGAGGAAGTAGGTAAAGAAAATGTTGTCCAGGTTGTCACTGACAACGCTGCAAATTACAAGGCAGCAGGAGAGATGTTAATGGAGAAGAGAACAAAGCTCGATTGGACACCTTGTGCAGCTCATTGTATTGATTTGATGCTTGAGAAATTGGAAAAGAAGCTGCCTATTCATAAAGAGACCATTGCAAGAGGTAAAAAGATCACCACCTTTATTTACTCCCGAACTGCTCTCATAGTTCTTTTGCATCACTTTACCAAGGGCATTGACTTGATTAGACCAGCCACGACTCGTTTTGCCACATCCTATTTGACTTTGGGATGTTTGAATGACAACAAGCCAGCATTGTTAAGGATGTTCACTAGTCAGGATTGGACAAGTAGTGCATTTGCTAAGAGTAAGGATGGGAAGTTGATTGAAGATACTGTTACTGATAAGGGGTTTTGGAAAAACATTATTGTGTGCTTGAGGGCTGCCTATCGCTTAGTGGACTCGGATGAGAAGCGAGCCATGGGATTCATTTATGAAGAGATGGACCGAGCAGAGGAGTCTATCCAGAATGCTTTCAAGGGAATTCAGAAGAGGTAAACACGTTTGCTGCTTCTTTTTTATTAGTTGAAGTTGAAGCTTAGTTTAAATGTATTTATTAGAATTAGAACCTAATTGTGACCAACCTAAATTTCCCCTCTTTTTTTAGTTATATGCCAATATGGGAAATCATTGATCAAAGGTGGGACAACCAACTGCATAGGCCCTTACATGCTGCGGGTTATTATCTTAACCCACAATTGCATTATAGTTTAGACTTCAAAGCTGATTGGGAGGTTAAGAAGGGATTCTATGATTGTCTACAAAGGATGGTTGGAGATATAGAAGAAATAAGTAAGATTGATTTCAATTAGAGGATTTTAAAATTAAAGCAAAGTTTTTTGGTAGCCCAATTGCCATGTAATCACTTATGAAGAAAACTCCAGCACAATGGTGGGAATCATATGGATCAGGACATTCAGAATTGCAAAAGTTTGCTATTCGTGTCTTGAGTTTAACATGTAGTGCATCCGGTTGTGAACGCAATTGGAGTGCTTTTGAGATGGTAAATTCTTAGAATTGCAATATATTCTACTCTTAAATTTATATTGCATGGAACATATAATGTAAAATTCATTTTGTATTGTGATTTGTGAATATTTAGGTCCACACTAAGAAAATAAACCGATTGAAGCAAAAGACCATGAACGATGTTGTCTTTGTGATGGCCAACTCAAAGTCGAAGAAGAAGAAGCAAGTGAAGAGGGGAAAGCAACATAATGTGGAAGATCTTGACTCTGATGATGATTGGCTAGTGGATCAAAGTGAAAATTTGGAGTTGGATTTAGATTTAGATCAAATTGATGCAAGTGAAGAGCTACCACCTTCTTCAGGTGAAATTGGAGCTAGTGTTAATGCTACTCCTAGTGGTGAGGATGAAGTTGGCCATGGATTGACATCTTTGGATCATTTGGAAATTCCCAACTTTGAAGAATTGGCCTTCGAAGATGATGATAGAGAGGACCATAAAGATGAGATGGAGGATGAGGATGATTTTTGTGACCAAAATTTGAATGATTTGCTTGGTGTTTAGTACTTAGGCCTTAATGTTGGACAATTTCTTGTTTTATGTTTTGTTTTGATGTTTCTACTTTCTACTTTTTATTATCGTGTTTTAACTTTTAAGTTGTGCAAGACATTATGAATTTATGTTTGATTTTGTGTTACTGTTAATGATGTTTTTTTTATGTAGTTATGCATATATAAATATAATTTTGGATTTTGTTGACTCGTACGATTTGTGTTACATTTCACGTTTTAACGAGTCGACCTCCCCTCTTTGTCTCGGCCATGAATCTACGAGTTAACTACCTTGGTAATGGTTATGAAGGCTTAAAACAATAAAACCTTTTGTTGCAGTTTTAAAACCAAGAAAGACATATTTCTAAGCATGAGAATAAAGCATAGACAACCAAAACTTTTCAGGTTAGTGAAATCAGGTACCTGTTGAAAAAGAATATGGGCTTTTGTTTTTCAAAACAGGGGAAGGGAGTATATTTATTAAGTATATAGCATGAGCAAAAACGTAATTCTAGTAGCATCTAGGTAGGTTAGATTGAAAAAACAGGGAACGGGTAGTATTCAATATATACTGATGTTTGCTCTCAACAACACTATTCTGTTGAGGGGTTTTGACACATGAAGTTTGATGAACAATACCATTTTCAGCAAAGTAATCATACATACTAAATTCAAAACTATTATAAGTTCTTATGGCCTTACAATAGAATGAAACTGAGTCCTAACATAAGCTATAAAGTTTCTAATTAAAGGTCTAGTTTCAAACTTATTTTTCATAAACTGAATCTAAGTATGTCGTAAGTAATCATCAACAATAGTTAAAAAATATCTAGGAAAATTAACATATTCAATGCGCATGGGATCCCATATATCCATATGGAGTAAAGCAACAGCAAAATCAACCCTATTGTTCTTATTAGGAGAATGTAGTTTACCTTGTTTACCCTTATGATAAGAATCACATGCAATATTAGGAGTGTATGTAAAATAAGGAGATTGCAAAAGCAATGGAACACATCACAGTCATAGATGGGTGACCTAAACTTGTGTGCCACAAATCATGTTTAGAAACAGAATTAAAAGAAATAAGAGTATCAAAATTCATGGTATGAGAAACACTAGGAGAAGTAATGGTAAGGTCATCGAGGATGTAAATTCTACGATGAGCTTTAGCAAGCCCAATCGTCCTTTGCGTATGCTTCTCCTGGTTGTCACAAAATAATTTGTCAATAGTGAAAGAAACATCAAGATAATATGTTGTTTTCTGCACAACCAAGATATTGAACTTAAAATCAGGTATGAACAATCTTGTAGAATCAAAGCATCATACAAATAAACAATCCCACTAAATTTAGGAATTGAAACATCACCATTAGATAGACTGACATGAATAGGTGAAATGATTTTATAAGAGTGAATAAATTGAAAAAAATTGCATATATGATCAGTAGCTCCAGAGTCTAGAATCCAACTATGTATTTTAAGATCAATACCTGTGTTATTAGTGTGTGCAGAGTGTGAAGGGTTGTTAGAGTTTGTGAGAGATATGTGATTAACAGCAGATTCAGAATTCTGAGTGTTGGCCTTACGCAACATATTAATTAGCATATCATAATCTTCTTTAGTGAGGCTCATAGAAGAAATAGTAGGTGTTATAACAGTAGAAACAGAGGAAGAACCCTCACTAGAACCAGTATTAGATTAGGCACCAGATTTCTTGTTCTTAAATTTGTAATGTTTAGGAAAGCCATTACGAAAGTAACAAGTTTTGAAAGTGTGATTCTCCTTATGACAGAATTCACAAATTTTACCTTTCACTGAGGTAGGTTTGGAAGACGATTGGGTTTTACCTTTGTTAGGGATAGGACCTTTAGAATTCTGACCTTTCCATCGACAGGCTGCAACGATAGTCCGACCTTTGCCTTCCAAGAAGGGGTTAACGGATTCCTGGCATTCTTGCTGTTGAATCTGAGCGAACACCGTGGCCATAGGAGGAAGAGGATCGGTATTCAAAATTTGACGGCAAACAGGATCATATATGTAGTTCAAACCTTTCAAAAAACACACGACGTACTCATTATCATGAGAACAAAGGGAATTCTTGGCCAAATTCCATCTGCAAGGAACGACACAAACACATTGGTACGCCAGTTGTAGGGCATTGAATTCCTGCCAAAAGATCTGTAATTGCAAGAAATACTCAGAAATATCCCGATCCCCTTACGAATTGAATGGACCGCTTGGAGGGGATCGGAGTAGCAAAAATGATTGCTCTTCGAATAGTGATCACTAAGCTCTTTCCAGAGTGCTTAACCTTGTTTTCCATTGGGAAATGTCCCTTTCAAAGGTATATTCAAATATTATGGTTCTGGAATTAGAATTTGAAATTCTTGGCATTATATTCGAATATATATTCGAATATGGCTTGCCATTTTCAAATACATATTCAAAAATGAAGCTTTCTAGTGGCCTCCTTGCTTTCCAGAATGAAAATATTCAAATATGAAGCCCTTGGGACTCAAATTGTTATGTCAGAAACGGTATATTCGAATATAATTCGAATATGAAAGTGTCATATTCGAATACATATTCGAATATAATGATATTTTGAAAATTTTTTGAGCTGCCAATTTGTTGTCTTTAAAAGGGGCTTTTGAGGACATTTATTAGACACACCCTTGCAAGCAGTTATTGAGAAGTAAAAGCTTTTATCATCAACTGTCTTTATCAAGGGTCTTGTGCTTTACTAAAGGCTATCTTTGTCACTTCTTATCTCTGTTGATTCATCACACAAATAGCCTTTAATCAAATACACTTAGTGCTTCAAGTTATATCATTTACTCTCCTGAGAGCTTCTTGTTTGTAAATTTAAACTTATATCCTTGAGTGAAGGTGAGGTATCCTTCTTGTTCATTGAAGGTGTGGTATCCTTCAAGGTTAGGCTTAGGGTGAGATATCCCTAGTTTGAGGCCCTTGCAATTGGTGGGGTATCCAATTGTGAATGGTGCTCCCAGCTTGTAACTTGTTGAAGTTTAATATAAGAGTTTTTGCGCGGAGGTGATTTAAAGACTAAATGTAGGCCACAAGGAGGTTTAGTGGATGAACCATGATAAATCTTGGTGTGATTCTCTCTAACCATTTACTCTTACTTTTGTGCATTACATTGTGTTTTGGAGTTCATATTCATCTTCATATAATTCCATATCTTAACTAAAATACAATCCATTCAAACTTTGTTGTTATTTGTGAAAAGTTTGCGAAAAAGTTTTTAAGATGGGCAGAAATAGTGGAACAATAACACAGACAACCAAATACTCGAAGGTGAGTGTGGTCAGCTTTGGTTTGAAACAGAAGCTCAAATTGAGATCTGTTATTAAGGAGAGGAGTTGGAATACAGTTGATGAGATGCACTGCATGTGCAACAGCAAGGCCCCAAAACGACTTAGGAAGCTTGGCCTGAAAAAGTAAGGCATGAGCAACATTGAGAATAGATTGATGGCTTCGTTTAACGCGACCATTTTGCTGGGTCTCTACACATGATGTCTGGTGTAGAATCCCCTTGAATTGATAAAGGGAATGAAGGAGAAACTTTGTGCCATTATCAGTGCGTATTGTTTTAGCAGAAGTACCAAACTGAGTTTCAATCATGGTGAGGAATTTAGTAAGATGTTGTTTGGTTTCAGATTTTTCTTTTAAAAAGATAACCCAAATATGGTGAGGATTTTAGTAAGATGTTGTTTGGTTTCAAATTTTTGTTTTAAAAGATAAATCAAATATGGTGACTATAGTCATCAACAATGGTTAGAAAGTAATGATGATGATTAAGAGTGGGAGTGTGGAAGGGTCCCCACACATCCAAATGAAATAAATCAAACAGGTTAGTAGCAATGTTAGTGCTGGAAATAAATGGTAAACGTTTTTGGCGAGCAAAATGACATATATCACATACATGATGTTTAGTACAAGAAGGAATGTAAGGATACAAATTAGAAATTAAGTGAAATCTAGAACTAGATACATGTCCAAGGCGAAAATGCCAAAAAATAGTAGATGGAAAAGAAGCAGAATATCCAAAGTTGACGGAAGAAATTGATTGAGTAGAAGAAGATCCACGGAGAATGTAAAGACCATCAAGCATCTCAGCAGAACCAATCGTCCTCAAGATTTTCAAATCTTGTATGAGACCAGAATCAAAAAAGAAAGTAACATTGCATCATTGTTGAAATGTGAGCTTGGAAAGGTAAATAAGGTTAACGGAGAAGTTTGGAAGAAATAAAACATTAAAAAGAGTAAGAGAAGGAGTTAGAGTCACATTGCCAATGTAAGAAGCAAAAACAAAAGAACCATTAGGGAGTCTAACACATGTAGGAGAACCATCAATAGGTGACAAAGAAGAAAAAAGAGATTTGATAGAACAAATATGATCTGAAGCTCTAGAGTCAAGGATCCAGAAGCTGCAAGGACTAGTTTTATCAGAGAAGGAAAACGATTTACCTTGAATTGGAGGAGGAGAAGTGGTAAGAGCAGTAACCTGTGAAGTACAAGATAAGACATACAAATTGGACTGTTGGAGCAAACCATAAGAGCCTTGTATTTCTCTCCACTCAAAGAGAACTGTTGAGAGGAATCACAACCTTTCTGAGACATGCGACCATCTTCAACAAAAGGCAATGATTCACCAGCAACATGATTAAGCAAACGAGAACCACAAGAAGAAGTGCCTTTGTGAGGATAGCCATGAAGCTGGTAACAAAAATCAATAGTGTGACCAGAACGACCACAATGCCTACAAACCTTCGAACTGCCTTTCTGGCCCGAAGAAGAGGGTTTGCCACGACCAAAAGGTTTGCAAGAAGCAGCATTAACAAAGCGAGAATCAACCTCAGAAACAGAAGGAACGACGTTCATGTTGTAAAACTAATGAGAAGACTTTGTCCAAATGAGGGAACAGATCTATCATGAGGATCTGAGTGCGATCAACATCAAATTCCTCATTGAGAACACTAAGGAACTTCATAATACAAACTTCAGCACGATAAACTTTGCCAAGGCGAGAAGCAGCACATGTACACTAAACTGGACAAGAACAAGCTGGAAGAGGACGAAAACTATCCAATTCTTCCCAAATGTAGATAGATGGGTGAGGAACTGAGTGACCGAACAAGTACCTTGTTTCAGAGACACAAATTCCTGCTGAAGCTCAAAGATGCGGACACGATCGCCCTAAGAGAAACGTGCAGAGAAAGTGTGCCAAGCAGCGGAAGCAAGATCAAGGTAGGCGAGACTGCGAGCAATGGCAGGTTTCACGAAATTGAGAATCCAAGAGACAACGAGATTATTACAATGCTCCCAAGCATCAATGTTCGGATCAAAAGAATTAGGAGGATAGAACAAAGGATGGATGAATCATAGCTTGTTCTTGAAGCTTAGAGCAAACGCATGCCGCGAGACCAAGTGTGATAGTTCTTTGCAGAAAGAATTAGAGATAAAAGAGGCTTGCATGGTGATTCACCAGGATGAATGTAATAGAAACTAGACTGATCCAGAGAGGGATTGATGGAGGCAGAAGGATCAGCATTGAAGATGATCGGAGAGGAATTATTATCACAACGCATAATGGAAGCAAAGCTCAAGGTCCAACTGATACAATATCAGAAGAATAATTCAAGAGAGAAAAACTGAAACATTGAAAATTATGATTGAATCAATGTATGAATATTTACAAGGCTCTGCACAAGGTTTTATACAAAGCATATCAATAACAAGAGTTTGCTAAGTTTTGTAGTATACAGAGTATGAAATTGAAAGTGTGACTTTTGTATTGAATGATTTATCAATATTCTGTACAATATAATGGTCCCTTATATACAAAGTGAAGAATGAGGGAAAAGGGGAAAACAGAATAGTAACAGAATGTAGATAAGATATAACAAACTTAACAATTCTATCAGAAAAGATAAGTATATTCCTAACACCCCCCTCAAGTTGGGGAATGTATGTTAAGGAGTCCCAACTTGGAGCGCTCTAGAGAAAAAAGACCAGGGATTAATGCTATGCTAAAGAAATCAGCAAGCTGAGGCACACAGAACATGAAACAAACGAAGCAATCCACTCTGAAACTTGGACCAGATAAGGTGACAATCAACTTCAATATGTTTGGTAGGTTCATGGAATGTAGGATTTTGCCCAATATATATGGCGGATTGATTGTCTCAATAAGTGTTAAAAGGTGTAAGTGATGGTAAGGACAAATCAGAACAGAGGAATTCAAGCCGTTGTAATTCACAAGTAAGGGAGGCAAGTGCTCGATATTTTGCTTCTGAAGAGGACCTCGGGACAGTGGTTTGCTTCTTAGATTTCCACGAAATGAGAGATTTACCCAAAAAGACAAAGTACCCGGATGTAGAACGACGAGTATTTGGACAAGTGGCCCAATCTGAATCTAAGAAAGCATGAATCTTGAGATTGGTATGAGCCGGATAAAAAAGACCCAGACCTGGACAGCCCTTCAAATACCAAACGATGACCCGAGGTTCAGCAACAAACTGACTGTGTTGTTGGACCGCAAAGCTCAAGTCAGCGCGTGTAGTGATCAAATATTGAAGTCTACCGATCAAATGACGATAAGGAGAGGGATCAGGGAAAAGGTCACCAGAATCATAATGTAGTTTGTGGTAGGGATCAATAGGAGAAGGGGATAGTTTGCAACCTGTAAGTATTTTCGTTGATTAACAACTATACACATAGGTGAACATCAAATCTCCAAGCCCATAAAATAGAACCCATGTCTTTAATACCGAAAGAGGCATTTAGGAACCCCTTAACCAAACTGATCTCAGACAAGCTAGTTCCAGCTAGAACAATATCATAACATAAACCAATAACGCAGTGAAGGATGAAGATTGTTGTTGAATGATAGTTTTAGAGGTGCATTCCTTGCTTATTTTTAACTTATTCCCCATTGCTCCTCTATTTTCTTTGGTTTTTAGCTACTTATCCCATATTTTCTCCTTACCCTTGTCCTTGGCCCCATTACAACCTTGGAAAGTCCTTTTGATCTTTATGTGTATGTGTGTTAAATGTGAATATTAGAGGTTTGTCAAACATATGGTAGTTCCTGTTTTCTTGAAGTGCTTTGAGAGAAAAACACAAACCTAAACACTTGAGAGTTTGAGAGCATATCTTGTGAGATTCTATCACTTTGATTCACTTCTTAGTTTAATTGACTTTCTTCTCACTATAGATGTTTGGATGGAGTTCATTTCTTATCATGATTCTTTAAATCCTTGAATGTTAGACTTTGCCTACTCCTTTGCATTTTCCACAATTCATTCTAAAAAAAAATAATAATAATAAAATTAAAAAAAAATAATAAAAAAAAATAATTTGTCTTTTCTTGTTTTCAATCTTGAGACACTCCTATTTTGACATTTGGTTTTGCCCAGGAGTGCAAAAAGTTAAGTGTGGGGGAATTTGATGACTCATATTTTATCCACCTTTTTATGCCTTTATTTAATTTAATTAAATATAGATTAATACTTAATTATCCAAATTAAATACATTTTCATGAAATTAATCATAATTGAGTTTATACTTATTTGAGTTTAATTTGAAATTTTTAGGTAATAATTCTACATTGCAAAGCACTAGGCCAGGAGTTGAGCTTAAAATAGAATTTTGCTAATTGCACCACTCTTAGCAATGTTCTACGGATGCAAGTGTTCTAAATTGCTATCCACACCATCCGTAACTAGTGGCACAAAAGTAATTACGTAACTTGAAGACAATGGATCATTAAGAGAAGAATTATTGATTGAAGTATCTCAAGAATATTTTTAGGAATAAAATTGTATAATTTTAATTATTTTTTGTTAGGTTTAATTTTACTACTAGATACGTTTATTTTCATTTTCGGTACCAAACCTTTTCCACCTCCATCTCCATTTCCATTCACCTTTCGGTGACACCTTCCCTGCCCAAACTCCATCCCTTTTGTAACTTTCCACCCAATCTCCAACTCACATCCACTACACTTCTTTCTTTTTATTATTTTATTTCCCATTTCTCTTCTATAAATACCTATCTCCATTCCCATTCCAAAGACACCAATTCACTATCATCCAATCTTTCATTCTCCCTACATTCCTCTGCATTCACGGAGTCACGGTCCTTTCTTTCCTTCTTTTCTTTTTATTTTCTTTACTTCCTTTTATTTAATTTATTTTGTTTTCCTTTTATTTTAATTTATTTGTTTTCATTTATATTTTTTTGTAATTTGCTTCCTATATGGAAGGCTAGAATTTGTGATTAGTTTCCTGAATTTTTAATAATATGCTATTGAAGTTCTAATTATATTTATGTTCAATTTCTAATTAATTTATTTATATCTAAATTACACGCTTGTTGGAATTTGGTTATGATTTAATTATGATCTTTTGGCTCAAAAAATTAGAATCTAAATTGCACGCTTGTTGGAATTTAGATTCTAATTTAATCTCTTAAACCAAAAGTCTAAATTTCCAAGTTCAGTTGAATTTCGTTTGTTTTTTATAATCTGTTAAAATTTAAAGATGCTTGTTCAATAAACTTGAACAGAGAAAAATATACATTGCTTAATGTAAGTAAGAGATTCTGAAATAAATTAACACTTGTTTAATTAATTTCAAGATTGAACAAGGAATTTAATTAGATTCTAAACTATCTTTTGATACCAATGATATAAGCAAATGTTAAATTTCGGGAAGCTAATCTATTTTAAATAATTGTTTTAAATTTCTTTAATTGTGTTTCCAACCAACATTCAAACCCCCTTTTTGTTATTTATTAACATGATAAAATCTTAATCTACTAGTGATGGTCCTCTGAGAGACGACCTAGGTTCACACCTAGTACTGCATTTATTGCAATTTATTAATTTGATCGGGTACGGCATCGCATCAAATTTTGGCGCCGTTGCCGGAGAACATCGGTTCCTGATTAAGATTTTTTTTTTTGATTTATTTTCATTATTATTTTTCTTGTGTGTGTTGTTATTTTTATTTTTATTTTGTTGTTATCCTTTTTTTAAAATAAATAAATAAATAAATAAATAAATCTTTAGTAATTTTTCTTTTAGGAATCGTTCATTTAGTTAAATATTGAAATTAGTGGTAAAAAAAAATTTAAAATTGATCTTGGGTTGTTTATCATGTATAAATTCCATTGGTTTTTGATAAGCTGATATTATTTATGAGTTACGGTTACGTAATTTCTGTTGCATCTAGTTCATGACACGAGCTAATCCTGGTAATTTGCAACCATTTGATCCAGAAATAGATAGGACATATCATAGGCTAATTAGAGAACAAAGGAATGCATCTTTAAATAGTGAGTCATTTGAATCAATTTGTCTAAGTAATTCTGTTCACTCTATTCATTTTGATATATCTATTTCCGAGTATTCTAGTACTGATACAATGGCAGCAGCACGCGAGAGGACATTAAAAGAATTGGCTGCACCTGATTTTACATTTGAAAGTTTATGCATTCAATATCCTACCCTTTGCGCACTTAAAACTGGATTAATACATTTGTTGCCAAAGTTTCATGGTCTTGCAGGTGAAGATTCTCATAAGCATCTCAAAGAGTTCCATATTGTCTGTTCCAGCATGAAACCAGGAGTCCAAGAAGATCACCTCTATTTGAAAGCCTTTCCTTTCTCACTGCAAGATGCTGCTAAGGATTGGTTGTATTACTTGACTCCTGGTTGTGTTACAAGTTGGGATACTTTGAAAAAGATGTTTCTCCAGAAATTTTTCCTTTCCTCCAGAACAAATGCTATCAGAAAAGACATATATGGAATTAGACAATTGGCAGAAGAGAGTTTATATGAATACTGGGAAAGATTCAAAAGGCTTTGTGCGAGTTGTCCTCACCATCAAATAAATGATCAACTCCTCATCCAGTATTTTTATGAAGGTTTGAACAATAAAGATAGAGGAATGATTGATGCAGCTAGTGGAGGAGCACTAGCAGACACAACTACCCAAGAAGCAAAGAATTTGATTGAAAACATGGATGTAAATGCTCAGCAATTTAATGTCAGAAATGATGCAGAGAGGTGTGCACGATGCTCAGTCTACTTCTGCTACAAATCACAACAAATTGGAGAGCAAAATTGATGATATTGCTTCATTGGTCAAACAATTAGCTCTCAATCAAAATTCTGTTCCAGCAAAGGTTTGTGGTATTTGTACTTCTATTAATCATGCTACTGATTGTTGTCTAACCTTGCAGGAAACCGAAAATGAGAGTACACCTCAAGCTTATGTTGCCAACATTTATAGACATCAACAACAGCAAAACAACCATGACTTATCATCCAACAAATACAATCCTGGTTGGAGAAATCACCCAAACCTAAGATGGGGTAATTCTCAACAGCAACCCCAGTTGCCTTATCAAGGTAATGCTAGACCGATTAGACCTTATCAACCTCCACATGTCCACCAACAGCAGCAACAGATGACGACCACACCTCCTAACAATGGTCCATCTTTGGAGGAACTGGTCAAGCAGATGGCTGCAAATAACCTGCAATTTCAGCAGCGAACTGAGGCTTCTATTTAGAACTTGAACAATCAAATTGGGCAGTTGGCTACTAGTTTGAACCAGTTGCAATCTCAAGGTTCTGACAAACTTCCCGCACAAACAATGGTGAATCCACAAAATGTAAGTGCAATTACCTTGAGAATTGGCAAATCTCTTCCTGACCCATTGTAGATAAATGACAAGAAAAAAACCATTGTTGTATATGATGGTGATGAGGATGAAAGTGCTACTACAATAAAAAGAAAGCGACCTGAAAAAGAAAAAGAAGCAAGCAACAATAGCAAAATTCCAGTGCCTCCTAATGGAACAGGTAATAAACAACAACCTTCAATTCCTCTTCCATTTCCACCGAAGGCAGTTCAAAGGAAAAAGATAGAAGAGATATACAAGGAAATCTTGGAGACCTTTATAAAAGTGGAGGTGAACATACCTCTTCTTGATGCCATTAAGCAGATTCCAAAGTATGCAAGTTCCTAAAAGACTTATGCACTCACAAGAGGAGACTCAAGGGCAATGAACACATTAGCATGGGCAGAAATGTTTCTGCACTTATTGGGAAAGGCATTCCACACATTCCTGAAAAGTGTAAGGACCCAGGTACCTTCACTATCCATTGCATCATAGGTAATAACAAGTTTGAAAATGCCATGCTAGATCTAGAAGCATCTATAAATGTGATGCCTATGTCTGTGTTTAAGTCTCTTTGTCTTGGACCTTTACAACCAACAGGTGTGATAATACAATTAGCAAATAGAAGCATTGCCCACCCTATTGGTCTAGTGGAGGATGTCTTGGTTCGAGTAAATGAACTTATTTAATTTCCCCACACTTAACTTTTTGCACTCCTGGGCAAAACCAAATGTCAAAATAGAAGTGTCTCAAGATTGAAAACAAGAAAAGACAAATTATTTTTCTTTTTTTATTTTATTATTTTTTTTTAGAATGAATTCTAGAAAATGCAAAGGAGTAGGCAATGTCTAACATTCAAGGATTTAGAAAGTCATGATAAGAAATGAACTCCATCCAAACATCTATAGTGAGAAGAAAGTCAATTAAACTAAGAAGTGAATCAAAGTGATAGAATCTCACAAGATATGCTCTCAAACTCTCAAGTGTTTAGGTTTGTGTTTTTCTCTCAAAGCACTTCAAGAAAACAGGAACTACCATATGTTTGACAAACCTCTAATATTCACATTTAACACACATACACATAAAGATCAAAAGGACTTTCCAAGGTTGTAATGGGGCCAAGGACAAGGGTAAGGAGAAAATATGGGATAAGTAGCTAAAAACCAAAGAAAATAGAGGAGCAATGGGGAATAAGTTAAAAATAAGCAAGGAATGCACCTCTAAAACTATCAAACCTCACACGACCCCTTTTTTTTCATTTTTTTTTCATTGTTTTTGTTTTTGTTTTTGTTTTTTTTTTTTTGACAAAACAACAAAAAGAAAAAACTTGCCAATATATACATGTGAACCAAACCAAGAATCTTCTATAGAGCACACATCCCCACACTTATTTAAGAACCCATTCCCAAAATGATTCCAAAGCTCCAAAATTCCCTAAGGAAAGGAAGAATCATGGTTTTTCACTTATGAGCTTGTACGTAGTGGGTTTCAAAACAAAGAAAAAGGATACAAAAGCTCAAAGGGGTTCACAATGGGAAATCATTCAAGGTGGCTTATTTGGCTAGTGGTTTATTAGAACAAAATGCCTTCATCATTTCAATATATGCATGTGAATTAAATAGTATCAAGAAGAGCCAAGTAAAATTCTAGAGTTCAAGCATTCATGAGTGAGTTCACACAAGAAAGAAAGAAAATGACATACAAAGGTTCATTTAATCATAAGGCTCAAAATCTCACAGGGACAAATCTATCACATGTAATTCAAATTTTTAATTTTAAAGACTAACTAATTGTACCAGAAATGTTAGGATTTAATACATGTCCTATCAAGAAACTTTTATTTAAGAATGATAAAAATGTCTACAACTCATACAGATCTAAAATTCAATGAAAAATTTTGGCAAAATAATTAAGAGTATAACAATATTTAAAATAATATCCATTTAGAAAACCCAACTGTTTCAAGTATAAGGAGGTCAAATGGTAATACCTGAGAGTTTTTCAGACTAGAACACTCACAAACTAGCAAAGTTTTTTTTTTTTTTTATTTATTTATATTTTTTTTAAAGAACATCAAAATTATATACAACTCCCCTCACACTTAAACCAAACATTGTCCTCAATGTAAGCACATAACACAAATAATGGACAAAGAAGATAAAAGTAAATGAGGTGAGTAAGAAAAACTTCCCTATCATGGAGGATCAATGTGGGGCTCCTCTAAAGTTAACTCCTCCATAGTGACATCCACAGGTGACGGACTCTCGTGGAAATGCTTGAGACGATGTCCATTAACCTTGAAGCTCTTATTGGAGGATTTGCTCATGATTTCTACAACACCATAGGGAAAAACATTAGTGACAACAAATGGACCAATCCATCTAGAACGGAGCTTACCAGGCAAAAGTTTAAGTCTGGAGTTAAAGAGCAATACTTTCTGTCCAACAGAGAACTCTTTTCTGTTAATCATGCTATCATGGAATTTCTTAGTTCTTTCCTTGTAGAACTTAGAATTCTCATAAGCTTCTAAGCGGATCTCATCGAGTTCATTCAATTGGAGCTTCCTTTCTTCCCCAGCTTGATCAAGAGACATGTTACAAGCCTTTACCACCCAATATGCACGGTGTTCTATTTCCACTGGAAGATGACATGCTTTCCCAAAGACGACCCAATAAGGAGACATCCCTATAGGTGCTTTGTAAGCAGTTCTATGTGCCCATAGAGCATCTTTAAGCCTACGGATCCAGTCCTTCCTACTAGGTTGTACCAATTTCTCTAAGATCCTCTTTATCTCTCTATTTGAAATCTCAACTTGCCCATTAGTTTGGGGGTGATAAGGTGTGGAAACTTTATGAACAACCCCATACTTTTTGAGTAAAGACTGCATGGATCTATTGCAAAAATGGGTGCCCTGATCACTAACAATGGCTCTCGGGATGCCAAACCTGCAAAACAAATGAGATCTAACAAAATCCACAACAACCCGAGCATCATTAGTCCTGGTGGCTTTAGCTTCCACCCACTTAGATACATAATCAATAGCCAATTAAATATAAGTAAAACCAAATGAGATAGGAAAAGGACCCATAAAATCAATACCCCAGACATCAAAAACCTCACAGAACAACATGGGTTGCTGAGGCATTTGTTGTCTCCAAGTGATGGCACCGCCCGCTCTTTGACACTGCTCACAAGTGCTACAAGTCTTCCACGCATCTTTGAAGATGGTGGGCCAATATAAACCACAATCCAACACCTTTCTAGCTGTCCTCTGTGGACCAAGATGTCCACCAACTTGGGAAGCATGACAAAATCGAAGTACAGACTCGATCTCGTGATCTGGAATGCATCTTTGAATAACCTGATCATTACACAACTTCCACAAAAAAGGGTTATCTCACATATAATATTTCGCATCACTCTTAATTTTAGCAATTTGAGCCCTGGATGCCAGTGGGGGAAAAACAGATGCAACCAAATAATTAACAATGTTAGCAAACCAAGGAGCGGGAAAGGAAGTAGAAATGTTCAAAAGTTGTTCATCAGGAAAGTCATCCTGAATGGGCAAAGTGTCAGTAGCTCTCTCTATCCTGCTCAGGTGATCTGCTACTAAATTTTGTGCTCCACTCCTATCACGAATCTCCAAATCAAACTCTTGGAGTAAAAGCATCCATCTAATCAACCTTGGCTTAGACTCAGCCTTCTTTAACAGAAACTTCAAAGCAGAATGGTTAGTAAAACAATCACTTTAGAACCAAGCAAATAAGACCTAAACTTATCAAGAGCAAATACAATGGCTAAAAGCTCCTTTTCAGTGGTGGTGTAATTTGCTTGAGCAGCATCCAAAGTTCGTGAGGCATAATAAATAACTTGAGGCAACTTATCCACCTTCTGACCAAGGACAGCCCCTAATGCATAATTTGAAGCATCACACATTAGCTCAAAAGGAACTGTCCAATCAGGTGCCTGCATGATGGGAGTGGTGGTCAGTGCATTCTTGAGGCAATCAAATGCTTCCTTGCATTTCTCATCAAACTCAAATAAGACATCTTTTTGCAATAACTTGGATAGTGGAAGGGCTTGCTTGCTGAAGTCTTTGATGAATCTCCTGTAAAAACCTACATGACCAAGAAAAGAACGAAGGTTACATGACCCAAAACTATACCTTGTTCAACCATAAAATGACATTTTTCGTAATTTAAAACAAGGTTAGTCTCAATGCATCTATGTAAAACTCTATCCAAGCTATCCAAACATACATCAAATGAAGATCCATAAACAGTGAAATCATCCATAAACACTTCTATGCAACTTTCTAAAAAATCACCAAAAATGCTGGAATGTACATGGGGCATTGCATAAACCGAAGGGCATTCTTTTGTATGCAAAAGTACCAAAGGGGCAGGTGAATGTGGTCTTTTCTTGAACCTCAGGAGCAATATGAATCTGAAAGTAACTAGAAAAACCATCAAGAAAACAATAATGAGTTTTACCTGCTAAGCGTTCAAGCATTTGATCAATGAATGGTAGAGGGAAATAATCCTTCTTAGTTGCTTGGTTGAGCCGTCTGTAGTGAATACAAACTCTCCAACTATTCTGAACTCTAGTGGGAATCAACTCATTCCTTTCATTCTTCACCACAGTGATCCCTGTCTTCTTAGGGACCACTTGCACTGGACTCACCCAGTGGCTATCAGAAATAGGATATATAATACCGGCTTGTAGAAGCTTGGTAATCTCCTTCTTTACCACATCCAAGATTATTGGGTTGAGTCTCCTCTGAGGTTGCCTTACTGGCTTAGCACCATCCTCCAAGAAAATTCTATGCATGCACATAGAAGGGCTAATGCCAGGAATATCAGCTAAGGTCCATCCAATGGCCTTTTTGTGTTTCCTTAACACTTGTAACAACTTCTCCTCTTGCCCTTCATCAAAAGAAGTAGAGATTATCACTGGGAGCTTCCCATTATCTCCCAAGTAAGCATACTTGAGGTTCTCAGGTAGTGGTTTAAGCTCCAATGTCGGTGACTGCAAAACAGAAGGAACAACACTAGCGGGCATGGACTCCGCTGCTTGCACCTCAACAAACATGTCAGAATTCTCAATAAACTTTATAGTGTCATTATTGCATTCTAGCTCAACAGAATCAATAAGTGCATTTAGAACTTCAGACTCAATATGCATGTGACTCTCAATTTCAGAACATACATCACACATAATAGAGTCGAAGCATTCAGAACAAGTAAATGAGTCTGTCAAAGTTGAAAAATCAAAATCATGCAAGAATTCGAACAAATGCTCATCAACTAAATCATCAAGCACATCAATATGGAAAACTGAATGATCCTCAGGTGCATGTTTCATGGCATCTAAAATGCTGAATCGAATCATAGTATCACCAAATTCCATAGACAATGCACCAGCATGGACGTCAATCTTGGTTCGAGGAGTTTTCAAAAATGGCCTTCCCAAAATGATTGGAACAGGGGTACTAGAAGATTCCTCCTCCAGATCGAGTACATAAAAATCAGCTGGAAAAATAAGTTCATTTACTCGAACCAAGACATCCTCCACTAGACCAGTAGGGTGGGCAATGCTTCTATTTGCTAATTGTATTATCACACCCGTTGGTTGTAAAGGTCCAAGACAAAGAGACTTAAACACAGACATAGCCATAACATTTATAGATGCTCCTAGATCTAGCATGGCATTTTCAAACTTGTTATTACCTATGATGCAAGGGATAGTGAACGTACCTGGGTCCTTACACTTTTCAGGAATGTGTGGAATGCCTTTCCCAATAAGTGCAGAAACATTTCTGCCCATGCTAATGCGTTCATTGCCCTTGAGTCTCCTCTTGTGAGTGCATAAGTCTTTTAGGAACTTGGCATACTTTGGAATCTGCTTAATAGCATCAATAAGAGGTATGTTCACCTCCACTTTTCTAAAGGTCTCCAAGATTTCCTTGTCTATCTCTTCTATCTTTTTCCTTTGAACTGCCTTCGGTGGAAATGGAAGAGGAATTGAAGGTTGTTGTTTATTACCTGTTCCATTAGGTGGCACTGGAATTTTGCTACGGTTGCTTTCTTCTTCTTCTTGTTCAGGTCGCTTTCTTTTTATTGTAGCAGCACCTTCATCCTCATCACCGTCATATACAACAATGGTTTTTTTCTTGTCATTTATCTGCAATGGGTCAGGAAGAGATTTGCCAGTTCTCAAGGTAATTGCACTTACATTTTGTGGATTCACCATTGTCTGTGCGGGAAGTTTGTCAGAACCTTGAGATTGCAACTGGTTCAAACTAGTAGCCAATTGCCCAATTTGATTGTTCAAGTTCTGAATAGAAGTCTCAGTTCGTTGCTGAAATTGCAGGTTATTTGCAGCCATCTCCTTGACCAGTTCCTCCAAAGATGGACCATTGTTAGGAGGTGTGGTGGTCATCTGTTACTGCTGTTGCTGGATATGTGGAGGTTGATAAGGTCTAATCGGTCCAGCATTACCTTGATAAGGCAACTAAAATTACTGTTGAGAATTACCCCATCTTAGGTTTGGGTGATTTCTCCAACCGGGATTGTATTTGTTGGATGATAAGTCATGGTTGTTTTGCTGCTGTTGAGGTCTATAAATGTTGGCAACATAAGCTTGAGGTGTACTCTCATTTTCGGTTTCCTGCAAGGTTGGACAACAATCAGTAGCATGATCAATAGAAGTACAAATACCACACACCTTTGTTGGAGCAGAATTTTGATTGAGAGCTAATTGTTTGACCAATGAAGCAATATCATCAATTTTGCTCTCCAATTTGTTGTGATTTACAGCAGAAGAAGACTAAGCACCGTGCACACCTCTCACAACTACTGCATCATTTCTGACATTAAATTGCTGAGCATTTGCATCCATGTTTTCAATCAAATTCTTTGCTTCGTGGGTAGTTTTGTCTGCTAGTGCTCCTCCACTACCTGTATCAATCATTCCTCTATCTTTATTGTTCAAACCTTCATAAAAATACTGGATGAGGAGTTGATCATTTATTTGATGGTGAGGACAACTCGCACAAAGCCTTTTGAATCTTTCCCAGTATTCATATAAACTCTCTTCTGCCAATTGTCTAATTCCAGATATGTCTTTTCTGATAGCATTTGTTCTGGAGGCAGGGAAAATTTTTTGGAGAAACATCTTTTTCAAAGTATCCCAATAGAGGTGAGAAACAACCAATCCTTAGCAGCATCTTGCAGTGAGAAAGGAAATGCTTTCAAATAGAGGTGATCTTCTTGGGCTCTTTCTGGTTTCATGGTGGAACAGACAATATGGAACTCTTTGAGATGCTTATGAGGATCTTCACCTGCAAGACCATGAAACTTTGGCAACAAATGTATTAATCCAGTTTTAAGTGCGCAAGGGGTATCTTCCTCAGGATATTGAATGCATAAACTTTCAAATGTAAAATCAGGTGCAACCAATTCTTTTAATGTCCTCTCGCGTGCTGCTGCCATTGTATCAGTACTAGAATACTCGGAAACAGATATATCAAAATGAATAGAGTGAACAAAATTACTTAGACAAATTGATTCAAATGACTCACTATTTAAAGATGGATTCCTTTGTTCTCTAATTAGCCTATGATATGTCCTATCTATTTCTGGATCAAATGGTTGCAAATTACCAGGATTAGGTCGTGTCATGCACTAGATGCAACAAAAATTACAAATGTAGGTAACCGTAACTCACAAATAATATCAGCTGATCAAAAACCAATGGAATTTATACATGATAAACAACCCAAGATCAATTTTAAAATTTTTTTTTTACACTAATTTCAATATTTAACTAAATGAACGATTCCTAAAAGAAAAATTACTAAAGATTTTTTTTTTTAAAAAAATAA